>CM028921.1:7087500-7687500 GCA_016801845.1 Polydactylus sextarius
CATTACCAGTCAAAATCTACTATAATTTAGGTTCCCACTTGTAAATATCTTGTGTGTGTATTGTATCTATACACAGCATGTCTGCCTGTAATCAGGATCCTCTTCAACCATGTAGGTCGATAGCATTATGCTGCTTTAACCTGACATTCAGTGACTTAATCTCTGAGTCCAATTAACCTCGAGCCATAACAACTTCAACTATTCCAGGAAGCAGTAAAAGCCCTAATTAACCTAAATGGCACCGGTGTTAGTTTGCTTCAACTAAGTTCATCTGTATTTGTTTCACATCTTATAGGTTTAAATCCAACATCTTAATTAATGAACTGATCATCACTGACGCATGTTTTCAAACAGGACGCTGATATGATGTCGAGTCCAACTCTGGGAATGTTGGGTCAGTGAAGTCCAGAGCCACAGACATAGAGACACAGAGCGAAAGAGAGATGGATAGACGTTGGGTGGGAGTTAATGTAACAGAATGTTAATGTAACACGGTCGTTCTGCCCTGCTACAGTGATCTGTTTGTAATCCTGCTTCAGATGTTTGCTTGGAGCTGGGACCAAACTACACAACGCTCTTCATTGTTGAGCTGTTGGATTGTAGGATGAGGGCAAAGAGGAGAAAGGGCACAAGACCAGAGCGTATAAGTGCATCCGCTTGGAGAGCCGCAGCTGCTCTATTGAAGACGGCGAGCTCAGAGCGCTCTGGTTCTGTGTGAGAGCAGCTGGTAACAGCTTTCTTCAGAGAGTGGCTGGGTCTAATTATCAGGACCGATATGCCAATGGTCCCATCTCCCTGCTCTCTGCTGGAACATGTGTGAAGCAGGTGTACAATATACGGCCGATTGGACGACATCGTGTCACCATGGCGCTAATTACAACCGAGCGCTAATTGTGCCGCATCCTGAGGAAGAGGAGAGTGGAGGAGACTGGCCAAGCCGAACATGGGTGATTTCATGAGGAAAAAAAAGATTTGGATGAGAAGTAATCGCCCTTGAACATGAATGATGTGAAATCAAAATAAATATATTTAGATTTTTCTAATAATAATTAATATTAAAATATGGCAAATAAGATAATTTCTGTTTAAGAGTCCGATTAGGTTTCGAGCCCCAAAGATTATTTCATATTTATAATCATCACTTGCTTATTAATGCAAAACCACTAATGTGGAGTGTTATCCTGAATAATGTTCACAACACGCAGATGCAACCTGAAAATCAGATAAACAACAGGCAATGCAGTATGAAGTGTTGATTAAATAGGCACATGACACACTGCAGCCACAGCAGGCTTATCACTGCACAACTTCAATCACAAGGTACTCTCTCTCTCCCCAAATACAGTGGAAAAGGTTTATGGTAATAATCATAAGTGATGACAACTATAACAGTAACTTTACTTCTTATACAGATAATGATCTGATTCACCTTTGTATATATATCAAATTAATATAAAATAATAAAATGGACAACTTCCTCATAACTTAAATAAGTTAAAAGAGAAGTTATGCACAAGACTCATTTCTAAGTCTGTTTCTGGAACAGTGAAGTAGTGTTGATCCTCTAACAGTCTAGTGCTAAAACTAGAGCTCATTTATCACCATCAATCCTAAACTGAAAGATTTTATATCATAGTAAGTAAAACAATCGCTTGGTAACAGCTTGGTTCACAACATGAGGTTTCTATATCCCTACAAATCAAAGTGCATCGTGGCAAATGGAGCATGTTTGCACACTGAGTAAATAAAAGTTGACTAACTCAAACAGTTAATTATAATTACTGCCCACCTATTGATCAGAGTCCATTTAATTAGGCACTGTTATCCCTCACTCTCGGCCATCAGTGATATGGGGATTAAGTGCTGAACATGCTTCTGAGTAATCCTAGGAGCCCACAGAGCAACCACTTACAAACCACTCAATCAATGCGGCTTGAGCTTTGTGGTAAAGCCACAAGCACAGTGTGAATTTGTATTTCCTAAGCAAAGTCCTTGTCCAAGGTCATGACTGCTCTTTTTTTTCCAGAATGTGAAGTGTAAGGCAAGTCCGGTGATAAGAGCTGACCATTGGCCTGAGTCTCTATCTGTGTGAGGACCAAGCAGAGTGACAGCTGCATCCTCCACAGCAGGAGAGAAGAAACAACTAACCATCTCAATCCAATAGCAACAAAAAACAAACAACTACAAAAACAAAAGCAGCCTAACAACTGGCCGTTTCTCTGGCAACGGTTTGCTGATGCTGCTGTGTTTATGATCTGACTCCTCCCAACTCTTATCCTCATGCTCCTCCCCCAGTAGATGACAAAAAAATCCCCTTTTTAATCAGCAGTGACAGAGCCTGACCCAGATTGCTGTGAGAAAGCTGCGTGGTGGCGTGGAGAGGTTTAGTGAGGCCACAGGGATTCGTGATGGAGAGAGAGAGAGAAAAAAAAAGGTGCCATACGCATGTTTTGGGGCCAAAATAAAGGCCACTGTGCAGCAGGGTGCTGCAAAGTGCACCTCTCAGGCCAGAGAGCCTCGTCTCTATCGTTTCAGATAGCGATCTGGAAAAAAAAACAGGAAATGAAGAAACATGCTTGCGGCAAAAAACGAGAAGCTTCAACATACGGCTCTGTGGGCTCGGGTGAGACAGCCTGAGGGTCTCATAACTGATATTCAAACGCCAATCCATTTCATACAGAGGTCTGACCTATTTACTGTCTTCCAAACTCACAGAAACTCAGTTCCCTGATGATTCAACAGAGGGATGAAAGGTTAATCAGGCCAGGGAAGGAGAAAAATCAGGACTCTATCTTCACTTGAAACTTTTAAAATTATATTTAAAGACTGAACTTGCCCTGTTGAGATATTTCAAACCGGTCTAAACTATCAAGACGAGTCTTGACTTTGTTCTTTAATTAGTGTAATGAAACTTGAAATGGTTTCACAAACACAAACACACATATATTACCCCCCCCCCGGCTAAGTCAGAGCTGGGAGCCACATTTCCATGGTAACAGCCAGTGTCATCTGCCGACCGCTGGTGTCACATCTGTCTGAAAGTCTGAGTATTAGTTTGATGTGAGCCGTAGTAAATATCTACTAACATGTCTACACATGTAACCAGAAGCCAAAGATAATAAGATGTGAAGAAATAAGGAATCTGACACAAGATAAAAGATCAAAGCCTGATTGTTTTCATTACAAAATATGTGGCTATGATGCGAGACACTGGGAAAACCAACAATAGCTGTGACCCCATTCAAAGACTACATCTTTAGCAGGAGCCAGTTGATGAAGGTCAGGCCATGGTCGAACAAAATCAGACGGTCTGGGCTATGAAGCATTTCTTATTTATTGTTTACATCCAGAACATATTTAAGCTACATTTTAGATCTGTCACCTAAAACAACAATAGCTGTCAAGAGAGAAGTGGATAAAACATTAATAAATTGTTATAATGAATAAAACATACTTCTACATTGCTGCTCCCACTGCTGCAGACATGACACCTGTGCATGAAACATCTTGGGACAAGTTAGGCTGTAAAGGAATGTGACCACTGCAGCAAGGAGGCTTCAAAATGGGAAAATAGTTGACAAATTCAGTCCACAAAGGATGCAGCCTTCAAATTGAGACACAAATAGTGTTGTACACAAAGGCACTTTGTCATGAAGACGCATATTGTGGTGTTTTTTTCTCCATGATTACTTTTAAACACAGTAATTCTAAGTGACCACACTAGCCAAGATGATGTCAAAAAAAAAAGCAAAAAAGCTTTACAGAACAATGAAGATGAAAACTAGTTCAAAACAACATAAGGGATTTACCTTTGGATGTGATCTGACCACCCAGGCGTTTAACAGACAGAACTGGACAAACTGCAGCAAAACATGGGCTGATATAATGATGGAGTCACCGCCACACTATCCCCACAAAAACAGCAGATTGACCGGAGGAGGCGATTCACTTCAGACGAGCCAGATGACGATACCTACTGAGGCTACTACTATGCGGCCTGACACTCAGCAGTAATGTGTGAATGTACTAATCAACCTCGTGTCTCGTCCACACCCATGTGCAGTTCATTTAACATTCTCCACCTGATTCATATCACATCCACACGTAAACAAACAACTCCTCAATCAGCTCTCATCATCTATGCACGCAGCAGCTTTATGGAGCAATTTAAATTTATTAACATAAGACATGTTTTGCCTCATCACTGCACAAGACCGAGAGATGACCTTATTACATTCTAGGAAAAGACAGACGACTCAAATCAAATAACTCGCTCTGTTTAAATTTAATGAAACTTTCACTTGGGAACAGTCACTAATCAATCACTATGACTTAGCAATAGAGCTATGAAGTGTGTGGCGTCAGCTTTCCTTTCTGACTCCTCTACATGAAGTGATACTCAAGACTATTTGAGGATAATTACTGATTAGCACCAAGACGGCAGCAGCGTGTTGTTGACCAGTTGGATACAAGATAATCTCATGCTCGCTGCCCTCTCTAGCCTCCGGGACCAGACAGTGACTAAAAGTAACTGTGCAGAGGGGCTGTGTAAAATACCCCTGGGTCATTCGGCGCATTGCACTGGGGACAAGGTGTGGGTGAACCTCGAGTCACACATAACGGAAAAGGCAAGCCCACACAGTTCATTACAGTGATGCAGAGGAGCAGCGGCCAGGCTGATGAACGTTTTACTGCAATGCCGTTTATCATCTTGAGATAAAACAAACTGGTAGTTGCTAGGCAAACTCAGCACGCAGCTTATGGCAGGGACGGAAAAACCCATTTAGAATCTAATCCTTCAAGATGACATTAACATGCGCTGAGTTTAAGTAGCTTATATAAACGCCCTACTGAAGCAACTGTTTGGAGTCAGAGCATTTTAGCAGCAACGTTGACAAGTGTCTTGAGGATCCCTCTGAGACCTTTGTCTCTGTGACTAGCGCCATAAGTTTCCCCTAACAAACCTGAGGCTAAATTTATTCCCGCAGAGGCGAAAGCGAGCGTAACATGATGAAACATATCATTAGGAAATCGCTGAAATGTGTATGTTTAAAGAAACACAGAGTGGCTTTGGTCAAACATGGAGCTAAGACCTGTTGGCAGCAACATGCAGGGATATGAAAGGCAATTTTTTTTTATACTTCTACTTTCCACGTAGAGGTAGTTATCTTGTTTCAGGCTTGAATGGAAAAAAAGTGGACCTTTGTGTTTCCTCACAGCGTGTCTGTCATTTCTAGTTTGGTAGTTTTGCATGGAGAGAGAGAGAGAGAGAGAGAGAGAGATGTCTTTCACAGGCCTTCTGACAGGCTTGTGTTCCCCAATAAAATTCAAAAGCACTTCATGCTATCGGCTGCTGTGCTGCTGTCTGTCACTGGTCCATGAGGTCGTAAAGTCCAGCTGATATCACCATTAGTCATACCTTACCGCAAATCATATTTTCCCCTCGTAGATGTTTGTTTCGGTAGCTCCTTCAGCTTCAGCTAAAGTGGCTTGTACAAAGTAAGTGGTTCGTTGTTTGGTGTGTAAATGGCCGCTGCTTGGTGAGCAGTGGTTGACTGGTGGACGACCGGCATTTGTATTTTATGCAAATACAATTTAAAATCAACTAATTTGACTAATATGCAAAGACATCCAGTGGTTATGTAAATAAAGGACTAGAAACAATTTAAAGGCAAATGCAGACGGGATGCTCTTGTGGGACAGATGATTTTTTTATACAAAAAAAGAAATATTAATGTACAACTAACATTTACTAAAACTAAGAAATGTTAGTATAATTGCATGCTCCAGCATGTTAACATGTTGATTTTAGCATTAGTCCATAGCACTACAGTCCAGTCTCACAGAGCTGTTAGCTGTTAGCATGGCAGTAGACTGGTGGTAGAAAAAGTATTCCGCAGCTTTTCTTACTATGACACACATCACAGTAAATACTACTTTAAAAAAATATAGGTGCAGTAAAAGGTGCAGTAAAAATACTTCCTTACAAGTATTTCAAAATGTTCACTTAATTAAAGTATAAAAGTCTAAACAGAAAAATGCACGCTGCCATGCAGCCAAACTACTACAACTAGTATTTTATAGTGTATTTAATAAAAAAATCATCACAGTTTATAAAATAATCACATATTTTCGATAAAAAAAAAGATATGTGCTTAATGTATAAACTATTGTACTTTTTTAAAATACTTTTTTTATTTGTAATTCTAAATGTAGTGGGTAGTTACCTCTGAAATGGTGTTAAGCAGAAGTATGTAAAAAATAGAAATACTTAAATAAAGTACAAATACCTACATGTGCTTCACTATTTCTCTGTTTAAAGTGAGAAATGGACATGTAACTTAGAAAGTGGATGTCATATATGACTTTTTTTAAATGAGAATTTAAGCAAAACTGTGCCTATAAGATGAGCTGATTTTATAAATTGCACTGTAAGCCTCTTCTCCATCACTACCTGATCATGCATTCATTATATTTATTATGCAACAAGCTGTGTCCACAAGTCCAACTCAGTTGGATTTTACATTAAAAAAAAATCCTCCACATTGATGAATTAATTAACATCTTACAAACTTTCCCATATTCATGGTACTACGGGTGCTGCATAGTGTACATTATAGTTTAATGAAGAAATCCCAGGCTGTTTAAAAGCTTCTGGAATCTGCAGAAGCAGCTGGTTGGAGACTGGGCTGTAAAACACACAGAACATCAGCTCTAAACCTTTCTGTGTGCGTTTGTCCTGTACAGTATATTTATGCAGTCGGGGGGTCCTGTGGGAAGAGCCAGAATTAGCAGTGGATAGTGAAAGGTCATAGAGCAGTGGGAATGGAGATCCTGTTGATGCAATCTGTCCAATCGTATTCATGTCTTTTGGCCAGAGACGAGATCTTACGTCTGGACTCGAGGAGCAAACCAAAACAACACAGTCCTCCGAAATGCATGTGTTTATGTTTGGCTCCCGCTCGTGAAACAGCTATTTAACAGCGGCGATGACGACACCCGAGCCTGTTTCTTGAGAACTCTCAAGTACTTCCTTTTAAGAAGAACGTGTGCCACTTAGCAAACACAAAAAAATCTCAACCATGGGAGTGAATATATTTTCACATCGACAGAGAGATAGAGGGAGGAGAATCACATAAAGCTCTTTCTATAGTCGCAGCACAGACTTCCCCTCACAGTATTTTACAGTTGTTTAAACAGCAGAAAAGCCACGTCTGCTGCTGTATACACAGTGAATGCAGGCGGTCGGAGCCTCCGGAGGAGTTGTTTTTCACAGGCCTGTGTGGTATGCATGTGCGTCCCGGCCCACTCAGACCCACCTCATGGCTGGCTGGTTGGCATTCCTGCTTCACTCTGTAATTATGGCTCCTCTCCAAGGCTCTCGGCTCTTCTCTGGTCTGCCCGCACTGCTGCCGCCACGAAGCACTCCCGACAGGGTTGCTGCCTCTGCGGCAACGGCGCAGCACTTCTCACCTGACCATTTCGCTCAGGCCTCTAATTTTAATAATAACACATCGGCAACAGGCGAGAATGTGCTTTAACAAAGCGTCAGGCAGCAGTTGTTCAGTTTCCTCTCGGAGTCATGTGTCATAAATCAGGGTTAATCATGATGTTTTAACCTCGGTGTGAACTTATGCGGTAACAAATAAGTAAATGAACGAATTAAAGACTTATTGCACCATAACCAATGTATGAATCCACACCCCAAACAAAATGTAGACACTTGTGATGTAGTGTTGTTAAAAAAAAAAAAGGTGTTTCCTGTCCAACTGCCAATTTAACCACTTCCAAGATTGAAACGAAGCCAGTGAGTTGACAAAATATTTTGAAACGCCACTTTCTGTCGCCACTTCAACAATGCCAACATGTTGACGTAAACTGATGAATAATCCAAATACATTATCAGTATGTGAAAGGAAATCTCAGAGATTTTCAGACAATCTACTCCATTCATGCAGCCGAGGGGGGGGGGCACATGACATGCCTGCAGCAGAGGGATTAGGACGATCAGCTGAGCACGACTCAGTGCCACATTGTTCCTCGCTGCTCGCCGCTTGTTTTTCCTCCGACTGTCCTCGCTTATCAGAGGAGGACAGCAACAAACCTCTCCCACCGCCTTTCTCCTGCCAAACTTCAATCACTCGCAGTCCACTTCCTACTGTAACCTGCGAACAATTTGCTATGTCGGTGACAAAATATCAAAGCCTTTAGAGCTACTTTTTCATGTTCTTTATTGTTACGCAATGCTGTAGTTGCTTTTTTTTTCACGCTCATGTTCAGGACAAATAAATACGGCGAATGGCAAATAAGAAAATCAGCTTTGGGTTTGAGATTACAGGCCTCACACTGCTGCCTTTGTTCGTAGGTCACATCTGTATTTGAGTGACAAAAGGCAGCCACACACACAGCCACAGCATGCTGCTGTGTGAATGTATCAGAAGGGGGTGTGTGCCAGCCTCAACTCATCCTCCATTCAGCCTCTCATTGTCTCTGCACAACGCTGATAACAACAACAAAAAAGAGAGAGAGAGAGAGAAAAAAAAACACGCACTATGCAAACACATCTCATCTACTCCATCAAAGGCTGATGTGGCAGTCTGGACAACAAATTAAAGGGAGGTCACAGTCAAAACAAAGACACGTACTATTATATGGATTTGTGGCTGTGGTTCTCTGGCAACAGAGGAAAGAGTTGCAATGGAAGAGAGTAGGCCTCCTGAAAAGTTACTGCCTTGAACTTTAAGAAAACGATTGTGAGAAATGTGCTTTCTCTCCAACTTGTCAAATCTCATTCCGCTCTCATATCTGCATGGTTAATAAATAGCTGGAATTTGAAGCCACTTTGTGTAACAGCAAGTTGTTTCACTTTCATTTTCCTCAAAACATCCAACAATTCCTTTAAAATCAGCTGCTCTTCAACGCAAACTTAAATATGGCGATGATGTGGCTGTTTCTTCTGTTGAAATATCTGACAAACGGAGGTGAAAATCCTCCACGGTTTAACGAGAAAAGTGTTTATGCCAGTGATTTTGTGCAGAAGGCAGTTTGACTGTACCTGTAAACCTCCAAGAGCCACATCAGCAGAGAGAGAGGGAGAGGGAGAGGACTGAGTGTAGCACAAACATTCAACCTGTATCTGGCCTCTTTGCCACTCAATCCCCTGACCCCCACCCCCCACCTGTAATGGAGATTAATAAAAGCTCAAAGATGTGCTCACCTGGCACTCGCGTGAACAAGCCTGTGCTTGAACAAAGGGGGAGCATGGCCAGCACAAATACAGTATAGGGACAGAGTGTGTGGACTCAAACAATGTCAACATTGCACCTGATAGTGATGAACAAACACATCCATGACTGACTCTCCGACTCGCTGTACCAGTTTCTGTTGCCTTGGGAAATCAGAGTGCTGCAGCAAATAGATTTTTTACTTTTCCAGCATGATAATCATCAGTTTCCGTCAGCGCTGCTTATCTCCAATTTATTCAACCAGAGATTCTCAAACCTGCCCTAACAGCAGCTTTGTTTTCTTACATCAGGTGAAATCTGGATTTTAATGAATATGACTCACCTATATATAGAGAAGAGTCTTTCTTCTTCACATGATCATCAATATAGGACACTCCTAGAGGCTGCACGGGTGTGGCTCCGATCCCCAGCAGGACCTGGGCTCCGATCAGCAGCAGGTACATCATGTTGGTGTTGGCCCTGTTAGAGCAACCTATATCCTCCGCCCGTTGGGCTTCCTCCCTGTTGCTGGTGTTGGAGCAAACGTCCCGACCAGCGTCAGTCCTCCACATGACGCCTATTTCATACTGATTCGTTAGAAACTCCGGGAGGGCCGAGAGAAGGGCCCCGAGCGCCATTACGATGCCGCCGCAGCCGATCAGACGGGGGCGATGCGCTTTGGCTCCGAAGTAGCTGACGAACAGGATCAGCGCCAGGTTGCCTATCTCAAAGCTGCTGGCAATCACTCCGACGTCGGCGCTTTGCAGGTTGAACCGCCGCTCCAGGGTGGTCAGCACACTCACCTGCAAACAATAACACGGATTAAACCAGGATCATGGGAATGATGCTGAACAAAGTAAAAAAAAAAAATGAATGTAGCAACACACACAAAAACAAGGATATATGGAGAATGTAACATGCACAGACCATCTTTTTTAACAGCTATAGCCTTTGAAGGGGAGGGAAAGGAATCAGAGTGGGGCGGCGGTGAGATGCATTTTATTTCACAAGCAACTGTTTTGGGAATTGACCCATTTTCTAGTGGACTCCAAAAGAGGCATTTCTATGAAAAGGCGATGTTCTGAATGTGGGCAGACTACTGTCCTTCAACAAAGATGAGGTAAAAACAGTTTTTGATTCTGTCACCTTTAAGGTGACGTGTAAAGACAAACTACAGTGTGTTAGTGGGTAGCAAGTCACAAAAAGTCACTTCTAAGTGAATGGTTACATGCACTTAGATGCACACAAGCTCCACCCACTTATTGGGTGGAGCTTACTGCATATTAAGATCCAGGGGTTACACCATGAGTAAACACTGGATAAGGATGACGTATTAGTAAAACAGAGCCCTTGTTTGATTCTTTTGGACCCTTCTTCTCTGAGAATTCGTCAGTCGTGCGGTTTAAAACCGTGCTTTTCCATCGGAACATCCCAAACAGTTCAGATGTTCCATACTGCGTCTCCTCCCTGCCAGCAGGCCTCTGTTTCTGATTAGCCGCACACAGCCACATTTTTTACTTCCACAGCTTTAGTTAGAACGGCTCATCACAAGTGTCTCTCTCTCTCTCTCTCTTTCACCAGCTGTCATCCGTGCAAGAGCCAGAACCTACCAGCAACTTCCAGCTGCAGCGAACACAGCACAACAGTTGTTCACAATACAGTTTGTCAGATGTTATTCGGGGGTCAGAGATTAAACACTGTTAGGTAGAAAAAGCTTTACCCAGTGAAGTATAATCGGTCTGTTGTGAAGAAGAGCGAGGATGTTTGCTTGTGATAATGTGGGAACCGTTTCTCTGTGTCATGTGAACAACTGTGTCACATTTAAAACAGTTTATGAAGCTATTTTCAGATCTGTCCCAAACTGCCCTTGAAAGGGCATCGCAATTTTCCATTTCACAACCAGCTCCATTATGGAGTTTTGATTGAGCTCTAAAAAAAGGATCCTGCCAACACAAACATCCCGTTCCGAAAAGAGTAACTTCATTGCAAGATGAATCGACTTGTGGTTTCGTTGCTGGAACATTTTTTTTCTTTTCCCATCGAATGCTCAATTATGCCAGTTTTATGTACACAGTGGATTTGAATTGGAGCAGAACGACAGAAATGTCTTTTACGGCTCGAGAGGCCCTCGGTGCTTCAGGGCTGATTGTGGATATGACCAACTGCAACTACACTGCAAAATCCACCTTTAACTTAACATTTAGTCACATATTTTTGCTAAATATGACATGGTAAAGTTTTCTTCCTGTAAAACTGATACACATTCAGTGTTTTGGAACTGCAATAACTGGTGGGTCTTTTTTCTCCAATGTGGTTTGCACTCAGCACGTACCGTGCACTTCTGACCTCAGTGACACTTTATACAGTCTCACTGAGGTTTTCCAGTACGTCACAGAAACTAGACATGGTGCTGAAATGGGGACCAACAGAAAAAGAAAATTTTAAAGTTTTCACCAGGATGTCCCAAAACAACAAGGAGCAGGTGACTAGATGAGAAGACATCACTGTTGACAAAGATAAACATTGTGGAGCCTGTTGGCTTCAACATTAAAAAAAAAATGTCCCATGACTTGAGGAAGAAGTGACAGCAGGTCGTTCTTACAGCTGCTATGAACACAACTGCATTGACTCCATCACTGCAGATCAAAGCATGAAGGGTTTTTTTGTGCCGGTGTCCCTCGGTGATGTTGAGAGGATGGAAAACTTTGGTATGAGTCATGACGTCTCTGCCCTTTGGGCGGCTTTTTCCTTCACAAATGTGAACACACCGGACGGGCTGCATTTACGCCTGGCTGGCTCCGCCCCAGCTGGGATCTGATCACAAGGTCGCCTGGATCCTCTACAACTACCTCTAGCTCTACTCAGACAGTGACACTGCTATAAAGTATAGTGGAGGAAACGCAGCCATTATCTAATCAGATCCCATCCCGTTATGTGAGGCCTGAGCAAGTGTGTGTGCGCGACTGACGGCTTGTGCAGTGGAAACACTCTCGTCACCAGGTTCAACGTGTTTGTGCTCTTCCACTGTGACTTTAACAGGCAGCCTTCCAGGAGGATTAAAACCAGAATAAATTATATAGGAAAAACCAGAGCAGATCGCAGACTGGTCAGCGGTCACGGCCACATTTTCTGACGATAACGACTTAAACTGTGGAAATGTTTAATCGGTTGCATGGCAACAAAACAAACCTCAGTACGTGCTGCGTGACATCCTATCACCTCGCACAAGAGCAAGTCTGGTCTGAGCACAAGGAATCCCGACTTCCTGCAACTTACTTCGGTGTGTCTGCATCATCGGCGTGCAGACAGAGCTGTTCACTTCTGACACTCGCTTCAACATGTCAAGGTTTTCACACAAATGCTGAAATGGTGTGACTTGTGACGGCAGCACAGCTGTTTCGAAGTGAAACTTCTGCTGTTTAGAAACATTACAACTTTGCTTTATGAGGTGTGACTTACTGAGGGTTGACTGAAGGTCAACTAAACATACTTCAAGTGGTCTGAATGAACTATTTTTATGAGCTGTTTAATTCTGTCCAAAGCAAAATGCATGACATATACAGCACTAGCTGTGTGTACATAGCATAAGCTCTACTTTTAAACGAAATCAATCTTTGTCTTTCTGAGGTTGAGTAAGAGAAAAACTAAAAACTGAACAGCAGATTTGGATTTAACAGACTATAGAATTACCACCAACCCTAAAATGCTGCTTGGATAAAATAAAACAGAGCACCACTTTGGATTTTTAATGTTTACCTCTGTCTCAAGAGCACCTGACGTCAGGTACTCTGTTAATGGCTAAACCTGCAGACTGTTTAATGAAAAAGGCCTGAGGCTGACAGCATCAGTAAATTACCTTGAATTATGTCTGTACATTAACCTGAAATAAAACAGAATCCTTTAACAGCATACTATAAATTTAAACAATGGCTAAATAAAGTGACTAATAAGTATTATCTGATATTTAATATCCTTTTAAAAAGGACAATAATGTTCCGGGTGAACAATTCGAGGCTTCTCCTTCCAACACTGAGTTGATTCAGTGCGATCGCAGTTTGATACGATAGCTCAGCTGAGATGAATGCAGCTCAAGCTCAGGTGTTAGTTGTACTTTACAGCCCGAGCCCTGGAGTGCCAGATTTGGTTCTAATCGGAGAAGTGTTACTATAACCAACCAGCATGAAGACCCGCAGGTGCTGCATACACAGAGCATCCTCAGGCATCTTCTTAGTGTAATATTATCTCATATACGCCAATTAGCTGCAACACTTGTAGCAGCATATTGGAATGTTACGCCTCCTCTGGTACTTCTTAGACTACTATCACACTTACTTTAATCAGTCTACTATAAACTGCGCAGAATCCCAATGACCTATCTCAGCTACCAGCACTGCTTTAAATCTTTATGAAATTAAGCTGAAAAGTAATTTAGCCAAAAAGTGTTGTTCCTGTCTGACTACGGCTCCGATTATTTTTACAATCGATTAATCATTTTGTCTATGAATTCTCAGAAAACTGTGAAAAGGGGAAGTTATAATTTTCCAGAACCCACAGTGAAATCTTCAGGTTCATCTTTAAAATCGACACTTGGCTCGAATCAAAAAAGACATTTCATCTATAGAGGAAATAAGACAACAAAAAGAAGCCAAACCTTCTGCTGATGAAGTTGGAAGTATAAAATCTTTGTGCCAAAAGATCATAACTCTATTGGTCAAGTAATTTGTTCATGTTAGCACATGACTATTTGGCTATATAGGTTTACAACTAAACAATAATGTCAAATAATTCACGCTTTAGTTTGAAACAAAGTGTCCTCCGATGTTCTAACTTCTGCTGCTACGAGAAAAGTATGAAATGACTCGACTGACACTAAAAAAATATTCTGCGACTCATTGTGATAATTGATTACTCATGTTAGTCATTTATGAAGAAGCAGTGGAGATAAAAATCTGCTATTTTCTCAGATATGAAGATTTACTGCTTTACTTTTGGTTTTAGACAATTGATCTTTTTTTTTTTTTTTCCCCCCGATACAATCTTAATGCACATACACACACACACAAATCTGTCCTTGTGTGGTGTTTGTCTGTGGAGGTTGACAAGTTGCAATCAGGCTGCTAAATCAGGACACGCTGTACATTGCTAAGTGTCTTTTACTGTAAGCGGCTCAGAGAACGCAAAAGGACCATGATAGTTGACTTTTGTCCTTTCGCTCCTGACAAACACTCTTAAGATCCATCATCCAATCAGAATCACCACAGAAGCTCATGTGGGTTGTTTCCAGTTCACCAGATTGCCACTAAACCAGGTACCCAATGTCCTGTCCATGTAAATAAAGCTCCATGTAAATGAGGTTTGTTCTCCTGATGGACACAAGCAGGTCAGAGAAGCGTCCTGCGTGTTGTTGTAAGGAAATGATACCAAACCAGCACCTGGGAGTTGCAGGTTTATTGTTCAGGCTGTCTGAACAGGTGTGCAAAACAATACACATAAAAAAGCAGAAGTGCGATGCTTGTTTTCATCAGACATTAATGATAAGAACGAGGAAGAACGTTCTCTTTTAGGAAATCATCCTAACTGACTGTAAGTGGCACTGCCGTGCTGTGTGTTGCAGCTGAGAGCTGCAGGATGCTTGATGCTCAGCAGGTCCACTGACAGAGAAGATAAGATGTTCCACTCCAAATATGGCCAAGGCATTTAGAGTTTAGTCTATTAATTGCTGCTGAGCAGAGAAGACAGTGCGATTCACTGGAAAAAAAGAGAGAAGAGAGGAAAAAAAAAAAAATTGCTTATGTTGAAACTAAAATGTTCACAGCGGTTGCCTGAGGCTGTGTAGCTCCTCTGGGACGTTTTGAGGAATATTTAGGAACGCTTCATCTTTATCCCACAACAGCTATATTAGAATCTTTACATACTTTGTGGCTTTTGTTGATTTTCTCCCCCCACTGCTACATAGACAAAGACAAAGCAAATAATATATATTCACATCGTTATTCATCAAAGTGGCCACTTCTTGTTTATATAACAAAACTGAAACCGTGAGTAAAACTGAGAATTGAGAAACGTGACAATTAGAGGATAGGAGAGTGGGGGGGTATCCTTGACCTTGAATGACATTTGTGTAAAATTAGCCAATTACTGCTTTCAAAAATGTAATCATAATGCTATTATTAGTGCCAATCAAAGACCCTGAAGAGCTCGTAAAAATTATTAAATCTGTCTCAGTTCAGAGTCATAGAAACAGAGGGATATATTCTTACAACAATAACTAACATGGGACAGTTGAGCAGCATGAAGTGAGTCCACCTGGTTGTTAGTGTGGAACGCAGTAGACATGTTTCTATCTTATGTCAGAGAGAGAAGCACGGACTCTCCCTCATTATGAAAAAGCGGCTCAGATAAGTGTGAATTGGATGTAGATCTAAGGAGCAGCTCCACAGTTTGTGAGTTGAGGTTGAGGCTGTGTTGTACTCACCAGGTATGCTCCGACGGTGCCCTGTGCCAGCATGAGGGCGCATTCCGATATCAAGAATATCTTGATATTTGAGAAGCATGAGGAGTTTTTACGGAGGCCGTCTCCTTCCAGCATGTCCCCACTGCTGCGCTCCGAGTCCCGGCTCTTCTTCTTCACCTGCATCTTCTTTTGATTCCCCCCTCTCACTCTTTTACTTTTACCCACACAGCACTACGAGGAGATCCGAAACAAACACAAACACACACACACACACACACACACTCACACACTGAAGAGAGAGGGAGACAGATGACCGCGGGAAGACACCGGTTTAGGCACAGTCAGTGTTTCGCTTTCCTCTCTCACTACATTCGCGGTGCTCCTCCCGGTCGCTGCGTCTCCTCCTGATTCAATAACGTGTCCCGTTTCATCTGACGAGCCACGGAACGCGCGTCCAAAACTCGGCGCGTGGTTCTGCCGCTGCTCTGAGCCTAAACATTACGTCCTCGTCGACGCGCATGAACATGTGAACTCCCTGAAGGTGTTTGCGAAGGCACAAGTGAACCGCGAGCGCGCAAATCTCTGTCAAATCGCATGTTTCTCTTTCTCTTTCTTTTTTTCGTCTTTTGCGGTTGTTTTTTCGTCTTTCCCAGGCAGGTGAAGGTTTCAGGTCACAGATTTCCTGCCGCCGCTCAGGACTGTCATGGTCCCTCACGGGCAATGACTTCTCTCTGTCTCTGCTTGCGCTCCCACCTCTCTCTCTCTCTCTCTCTCTCTCTCTGTCTCCCTCTCTCTGTCTCTCTAGTGTTGGCACATTCACTACCCTAGAGGCGTGTAGCAGCATCACAACTCAGCTCAACTTGCCTCACACTTGAAACATCACTACTCTTGTCCTATGGGGCTCCGCGCGTGTCTGCCTTTATAATGTAATGCACAAATTTCTTAAACCGTCATTGTGGGGACTTTTTGATATTATAAGACTATGTTTGCCTTCAAATGTCTGTTTGAGGGTTAAGACTTGTTTTTTTTTTGATTGGGGTGAGAATTAAAATTAGGTCAGGGTTTCTGTATTTCTTTGTAGTGGTTATGGTTACAGTGTTGATGACTGTCCTTAGAACTATACAGACACCAGCTTAGAATAGATTTGCCTTGTGGTACGACTGTTCACTGGTTCAAATCCCGACCGAGTTCAATCATTAAAGGCAAAAATACTCAAAAAAACAATATAAATCAAAAGACAGAAGAGAAAGTATGTATTTATAAAAGTATGGGATAGGTAATTATAAAAATAACTATCAATTACTTTAAAACCTGGACAAGCCCATATAATTGAAATGTCTGACAAATTACCAAAATAGCTGCCATATTAAATCTATGACTCGATTAACAGATTAATTACTGAGGCTGCTTTGGTGACGGAGCTGTGACGTTTGCATCATTCGTTTCCAACATTAATTATTGGATTACGCTGTTGTCAGCATGTCTGGGGTGAGGTATTGCAGTGGCTATGATGTAATGTGACCACATAATGTGATGATGATGGGTTGGAACTAAACAGGATGATAAACAAATGTTGTGTAAAGGCATAGAGGGTTTCCTGCACAGCTGCTTGCACAGAGAGTAGGGTGTAACAGAAGCAGAAGCACCAGGGACATGTAAATGTTAAGGAGATGAGCTGGTAATTGGTGAGAAATATTGTTTTAAGTGGCACTGAACATTTAAAAACCTGTCTAAACATGACACCAACATTCAAAAGGTTTGTAGGATTATTATCAGATGTAATAAGTAGTTTAGATCAATTTTTAGCAGAGCTGAATTGCTAAGGTGGGACAAACAAATAAACTCTGGTTACTATTAAACAATGTTTTCTAGACTAATCAAGTAATTAAGAAAGTAATTGAAAGTAAAAACACCAATAAAAACACATGACTGAACATTAGTAAAACACAAAAATCCATGTGAGTCTATAACATGAACATACTATGACTTTACCTTTAACTCCAGGTTAGTGAAGTTAATTTAGTTTCAATACCTAGGTGATATTTCTACTCTCCTGAAAAAAAAAAAGAACAAGGAACTGGAGGAACGGAAACCAACTTTGTCTTACTTCCACAGAACAAAAGATGAACTGATCCACACTGGAAAGTGTAATTGACCACTACAAGTTTTTACAGTCGACTGTGAATTAGGGCCACCTCCACCCACCCCCCTCCCTCTCAGTCTCACTCTTTTAGCAGGTGTATCCAGTCAATGCAAAACTATCAGAAATCATAGACACTCCCTCACTCCCACACAGCGATTCCTCCTACGCTTCTACATTCGTCCTGCTGGGAAAAGCAAAACCATTGCAAAACATCAAGCGTCAAAAATCCCACGTAGCGCTAATTGACCAAAACTGAAACAAGTATATAGAGACCAAGCAACGATGAACACTTTTCAAAACACAGGTGCAGCTTTGACGTGACTTTTTTGCAAGTAGCTTTTACTAAAAATACATATACCATCTAGCAGCAGTGACCGCATCACTTGTTAAAAAGTTAAAAAGTTTCCAAATGCAGGACCCCAGATACAGTCATACTTTTGTTTTGGCCAAAACTTTTTAAGGCCCATTTATGCTCTACGTAGGATATACATATGGGGATGGATGGGAGCTTTCATCCGTCATTACATGTGTAATTTTGTCAATATTCAGAGAGCTTAGCGATTCGTAGCAGTACGTGGCAAACAGAGTAATACCACTGGAAACTGTAGGGGCAGTGTTGTGCAGTATAGCTCAAGTGTGGCCAGCAAGAGGAACAACGAAGAAGAAGACAACAGAAATCTCCGTCCACATGCCGTGACTTTATTTAGCTGCTGCTACTAAGGTGCTGCCTCTTTTTATCGCTCTCTTAAAATATGGGCTGTCATCTTCTTCATCATTACCATATTTGTTATTAGTCGAAACTTACGTCAGAGCTCAGAACTCCGCACTCAGCTCTGCCCCCTAGTGGGTGTACTGCTTAACAACCACGCCAACGTAAAGTACGCATAGAGAGTATAAAAGGTCTGACGTTAGGAACTGACGTACATACGTATGTAAAAGAAGCATAAATAGGCCTTTAGTCTGTTTAAAGTTGGGTGGAGAATCCATAATTATTGATTCAAAGTTTGTGAATTTGTCCCACAAACTATATTTTCTGTGTTTCAATGTTTTCATTTGAAAAACAACTAAGAAAAAAAAAATCACAGTTTGAACTTTTATGAGACCAGAGAGAACATTATTTGCCATAATAATCTGATTTACGACCAGAAATGAAAGAGTGCGTAAAACTGTGTGGGTGTGTGTTTATGTGTTTATGTGTGTGTGTGTGTGTGTGTGTGTGTGTGTGTGTGTGTGTGTGAACCACTGTTTATATACAGTAGATGTTCAGGGACATGAGTCAGGTAGTAACAGGCAGTGGGCGGTGACGCCTCGGACTGGTGCCAGGAATGTATGAATGGAAAAGCCTGCAGAGTATTGTTCTGCCCTCTGAAACAACTGCTATTTATAGGATTTGGAAAAGGGTGGACTGTAAAAAAGAAACCCAGCCCGTCTGCTGGGAGACACTGGGAAATGGGAGAACTAGAAACAATGCTACACGATAACTTTTCCTGTTTAATTTTTTTTCTTTTTTGAGGAAAACACGCATGAACTATGTGTTATTTCACAATGTGTACCAACAAAAAAGTCACTTTTATGTTTAGAGTGCACAAAAAAAAAAAAAAACACCCACCACACCTTAAAAAACAACAAAACAATACAACCTTCATATTTTTGCTTCACTCTGCAATACAGCCCATCATGTGGCGCATCATCATCAATTTATGTTGTCAATGTTCTTAGTGTTATTGACTCTTGCGCTGACTCACTAAATTAAATTTACACTGCAGACATCATACACTCACAAAGCACCTTATTAGAAACATCATACTAACACTGGGTAGATCATCCCTTTGCTCTCAAAATAGCTTCAGATCTTTGTGGAACTGATGTCATAAGATGTTGAAAATGTTCCTGCAAATATTTGTTGTTCACTGATGTTTGTTTTGTACAAATGTTTCCTGTTTTTAGACGACATGCATCAGTGTGCAAATGTGTTTGTGGGAGCTGTGCTCAGCAATAACTACATGCAAGTTACAACAGTTACAACACAGCGAGAAAAGCAATTACAAGTGAAATTGGTGAATCCTTCAGGGTACACTTTTATAATCCTCAAGTGAAATGAGAGATTATATATATGAGCTATATGCAGCACAGCTTGTATTCAAATATGCTGAGACCTGACATTTTGTCTGCGTGTGTGTGTGTGTGTGTGTGTGTTTTTTTTACAGCCGAGTCATAAATGACAGGTGACATGTCTGTACTTAACCAACATGCTACCTTCTTATATAAGATGCAGTACAGGGTTTAAATATGGAGGGGGAAGGGTGTATGAAGGGTAAACAGGACCAGTATGGTCCCACATTGAACCAAACTAAACTCATTTCAGACCCCGACCTCTTCAGGAACCACATAATAGACACGTCATTCCAACCTTAAAGTGTTTATATAGTGTGATGTGTGTAAAAGTTGCCAGATCTTCATTATTCTCCACAGGAAAATGAGAAGAAGTAAATGGAATAGTGGGGACAAGTTCATATGCAACCAAATAAACACTGGGTATACGTTGCCGTCCTATAACCAATAATCTAATAAGACATTTTTAAAAAGGTCATTATAAACCAGAACGATAACTAACTTGTTGTTTGCATTGACTGGCATCAAATCAACTCACATTTCTGCTGCTAGCCTGCTAACTAATTAACAAATTCAAATATTTTGGTATAATAAATGTATTCACTGTATGAAATTCTCACTTACCACTGTCTCTTTTCTCTTTTCCTCCTCTTTTGGCTTTCAGCGCAGCCACGTGCTTCATGTTTTGCTCTGAAATGACAAAACTGGCAGGTTGGATCCAAGTTGGCAGTGAAGTAGTGGATGGGGCCTTGTTGGAAGGAGTCCAACCAGCAACAGTCGTTGCAGTTTCCTATATATAAAAAATCATAACGTTATAAAAGGGGTGTTCATACAACTGTTGAAGATGTGGATTAAGTACATAATGACCCTTCCTAGGGTGCTCTTAGAACATTTTATTCTAACTTTTAACTCTAAATAAATAGGGACAGCTTTTGTGTGTTGTAAGTGCTGCAATTTTGGGTCTTTCTGCCACTGAGCACAGTAAACTTAATGAGCCACGTCACCTTTAAAAAGTTTATTGCACTTTCTTCTTCTTCCTTTTATGTTGAACTGGATTATTCAGTGACTCACTATCACCTCTTGAGGTACAAAGTGGTATTACAATACCAGGTGCATTGAGGCTGACTGGTTGACATGCTAAACTGAAATTTCAGCATAATAATATATAGTGATACAAAATACTATTTATAATCTAGATCATTTTTGATTTTTTTAACTAAAACACTTAAATATGAACTGTTTCAACAGTTTCTGAGCAATGAACGACTTTGATAAGTACAAAAACATACAGACGTACGTTTTAGATTCATGACCAAACCTGCTCAATAATGTAACAGTTTTATTGCTGTGAAATCTTATTTCAGATAAAATAATCTGTTTTCAGTTTCATCCACCATCCTTCATCACCGGCACACTAGTCTGGTCATATTTTACATGTCTTTTAGTGTTTTTTTTTCAATATATTTCATATATCTACATACTGAAGAACAGTAGGATTGGGACACAGGATTGGGTCTAATTTAGCACTTTTGCAATTAAGTCCTCTATGAACAGTTTTTATCCTCATGCTTTTCCTGTGTGGAAAGCGACAGGAACCATTGTGTTAAAAAAAACAAACAAACCCAACACTGTCTCTAACTTTTAACATTTGGCTGCACCTTCAGTCCCAGACAGGATTTCACCTCGAGCGAAAGACTCAGGACAGTCTCTCTCTTCTTGTCTGTGTTACCTGAAACTGCCAAACCTGGTTTTCTTCTCTGTGCTTCTACAGAAAAAAAACTCAAAAAACAAAAACATGAGCAGCACATGAAAAACACCAACATCTGTTTTTATCTGCCTCAGCGCCAATTCCAGACTGCCCTTGCATGTTCATTTCCACAGTCCTCATCTCATCTGTCATTAGATCTCAGCATCCATCTGAAAATCTTCAGCTCTGTTCTTATGCCGCAGCAGTTACCATGGAAACCCTTCCGGGAGGATATGGGCAGCAGACTTGGAGCAGGGGGATTTTGTACTCATCTTGTGAACTTATCAACAGATTTAATTGAGATGAGATGTGTGAATTACTGTAAAAACACCATGATCGTTTTCGGTAACTACTGATGATTTTGTGCCTGCTTCATTAATATGCAGCTTGCTGTTTGTCTTCCTTTGTATTCTACTTTGGATAACTTTCATTATCCTTTAACGCTCCCATAGTTTTTGCTGGAGCTCTCTGGCACTCTAGCAAGAAGAAATTGCTGGACTCTTTTCTGAATGTTGTCAGGATAGTCATAATCATAGTTAGCGTTGAAATGAGCCGAACAGACGTCATATTCAGACTGAAACGCTGATGCTAGTTTTAGTGTTGAGTTAAACACTGGTCCAATACAGTGTGAGTGTTTGTGGAGGGCAGCCAAGAGAGAGAGTGTGTCGCTGCAGAATCCAAAACCATCAGGGACATCAGGGAGGGTGATCGGGCAGCTGGGACAGAGAGAGCGGAAGACTGTTTATACAAAATGTGCTTTGTCGCGCTAAAAGCTGACAAAGCAGACAAAGCCATCAAGCAGCTTGTCTTTTATTTGCAGTTGTGACTCCAGGAGGTGGATATCACTTCTTATCTGTGAGAAAGCCAGTTTGCAGTCCACACACACACAGACACACACACACACAGTGTAACTCACAACAACACGTTTCATAAAACTCAAAACAGATAAAAGTGATGAAATAATGTTAAAAATGTTAAAAGTTTGAAGGTTGAACAAAACACTAACAAAAGTCCATAACAGGAATTTAATGAAAAAGGTGAGATAAAGTGTATAAATATAGGTAATTTTATCAAAACACTTGGAGAAACCAGAGCCTGGTGGATTCGGACGGGCCGGATGCTGGGTCATGACTGAGTGTTTTGTTGGGACATCATCCGGTAATGGCTGACCTGACGGTTCTTTTTAGACACAGGGTCTGAATACCGACTCTGTGCATGAGTGTTTTTTATAGCGGCTAGACCTACTTTGTAACAAGAAAAAAAGACATGGGAAAATATGTTTCATATGTTTTTTAGTCATAGACTAGCTGCTCCTCCTGCATTTCTCGAAATGGCACTCTCTATATAAGGCTATATGTCTTGATGAATGGAGTTTGTTCATATCCTTGCTTCAGTTTGCCTGTTTCCTTCAGCTGCTGGAGCGGAGCCACGTTTGTTAGCGCTACCATCTGTGTTAGGTGTTTTATTCACTTTTAATTGGATTCATATTTCACCACTTCACAGATTTCATAACCAGCTCTGTTTGTTTTTTCAATACCAGATCAGAGTTTTCATCAGTCAAATCTCACAACTAATACGCGAGAGAAAATAATTTAGAGTCAAACTGCAACAGAATTTGCCCACCAGTATTGACTGACATGGTCCATTTGCTTGCAGTCATGCACAGTAACCAGAAGTGAAGTTATGCCTCAGACACAAAACCTCTCTTCAGCCATCAGCAGAGATCTTAGGGGCACATAAATACTGCATGAATGCAAGGACAGTCGAATGGCATTTGCAGCTTCAGTGGAGAGTTACTAAAATGTCAAGAGGCACTTTTTGCGATTGTGTTTTTGTCTAAATATAGCCCGCTGTCTGTCTGTTCTACATTTTAAAGCATTTCTTGCTGCAGCTTTGCTGTCTATTTTTACACTGGTATCAATAGAAAGGGCAGCGTGTGGTTTTAAAATAGAGTAATATCATCTGCGCTGCTGGGGTTTCAAGCATAGCACATATAACGGAACATGGTCCAGTTTTCTCCAGAGGGAAAATAAAACCGTGGGATACGTGCATGTATTTCCAGATGAAGACCGATCGCTCAGCTTGAAATCAAAAATGATCTGTCCCGGAACACATGATGTTAAAAAACACAGTAAATTCCCAAACAGGTTTCTCTACCTAAGCAAAACAACAAGTACATATTTGATGAGATCTCTGCTGAGGACATTTAAAACACCAGTTTGACCTGCTTCATAGGAATGACAATGACTTTTGCAGCTCAGCAGCAGGAACATTACCACGCAAAAATAAGATGCAGAGCCGCAAAAACCAGACGGACAAGTCAGATGGCATCTGCACAAAGAGTGAGCAAAGAAAAAGCACGGTGGATCAGGTGAGCATGGGAAAAACACACATAAAAAGTTTTGAGTTACAAGTGGGGTGAGATGGAAACAATGGTGGGACAGACGAGACGGCCCCGGGGGATCTGCGGTGAGGACATTTCAGTCAGAGTTTGACTCGTCAAAGTCCCCCCACCCCTTCACATCAGCCTCCATTTGTCTGTCAAAATAATATTCGTAAACATGAACAACTCATTCCCAAAGCGAGAAGCCGTATAGCTGAGACGCTTTGATGTCATCAACATGTACAACCTGGAGCAACTGCAACTTTATTCGCTCGTGTTTCATCGTGGTTTTTTTTTTTTCTTCATATTTAACTTTGTAATGATGTGAACCAGAAATATACAAATGTCTCCCGAAAATACCCCAAAGTGCTTGTTAAGTGTCGCAGAATAATCTGTAATGTTTGCATTACAAAGTGTCCCAAGGCTGAGGGCAAACATTTGAACACAAAAAATATTCAGCAGTAGCTAAACAGCTTATCATAAGAATAATTGCAGCATGTGTCTTGTGTTAAGGAGTTTAAGGAAAAAGCCTTATGTAACCTTAAGCAGCAGTCACATGCTTCTGGATTCACTTTCTGGACCACAGCAACTTATTTTCACTGCCCTCAAGAGACCTTTGTATGTAGTAAAAATCTTATTTTTAAATTTTTTTTTAAATCATACTTTATAAATTTTTTCATTTAATCATATTTCTGTCATTTCTGGATCTAATGTGATTATGAATAACACCGCAGCCACTGTTTTCCAGCTGTGTGATACTCCCACAGGGCTCATCCACTTCATGAAATGACAGGTATTTCATTTTTCCACTGCAGACCTTCAGTAAATCATTCAGATTAAAAATCAGCTGCTGAATATTATTTCAAATCTTAAACCCCGTGAAGAAATTTTAGACACTAGTGCATTATATGTTCATTATTCATCCACAACAAGAACTGATGCTGCTGTTTTTTGAAGCACCTTGTTGACATTTAAGGATTTAAAATCAGATACAAAACACAATCCAAGTCAAGTCAAGTCAAGTTTTTTTTTTTTTTTTTTTTTTTTAAGCAAACATTTTGAACATTTTGAAGATTTGTCCTAATGGCTTGTCATTGCTCTCTGCTGGACAAATTACATAACAGCTCCACTGATAACTTGACATGTCTGAACTGCAACTTTTCTTATTTATAGTTAAACAGATTCTCAGAAGTTGACCTACAATGATGTTATAATAGCTGATATGTTAATTTTTGGCTTTAATGCTTTTGTAGTGACATGGAACTCAGCAGCTCTTAATAAATTAGTGTAAAATATAACATTTGGCTCTTTTTAATCATCACTATGGCATTCAGTAGTTTATTATTTCCTAACAGTAAGGTCTTTGATTTTCTTCACAGTGTCAAGGATGAGATTCTAGAGAGGAAATACTGAGATATTTATATTTTTGTTAACTTAAAAATAGTAACTTTCAAATATATTAAAAAAGACTTTAATCAGCCAATAAAATACATTGTATACTAAGTTTTATTTCAGTGAACTGTGGAATGAAGAGGTTGCCAAAAATCCCAGTTTCCCATAGAAGATACAAAGGCCATAACCTCTGTGTCCTCGTTGCTAGTTCAGCTGACATGATGATGAATGCCGCGAGGAACTCATCTCTGTGTCTGTGAACCATTGGTTTATATGTATAAAGTTTTATTTCAAGAAGTGTAGGTTTTGTCATGTGACCATTAAAAAAAGAGAGAATTACCACAAGCCTATAATCACGCTAATTGAAGCCTTCTTTTTTATGATAGTTCAGCTACGACTGGCAACTACAGAAGAGCAGAGTTATAAATCAAATGTTGCCATTGTGGAGTTAAAGCAAAAAAAAAAAAAACTTTGTTGGGTGGGGTTATCTGCATGAGATATGACAGCCGCCCTCATGAGAAACAGAAAGCAGCTGTAAATCTGCACTATGGTATAAAACAGGCATGAAAGTCTCCGTAGTAACAGCAAAGCAGTTCTTACAGGATTCTTCCCTTCACTCAGCACATTTCATTGCTTCTTTTGCAAAAGAGATATTTTAGTCGCTGACATTTTGATTGTCATTGTTTGGCATGTGGTGGGCTGATAATTCACGATGAAAAGCTGACTAATTGGGCACCTCATCCAAAAAGGCCCTCTGTCACTGGAGGCTGTCCAGAGTTAAGATGATTTCATGCAACTGTGGAGATAATTCACTTGCAAATTTTGCCCAGCACAGCACAAGATACGCATGTGACTTGTTCTGGCCTCTGTGGTATTCATAGCCTCCATGCAGATCCGTCGCACAATTTCAGTACTTAGATTTGACGTTATTGCGACCTTTTCGTCAAACAGCGACTGGCATGTTTGAAGATGATTTCAACAGAGTTTACACATCTAGAAGACATGAAGCAGCATGAGTGTTTCTATGCAATGGAATTGTGTTTGACTATGATTATGATAATTTGTTGCTAATGTTGAATAAAGCCTTGTCCTGATTGCTAGCTCTGAGATAGCTAACTTAAAACACAAAATGCTAGTAATTGGCTTCGCTTCATCCCTTGCTTCACTGTAGCATTGTTCCAAATGGGAATCAGAGGTATGCTATGGTGAAATAATACAGGAAGCCCCACCCTGCAAATTAGAGGGATTGATTCCTTAGGTATGTGACATATGAAACCTTGGCTGTCTGAGTCCAGTCCTTTGAAGCTGTCAGTGGCACACCATATTTTCATACCATGGTGTTCACTGCTTGTTTTGCTCATTTATGTCTTGGATCATATTGTATCAAGATTAAAAACTGTATTTTTACAGGACAGGGTCTTTTATAAGAAAATCTTTGATAGTGGAGACTTGAAGTTACATAAAATGCAAACATTCCTTGATAATTATTTGTGCCTTATTTGTGCCTTTTTTTGATTGTGAAACATTTTGCTTTTATACCTATAATTATGCTCTTTTTTCTTTCTTTCTCTTTTTTTTTTTTTTTTTTTTTTTAAAGTAGTTTAGGCGTGGGAAACATTCAGTGGCTCTTGTACCCTGTGGCACATAGTGAGTGGAAACACGGGAGTGATGAAGAGGACATTATGTGAAATTCTGAAGAACCTTCAGGGACCATTACAGCCCACTTACCATATTTATAACATGAAATATTCAGCGCTTTTCCCAGTAAGCACACAACCATTCAACCAAGTCAAACGCA
Organism: Polydactylus sextarius; assembly: GCA_016801845.1. Taxonomy (NCBI): domain Eukaryota; kingdom Metazoa; phylum Chordata; class Actinopteri; family Polynemidae; genus Polydactylus; species Polydactylus sextarius. Next base: position 7,114,754 of record CM028921.1, read on the forward strand.
AACAAACTAAAAGCAACATGTGAACATATGGTCAAACTCACTCAGTGACACAGCAGCCAGGAAAAGACTGGGGGGGGGGACATTTATACAGTGGAGTCACTATTGCATGTACCAGGAAATCACATGCTTTATATGACGTAGAGGGATTTACAATGATAATATCACACATACACGCACAGTGCAAACTCAATTTTTTAATCAGATGTAAGTTAAAAACAAAATTTAGTTGGTTGAGGACACTGTGAATGATTAAAGCTGGTTAATAACTACTCTCCAATTTCCCATATTTTGTTTAGAGAGACCTCTTTCATACTCTTTTCCTGCCAATGTTGGCAAGGATAGAGGGGGAATTATTTTAGTCTCTGTATATAAAAGGTGCCCAAGTCTTTCTTCCTCATCCTGTAATTCTGATGGTGCGAGTCTGAAAGCTTCCTTCCTGTCTGGGAAATGACATGCTAATGGCCTGCTCTTCCCTCTTCTCTAGTCCCGTATCACAGCTGTCTAATGAGAGCATCAGTGTATAAGTGCCTGCTGATGATGGATGCCTTTACTTTTATCAGCAGCAAGCAACTGATACTAGTAGTCCTGAAGATATAATCTTTTTGTTTTGGACTGAAATGCTCCATCTGTCTTTGTCAGCAGAGGTCCAAATATAGATTTTTGTCCTGCGTCTTTTGGCAGCAATATAATATTCACATAAGAAATTGCATTGTTTTACAATATGCTGACAAATTCTTCGCTTTCAGTCCAAAAATGTCTGTTCAGATGATGCACATATTGTGTTTAAAGCTGTTCTACTGGCATACTGTATAATGATGATAATGTCTGCCTGTCAGCTGTTGGTTCAACACTTTGATCCATACTGAAATATCTCAACAACTATAAGTGGACTGAGGTGAAATTCTACATTCATCATCACCAGAGGATGTATCCTGCTGATACATATGGACATCTGTAGTCTCGATGGAGGTGCACATGTTCTTGAAGGGAATAATAACAATTATCTTGTCACCATGGCACCTGCTAGTGGGTGGAATATATCAAGCAGTCAGTGAACATTTTGTCCTTGAACTTGATGTTTTAGAAGCAAGAAAAATGAGCAAGAATAAGGATGTGAGCGACTTTGTAAAAAGCTAAATTGTGATTCTTGGATAAATGGATCAGAGTATCTCCAAAACTCTGTTCTGGAGTGGTCTGTAGTTATCAAGATTGGTTCAAGGAAGAAAAACATGTGAATCAACAACAGGGTGATGATCAGCTAAGGCTCACTGACAGTCCAACAGAAGAGTAACTGTGGCTCAGACTGCTAAAAAAGTTAATCATCACAAAAGTCCATAACAGTGCATTACAGTATGTTGTATATGGGACTATGTAGACACAGACTGATCATGGTACCCATTGTAAGTCCTGTCCACCAGTAAAATCACCTACAATGAACATCTGAACATCAGAGATGGAGCAACATAAAAGGTGGCCTGGTCTGATGAATGATGTCTTCTATTACATCATGTGAAAGACATCGACAAGCCAATAGCACCAGGGTGTACTATGGAAAGAAGACAAGATATGGAGGCAGTGGATGCTTTGTGCAATATTTCTGCTGGGAAAACTTGGGTCCTGCCATTCATGTGAAAGTTACTGGCACATTGGCACCTTTCAAAACACTGCCAAATAGTCCTCTCCACAGAAATGGTATTCACTAACGGCAGTATCCTCTTTCAGCAGGATAATGCCCCTGTCACTCTGTAAAAATGATTCAAGAGGATATTGAGGAACACAACAGTGAACGATGACGTGGCCTCTGAATTCAACAGATTTCGGTCCAAATGAATATCTTTGGGATGTTTTGGACACACAAGTCCAATCCATGAGGTATCCTGCTTCTTAAAGGATTTTGGCATCACATACAACAGCTCCCCTTCAGATCTCCAGTGGAGCCCAGTGCCTCGATGGATCAGGGCTGTTTTGGTTTTGGTGGCAAAGGGTGGACCCACTCAATATTAGGCAACAGGTTATGGCTGGTCCCATTAAATGTATATACTTAATGTAATTTCATCAGTTTTTCACAATGAAACTTGACCGGACAGACAGACAAGGTTGGAGACTAGGTATTGAATCAACCAGTTGCCTGTATTTGTTCGTGTGCCACTGTCTGACACAAACACTGGACAAATCATCAAAAATAAACACATACAGACATCTTTCAGTTAAAATGGATGCATACAGGTAAGAAAGCAGGAAAGTTACATTCTTTAGTCACATTCTTCCTCACATAGAGATGAGGCATATTTTCAGAAGCTGCAAACGTCTCATAACATTGGGTTTTCTGGACTTTGAAGCATGTGGATGTGTTTTCTTTGACTGCTCCCTATAACACGCTTAAATGTCATAATATTCTTAGCTGCACATGAATGAAAATTTCATGTGATCACATGTGAGCATCATGCTGCTGCTTCACTTGGTTCAATTTTATCTTTCTGTTTTTAAAGTGGCACCATTTAAAATGGAATTGCAAATCGAGTGTAAATTTAAGTAGGCACTGCCATCCGACGTCTTTGACTGAGAGGGAGGTTTTCAGTTTATTTCCTTATCACACATGGAAACGACGGAAAAGTGGAATTATCGCACACATAAAGTGAGTGTATGTAAAGTCCGTAAGAAGATTTATTTGCATAAGCACACAGGCAAAGCCGCTTCCTGTGAAACAGCTTTTCATGAACAGACCTTGTTGAGGGAATATACTGTGAGAGTTGCTGAGGTCTTCATTCCTCTAATGTCTAATGGAAAAGCACATATTTTAACATATTAATAAACACATGCAAGTAATACTTGGCTGTTTTGAAATTATTACACCCTCAGATTTGACATTTTTTCAAAGAATTAACTCAGCATTAAAAACCTAAGAGTTGAAATCGAAGACTTTCACTGTGCCAATAACACGTCTCATGACAGACAGGGTTTCCCAGGACCATCAGCTTGACAGTTTGGTACAGTTTAGTTTACTGAGCTGCCACTTCCTACAAAAGAAGCAGCGAGTGCCACCACTGATGCACATTTGAATAACATCTGTTACTGATTGAATGAGAAGTGAGATCCTTCTAAATGTTTTCACCTCACACAACGATCAGAGCTTCTTTTCCACAGGCAAACTCGATTTTAATAAAACACAGAGTAGTTATAGTGTAACAGACGGTCATGAGGCAACTATTTTCTCTAATCAAAGGCATTTTCAAAATCCACATTGTTCTGGAAACACTGTAAGAAAATAAACTACTCATGGATATAATTAATTTCTCTGTTTTGATCGTCACATGAATTTTTATTTATTTATTTATTTGTTTGGGTTTCTTCCTTCTCGGTTTCATGCCTTTCAACTAGGGAAACTTTTATCACCATGGTAATATCTCTGCATATGAAATTTCATGAATATGGCAAGTTCACTAACCAGAAGACTTTCTGTGCCTCGGATATGTGTGATGAATTTCACACAGACGTGTCGTGATGACTAAGGTCACCGATGCTGACAGCCTGGGAAATGTGAAGACAGGTTTATTCAAATCATTTTTTAAAAAAAAAGCAACTGATGATAAATATTCACTCTCTCAATCATAAGCAGTTTCCCATGCATTAATTAATGGGGGTTGGGGTTATGTACAAGTTTTCTTTTTAATAACATGACATTAATTATCATACACTTATCTATAATATAGCTTACATGTGCATTAATGAACATAAATGCATGCATTTATGCCTCTTAGTTTTAATGAGTCGTGCCATCCATGCTAACACCTGAGATGAGATAAAGACATTTTTAAATACAGCACAACAAGCATTATTTCCATTACACTGGGTTTCCAATTATATTCAGATTTCCATTCACAGTTAATGCACCACTAAACAAGACTAAAGGACAATAACTAATATACTATATATATATATAATATAACCATTGTACATACAGTGGAAACAGCCAAATATTTGAATATCCATCTACAGTATATGCAGCTTCCAGGCCTGGTATTATCTTATTTACACAAGATAAGAGAGGAAATGATACCAGAGATGATATGATTGGTTTCTGTGAATTCTTTTTTTTTTATAAAGCTGCAGCCTAAATAAGCCAGAGCTATTTCAAGTCTAGACAGAATTGTTAGAGTTATATGGAGTAAAAAAAGTTTTGCCACAGGTGTATCTTATAACGTGACCTGACTTGATCATGTGTGAGTTATGATCAACAGTATTTGTCTTTATGAGGTATCTACTTATGCAAGAAACGAGGTTTTCAGGAATCACATCAAAACAGGAAGTTGTAGCACACAGAGGAGTGATAGAAGATAAATTAGATGAATCTCTCACATGCACACGCACGCGCGCGCGCGCGCACACACACACACACACACACACACACACACACACACACACACACATATTCAGCCAATTGTCTGAAGGCCTGTTTCTGTTCAGCCAATCAGTGATCAATCTGACGCAGAGCGGTTTCTTTCTGCTTTATAGACAGGAAGCAAAGTCAAGTTAACTGATGTGGAAGAGATTTATTGAAATCTACTTCCCCCTTGTGGTTACTAGTAATATTACAGCAAAAAAGAAAATAAATAAATAAATAAATAAAAGCCCCACTTCCTTAGAATTAATAATTTACAACCCCCCGCTAAGAAAACCTGCAAATCAATAATTATCACAGATGATCCAGTAAAATATACAGATTATCTGTATAGATTAAAGACAGTCTATAGCTACAGATAATTAAATATATTTCATACACTTTCAATTTTTATATAAATGTTGCTAAAACCATAATACTTAATACCGGTGTATGACATATTTTGTCCATAAACTATTTTAGAGTCTTATTACAGAAAACTTTGATTTTTACTTATGATGTCTGTAAACTTTAACATGTATGTACAATATTATACCAAATCTTGCGTTTGAAAATGTTGTATCACCGCAGAAAGTGACACTAGTTACTTTAGTCTTATTTTGAAAATAAATTTAAATATGTGGGTAAAGTGGTATATTGAGTAAAGAACACCTCGTCCATGTCAAAATTGTATTTGCTAAATACACTGAGTTACATCACATTACATTATATTGACATCTTCATTCACTCCCTGAGGGATCGTGTCAAGCAGAGAGGCGCGTGAGGCACCACGTGGTTAGGGAAACATCATTAACTCATGTCTGCTGCTGCTGCTGCTGTTGTTGTTGTTGTTGTTGTTGTTGTGATGATGTGGATGATTTGCTCGCTCCGCCCACCTGTCTCAGCTTTAATAACCGCTGTCAGCAGAGAGCAGCGGCACAACATCGGCACCATCCGCCTCACATGGATCTGAGTTAATACTGAACTGACGATGTTCGCCAACATTGTGGTTCTGGGTACGGAGAGCGTCGGGAAGTCAGGTATAAACACGTCTTTGCTGGAGATAATTTTAATATATTTATTGTCTCTGATGCACATACTGAGTTGAAGTTTTTCTTTCAGCGTTGACTGTGCGTCTCTTAACCCGGAGATTCATTGGAGAGTACGGAGATATCGGTGAGTACGATCTGTTTTCACTTCAACAGATGAAATGCGACTTTTTTTTTTTAAAAAAGACTTAATAACTTTGTTTTTGTTATTTTGTCTTACAGAGTCAATCTACAGTCATAGTTTTATGGTCGATGGGAGGGAGATCACTTTTAATATTTGGGATTCACCTTTTTCTGAGGTAAACTAAACTATCAAATAAATAGATAAATAAAACTGGTGTTCGTAGTGTCTTATTTTGTTAACATGTTGTAGTGTTATTGGCTTAGGAAATACTCATAATACAAATTTTACAAAATAAAAGTTGCAAATTACCACTATTTTACTTCCACAAAAGTTTAGCAAAATGTGCCTTAAGTATCAATACATTACTTAAAAGGTTGTATTTTTTTTTTTTATTCCTAGTCTGTCATATTATTTTAAAAAAGTAAAATAAAAGTATGTAAACGACTTGATTTTCTGTAGCTGAACTTAAACATGTGATCTCACAGGATTCGTCCATGGAGACGTCACTCTTTGAGAAAAAGATCCAGTGGGCAGACGGCTACGTCCTCGTCTTCAGTATCTGCGACAGAGCCAGTTTTAACAGTGTCAGTAAGCTCGTTCAGACCATCAGGTCCACCAGAGACTACCTGAATGTGGACAAAGCGCCTATAGTGATTGTGGGTAACAAGAGAGACCTGCACCACAGGAGGACGGTGCTGAGCGAGGAGGGTCGGATGCTCGCTCTCAACACAGGCTGCCACTTCTACGAGGTGTCGGCCGCCGAGAACTATCACAGCGTGCTGATGGTGTTTCATGGGCTGGTGGACAGGATGAAGGACGCAAAACTGACCGTGAAGAGGCCTCTGGGGTTTAAGGGCATCGTGAAGAGTATGTCTGCAGTGTTTGCCAGGAGACGGACAGATTCCTTTTAATAAGACCGTGACAGAAGAAGAAGGAATTTTCTAAGAAGCTGCATTATGCATGTACAACTGTACGGATATTACAGTCTGTCAGTGAAATGTTACCATGTCTGTCACATGTTAATGTGCCAAAGGTAACAATGAAACCTCCAGAGGCAGAGACACTGCGGAGGTGGGAGTTTCTTGTCACTGAAGAAATGTGGAAAGACTCCAGAGAAAAAAAAGCCATTATAAAATCCAGAAAACACGGTGACGGTGTGATGTGACGGAGGTTACACATGTTTTTTTTTGGTGACAGGTTCTGAACTCAGCAGCACTTCAAGCTACACAAAAGCGATAAAATTACATAAATGTCACTCATTTGAAAGATATTTGACATATAATATTGTGTGTAGCAAGGTATGCAATAGGTTTAAACTATATTTTATGTTTTACAGATTACATATTAGAATAAATCCTATGCACAGTTTAAATGTGCCTTACAGCCTGTACATAAGACGTATATGCCAAAGATAATATCTCAAATTTAAAAAGGTGAAAACTTTGTAAAGTAAAACTGTATTGCTGGAAAAATCGGAAAACAAACACACATATTTGTATTTATTCAAACCTGAACACTGTAAAGCAAAACAACAAACTGTTTTTAATATTTATGCGGTTTCACATGTTTACGTCATTGATTATGTGTCGTACTGAAATGTATTGCTCGCCTCAACCTTGTTTTGTTTTACAGCTCGTGAGGATTTCAATAAAACGCAAAATGTGCCAAAGTGTATGTTTTTAATTTGTTTTGTTTTTTAAAGTTCAGGTGTATTTGTTGTGTAAACGCATTGATCCCTATGACAAAGTACTCACAGTGAATGGTCAAGCTCAGATCAACAAGGCTTAATCTAGAGACTCTGCATCTTGCTCAGTGGTGCAGAAAAAAGACGGATGTTTATTGATTTGAACTGACGTCTGGATGAAAAACAGTGTCCTTACTGATGATATTATCCTACTGACACACACAACCCCTGCTATTATGAATCTACAGCTCTATGTTGTTTAGGTAGCTTGTTTTAAACAGCTCCAAGTGTTTTTGCTTCATTCCATGTATTTATCACACATTAATCTTACACTGCTGAGATCATATGTCAAAGCAATGACCTTTCAGCCTGAGAGAAGAACTGTGTCTATTGACACTTGACCATGTAACTGACAAACAACATGAGCCATGATCATATTTGTGGACATTTAGCTCAAGATCACAGACTGTGTAGAAAAATTAAAAAAAAAAAAAAACTTTCCTAAAGCTGCTATTTATAGGATCGTCATGATAATGTGAAAACACGGTGACAAACCGCAGACAGACACAGTCAGCGACAGTTTGTCGTGAACACAGTCGGTGCATTTAACAGCTAATGAGCCACACATTTCCCTCAGGAGACCAAAAGGAGCAGCTATAAGAGGATTCACACTCACAAGCTGGTCACAAACATGACTCCAAATGAATGGTAATGTTGCTCTGCAGCTGCTAAATGTGTGATTAAACAACTGCTTATTAGCAAGAACATCAATTTGTTTTTACTCCTCCCCTATTGCACGCAACACACACACACACACACACACACACACACACACACACACACAAAAAACATTTATTGCAGGTTTTAAGTGGTTGGATGCAAATAATTATCAGCTGCAGTTTGTTGGAATTAATGTATCTGTTGAATACATTAATGAAAATAATTACAATGCAGGTTTTATTAACTGAAAAAAGTCCATTGAAATACCAGGCTATATAAAATCCCTTCAAGCCTTCAGATCCATCCTCGTTTTCAACCAGGTTCTGCAAACTCCCCTCTGCCTCTATGGCACCATTTGCTCTGAAAAATTCCTCTAATTCGTCATTGGCCTGCTCCAGTAAACTTGGTCTGACCCCCCTCCAAACATTAGCAGAAACATCTATTCTTCTTTCCCTCCTTTCAACCTCTGACGTTAGGTGTCAGGCAGACGTTCATTTCTGTGGCTATTAAGGCAACAGCATGGGAGGGCAAATGGCTGGTGCCAGCTCCCCCCTCTTTTCTATTCTTGTGTACAAGGAATCTGACAGGAACAAGGCACGGGTTAACAAAGAAAGACTGGGCCAGCCTGGCCCCTGAGTGTCCTTGTCAAAGTTTCTAACCCCGCTGGGTCACTTCACTCTAGGACCCAGACTAAACAGCAGCCTGACAATGTTTAACCTGAAAGGGCCGTCTTGAAGTTCACTGGAGCTCAAATGATTTGCTGCTACAGAAGAGAAGAAACATCGTAAGACATTTTCAAGCCACAGCTTTCGGTTTGAGAAGAGAACAATTAAACAAGAGATGAACTGTACGGTGCAATTTTATGACACTTGACATACATTTAAGCAAAAAGAAAGAATATTTCATGTTTGTAAAAAGCCAACAAGTGCACTAGTGATGCTTTTAACACTATTAAATGCATTTTATATGCTGATCAAAAGTCAGAAATGCACTCTGGGTAGTACATTCTTGACAAGTGCAGCTGTTTATAAATGTAATGGCAAAACAGGCAGCCTTGTAGAGATGCTCCATTAAAACCTTCTTTGTTTTACATATAAAGCTTTAGAATAAAAAGCAGTCCATAGTTCACTGCTCTCTAGGGTTTTTTTTTTTTTTTTTTTTTTTTTTAAATAGGAAAACCTTTGCCACCAGTCTTTCACACTTCAAAGCTTCACAACACAGATCAGATATCCATCACATTCACCGAGGGGCAACTTTTTCTTGTTCACCAGTTAGGGCTCTGATTCTGAGGCTTTACACTGTCACAGACAAGGTGGCAGGGGAAAAAAGGATGGTTTATTGTAGGATAAAGGAGGATTCTTATGTGATGGAGATGAGAGGCAGGTTGAGGCAGAGGGGAGACAGGCAGATGAGCGAGGAGGGTGGATGGCTGGGAAGCTGAAATGGCGTGGGTGGACGAGGAGAACACAGATCGTAATATTAATCACCACCGGTCTAAAATGGGCCAGATATACATAAATATACAGGGAAATAGGTAATTTAGAGTCACCAGTTAATATACATGTCTTTGGACTGTGGAAGGAATAATCACAGACACAGGTGAACATATAAACCCCACATAGAATCACACAGATCACTGTGAAACGACAGTGAAACAGAAAATAACTCAAGACAAGATGCAAGAGCAATGGGATTGATGACCACAGGGACCAACAACAATCTGGGAATGAGATGGTAGACAACCAGTGAGGTTAATGAGCCGAGTGAAATTAGGCTAGTCCTAACGCACACACACTCGCTCAAAGGAGGGGTTGAGACTCAAGGGAAAAACATAGCTGCCAGGAGTGATGAGCACTTGCAATTACCCAGGGGCATGACCCCTCCCTCACAATGTAAAAGCAGGTATACGAGCTCAGATACACCTAACTTGAAATAAATCTGATAAAGAACATCGATATTCATCATCTCAGCATTTCAACATTTTACGAGAGATCAAAAATTCCTTCACAATAAAACACCAGCAACATCTTCACATCATGTATGCCAAATTTCACATGAATCTGACAATCTGTCTAGGAATCTAGGCAATTCCTCTCTCAGCTGTTGTGGTAAGTGCAAACATTAGCACGCTAATTATGGCAAATACGAAACACAACATTAGACACTAGATTGGCCAAATGTGCAACAGTATTTTGAATTTGACTATGGGATGAGTTTTTGCTAAAATCTTACATACTGATCCTTTAAATATATAATACAATGAGTGGAACAGGTGGCGGTAAAAAAGGTGAAATATGATCACATAATGAAGAATAAACAAATATTAATGTTATTTAAGTCTCAGAATATACTATAAAAAAGTACAGTAACAATTAATGATTAACAATGATACACAATGGACAAACTATTATGAGCATCATGTGTTAAGAGAGAAGTAGATCGTGTCTGTGAGAATTAAAATCATGTTCAGTTAAAAAAAATGTCAGTGTTACGTTTGTATTTCTAATTATTGTTACAGTCTCATCATGTTATTCTGAGCTGCATCAATATAATAAAATAATCAGTTCAAAGTTCAAAACAAAGTGAACATCACAAGGGGCAATGCCAAAATAAGGAAACAACTTTCAAAAGCATTACTAACCTAATGTGGAGTCTATGCTACATGTGCAGTGTGTGTGTGTGTGTCATGGGCTCCTGTAAAACAGGAAACCATAAAACACCAGAAACAGTCAATGTGAGTGAATCAAAGGTTGAACATTTATTGACCTTTAATCTCTCAAAGTGTGAAGGAGGATGACTGTGGCGGTTGTGCCAAATAAATAAAACGAAAAAGAGGCCCAACTCATCTCTGTCTCACAAAAACAATATATCAAGTTCTGACTATCTTATCTAAAAAATAAAGTGAATTTAAAAAAAAGAAAGACTTCAGTAAAACATACAACGGTGGCCACAAACCCATAGGACATATCAGGAGGCAGTGAGACCTGGTGCCAGTGGATGTGAGACTGTTTCATGAACAAATAACTGAGGATTAATACAAAGACAAACTTCAGAGGAAGAAACAGAATCTGGAGCAGAAAAACAACCGTCCAGACAATTTTTTTTTCTTGTGCAACAAACAAGATTACTGGATTATTTAATTATTTCACTATGACTCTTCAAACTGGCCAATCTGGGCATCAAGTGGGAATCAATTGCTGATTGTTGATTTCTGAAATTTGAATATTGGACAACAGACATAAGAGCAGATGTCAGAAAGATAAGGGAGGAGTTTCTGAAAATATCCCATCATGTGACTTAAAATACAGACAATAAAAACTGTTTAGATCTTCATGAAATCAGATAAACTCACCACATCACGTTTACAGGGATGGTTCCTCTTACTGCCATGAACGTGTTTCATCTCGTAGCTTCTAGATCAAAATAACTGCTGACAAATTGTGAAACAAATCATCAACGTCTCAACTGATTGTCACCATTCACATTTCATGGATTCGGTAAGTTTTTACTCTAGAACATGTTTCTGTAATTGTCAATGCTGTCATTCAGTACCAATAAATCCAAACCAAGCAAATACACCTCACAATACAAGGTGAGTGTCCTGTAGCATCACCATTATGTAAACCATCTCCCTCTGTCAGGGTCAGGCTTGGCACCGCGGCCAGGCCGAAACTAAAGCACCACTTGTTTGCAATCCTTCTATAAATACTGGATGAACTTGATGCTAGGTGGAGGAGCTGAAATATAAAAGGTTATGGCACAACAGCCAGACCAACCCACACCCACCCCAAGGTAAGGAAATACACTTACTTGTTGATTCCACCCGGCAGCAGCTTGTGTTTGTAGATCCACAGGAACAGGAGATGAAACTGTTGAGAGAAACACACAATTATCTGTCCCTACGTTGATCTACAGGAGAAGGAAACACACACACACAAGGTTCAAAATGTTTTACTGGCAGTGTACAAAAGACAAAAGAAAAGAGTTAATCTGAGTTGACCAGAGAATAAATTTAGAATGGGTCCTTCCTCAAGTTGACAAAACCTACGAAGGAAAAGTTCGTGCACAGGAATAAACACAACCCTGCAATTAAGCCTAAAACCTCATAATTGAACTTACCAACACCACAATTAACCAACTATACAGTCTTAAACACCTCCAACTTTACTACAAAAGAAGCCAAAACATCTCAGCACCAACAAAATTCAAACTCTCACATGCAGAAAACAATCTCAACACACAGAACCACAACAAAGAATAAAACTAGCCAACGATTTAAACATTTATCAAAGACAAAAGGATCGAAAGGTGAAGTCAAGACTCCAAAGCCATATCAAAGTTAAACCACAAGCCAGAGCTAAAGGTAAGCCAAAGGTAAAAGAGACAAACTGGAGCTAAAACTTGCTAAAGCTAAAAGACACTAACCAGAGCTAAAACACACTAGCCAGAGCTAAAGTTAGCTAAAGCTAAGATGGACTAGCCAGAGGTAAAACTAGCTAAAGCTAAAACGCACTAGCCAGAGCTAACACTAGCTAAAGCTAAGGTGCACTAGCTAAACTTTGACACCAGCTGTTTTAACTGCGTCTGACGTCGCGTTTCCAATCAACGGGCGCACGTTTTTGATGCGTTTGCGGATCTCGGAGTGTTTTTAAAAACAAAACGTTTGATGCCTCGTTGACATTTAAAGAATCACAAACGCCAGTCTGTTTTTTTTTTTTTTTGTTTTTTGTGTCTGCTTTGTAATACTTCAGCATCAAACTGAGCGTGTTTGGGCCAAAGTTAATGGAGGTGCGCAGCTGCGGCTGTGATTAAGTTGTAAGTTTGATTAGACACACCTGGGTGAACCTAATAAAATCAAACGCAACAGAAATTGTTCTGTGGCGTTCAAAGTGGGCGAAAAAAAATATAAATCCTAAAGATTCAGACAAAATTGATCGTGAACTTTACGAAGAATGGTTTGTTTGATTGTATGAATTAAGAATAGAAACATAAAATTAAAAACAACCGCAGGAAATTTAAAAAATAAAGACTAACGAGGGAAAACAATAACAAAAACAGCTTCAAAAAGGAAGACGCTTGAATAAATAATTTACAATATTACATGCAGTAGAATTATTGCACCAAGACGATCATTATTGTACAAGGTTTTTTCTTTGTGAGAATAATGGTAATTTTATTATAAACACAAAGTCTGGCCTGGGCAATGGTTGCAACGGTTGCAACAAACTACAAACAGTAACATAGCTGCAAGTGGCAATGGTGGGCTCAAGCACAGTTCTGCGAGGGGCATGAACATACATCTAACCTGAAATACAGAAGGAATGATATTCAACACAAGTAAAAACACAACAAACAAACAAAAAAACATTCCTTAGATTGCCAGTTGGTGGCTCTATGCCTGACAAGCACTTTCAGTGCTTGGGCCCTAATAAGAAAAATCCTTACAGATACAACAGGGTCTTTGCACCTCCTGTGCTTGAGCCCTAAATATTGAAGCTGTGACAGCAGCACCTTGCTGTGTGTGATATGTGACACACCACCTCCTCCAGGTCATCTTCAATATTTCAAGCCAGGAATTCATCAAGTTGCCAGAGAACAGTTCCAGTTTTACACAGACTGCAGTCCTCGCTCACCTGCTGATATCAGACCAGCAGGAGAAAAGAGCAACCTGACACTGAAAATGTTTTACCAATCATACATGATTTTTCACGAAGCTATACGACCTCCAGCTGCTCTCCATAATAACCAAGTATCTTGAGAAGATGTAGTACTGTGTGCTAAGAAATTTGACAAAGTAGCTGATCAGTTACACCTGTGAGTTTTTGACGATGACCTCTACCAATCACAACAGCTTTTCCACATCCTGCTTTTCATGACAGGAAGTTGTTTTGACACCTACACCTTTCAGGTTTTGTGATTACTGCAAGAGACCGAGTTATTGTGGAGCAACAGGTTTAAAGATTGAGAAATTGATACATCACTGATACAAAAGTGGTGTTTGAATATTTGCAGGCTAATTTAGATTGGGGTGCCTTTAATCACTTGCATCTAAAAGGCAATTTTACCCCACAAGACTCCAACTAGATGTGGTTGTTTACAGATTTATTTCAGGGAATTGTGATCCAGCAGTGTGTCTGCTCCTGAGATGATGATCTCAGTGCATGTGACTGCAAGATGTTAATAGTAACATTTCGTGACTCTCATTGTTTCTCACATTTGGTCAAATAGTAACTAAATCACTGGACCTTGTCTGGATGCTTTGAGTTGAAGTCACACATCTCACTATGCAGAAGAGTGAGGCGAGTTAATGAGGAAATAGAGTATAACCAGAAAAGAAGGAAGACCTCACATATTCTGGAATTTTCATTCCAAAGCGTATAAAGCATAATCATCAAAAACGGCTAATTATTTTTCCATGTGCCAGTTCTGCCTGCACCTAATCAGACTGATTCTTGCCGTGGCTTCAAAGAAGCTAAATTTATATGTAATTAAATTGTGCAGCCCATTGGCACATGTTTCTTTTTTTGTTTTCCCAAAAAATATGAACAGTAAGAGAAGATTGTCTCATTGAGTAGCCGGCTGTTTCTGACGTCTGAAAATTCACATTGTAACAGGAATACAGTAAAATCTAACCCAATCACTTACTAACAAATGTCTAATAGCTTCAGATTTAGACCTCTGCTGAATGCTGCTTCCTGTCTGGCTGGAAGCACGTTTTTAAGGGACATAACTGACCAACGCAACAACACAATGTAATTTTAGGCCTTATTTGATTACTGGGTAAGCAACTTAAATAGGATATATGGGCTTGGAGGTCAGAAAGTTCAAGTAAACAAAAGAATAAAATGAGAAAAAAAGGTGAAAGTCACAGCAAGTTTAAACACCAATGAAAACATGTTTATGCAATAATCATTAAATAAAAAACAGCTGCATAAAATAATGATCAGTCTATCAGTCTTGAACTGTGGCCAAAATATAGAAACAATAAGAAGAGAGTTTAGATCAGAGGGATCAGATGTTGTGCTGTTTATGCTTCAACTGAAGTGGACATAAGTAATTTGGCAATAATTGCCAATAATAATTGTAATTTACCACAAAATTCATCCAATATAACTGGTGTCAAAAGCTATAATGGTGGGTATGAGGCTCATAGTAAGCTAAGCTAGTTTGTTTTTAGCAGAACTTGTTTAATTTGATTAAAAAAAAAACTTTGATGATTGCGTTTTGCAAAAGGAAAGACAAAGCTACGACTTTCAAGTCTGAGCTCAGTACATACAATAGAACCAAGAATTAGCCCAACAAGCAGCTAATCCTCATTTTTACTCTTCATCGTCATCTCTTCATCTACAATCACTTGGTCTTGGTCAAGATCGTGGTCATCAAATATCATTTACCTTTGGGTGAAGCTAAAGCTATTTCCTGTGTTTACAGTCCTTATGCTAAGCTAAGCTAATCTGTTGCCTCCTAATGCACGGACCCCAAAACACATTTAGCAAAATCTTAAACAATTCCTTCAAAGGAAAACAGGTTAAAGTCTTTACTTAATCCTGAACACTTATGTAGGCCACTGTATTATGTTACTGTGTTCTGACTGCATTGTTTTAAGGCGGCTCACTCATATCTTTAGGAACAAAATGTTCAGAATTTTGTCATTTATCAAAAAGCTTTATTTTACACCAAGTCCTTTACCTTGTGGCATTATAGGCTTTGTTGACCTGACGATGACTTTTCAATTTCATAATCATGGATTTAAACAGGGGGTCTAGAATGCGTGTGCTGTAAAACAAACAACGGTACTCAGCGAACCTTTTTGTTCTAATACGATTTAATAAGAATGTGTTAACTGTTCAAAAATGCCAACTATCCCTTTGCTGGTGCCCTTTTGCCTTTGCTAAGCTCTCCCGTGAAGACTTAAGGACCCCCTGCAGCTCTCTGCAGCTCAACAGCTTTCCAAATAAAGTCCTGGTGTGTACACACAGTAACCACAATTCAACCCCCAGCTGAGAAAGTAGTGAAAGTTCAAAGTTCAGTAGCACTTGGTACTTTTTCTAGTTAGGATTTAATAGCTTACCTTACTGGACTCTGACAGCACTTATATGAACTAAAACCTACTGAATGTGAATTACTTTTAAATACTCGTGCCACCTATTTAAAGCACATCTATTTTTCGGTCTGTCCTATCTTAAAGTGTCAGTGTAGGTACTGAAGCGGAAGTTTCCTTAATTGAGGTGTCAAATGCTCTTTGATGTGTATAATAATCTTGTGAGAACAATTATTATTCAAATATCAAGTACATGATCTGGCAGCTTGATCTGCCTGCGTGTTGACATGAACATTGAAGGGCTCTTTATCAGTGTGACAAGTGTCTGACATCTTTCCAGTCAGTTTAGTATGTCAGGCAGTAAAAGCAGTAACCTTTAATAATACATGTTTAAAGACAGGTGCCTCTGCATGCTTTTGACTAACATGTGTTACACACACAAACAGCTTCTAAAGAGTCTCTCAGCTCTTTCTTTTCAATCATGTTCATGTTTCTTCAATCATGGATAATTAAATGGTAAAATAAACGTTTTGGATTTTTGGATTTAGCATCTTAATGGTTCATACCCAACACGATTGTGTGTGTCATTAGAGATTATTTGCTTGTCATTATTAACCTGATACTCCACTGAGTGCAGGGTAGTCATGTCTGCAGGGCAGAGCTGATAATGCTTCGATCTAATTTAAAATGGCTGATTGAGTTGGGGAAACGTTTCGTCTCACATGAGACGTTCACGTGTAGGGGAAGTGAGATATATTTTCGCACGTGAGCCGGTAAATTAAATCAGGCGCAGGAATAAGCGACTCATCATTGTGCAATGGGTGACGCGAGGTTTACTGGGTTGCCCCCTTTTTTTTTTTCCAGAGTGGGTGTGCAGTGACTGGGTAAAAGTGTTATGAGACTGATGTGCACATAAAACTTGAAGATACTGACATGTTATTTAATGCTTCACTCTAGGATGATAATAATAATAACTGCTGCACAGTCACATTCCTTAAAAATTAAATTTATCCACAAAGTCACACAATCTTGGGTGAGTGCGTTTCTGAAGGTCAGTGTGATTTTCAAACTCTTCAAGTGAAGATGACAGCTGATATTTTTCTCTTAGGTGTTCAAGCACTTTTACACTATCCCTGAAAGAAAAAGTCTCTTAAATATGATTAGGGATACTTTGACATACAGGGGAAGTAAAGTTATTATCTGTCTTGCTGAGAGTTTGAGAAAATCCATTGGCTGACAAAAGTGTGAAAAACCTGGCTACTACCAGAAATAACAAAATCTATCTGCCAGCACCTTTAATGATAAATAATAAACATGTTGCATCTATTTTGTTCAGTTTTTCAAAAACATTGACACTTTGTGGTTTTATCGAAGGGTTATTTGCAAGTCTATTTATTTTTTGGCCTCAAACAGTTATTTGGAGACATTATCATGAGATTTTCAATCAACCTGTGAAAGACTCTTAAGTCACTTGTGATTCATCCTCCAAACCATGTTATGATTCTTTAAAATGAATCCAAATCAGCAAAATAAAAAAAGCTACTCTGCATTAAAAGCATCTCCTCTTTCATGAATCTCTTTAAATTTAGATTCAAATGTTCAAATATCAAAAATAAAATGGATTTCTCTGATCACAGATGGCTTCACCATCTCTGGAAAAATGAAATTTCATTGTAATTTGATAAAGTTAAATTTTATCTAAATATTCCAAATCAATGAAAGACTCAAAAATCAGTCAGTGTAATTGATTTTGGTGGAGACTCTAAATGATACTTCAGTTGAGTTTTTATCCTTTGATTCTTTGACACTATTTTCTTTGGAAATGTTTGTATGTGCAGAACATAGAAGTTGTTCATATACAACACTTTCCTTGCTCAGCCTGTTTTACACTATTTACAGTTTTCACAAAGAATACTTGACATAGTGTGTATGTAACCTGTGCTCTCAGTATGTATATATCTTAAGACTGTTGGCTGACTGCCAGACTGACCTTACTGCAGGGGGCATATGTTGTGTAATAGCCCCCTTTTGTCTAATATTCATCCTCTGAATTATGCTGAGAAAATGGGAGTTGCAGGGAATGTGTACTGAATGTTAAGAATGCTATTGACTCCATTTCCAAAGAATTTCCTTGAGAGCTCCATCCAGGGTCACACAGCAGGACATCCACTGCTGGGTCAAATATTATGTAGGACTAGAGCCAACAGGATTATAATAATAATAACTGAGACATGCATTTGCATTTATAGTCATACGTGAAGGTAAATTTAAAACTTAACTTGGTAAAACATATCATGTGTGTACATATGAAGAATAGTTTGGACAATAGTTGTTTAACATGCAGTCCTGTATCGTGGCTCAGATAAATCAATTGCATTTACATAGCAATTTTGTGCTCTTGTGGGCATTTAGTGACTTCAGTTAATAAACTGCATGTCTTTGGACTGTGTCATGGAAAAGAGAGCTACATAATAGAGGTGGGTATGATTTGCAGTCTTTACAAAGAAACACAGCTTTAGCTCAAACCCTGCATCTTCTTGTTAAGTGCTAACTGAGCGAACCACTGATTCACTTTGAGATGTGACCAAGTGATGATCCTGAGGGTTTGCCACTTTAAACTGATGCTTGGATTATACAAAGCACGTTGATTCACTGCTAGATGTGATTTAATCAAATTCAGGATGGTAACTGTGTGTCAAAACCAGTTTTCTAGATGAACAAGTGGAGCACAATCAATCACGTCGGACGCAGAAATGGTCTAACAGTTTGGAAACTTGAGTGTAATGAGAAATAAGGAATTCATCAGTCATCAGTCAACACAAGCAGCACTATAGTAAACTGTGAAATCTAAATGAAAATGCTTCAGAGAGATACTGGATTTCAGTCAGAGAAGCATCTATAATGAAATAATGCCATCTTGGATTAGGTCAGGAAGAGTAGTTGAAAGCATTGGTTTAGGTTTGAAGAATGAAAACTTAATTTTACCAAAGTATAATTGCTGTTTCATTGATATTTATGCTAAGCTAAGATAACCAACTGTTCTAGCTCATATTTTCCATTATACTATATGTTGGGACAGATATGAGATTGGTATCGGTGTTCTTGGATTAAGGCCTTCATTTTATATAGGAAGAAAAAACACTTTAAATCTGTCTAAAGTAGTAAAAACCTATGCTGACCAATAGCACAACATTGTCTTAGCACATTAATAATTACCTCTGTTAATTTGAACAGAGATGAAAATAGCTACTGTTGCTTCCAAAATAATGACACACAGGAGAGGAGAGCTAGGTCCTTTAATTCTTGCTATGTATTTGAACAAACTGGTTGCTATCTGTTTGTAAGCCTCGCTGCACAAACTGCTGTCCAGAGTCCAAAGTCTTCTGGAACCAGGCAGAGGGCCAGCAGCTCTGACTCCTGCTCCCTTGAAGCATCACATATTTGTAGGGAACATGGAAAGTACTCAGCTGCTGAACAGGAAAATAAGACAGAAAGTGGGGCATGTCCATCATCATTTAACATCATTAAATGAAACGAAATGCTCGATAAATCTGATGGGGCACCGTGTACGGCACAAGTTATGGAGCAGATTTTGGTAATCGGACATGGATAAAGCTGAATGTTCCAGATTTACATTGTTATACATTTTATTGTTACACATACAGCATGTATTTGCTCTGCTGATAGCTGAAGCTAATTTCAAAAACTAAACACAGGAGGGCAGCAGCGTCCAAAAAAAAAAAAAAAAAAAAAAACCTTACTAAGTGAGCTGTTGTGACTTTATTTCTGCCCTCTTTCTCTAAGTGTCTGATTTGATTTATTTGTGTGTTGATGTCTGTTTCCATCTTTGTCTGTCAGCCAGGAAACCAGAAATACAAAATATCATACCATTTTACATTTAAAGTGTCCTTTGTTTACAATATGTTTTAAAAAAAATAAATATTAATTGCCATTTGATCAGTCCAAACATTTGTTTTGATTAGACTTACATCGTGGTTGTCTGGCATAGTCTGTATGGCTAGGGATTAATAGCAACAGATTGAATTGCCCACATTTGAATTTTGGGCTCATACTGAGGCATGACAAATGAATCTGTTTGTGGCTCATTTCCCAAGTGTCATTGTCTCGGTCTAGAGCCAAGGTGCCACATATGGTGAGAAATACTGGCATGCTGATACTGGACAATGCTATTGGAAGCTGACAGCGATACACAAGTGAGAGCAGAGGATAATTGCAGTGGAAAAGATTGGCTTTGCGTCCAAGCATGGGTGCTGCACTGGTGCACCGTTAAGATGTTTCCTGTTCTCCATGTTATATTCAATTGCAAAATTCAGTTCCAGTATGAGAAGTACAACTTTCATTTGAGGAATTACAAAGAAAAACGTGTTGAGGTTACACGGGAGTGTGCCTCCATAACATCACGGCTAGCGTGATCATGACCAAGCATATCATTGACACTCTTAGACATGTTAAGTAGTGTGACTGTGGAGATGGTAACAGTGATTATTCATTCAGTCAGTGACTGATATCTCAACAACCACTGAAATGGATTGAAATGAACATTTATATAGACATTCGGTGAGCACAGTAATGACTTAGACGAGACGATGCCTTCTCAGGTTATTGTCAGGTCAAAACTTCAGTGCATCAAATACTTTGGTTGTTCTAATGCTAATTAGCTAATGTTAGAAATTAAATTAAATCCAATTAAAACTGTTGTAGATAGATTGATAGATTGAACATGCTGCAACATGTGGCTTTTGGCACAAGCCTGTGTTTCCCCCTCAAAGATATACTGCTAATGGGTAACTGCTGCGTAATAACAGCGTGTAGAGGTTGAGGGAGTGTCAGTAGCTTATAAATAGCTAAATCTACAACAGTGAAAGACAACCAGTGACCTTTTTTTTTTTTGCCTGTTCATAAAGTAAATATCACATTACTGCTTCACTAACTCTGTCACATCAGGTAACCTAGCAGGTGGCAGCAGTGACAGACAGCTAAAAGCACAGGTTTCTTGTTCAAAAGAGAGAAAAAACAACAACAAAAGGAATGGTACTAGGCTAATCAGTTTTGGGTGTTAATTATGTAAATTATATCATGTCATTTGGGTCCAAGTAGGCACCATAATTCTAGTTTGAGCTGAACTGAAAGGCGTTTGCCTGCTGTGAAGGTCTAACACATAGAGGTGGGAGATGGAGGTAGGTTGACCTCAGGTGTCCTTCAAAGCCGAGTTCATCCAGGGCACCATATATACGATGCTGTCATATATGATTTTGAAGCAGTTGGTTTAAACAACATTAGAATATAGTTTTTTGCTCAGCGTACTGAACCGTCACATTATATGAAGATATGAACGGTTAGGTGATCACTTCTTTAGTGTTAAAAGAGTTTTCAGGCCACTAATTCCACCTTGACCTTCACCCTAATTTTTTTTCGACCGCATAGGAGCATCACGCTGTCTCTGCTTTGCTACTGAACATTGGGTCATTCTGAGAATCCTCAACAAGCAACAAATCGGTTGCATTAAACCACGATCGCACAGTTTATATTCCTGGTGTTTTGTTTTGTTTTATTTTTAAGTTCACATAAGAGTTGAGCCTTTTTATTTGGTTGTTTTTTTTTTTCTTACTAGAAGAAAATACGTGACAAGAACATTTGCTTGATCTAAATACTTCACTGCTGTTTGAGTTGTGAGTGACAGTGTCCAAAACAAACCATCTGTGACTCTAAAAAAATCCTCTAAAAATGCATGGATTTAATAACAATAAAATGAAGCAAAATCTTTACACCATATAGACTTAAGGAAGAGTGAAAACTTCAAAACTACCCTTTTTTTCCATTCCCAAATATAATCTTTGTCACCCCAAATTCTACTGGTGCTGCTATATTTTAAAGTTGAATTTCACAGAAAGTTTTGATCAATGTCAAATCAACTTAATTAATGTCAAGAGGGGATTAGATTTCTCAGCAGAATCCTTATCATTGCTCAGATTCTTCCAGAGCTCCTTCAAAGACAAGAGACTTTTCCTAGTCTCTTAATTGTACAAGTGTTTGCTATAAATAGTCGTTTCTTCACGTCTCTTTTTCTTAGCGCAATTTAGCTCCTCTGAAATTAAGATCAGAAGAGTAAACTCAACCCGGTGAGTAAATCCAACGGTAATTACTCTACACATCATCATTTTTAACACTCAGGCATTCTTGTTTACTAACATAATTTCCATTTGCTATAAACACAACTATTTTGTAATAGAATATAACGATTCCCCAAGATGACGAGGAAAACAAATATCAAATATAAAGTATCTATCAATTCTCAGTGTGTCTCAGTGTGTAGGTAAACACACCTACAGTTATCAATTGCAGTAACAAAAGCTTGATTCCCGAGAGTTAGACATTGATTGATATTGGCTACCTTGAGTGGTTGACTAATTTTGCTTAGCGCAAGACTGAAAACAGGAACAAACTCGACCTACTAATACCCTCAAAGGCTCTATCTATCTAGAGCTTTGTATCTTGTTTGCTTAATGCTTACAAATCTGCAAGAGTTGCAACATTAAATGGAAATATGGTTTTAGTTATAATCCAAGCAGAAGTATGCCTCTCAAATATAACGGTTTGATGCTTTTCTTTCTGTAGTAATTTGAATATCTTTAGGTTTCTCAAGAGGGCAAATGACTGGATTTGCTAAAATGCTGAGGTTTAGTGAAAAAAAAAAAAAAATCACCTTTCAGAAAAGTCACCTGTCACAGCAAAGATTCCCAATCAGAACTTGTTTCTAACCTGTTCCAGGGAGACAAACCCAATTCTTTAAAGTCTTCCCTCAGAGGACTGAAAACAAACAAGTCTTGTCATTTTGAGAGAAAGATTATTGCAAAATGTCATCACTGATGTCCACCTTTGCTGCTTTAAAATAGTGTGGATAAACAGCACTTTCAGGGGATTGATGCTATGTTGGCCACTCCAACACCATTCCACTACATCACAGTGATAAAATGTGAGAACGAATGACCAGCGCTTTGTATAAATACTTGTGAAAAAACAGCATCACTTAGGATTCTTTTGTGTCTATTCATTTTCCTGTCTTTTTGCATTGACTTCAAGTAACTGCAAACAAATTGTTCTTTGGGGAAGTACAACTTGAAGGCAATTTAAATTTTCACTTGTCAGACTAATGACGTGAATTTCATTTGTTGGAGTCTGGATGTTCTGAAGCTTAGACTTCTTTTAAAAAGTACTGAAACTGGTCATTTTAATATTTAAATAAAATGGAAAAAAATTCTGCACATGGCCCATTTTCTTTTTTGACAACTGCAGAAAGCTGTACAGTCATTTTCTACTCTTTGATGTTGTGCCAACATATACAATATGTACTGTACATGAATCGCTATGGCCTTAAGATATTACAGTAAAGAGCCAGAAGTGAAGGAGCCATCCGTGAATTTTAATGTGTTCAGAAAAGATGAAAGTAAATGGATTGTGTTATTCTGGTCTTGACAACCACACAAAGCACCTTTCATTATTCATTATGTTCATCCATTCACGTGCATGTTCGCACAACAGTTGATGTGCTGTGCTTACCTATTACACACACGTACTCGCACATTTGGGATTTACCATCTTGCTCAAGGACACTTTGGCAGGCGTTTGACAAAGCGTTATTAATTACTGCAGCTGTTATATGCGATGATAGTTTAATTTACAACACTGTTACTGGATGTAAAGACTTCAGCAGCTTCTTCTTGGTGACTCAGACTCCCTGTCGAATCCAATAACGCTTGATCTCATTGATGACGGTTGTCCATCGCTTGTGTTTACTTTGCTGGTCAATAGATGAAGCGACAAAGATGACGAAGAAGTCTCTGTTCAATTCAGTTCAATAATAAGACCACTTCTGGTTTGACACAAACCCACACACATTTCTTGTATTTCTTCTTGCACATCCAGATATATCATCATTTTATTAAAAACTGCTTCTAACGTCAAAAGAAATACTCAATCTTATCAACGTTATATCAAACATAACCACATAAATACGCATGTAAGACCCTAATTTTAGTCTGAAAATGAGCAAATTCTCCAAAAAAATGATAACATTATGTAACAATTTGACATTACTTTTTTTTTTTTTAATGCAGTCAGCTTGTTATTATTAGTGGTGGGCGTACACAGGAAGCAGTGCTCACTGATTTCCGTTTACAAATCAGGATTTAGAATTTTATTTATTTGTTCCCAGGGGGAAATTTGTGAGTTTGACAGCAGCATCAAGTAAAAATAAATAATTAAGTAGCTTGTATAACAGAAAAAAAATCAAAGACACAACAATTAATTATTTATCATCAACAATTATCAGCAACTTCCATACAGAGGGAAGAAAAGATACATGTCGCCAAAATTTGAAGTGCATCCATCCCAAACATTTAACATGATATCCAGTAGTTTTGACAGATGCTCTGACTAAAAATAAACCAAAATATGAAATGTCCACTGGGTCAAAATCTTTGTGTCTTGGGTCTCCAGTCGAAGCACAAACATGTGCAACCTTGATGTGCAGAGGAAAAAAAAAAAAACAAACCTCTTAGCTATGATTCAGTGGTGTGCATTTGCTGGTAACTACACGTGTATGTATATATATTTTACATACGTATTTGAAAAATGTCTTCATACCTTTTTCAACACTTTGGCTATGCAAAGGCATGTTTACATTTGAAACCAAATGTTTTCAACCCACAGCGTTTGATGCCATCTGTTAAACAAAATGTGGAATGCATAATGATGTGGGCAGCCATCTTATAGGAGCCATTAGACCTGATGACTGTTCTGCCTGCATATATTCACCATGTGCTATTTCTTAACGATGACCTCCATATAGATGCCACCAGGTAGATAAAGACTCCATACTGATAAAATGGTGAGTATCTCAGTTCACACTTCACACAAGACGCTTGTGCATTTTTATTTCTGTCGCTGCTCTTCATCACTTGCATATATTTGGACGTTGTGTCGTAAACATAGGGCACATACATATATTTCCTACTGAGTTGCCCTAGAGTCAAAAATTAGTCACTCTTGCATGATTTGAACTTGGAAACAATGAGACTATAAATACCAGAACACAAACTACCACGCAAGTAAAAGTTAAGAATAGTTTAAAGAAAAAAAATATGACTTCAATATCACACTGACGTACAAACATACTGGTGACCCAAGTGGTTTCTCAGGGATGCTTCTGTTATGATAAAGTCAAGTTATTGGAAAAAAATAGAAAGCAAACAAAGACTGAAATGGAGAAAAGAGGAGGAGGAAAAGAAATTCTGCAGCAAGGCAGTAGAAGTAGTAGTAGCAGCAGCAGCAGTAGAATTAAAGCTAATAAAGCCACATTTAGGTTACTTAAATAAAAGTGTCAATGAAGCTATGTAAAGAAAAATCCATTACAGATAAAAACCATGCAAATAAATTCAACTCCATAAAAAAAAAAAAAAAAAAAAAGTAAAATGACAGTAAGATTATATATAATGTTTTTGAATTACTATTACTCCTGTATTTGTGGATG
This sequence comes from Polydactylus sextarius, assembly GCA_016801845.1. NCBI lineage: Eukaryota > Metazoa > Chordata > Actinopteri > Polynemidae > Polydactylus > Polydactylus sextarius. The sequence goes on from CM028921.1 coordinate 7,140,300, forward strand.
TCGCATATGATTTGTAGATGTTAAGAAGTTTGATTGAATGTGAATTTACTTCTGTTGGTTTAACTTACAGCAACTTGTCATATTCTATAAGATTACTATATATGTAATGTTGCTGTATCATATCTCTCAAAAGTCAGAAATTAAATTAGATTAATTATTTAGTTTAAAAAAAAAAAAGAGAATTAAATAGACTTTTATAAAAAAATGGTAGTAATTTGTATCGTCTGTCTGCGTAACTCTGTCATGTTATGGATTTGTGTCTATAAAAACACTTTAGCCTTGTTATTTCACATGTTTCTTTAGGGCCATAAGGATAACCAATTTTCAGATAATTTCACTCTTGCTATATTTTCATTCTTTTTCAATCAATCTTTTTTTTTTTTTTTTTAAATCAGTGCCATAGGTCGTATGAAAGCTGCTTTTTATGACCCATTGTTATGTATTATTATAGGATGGCCCTCAGTGATCACGAGGGGAGCAGGTAATCATAAAGTCCACAGTGGGGTGCAGCTGCCTGGTGTCGATAATAATTTTAATAATTTTAAACTTAGAATAATGACTGAGTATAATTTCGAAATGTCAGTCAAATTAGAGGGGTGGTGGGTTTCTGATTAAAAGAAAAAACTATCTGTCCTCAGTCAGGGCGTTGATATGAGAAATAGGTTATCAAAGTTTAGATTTATATTGACATGCTACTTTTATGTAAATGTATGCAGATTTAATAATCACTCTCCTCCCCATCACTTTCTCTGTGGTGGTTGCGCTGTGTGTAGACGCAGTTACAGGTCACATATATGTGTGCAGGTGGCGATGATGGATCTCTCAAGGAGAGCCAAGTGGTGGGAAATAGGTTACTAGCGCTCAGTCTGAACATTTATTGGCAACAGAGGTGACGCTGCTGTGTGATTTAGCACGGTCTCATCTGTGCATAAGTGTCTCCCTATGCACAGCGTCTATACAGATATCACCATGGCGGCGTGTTCCTTTTATAAAAGGGATAAATTTTGTCTCTGAGAGTTTACCCATTTTCTCATTTTGGGTGAAGCAAATGAGATTTTCAAGAAACTGGCAGCAGCTTAGATAAAATTAGAAAATAATAATATTTAAGTATTTATCCTGATGTAAAGTGGCCAGAAGTTTTAGCTTGTATGACACTAAGTGGGTCGATGTTGTTTCTTCATCTAGTCTAATTCTTCATCTAAGATCATTAAATTGTCTTAGCCACATGTTTGTTGTTGTTACTGTGATAACAGAGGAAACTAAAAGGGGTGTTCACATCTGACGCCAAGGAAGAACAATATCTGGCACGAGAAAAGGCTCAAGCAGCTGCTTGTTATGAAGTGACAGAAGTTCATCCTTCAGCCACACATGATAACTGTGCCATCTCCATGACAACTAAACAAATTCTTATTACATGTATGTGTAACTCTGTGTGGATAACAGAAATCCTCAGTTGAGTGCTTCTGGAGTGTTTCTTGCTGTGCAATTATAAGCTATTTCAACCCAGCTTGATGTGGCCCAGACTGCCACTGTTTGTAGTTGTATCAACAGAGATAAGTGCCCTAAAACCAAATGCTAACTATGTTTCTATTTGCAACACTGGGTACTAGTGTTGAAATAAAGATGATAATGTATGCCATAGCCTATGGGATAGAATCATTCTCTTTTTTCACAATGAACCAGGGCTTACAACATTGATTTGTGAGATGAAGAAGTGGTTCACAGAGAGTGAAAAACAGAAAATGTATGAAATTGTGTATAATTTTCCATCTATCCATCCAATTTTTAGCCCTTTATCCGGTACTTGGGGTCGGGGGTGGGGGGGTGGTGGGGGTAGGGGGGGTGGGGGGGGACTGGAGCCTATCCCAGCTGCTTACGGGCGAAGGCAGGGTACACCCTGGATGGTCTCCAGCTCGTCGCAGGGCGCGTATAATTTTTGTTTCCTCAAACCCCCACTCTCCCCCCAGCCCATCTCTATCCTGCTCTCTGTCTCTGTCTGAGTGTGTGAGGTTATCCACCATGTTATTTGTTGCTTTGAGAGATTCCTGAACGAATTTCTTTAAATCCTGGGAGATGAGTGACTACATCCTTTAATGATCTGGCATCACTGCTGACATTGCAGTGGATAATTGCCTGAATATTTTTTATAGGAGAATAATCCTGTGACATACACTCACCACAGTTGGCTTCATATTTCTCAGCTTGTATGATTTATAGATGTGAGATCAATGATAACAAATTACCTGCCATTGAACTGGTCTCTGACTCTACATGGATGACAACTACACCTCATAAACTCAAGCTTTAAGATTAAATAAAGGGATTTGACATTTAAAAACGATCTCAGTAGCAGTATGACATTACATTTTTTGGGATTGGGAATACTGACAATTTTTATTTCAGTGTGTCAGCTTTCAAATCAATACTGTAAAATAAAGTTTCTGTCAGTGCTTGCACACACTGATTGATGCAATTATATTATTGGCTGCTTATGTATGGATTCTACAGCTTGTACACCATATGATGCACATAGACCCTCTTCATTACAGGGTTCTGGTAGCTGGTGTGGCTCTTGTCGCATGACCTACTTACTAAATGTGTCAATGGATGAGCATTTTGGATGAATCCTGACAATTTTGCTGAGTCTATTGCAACATGTCATCTTTATTCATCATTATCTACCTAAAAACTCTAGGCTACATGATCTGAAGACTCATCTCATATACATATATGTGCAGCAGCCAGTGAAAGGTCAGGTGGTAATTATAATTACCATTCATAACCATTCAAGGAATGGATGGATATCAAGAATTGGATATCAAGAAGTAAGTTTCTATTTTGTATTGAAAACAAATAAAAATGTGTTTATTTATTTTTTTTACATTTTATGCATCAGTATGGTAACACATAATAAATAAATGCTAAATTATCATTTACAATTACCTGTTCCCCTAGCTCATATACAGGAATCTTATAATTTATTTGGAGATTTAAATGCAACATTCATTCTCTTTGTAGCTCCAATTTTGGTCTCCGCCAACTAAAAGTATCGGGCTCTCACACAATAAACAACATTAAAAAACTCAATATGTGTAACAGAAAAATAAACACAATGTATAACAATAAATAACAGAAATGTACATAGTGAGCAAGGCTGCTCAGGCACAGAAGAGTTTGATTGAACAAGAAACTATGTTTATATCTGAGAGTTCCTAGTGCTCTCTGTCAGCCAAAGGTGCAAGGTTGTAAAGAGTAAAGAGTCATAATTACTGTCCAGTAGGTGGTGCTAAGGGTTTCTGTGTTCGTAATATATTAATGCGTGATTCAATTTCCTCCTCTTCAACCCAATTTCAGATGGTGTCTGTCTGGTTTGCAGCCAATTACAGAGCCAGTCTTGATGAATTTATTCAGTCTGTTGGTGCTGACGTCTCTGATGCTGCTCCCTCAGTAGACCACAGCAATGTACAGTTCACTGACCAAAACAGACTGCTAGAAGACTTCTAACATCCTGCTGCAGACTTCAAGGAGCTCAATTTCCTCAGGAAATTGTCTGTTTATTTGCTTTTAACGGGTAATGGCTTACAGCCAAAAATAAAATAAAGAAATGTGCCGGAAAACCAAAACAAAACTGAAAGATGCGAAACTGCTCAGCTTGATTTCATGTTATATATTGCCACACCAGACACGTATGGAATACATGAAATTATCATAAAAGATAAAATGAATATGTGGCCTTTGTAGACCCTGGAGCAATTGATGACTTTTCTCATTTGTGATTCAGCTCTGAATATGAACAGAATAAATTGGTAAAGAAACTCTGTACGTGTGTACTTTTACCTTCGGGTATGCAAAGTTAAGTATGATAAAGTTACTTACTTTTTCAGTTCTGCATACATTTGCTACAGTACTGCATATGGGTTAGAAAACAATGTAGAGAGCATGATGCCTGAGCTCATAAGGAATAAGTGAGTCACTCAACCTTGAAGTTATTAAAAAAGAAAGCTAAAGGTTATGTATTGATTAGCTTCTTTGTAACAGTAAGAGACACTTGCTTGCTCACATCTCTTCACTTATTTCTGAAAACAAACCAAGCGATTTGAAATAAATACAACCTGACACAATCTGTCACCACTGTGTCAATTTCCGAAAAGCAAACTTGAAATGTTTCTGTCTGATTTGTTGTTGTAGTCCTTGACTGGTGCTATTGCAAGGTTGGCCACCGAGTGTGTGTGTGTGTGTTTGTGTGTGGATATAGATTCCTTACACTGTATTGCAAGGACAGGACACTGAATTTACTGAATTTGAAAACTAAGCTCCCTGTTTTGAATCATATAAGTGCACTTAACATTCAGTCCACATGTAAAAATAATTTCTTATCACTCCAGTCCTTGCAAAAAAAATGATGAAACGGGAGACAGAAGACAAAGCTGAGAATGTCACAAGTGGGCTGTGTGCTACTTGAGCCTCAAGACAATCACCAGTTTTTTAAATTTCATCACTGTTTATGAGAACTTTATTAGAGATAAGATGAAAGAAATGGGCTGTTTTTTTTTCTCCAGGGCCAACCAATCCTTCCTGATCCTCCTTCCTTACACTCCCCAAATATGATGTATTTTGATATTTGTGGATTAGGTTTTTAAATTAACTTCGGGCAATTTTTTTAGACCGTGGTTCCCTGGATTTCTATTTGTAGATTTTTTTGAGGGGGTGTTTCAACAGTCAAAGAATAATAAGAAGAGGAGTCTATCTGTGGTTCACAGTCGGTATCAAACCAACGCGGATGATCCAGTCGCTTGTCATTTTGCGCGTCAGAGCGGAGGAATGAAGCGGACTGAAGCAACAGCTGCAGTGACTGCAGTACTCACACGTTCACTGAAACCACCATCAGCGCAGCTCCAATCCTAATTACAGGTAAGATCTTTTCTCAAATTCTTCCACGACGCTGAATTTCAATCTCATTTAGGATTTCCTACACTCTTTTTTCCCTAAGGCAATTATCTTTAATTAGAGGGATCGGTGGGACACTTCAGTAATATAATAAGTAGCAGTTTCTGAATTATCCAAAAATGTTCTTTCCTATTTTTAACATTTATGTCATATTTATGTTTTGCTGTGCCTCCACTGTCTGTGTGTTTACTTTAAAATATTTTTTAAATATCAGAAAAGCTTTATAAATCGCTGTCTAGTTAAAAGCTGAATGTGTGGGGAAACAGTTTAAATTATGTGCAGACATGTTACTTGGCTCTGTGACGCACGCTGTGCCATGTACCGATCATAAACCCAGCCGGTCATTAAAGGAAGGACAAGTAAATCTTTTTCTTTTCTCAGTTTTCAGTTCCAGATGAAGATGCAGGTAGAGAAAGGGGACACAGTATAGGAGAAGTCGGGATTATTAACCTCGCTTGTGTCAGTCAGGCTGCCGCGATCATTATGTTCCACCAACTGACGGATCAAACAGTGAATGGCAGCTGCCAAGGATCCATCACAGTGTGCAATAAGAGCGCTGATGGAGACGCGCTCCAGCTGCCCACTTTCTCCACCGCGGCCAAAGTCAGAGTCATCATCACCTTCACTTTGTGCGCAGTGTCAGCTGTGTGCAACTTGGTGGTGCTCTGGGCTGCCAGCAATGGAGGCAAGCGCAAGTCACATGTCAGGATCCTGATAATGAACTTGACTGTTGCGGACCTGCTGGTCACTTTCATCGTGATGCCCGTGGACGCGGTGTGGAACATCACGGTGCAGTGGCAGGCGGGAGACATCGCCTGCAGGTTGCTGATGTTCATGAAGCTGGTGGCGATGTACTCCTGCGCTTTTGTAACTGTGGTCATTAGCTTGGACAGACAGTCTGCCATCCTCAATCCTCTGGGCATCAGTGAAGCCAAGAGGAAAAGCAAAATCATGTTGACTGTGGCCTGGACGATGAGTGTGATCCTCTCACTCCCTCAGGTAAGAGGAAACACATTTCTGCTCTGTCCTCTCAGGCTTTTTTCTACATGAAAGCTGTTGGTTTGTACAACTCTTACATCATTATTTTCAGGTATTTTTATTAACACGAGAATAAACTTGTTCAGGAAGCAACTGAGAGTGTGCTTTTCTACTTTTTAAAAAACACATCCCATTCAGTTTTTTTTTAATTTAGCTAAAAAGTAAGCTGCAGATTATTATTTTATTGAATTTCAAAAGGACCTTAGCATTCAGGAAATCAAGGAACAAAATCTTGTCTGACATAAAAAATGCAGCTCATTTAAAAGATGTGTTTTGTTCTCACTTGTGGCATTCAAAAACAAAATGGTTGCATGCTTTTGATTGCCAAGTTTGGCTATGATATATTTATAGACATTAGATGCAAATCATTGAATACAACCAACATATGAGAAGCTGATAGCAGTCCTTGAATTGGTTTCAAGTGCTGAACACAAATGAACAGCTGCTCCCATTAATCTAATTGGATTTCTGATCAGGTGCAGTGTGATGTCCAGGTATAACTGACCCAACAATCTCTCATTTTTTCTTTTCTTTTTTGCCACATATAATAATAATAGTACCAATGGAAATACTCACATAATATCAGACATATCAAGTAGTCTGGTGTAAGATCAACCTCTAGACTTTTTCAACTGTGCTCAGGATCACTGGACCACATTCAAATGAAATAAGTCAAGATCTAAATGCAAATCTTCTCTAATAGATTCAGTCATTTAATTATAATCATTTGTGACAGGAACAAGGACAAAGCTGTAACTGAAGATGCAGTCATGCTCTCAGAGACAATCTCTTAACCAAGACCACAGCTGCTGTTGAATAATGTCACGTGTCCTTTCCTGACCACTTTCCTTTTAACCTTAATGGAAAACAGGTCTTTGGGAAAAGTCAACCATGGTCCTTAATCCATTTCAATTACAAATACATACCTCCACATCACTTCTATCATTTTTTTCAATTTAGCTGCTTTGACAGAATGACCAGATTTCTGTATCTAACCCTGACCAATATAGACGTGGGTGTGGTTTCACCCAAACTGGTTTGGGAAATAAATTGAAAAAGACTGCAGCTTATTTTACCATGTCATTATTGCAACTATGACAACCAGTGATTTTGCCAAATTCTAACTCAAACTGTCACATCATGGAAAAGACATATTTTTAAACCACGACAATGAAACCAGATCCTATCAGAAGTCAGATCCTATCTTCTGTCAGTCTTGAGGGCAGGGATAAGAAACAACGTATCTTTTTATTTCATTTGAAGGACTTGACATATGGTTAGGAATAATAAAAAAAAAAAAAACAAGAAATGACATTTTTAAATTATACTAACTTCTGTTTTTTTTATTTTCTTTTTTAAATATGAATACCTCTCGCTCTCTCTCTCCAACGTCATAGCACCTGTCATCGCTTTTGTGAGCTGTGAATACGTGAATTGTGCGCTTTGATGATTCACTATATCAATGTCAGTTGTACGTTGCTGGTTGTTGACATTCATTCACAGTGTAATAGAAAAAGTCCTCATGTGGTCTTTGTGAACCTAGACTGTGTTTTCCTGACCCACAGGTGTTTGAATGTTTTGTACTCTTTGTGCCAGTGGAGTGTGCGATGATCAAAATTAAAGTCCTGTGGCTCATTCATGCAGAGGCTTTTTTTTAACTCAAAGGAAAAGTCACAAAACCGCTGAACAACTTATGGTGTAATTACCTGAGATTTACCCTATAATTCCTCTGAGCCCATGGACCTTTGTTGTTTGCATCAGTTTTTATAAAATACTCACAGATATTTTTCTGTAAATATGTTGTTTGTGCTGGTACTCACAAGGTACAGTACTGGTGAACACAGTCAACCGTTTCTCAGTTCAATATTTGTGGGTTTTTTTTCTGCTGGGTTTTATTTCAAGATCATATATCTTTATTTTAAGGAGAGAATAATGGTAACTAAGAAAAGGTACATGCAGCAAAAAATATCAATATAGTAATATAACCTGGAGGATGTGTTTTGTTGTTGTGTTTGTTCAGCCCGCTGCCTGGTAATTATCCAAGTCTGGCGTGATTTCCTTCTTTCTTCCTAACTTTTCTGGAGTTATAGATTTTGTAAACTAGATCAAGAGTTTGTTTTCTTAGTGGATCGACTATATTCTTTGATTTAAATTGATGGAAAGTCAAAGACTTGTGTGAACCAATTAGAAAATTAGTGCAGAGAAATAAAAGGTGAGTGTGTAAGTGCTTCATTCATGGTTAAAGAGACAAAGGAGACAATCTTTAGCACTAAATTATGTATTGTCATCAAATTATAAGCAGTCAGAAAGTAGTATTTTGTGATAGTTAATGAGATCATGATATAAGTAACATTTTTGATTTGTCTTTCTGTTAAGTATTAAGAGAGGTACAATTCTGTAGATGGAATCTTTGGAAATCAAGTGACAGTGAACCATCAGCTTTAGACTGTGATTATTAATCAACTAAGGACGCTGCGTATAACTTAGCGCAAAACTGAATTTTAAAACATATGCCAATGAACATTTTCATACTTTTAATCACACAAGAAGATTACAGTATGCAGACTTCTTCAATTAATAATTACCTCTGGGTATCCCTAATACAAATTAAACTGCTACATTAGCTACATATGGTGTCATTATATTGAAAATGCTTGATAATAGGTCCTAGAATATTTATAGGATTTACTGTGATTATTTGTTCTTACTGTACAATTACGCAGATACTCCAGCCTATACTCCAAAGGCACCATGTAATTACCAGATAACAAAAGGACAACACGTCTGCACGTGTTCTTATAAATACATATAATGTTTCTCTTTAAACATTCAAGTTACGCTATGTTTGAAGTACCATTATTTATACGGTATATGTGCCAGATTAGATAACTGTGTGATGTTATTTATCCTTACAGTTTGAGTAAACAGCTGTTTGTAATTTTGGTTGTGGACCCATTTCTGGACTTTTCTCACCTTGGAATCAACAATGTCCACTGTGTGTCCACCGGCTGCATATTTGCATTTTTATAATGTTGAATAAAGAAAAAATAATATTGACTTGTTTTTCTTCGAAATCATACATTCAAGTAGAAAACGTATAATAACTTCCTGGAGTGTAGGTGTAGTCTGTCACGAATGCCACCTGTATTACATAACTTTGAATCACATTACCTACCATACCTACCATAATAATGTCAGAGTACTCAAATATAGTCAAATATATTCATGTATTTGATGCATGTATTCATATTCATGTATTCGTATATTCATGATAAAAACCCAAATGCAACTGGTCAGCAAGAGGCAGAATCACAGTTTAAAGTTGATCCATTCAAATCCACTCAACCGGCAACATTCATATTCACAAATAAGACATAAAGAGAAGTTTTGTCAAAAAAGAACAAGAAGACCTTGAGACAGTGCACCTTTTTATAAATGTATGAGTATGAGTGCAAATCTCAAACAAGGCACTGGGCACTTATCTTCTGTCAGGCATTTATATGCTCACATTACATTTACATTGCATTTAGTCATTAGGTAGATACTTTTATCAAAAGTGACTTAAAAGTCCTCATAATGTATCCCTAAATCCAGAAGCAGACTGAAATTAGCAAGATAGCTAACTCAATAGCGTGTTAACAGAGGATTGACACCACAGCCAACAAAAAGCTTACAATGTAGTGTGACGCTCAGTCTGACTAATTTGTACCCAGTTTTTCTGTGACATCATATAGCTCTATATAGACAGATACAGAAAAAACAAGCTACAAGCAGATCCACCTCGTCTGATTGGCTGTCTGAGAGGTGCTACAGTGACGTCAGTAGTGCCAGTAGTCTCAAAAGTTCAGAGATTTTCAACCAAAGAAGCTTAGAGTGGCCACTAGAGAAAGGCAGCACACTGAAAAAAGATTAAGGCAACACACTTTACTCTAGGCAGCCAAATGAGGCTTCGTATGCTCACTCCTAATTGGGAACAACTGAAACTGGCAACCACAAGAAATAAAATCTATATGAACACCCGGCCTTAAGGGCATTTAGAAGTTTTTTTTTTTAAAGAAGTTTTTATGGCATTTCTCAAATTCTTTGCAACAATAAATCAGAGCAAATTGGAAAAAAAAAAAAATGCCGGATTGTCCAAAAATCCCTCCTCGATTTACAATATGTGAGCATTTGAATGCTGCAGGAATCATATTTGGACTTTGTCCACATCTGTATATTGTAGAAATAGTGTTAAGGAATTAACTGTCAACTATAATGCCAATGAACTGCAGCCACTGTCACTGCTTTGCTGTTTCACAGTGTTTGGCATGTGTTGTCATTATTTTATAAGACAGCTGAGAAGAATAATGAGAAATTTTCCAGCTCTACAGCTATCCAACAAGTAACGTGGAATGATTTCCATTTTTTTAAAACCTTCATCTGACACAGGCTGTGTTACTGACACTGTATACTGAGTTGCCTGGGAGAGGTGACACGAAAGACAACAGCACTTGTTTTTATTTTAAAGAATCACCAAGGAATATGAAGTCTAGTCATAGCGGATGCTGCTCCTGTGCATCTGAAGCCTTTTCTCAGGCTGTAGAGATGGTGACTGCATATTTTAATGGTGCAAAACAAGTGTTTTTTTTTCTAAAAAGCACTCATCAATGACATGAAATGTAACCCGGGAAGTAATTATTCTAAGTAATTATTATATGTTTTTTAAATAGATGACTTACTAATAATCCAAAGTACAGTTAGGAAAACCTGGATTCTAGTGTCTTGCTGTGACCGGCTGATTGGCTGACAGGTAGTCTGATGAGAAGCAATATCTCTTGATCTGGCTCTTTCCTGCTGCTCTACACTCATGATAAGCATCTACAAAGACCCACTGCCCTCTTAGAAACCTATTTCTGTAGAAAAGCCTCTGCAAAGATTCTCAGAAAGGCAAACAGTTATCTCACATACATTGTTATAATACGTACATATACAGTCTTCCAGATATAAATGTATCACCGAAATATTAGGTTCCAAAGAATTGTATCAGGCAACAATATCAATAAAATGAAACCCACAGATGCAAAAGTATGACCAAGATTTGAACACATGGCTTTCATGCTCATCTCTACAGCTGTCTATCAGCTGCTTTTCAATACATTTAATCTAAACTCTTTAGAAACCTGGCTTACTTCTATATTGCTATTTATTTGCTTAGGTTATGTTCAGGACAGCATTAACATTGTCCTGCTAGAAGGAATGTGGTTTTGCCACATTCTTGGGACTTGGTTAAAGCTGTGATAATTAATATTTTTATATGACTCAAATGAATAGATTATGTGTGATGATGAAAGTGGTGAGACATTCGACTTATGTTGCTATTTTTCGCAAAAAAAAACAACAAAAAGTTCTGAATATTGGTAGAGAATAAAAAAAGAACTACATGGACAGTGAATATTGTACTTACATTAATCTGATGGCCACAGAATTCAACTCAACTTAAATAATGTTAATGCTCTGTCTTTCAGGTGGCAGTACTGCTCTGACTGACTCAACTGACTCAATTTTGACCCATAAGATCCATAACAGCTATGGAATTACGACTTATTTTGTGGCCTACTTGCGTAATTTCCAATCATTTAAAACAGGGGCATAGATAATAAAAAGTCAGCTGTTGCAGTCCTCCTCTTCAGCTGTTTGATGTAGTGATCAGAGTCCTAGTGCCAACTCTTGCTGCTGATTGGTTGAGCAGCTCATGCAGTGAGTGAGTGTGCTGACATTTTCTGTACACCAAGATACTTGGACTCAAGCTCAGAATTATACAGCTGGCATTTAATCATCAGTATTATTACAAGATGGAATAAACTGGAGCACTTGAAAATTGGAAATGTATCACCTAGCTGTCATTATCTCTTCTGAGTTAGGTCACAGGATCAGATTTCTATTCACAAATGTATTAATTTGAAGAAAGTAAAACACATCATTACTTCTGTGAGTTATAAAAGCAATGTTTGTTATATAAGATAAAAAACTTAATAATAACATAATAAAATCTCTCATACAGACTGAATTATTTGCTCCAAATAAACAACCTCAGTAATGATGACGATTTTAACAATGAACTTATGAGACCTGTGATATTTAAATCCCACTTAAAGTGATGTCCTTGTATTTTGTAGAGTATTTTTTCTCAGTGTGACATGAAAAATGTTTGTGACATCCAACAAGGCCACCTCCACAAATAGTGAGTTTGAGGGGATTAAAAAATATGTTTATGTAAGGGTGGTGTTGGGGTTAGCTTAGTTAAAGCACTGATGTCACTATAGCTAAGCCAGGTATTTGTTAGAAAATAAAGTGAAACTGAAGGTTGCAATGATGAAACACTGCAATTATATTACACTGAACAGTGGAGACAAAAAGAATCTTCAGATGAGCTTGGACGACATTTACTTTCAGGACCTTTACCAACAGTCTGAATGAGTTCAAAGATGTCGTGATATCGGATGTCTTTCATCAGCTTCTATGAGGTTTCTGTTGTAATCTTTTGCATCAGAGAATGTAAACAATTGAACACTGAGTAACTTCAACACCAATTCTCAGTAAATGCCTGTACTTCTGTTTAGAAGAGCTCAGAAAGATCATTAACTTCAAATCTAGAGTCTTCCATTAACGACTTGTGTCTGGCCAGACAATGAAGCAGCCCTGAAAATATCCCCATGAGTCCAGCAATCATCTTCACCGCTAGACCACTAGTGGCACATCCCTCAACTCACCAAGGGTCAGGATGCAGTGACTGTCCTCGCTATTCATCTTCGAACATCTTTAAAACCCCTCTGGAGACTTCAGATCCTCTATTAACATCCCTGTCCCCATGAACCACTGACAGCAGGAACTCTTGACTATAGTCACATTGCCCTGACCTTTGTGGAAATCATTTGAGCGCCATCATTGAGTCACTCCTTGACCCTCCTACAATTCACCGTGAGTGAACACGTCTGAGGACAGCACTGTTGACATGACTTCACTTCATCCTCCAGTACCTGGATTCCTCTGGGACCTATGCTAGGGTCCATTTGTGAACTTCAGGAGGGAATACAGGAAGCTGGGGAAACATGCCTCTCACCAATAGCCAGTTCCAAATCTTTCCAAGTCTACATCTTTTCTCCTCTATTCTACTCACTATATAAAACAGCTGCTCACCCATCTTAAAGTCTATCCAACTACTGAAGTTTGTGGATGACACCATAAACTCCTCTGCTGTTTGTTAACTTGTTCAACGTATGAATCGCTGTTTTCTAGTGAGTCTCCGTGTTGTGGTCACATCTCTGACTCGCTTGGGAAGAAGACGTTTGACGCCACCTGCTGGTTTGGACCCCCAGGTCTCTAGACCCCGAATATAAGATGACCTGTATTTTTCAGACTTTTTCTGTGGAAAAAAGTACCTCCTGTGGCACTTGAAGACATTCAGCCTGACAGTGACAATAAAGGTGCACTTTTACACATCTTCTCATCTCCCTGATCACAACCTGGTATACTGCTGCCACTGCAAGAGCAGACTGCAGTATATTATCTTTTCTGCCAAATAAATGATTGGCTGGAATCTGCCAGATCAAAATCCTCTTGTCACAATAACAACTTTTTCATGGCTGCAGTTGGCCTTAACAAGGATAGAGATCTGTACTGACGGGGAAAGGACTGAACCATGTGCAGTAAAATAGCTGCTTGGCTTCCAAGTTTGATGATGTGGTCTCTATCCCTCCTGAGGAAGGTTCCAGATTAGATTAAAACTGTCAATGTAATCTCTTTTGTGAGCTCCGGTGGAATGGAGCCAGTGCCTGATGTCAAAACTGAGCCATTCTCTGCAACAGACCAGTTTAAGAATGAGACTAGATAAACAGATTTTCAACCATAATTTAAATGGTTAAAATGGTTGTTAGGTTGAGAAACAGATTTGAAGAAACAGATATTTCATGTGATGCAAACCTCACTATTAATGTGGTTGGGAAGAACAGGTTTGAGGAGATTGTTGTAGGTTCTAGTGGTGGGATTTCACAGGAATTGTTTTCACACTGATGGACTGAAGGTGGGATGTCCATACAGGCATTGCAAAGCTAGTCAATACAGCACCGTAGGACTTAAGAGGGAAGTGTCTAATCACAACCTCTTATATATAATATGTTATGTCAGGCAGCTGTGTTCTTTACCTGAGATGATGACTATTGGATTTGCTTTGTGGTGGAATGGACAGCCACCAGCCACTAAGCTCTGTTTTTGAAAAGGGGTCAGATCAGGATGTGTCTGAACCACAGGAGTATTAGCTTGGTATCATTAGAAAGGGTCACTTAACAGTGGAAGATGTGTGCCTTGTTATGTGGTAAGGAAGTGCCTTCCAAGAGTATTTTGTAGCTACCTCTTCTGATAGCTTGGCATCAAACAGGAAGAGATCAATGGATGAGTTGATTGGTCCCACAAAACATGAAGCTAATCAGACGAGTGTTTCTCCTCTTGAGTTTATGGTAAAGCCATCGGATGTCCTTGTTGATGTCAGCAATCTTTTTTATTAGCTTTCATTAGCTTTGATAGCTATTAGTTTTCATGGAGAGGCAGTATCAAACAAGCAAGCGGAAATATTTCTGTGTATTAGTAATAACTCTGTATTTGAGTTATACATCACAGCATGAAGCTCACAGTGGAATGAAATTACGCAAGTTATGGTTCTCTGCACTCTTAAAATGTTTTGTTACATAAACTAATGTAGTGAAAGTTATTTTGAAAAAAATATCAATTTACCAAATTAGTGTTTGTTTCTTTAAACGTGAAGCAGTTTACACAGAGATGTGATAGGTATTAGATGTATGTGCTTCTTTTTGTTACAGCATAAAACTTATCACTTTCACTATTATTTCATTTATCTGTTCTCATTCCCAACCATCTTCAAGACTATAAGAGACGTGACAGTGATACCACTTCTGCATTTTTGAAATACAAAGCAAATTACCTTGTTGTCTCACTTGTCCAATTTTTCATCTAATTACAAGATACATTAAAGAGAGTTCACCTGATAATTGTTTTAGCATTGAAGAGTGTCATTAATTTAATTTGTCATTGCACAGAGATGATTATATTTATAATATGTATAATATATTCTTACAGATATACAGTACACAGATCTAGTGTATGTTTTGTTGTTGTAATAACGTGCCTCCTATTCTTGTGCTCCTATAAACAGTTATTTAAAGAGTTATGTAAAGTCGAACACTTCCTCCCTTTCTTCAACTTGGCAACAAAAAGAATTATCCATCCATTAATTACTAATATATTAATAGATATTAACATTTAATCAGATTGATGGTATTGTTGCTGCTCTATGAACAGATTCAAAAAAAGGTAAAGTAAAAAGTTGTTTTGAGGTAGGATGCTTATGTCTACTCTGCTAGAAGGTTTGAAGGTTTAATCTTTGAATAATGAGACAATAATTCTTTATGACAATTTAATGTTCAGTGTGGAGGAGTCTTCAAGTTCTGCTTGACCTGCTTCAGTTCATTGTACACAACACCCGATGGTCCCACTTGTACTGTATAACAGATGGATGGATAACAGCTGTTCAGTGGACATGTCTCTGTGTTACTGTCTAACTCTATTCAAGCAGGAGAAGAAGTGGCCCAAAATGTAACTTATGAAATGGATTGCTTTCATGGACAAATGGCTTTGAAAGACATTAAAGCAAATTTCCCTCTAAGGCAAAATGTGTCAATGGCGATGTCTCAACAGTCAATCACAGTAATACACTTGTGGCTGGGCTATAATGGATCATATTGGCATTTGTGTGTTTGCCTGCTGCTCTCTTGCCTGTAGCATTCTTACCTTAATAATAACTATTATATACAACATATAAGACAAAGACACAAGATTAATCTAGCTCTTTTAAACACGAACAGTGTTCCTGAGGATTCCTTGGTAACAGCTGCTAATGTGATTTGAACCTGTAATTTATGTTGAAAGGTCCAGTGGGACCTAGAGGAGGCTCAACTGGCAGAGATGGGAAGATAACTATGTTTTCACTACTCTATTGTCTTTGGAATGAGAATGAGCCTTTCATATTGACATTGGGAGTGGGTCCCTTTTCCACAGTGTCTGCCATCTTGGCACATGTCGCTTCCATGTTTTTAAAGTATCCCAGAATTGACAAACCAAACACTAGCTCTAAAGAGAGCCATTTTCTAAAGTTACCTGAGGGCAACATAAATTCTTCTACATGCCTGGTGAGTGATTCAGTTGATTCAGTTGTTTTTTTTCCAAAGATTCCCATTTATCAGTGTTTCTTCTTGTATTACCCAATGCTTGCCACAATGGAAAATACTTGGGCTAACATACTGCAAGTAAATTACAAGGCTGTAAACAGAAAGCCTCTTACATTTCTTATTTGGGTGCATATTATATTTATTTAACAAAGTGCTGTCATACCTAAGACCCACTGGAGCCAGGTACAAATTGCAGCCAAATAAACATCATGTTGAGATCTGTTGCTTTGGCAACCGTAGCACTTAACATGTGCACCATATGGAAGCATATGCAAGTCATTTCAAGTAAATACTTCACATAATTAATAAATACTTAGATATATAAATGCGGAATCAGACACTTTAAACTGTGAGTATAATGCCACCTCAATGGCTTCAAATAATTACTGCTCTCACATTAGCACTTTTAATTGTGAGACACAACAAGGGGTCTTCGTTTAATGTTAATCAGCTGTGGTTTTTTAAAATTTGACCACCATTCTTCAAGCTCATTTTATACATTGATTAGCCATAAGGTAACTAATCTACTGTAGCTTCTGGTTCTGAATCCTGGCATGTTTTGAGGTCAGTCTGGACTGTAATTAATTGAATTAATTGAATTTATGTATAATTTATGTATAGTTTAATTGATTTACAATGTCTAACTACAAAATAGAATCAGTGTTGATGTACATTATTTTATTGTATTATATATATATATATATATATAAATGCACTATATAAATATAAAAACTGTGTTTTATTATACCATAAATCTACAAGTAAGCAAATAAATCCGCTTAACCTACACTTAACCCTTTAGTTATTGCAAAGCAGAGTGTCCACTTTGCTACTTTATATCCTCCTCTGTGACCTTTGAAAAGTCTTCTTATTCCTCACAGGCTAACACTTTATTCAAATCTATGTTGAACTCTTGACTTTCCTTTTGGCAGTAAAACTAATCACACACATAGTGCTCCCCACAGAGGAAAAGCAAGCCCAATAGTAATCCATGTTCTTCTTTCTTTTTTTGGACTTTAATCCTTCCACAGATTTCCATCAGAAACCTTTCTTTGCTGTGGAATGCAATGAGATTTACACGGTGGCTACGGGTTTATTGATTATCGTTTAATACACATTTATTTATATGTAAATCTTGCACTGTAGCTTTAAGATATATTACAAACACAATTTAGCATTTCAACCCAAAATCACAATTTATATGGTTCCATTGAACAATGTTGTCTTCATTTTATGTGCATTTCCTCAGATTCAGCTTTAAGCTTAGATTTCATTAGAATTCCTTGTGAGTTTGAACATGTGCCACCTTCACCAAACAGCATAATTTTGTCCTGGTTGACAGTGAGTGGGAGCAAGGTTTAAGGTATTAAAACTTTCGCAATCACAGAGACACCTCTATAAAATGAGATATTGTATTGCTATGTGTAATAAAATGTACTTTACTTTGAAACCTTCCTGTAGAAACGGTAACCTGCTTATTTTCTGAATTTTCTCTTGAAACAAGTTATTGCAAAGAGCTGTTGTGTTTCAAAGATCCACTTCAGTTGCACTCATAAAGTGGACTTATCTATGCTTCCTTGGATGGATAGATTGCCTCTGACTAATAGTGGTTTAGTTGTTGTGCAGCTCAACCTTCTTCATTTGTCTTCACTGTGATATCTGAAGGACTCAAACAAATTGCACTAAATGTCTTGATGAAAAGAAATAGCTGGGAGTTATATAGCTGCTGTCTCATTTTCCCAGCATAAGAGACTTCCAGGTAGTGACAAAATCCAACTCATGTTTTGGCCATGAGGTTTTAACTTGAGTGTGTCCTCAGTTCATATGATAACATCTCTTCATGAAAAAGGCAACCGTAAAATTGTTCTGACATTTAGACTTATGTTGATGGTTTGAAAGGCTCGTGGCATATTTTTTAAATCACAGAAAATGTATATTCCCTATTTTGTGTGTGTGTGTGTTTTTCATTCATGCAGAGAGACGCTGAGAGACACATGCAAACAAAGCATTGTCACAGGAAAAATGCATAATTGGTGACCAAAAAATGAGTTTCAATTATAACTCATTTCCTCAAGATACATTTAGGCATCCAATTATTTTTAGAATTCTTATTAATTATACTTAATTATTTTAATAAATTCTTAAAATAATTAGTTATTATTTGATGAATTACTGAGGAATCCCAATGACTATTTATTTTCTTTAGAACTGGTGTCATTTGTCTAAAAAAAAAAATTAAATGACTGGATTTTACTTCAACAAATGATCACAAGTGTATAACCCACAGCGTTTCAAGGGTCCAGATGTTTTATGTTATTGTCTTTCCTCCAAGATAAATAGAGTTTTTACTTTACATATACACAGCCAAAGGCATTTTGTGTCTAGAGAGTAAACTAACGTATGTCAATCTTTTCTCACCATGAATTATCCGACTATCCTTGTTGTTTTCCTTCAAAATTTTGCTAACCATACAAATAAAAGCGCTTATGTGAAGCAGCAGTCACAATAAATAAGCATCCATAGTTTATCTGTGTAAGCCTGCCTGTACACTAAGTTAGCTCTTTATAAGTCTCAGGCTGGCTATTATGGCTCTAATAATAATGAGTGTGATATATGAGAGTGCAGGTGTATGGGACTCGACCACCTCGTGTGATGGTGCTGGAACAGAAAACAGGAAAAGCAATGAAAACTTTTTTTTTTTCTGCTAAGAATAAATGAGTGGAAAAAATTACAATAATGTGTTTTTTGATTACCTCGTGTCTTATAATGTACACAAACATGTTGTATTTTAAGAATAAATATAAAAAAATAGAGCTGGTGTATGTACTAGTATTCCCATCAGTGTGGGTAGTTGCCAAATGTACAGTATTACAATCAGGTGCTATTGTTAATATTACAATACAGCAGGCCAGCCATTACTCTTTCTGTCCCATTTAATCAGCTGGCAAATGAATAATCAGATTCCAATTGCATGAAAAAAAATCTGCACGTGTAGTAGATTCTCAGTCCAAGCCTCCATTTCTACTTGTCTCAGCTAACATGGATTTAAGGGATTGGTTCATGCATCATGATGGCAGATGTTATATATTTGGTCATGAGCTAAATCAGTGAGGTGCAGAAGAAGTTATAGGAGCTGGGAACCCATATTCATAAAATTTTTGTTGTTAAAATAAATGTATACCTAAAACTGTTGTTGTGGAACTGTTGAAGAGATATTAAAATGTAAAATGACTCACATATTCACCAGCTGAAGAAGAAAAGAAGATACACTTCCTCTGGCTGCATGTTGTCCTGCTCATGTCCATGTGTCCTCAGGATAATGGACAATAATACACTATTACAAGATGCTATTATAACACCATTACTATGTGTCAACAAGTTATTAAATACAGTTAAGAAAATAGTATTATTACTGCTTGGTTTTGTGCACACTGTTCCAGTACTACTGTTAAAGTCCATTAGCCTGTATGCATGATGGGAGAGCCCAGTCATCATGTTGGGCCTTAATTAAGTTATTTTCTTTAATAGGCCTGAGAGAGTGAGACACAGAGACAGAGTTAACATTCTTTTAAATTCAGTTGATCAGACAAAAGAATCTAATAGTTAGTTAACACATTTCAAGAGATAGACTGGACCCACTCGCCAAATACTGTCACATTCCTCAAGCACACCAAAGTAAATATACAACAAAAATTTAAAGCATATTTGTACTTTATTGTGCCACATACCTGATGTCTGCCTCTAAGTAATTCATCACACTGACTGACTTCACACTGAGTATATGCATTATATCCCTGCAGTGCCGGGTGCTGCAGCAGGGAACCATGAGGGTGGTGGAATAGAAGGCATCGCCTGGGAGAACTAATCTCCTGACCTGATATTTTTGATTTCTTTTACAGCCGGGGCAGACCGAGCACTAAATAAAAAATGCAAAAAATAAATGTAATTTATTCCTCAAAAAACACTAAAAAAACTTTTTTCTAGAAAGCAAAACACCAGGTGCTTAAGCCCCCGTTTCAGTTCTATTTATGCACATGCCAGGGCTGGAACGTGGAGGAGGAAACAACTTGAGACATTCTGTTTCTGTGTGTCAAACTAATGTCGATATTATTTGCTAAGTCAAGCTGTTCTTGTTTGTCTTTTTTATTTATTATTCAGATGTTTATATTTCACAATGTGACCATCACAGTCCCGGAGAACTTCACCCAGTGCACCACCCGTGGAAGTTTTAGTCAGCACTGGCAGGAGACTCTCTACAACATGTTCACCTTCGTGTGCCTCTTCCTCCTGCCTTTGGTCATCATGATCTTCTGTTACACACGAATCCTCATCGAGATTTCAAGCCGCATGGCTCGGAATAACCGTAAGTCTCATGTTGTTTGTTAAATTTACTGTTAAGTTAGTTCTGAGACACAAAAGGACTTGTAGTTATTGTTTTTGTCTCTTTTCTAGTGGTGTCTAGAGGTGTTCATCTCCGCCGCTCTCACAACAACATCCCTAAAGCTCGGATGAGGACTCTTAAGATGAGCATTGTCATCGTGACATCATTTATCATCTGCTGGACACCGTACTATCTGCTAGGCCTTTGGTATTGGCTGTTTCCTGAAAAAATGGAGGAAACCGTTTCCCACTCACTGACTCATATGCTCTTCATCTTTGGCCTCTTTAATGCTTGTCTCGACCCCATCACTTATGGTCTTTTCACCGTTCATCTAAACCATGGTCTTAAGAGATGCTGTCGAAGATCAACCACACCGACTGAAGTAGAAAACAACACTTGCCTTATACATATGACTCGTCTGTCATCTCACAGGCAGATTGGCTCCAGCGTTCACAATACAGACGTAGAGGAGGAAAATGACAAGAACAGCACAAATAGATGCTCAAGGCCAATAATCCCGGTGAGCAAGATATAGTGTAAAGAACTGCAATAAAAAGAATCTGCGCTTTTAGTCAGTGGTTAGCTTAGTCATTTACATTTACTAGTGATTTTGCTTTGAAATGCTAAAGCTCCGGAAAAAAAAATTGCTGTCTTTTGTCAGAGAAATCTGTTCATTTTTGTTCCACTGATGGAATCATTGCTGTCATGGCTCATCCCCGGCCTCGCGCATAACATCTTGGATGCTGCAGATCAGATTTTGACTAAATGCTGCAGGGCGAGACATGTTGACGCAATTACCACGTTTGGTGGAGAGTGACAGAATGTCTCACACACTGCTGATCTGAATCCATGGAGTAGGTGAGTTTAAATTCAGACCGAGATGAAGACAAACCTTCTGGTAGTTGCTGTAAAATGACTAATAATATCTTTCGCCCACATTTTTGAGCACCTTTTCTAATGGAATGAAAAAAGAAAAAAATTGATTAACAAGTTGAAACACACAAAACAACACACAATAAGCAATCTTATAATTTTCTTTATTAATTTCTATGTCCACAAAACAACATGTTTTGTTTAAATAACTCATGGAGATTACATGGTTGTTTGGTTTTTGACTATGAGCATCTGCATTAATCATTGTTTATTGACTGAAAACTAATCCAACATGTCATTCATGGTGCTTTGTGTACAAGAGTGTTTTTTGTCTTTTTTTGAAAAACCGAATAGTATTTGTGATCATTATTGACCATGACAGTCTCTTAAATAAATGTATTGGATGTGCCTGCACAGCATGGTGTTGATGTACTATTGACTGCTCAATTTGTTTGAGATAAATACTGTGTTTACTGTGTTGCCCAAAAGTCACAGTATGCCACTTGGTATCAATATTATGAATGTATTATGTTGTGAATTTTATTGCTTTCTTAGAAGACTGTGTAATATTGTAAGTTGTATTGTAAGTTAAGAGCAAAGCTGTTGTTTATGTTTTTTACTTTACTCATATGGTGCAAAAAACGTGATCAGTATCATATGTTTGTTTGCATGATAAGGTTTCTTTTCTGCAAATTAGGCAAAATGCTGTGACCTAATAAAACTTGCAATGTGTTTATTTGTTGAATAAAAAAAAAGATAAAAAGCAGCTTTCATTTCCACTGCATTGGATGATGCTCAAACAGCTCAATGAGCTCATGAATGCCTGTCATCATCTGGAAATGATTCAAACAATACAAATGAGAAAATCTTTATGGTTCTGACATGATGATGCTTTTACGGCAATTTAGCTTTTAGGAGCTTGTGCTTCCTTTTTTTTCCTCTTACAAATGGACAACCCCAATTAGCGTCATATCCATTTTGAATTTATTGAAAATAGCTACTGATAAGGCTAAGGTATCTATTTTTGAATGATATTTTAACTGCTGAACTAAAATATGTAGATGAGAATCTCAGTGTATATCTCACTGACATGAGAATAGCAACACTGTACAGAGAGTCTAAGAACATATATTATTAAAGATATTATTGATTTATTTGGTTTATCTTTCTTAATTGACCCAGGTCCCAGTGTTTGGTTCATTTACTATCTACTCTGGAGCTTTCACAAGCAGGTAGAGTTTATACAGTTCAAAGTTTAAAGTTCAATAGTAGAAAAAAACACAACACAACATTTACTAAATGGGTCTAGTTTTACCAGTAGAAGCACCAGAGATGTGGCTACGGAGCTGATTTTTCTCACATTATCTGTCTCTAAAACCTCTCATTTCTGTTCTCGGTGACAAAAGTTTTTGGGCCCAATTTAAAACTTCAAAAATGTTGCGTTTGCACACAAGGTGTTATAGCTGACTCACACCAGACAGAAAAGAAAATGCTATTTTGAGAATTGCATTATGTCTATTTTACTTTCAAACTATTATATGGTGATACTGCTGCAAACAGTTCCATTAAAAAAAAAAAAAAAAAAAAACACAAAACATACTTTTTCAGGTTTTACAATCCCTTGTTGAATATCAACTACGCACCATTTTAAAGTGAGATTCCAGTCCTGAAGTAGCAGTAATCAGAGTTTGTCTTACCCTTTTGTACAAAACCAGCTGCACTCCTTGGAAAGAATAATACTCCTATGATAAATAATTTTCTTCTATAGCTATTCAAGAAGTTTTAACGCAATCACAAGGAAAAAGAGAGACAATATCTAAACACCACCTTTGTTTAATTGGGCATTTAGTCAGATTTCACTTTCCTTGTGAACTTATCTCTTCCTGTGTTCACTGCGGAAAAAGTGATTTTACTAAGTCATTATCAAGAATTTCTAACATGAAAGAGCACTGAGGATTATATCCCTGAAAGGGCATTGTTAATAACAGAATGGCATCAAGATATATATATTTATATTTTTATCACTCATCATCAGTTATTCTCCAGTGAGTTTTTATTGTGGCACCTAATTATGCAAAACTGCTTAACTTAGGAAAGTTACTTGACATTTCCTGTAGATAAATAGCTCTTGTCTGTATAATTAAACATTATTTAGAGTGAAAAAAAGACATTTCTATACACCAGATGTGATCCGCTGTGTTTTATCATCCCACACATTATACACTTCCCAAACATTGTTGAACACAAGTTCAACTTAATTACTTCAGTATGAAGCCTATCAGGGTATACCCATCTTAGCATACTGGCAACTACTGAAATTGGCTTTAATTTGTCTTATTTACTTTTATACTCATATGTAATGAGTGCTAGGGTTATGGGTTGTGATGAGCACATTAAGACTGAACACAATTAAACTCATCCTGTATTGTGGAGACAAATTAAATGTCTCTGTGTAACAAAGCTTGCTCTCTCAGCACTGAGTGAGGGCATCGCTGCTGAACCTGACAGATACATGCTTCACATATTCACAAAGAAATACTTATCAGTGACCTGAAACATATATGCCATGCTACACCAAATGACAAGGTCATTAACGTCAGCAAAGCCACCTCGAGGGTCCTATTGCCTAGCGGCACTATTGCACTGAGAGGTATCTTGGCTGTCAGAGAGATTCAGCAACTCAGAAATTCATTCTAGCTTGACTGTTCTTGACATAGCATTTCTGAATGAAACTGAATTATAGATTTCGTGTTTGGCTGCATAGAAAATCCTCCATTTCATCGTCGTCCAGAAGTGACACATATGTAGTTTGGTAATCAGCAGCAACAGCAGCAGTAGACATTTTATTGATAGTATTAAAGTCGACTTTTTAAAAGATTTTTTTTTTTAAATCAATGTGCAGTACAAAAAAACACCAAAATAGTAGCAGAGACAGCAATTCTTTGCTATACCTGAGAAAGTAAGCACCATTCACACCATATAATTGAAGTAATCTTAGGGAGTCAATAAAGAAAGGCAAAAAAAAAAAAAAACATCAACTGCTGTGTTGAACTTTAAAAAGCTCTCATACAAACTGCAGACACTCATAAAATCAATGCTTGAGGATGAATGATGAAGTTTTACTCTCACCCATGTCAGTGATCAATAGTGGGAGTTTGTTCAGAGGCCATGGTACTCTGTTGGAAAAGTGTTGATGTCCAAAGAGAAGTTCCTCTACAGAGTGGCTAAGCCCAGGATTAGAGATATGGCGAAGAGCTCAGACATCCAGAGGGGAATCAGAGTAGAGCTGTTGACAGCTGGACACTTCCCAGTGGAGTTTTTCCAAATGAGTCTAACAAGCAGAAGAGAAGACCTTGGAATACATCCAGAACATAACTTATCTAACCTGTGAATACCTCAGGATTCCCCAAAGGAAGCTGCAAGTCTTGACCTGCTGCTACTACCTTCTGACATTGTTTGAAAATGGATGAATAGATGATAATCAGAGTATAGGAACATTCTTAAAATCATATATCATAAATCATATAAGGGGATTACTTTTTAATGTCAGCATTGCTTGATCTGAAATTGAAAGTAGGAGCTTAATTGAACACTTGCTGATCAAATCGTCTACTGAGTGAGCTGACCCAAACCAGACCTAACCAAACCAAACAAGATCACTTGCTGACTGCAGATCAAAGTGTTGGCTCCATTATTCTTTTTTCCATTTTACATAACACTATGTAAAATAAAACACCAAAGGGAAAAAATGGATCTAGACAAAAAAAAATACCCCAATCAGAGTCACAGGGCGACAGGAACCCCTTAAAATGGTAACAGTTGTATTTTCCAAACACTACGCACTAACACAGGAAGCAGCATGAGTTCAGATAAGGCTGCAGTGACATCAAGCATGTGTCAGCTACGTTGTCAATAAAAGCTCAGACTGAGCAATAATAACCTATTTTCCTATGTCTTTACTCTCCTTGAAAGCTCTATCATTACTACTAACATGAATACATGGAGGTCACATCTTGGTCAGTGTCATGTTTTTTCATTCTTCACATATTCTCTTATTTCACATCTTTTACTTCCACTTAGAGTTTGTCTCCCTTTTGTGTCAAGCATACTAGAGTGTTTCCTACAAAATAACTCTAGCTCGTTTTCTCTTCTGAGCTCCAGTCTACACCATTGATTTGGACCAGAGGATCAGTCTGTTATCAATATACAAAGAGGGAGCAGAAACTAGCTGAACATCTGAGCTCCTGAACCATGCTCAAGATTTCTTCTTCCTTCTTCTTCCTCCTACCATTTGATTTATTTGCTTAGTCTATCGACTACCTGTGTACTGACATTTTTGGCACAATGTTTTCCCTTACTCCCTACTTCTGACTCATGATTTTAGCTCATCTCCCCTGTTCTTTCTCAGCTGCGACAGACAGCCAACAGAGCCTTTTGGATTCTTTTTTGCGAGTATGATGAAATATTCCTCTGAGATATCAAAAAGAATTTAGTATTTTGCTTTAATGACTTTGGGAGTAACTTTAAAAAACAGCTCACTGCCATGAAATTCACACAGTATTCCTTTACTAATATCAAATGGGCTCACTGGCTCACAGGTCATACAACCTGACCTGACCTGAAAGATAGCTAATTGTGAATTTATCTGATACCAGAATTGTTACATTGCTTCAAAATGTTTGAACATGCCTCATTCACATGCTGATTATTATGTTGATTTGCTTATTGTTATGTTTACTCGCCATGCTGGTAATTTTACTACTTCTATTTGATATTAATGGTGGATGCAGACACAGCTGTCAGCAGTTACCGTGATTGCTGGCCTCTTTGTAAAAACTGATTTTGATTTTGCAGAATGACCAAAACAACAAACAAAATGGAGGAAAAAAAAAGAAACATACATATACATATACATAGGCAATGAATAAAAAATAAATGTTTCCTTATCTTTCCAATTCAATAATTACACTGTTGCATTTTTCCAGTGGCAAAATATCAAAGCAGTGTGATGACCTTTATTTCTGAAAGCTCTGATGTTCTGATGTTCCTGATGAGATGACGTCCTTTATTAAATCTGTGACAAAAATAATACCTGTTTTGTTTAAATGATGCCGTTTGATCAGCTGCTCATCGTCAAACAAAGCCAGGATATCCTTCCACTCCCGGGACATTTGCACCTATCTCAGTGCCATCCTGCAATGGCAACTCCTAACCACTTAGGACACCTCTTGAGGTCTGGAGAAGTTTAATAAATAGCTTTTATTCTTTAGTTTGAGAGTAGGACTACATTTCACAAATTCTCAGCACTTAAGACTGAATGGTAAACCTGAAAACCTAAATGGTACTCTGAGACGCTTTATAAGTTGGGGCACATTTTTTCCAGACTACACCGAAGGAGAATCATATGACATTTATTCAGTGCTATAGGTCAGACATTGGGGATTTAAGCAATGAAATCTCAATCTCAAAGCAAAGTTATCATTGAGTATCTCTTCCTTTGACTTTGGGGATCCAGTGTCCTTGCTGGATACAAATTCTCACTTGCATTGCAGTTGTGTTGGTTTTTTCTTTTTACCTCTGATTGAACATAATTTTACAATTAAAAAAAAAAAAAAAACATTGTCAGGGTTGACACCAGTCTGTACATTTAGTCACAATAAAAATTCAGAACATAACTTAACTTGTACGTGATAAGTATAAAAACAAGTTATATGAAAGTTATATGAGATACAAGAGGCTTATGTTTAGAGTGGTTTTCTGCCAGTTTTGCTTCTGGTCATTGGACTGGGTGATACTGTCAAAATGGCAACCTATATAGTGGGACTGAAACAACCCTTCAGGATGTTTTTTCAAACAGTTTATTATGGCTCATAGTTACCTTACATTGTTAGAAGGTAATTTCAGCAAATACCCCAAATGATGGATTCAAATTACCTAGTCACTGAGAGGCCAAATTCTCTCAACAAACACAGAAACACCTGTGTTGATGTATCACAGATACATGTTCATTATAGATATACTGGTTTTGGAGTCAGCAGACAGGAATAAAGGAATAAATTGGACTTCTGAAATGCATGAGAAGGTTTGAGATGTGGAAGATATTTACGCTGTAAAAAGACCCAGTCAATGTGTATCTTGATTATCTTAAATTTTGTTAATGTTGTGTGTTTGCGTTACTATGAACTAATATGTTGTTTTAGTTACTTTAATCAAACGTAGGTTATGATTGGACCTGTTATTAGTTTAGTTATAGTATGTTATCAACATGATGTGTCATCACATCCACACCAGTTGACCCAGGATACACATATACTGGTTTACCACATTTTTTAGACAATCAAGGCAATATGTAGCAAAGTAGCATCACTGATCTCAGTCAGTGAAGCTTTTAATTTGATTGACCACCAGTCAATTATCTTCTATTAGTCTTCCTTTTGTGAAACATTAATTTCCATTCAGAACACAAAAAAATGAAGCAAAGAAAATAACAGTATTTCCTCTTCTAAGGTATAAAGATTGAAGATGACAGGAACTGGTCACTGTTTTCAACATCCTCACTCGTACTGTCTTGAAATTCTTCTGAGTGACTATGAGGGTAAAGGTGCTTTAAGTGATGTACTGAGAACTTTTTAGTGGATCCATAAGCAGACAAGGACACCGCCAGAGGTTGAGCAGACTTTTTAATGGCAAAAGAGTTAATTGTCTGGAGTGCTTTCTGACTCCATCAATATTGCTCATAAACAACACCAAGGTTTTATTTGTAGAGCAAATCTGAGACCTTCCAAGGTTAGACTTGAGCACTTGTGATTCATGCTGATGTTAAAGATACAATTTTATTTGACAATGTCTTTTTTTGTATAAAAAATATAAGAGTTTTTTCAGATGGTACAGTTTCTTCTCAGTGAGTTAGATACTCTATGAGGCAACAAGATTTCTGAAACTTTGTAGTGTACTGCAAACTCATTCAGAAAGTACAAGTGACAGAAAAAAGATCAGTTCAAAGTTTCAAAGTTCAAAAGACCTAAGCTCAAAAGAAACACATGGTCTTCATTTTTTCATAGCTTACAATGGCAAAAACATCAATACCTGTGCCACCAAATATCATTAAATCCAAACAGACGGAACAAACAGAACAAACAAACGGAACAGTTCAGACTGCAAATCAATCATCTTTAACTAGCTTTCACAAAGCAAAGATGAATCATGTCAATTAAGTTTTTTTTTAATTTAAGTTTGAAGATAACATTTACGTATATATATATATATATATATATATATATATATATATATATATATATATATAAATACTAATTAATTGTTATTGAAATTGTTGTTAAAATGTCACATTTTCAATCTTGTGCTAATTTTATTTGGACATGACATTGGAGACATGACTTTAGATAACATAAGAGAACAAAACTATCATTAAACCCTAATTTTAAAAAAAAAGGGAAAAGTCAAATTTATTTCACTCCCCAGTCAGCTAGAGCAAAAGGAGATACTCATCAGCACTTCCACCACTGAGATGTTCATCCACCTGAATCTTTCAAATATTTTTATTTTTGTGTGTACACCATGAAGCAACTGACTCGGGGCTCAGTGTTGCCCAAAATCATCAACCCATATACACACACACACACACACACACACACACACACACACATATATATATATATATATATATATATATATATATATATATATATCAGAATGACAGACGGAATGAGTCATGTCATCTCTTAAGATGTGTTTTCTTGCTTCCTGTCTTCTTCTCACAATTTTTCTTTAGCCCCCTGCTTGTGGGAGGGGGCGATGAAAAAGAAAAAAAGATTTGAGTGAGGGAAAAGTGGTCAACGGAAGTGGGATGTACCTCAAGAGTCTTCATCCCTGCTCGCAGCTCTGTGAGGCTGTAAGCACAGCGCTTTCTTTGACCTTAATGCCGTCACGCAGAACACAAAGAACAGTGCAGTTGAGGATGATGGAAATATTGTCACTTTTGATGGTTGTGCTGCAGGAAAAGTAAGAGGATCATCAAAGTGATGAGGACACCTCGTCTTTCCAGACCTAAACCATGATCAACTACTGTGACAAAGAATATCACGGGAAGTAAATCTGAAATTCTTTTTACATTGATTTCTGTTGTTAAATATACATTGTATTTTATGAATGTATAATGAATATACTCTTTATATGTTTCTAGTGTGTTCTTTTCAGTTGGTGATCTTCATTTTAATTAATTATTTTAATTATTTTTTGTCCTTCCATTCCATGGGTCATCCCATGATTAAAAGGATAAAATGAACAGCAATAATAATGATATAGATATTTATAGAACAGTAGAGAGCAGCTTTCAGTTGAGTCTTGCTGATCACCAATCTGTCCACAACAGTAAATTATTATTAACAGCCCATTTCAGATGTTGTTAGTCATTTGTACCCCACAGGTCACTTGCTTCTTTAGTAGCAAGTCATTAGAGAAGAGGTCAAAAACAGCACAAAGAGCAAACCTTCAATGATGCTCAGTTTCTTTCTCTACCTGATCAGTCGTGGGAGAAATTCGATGTTACTCTTTGAAAACGAAAAAATATAGTATAGTATTATGTAAACATATTTAAAATTGGTTGTCAAAATCACATTTCTACCTTAACTAAAATGCAATTAAATGCTGTAAAACTAATTAGATCTTGACAAAACTTAAGGAAATTATAATGAGACACTTTGAGGACCAGGGATCAGTCAATCATGCATTTATTTACTTATTTTTTTAAAAATATTTAATTATTTATTTTTGTTTTTTGGAACACCTTTTTGACACCTTTGGTGTAATTTACACTGGGGGGTAAATAACGTGTTTCACTGTTAAGTTATTATTTTAACTGGTCAGCCCACACAGGAAATTTGGCACACAATTTCAGTGATTAAATTTTGATGAGAGTTGGGAAAGTATAGCGCATCTCAGCACACTAATTACGCCGCAGCACCTTAAAACAGCATTTTACTAATTGGCTGCCATGATGCCAAAATACTGAAATTAAGCAGGAACAAAGACAAACATGTCGACAAGCATCTCTCTTCCACACTCTGTATAAAACCCAACAAGATTTGAACTTGTATGTACAAAATTGTTGTTATTTATGTAATTTGATGTCTTACAGGGAGGCCTGAGTCACTTCTGAATAATCAACCTTTCTCTCCTATTGTTCTTTTATGAGCTTGCATAATTTATGGAAAAATTACCACTGATGAGTGGGATTGGTGTCTGTGGTAGAGAGGTAAGCAACACTGATTACAACGTTGAGAGCAGCAACAGGTTCTGATCAGAGACAGTATATCCTTTGTATACACCTTGACATTTTCTCGAAGGAAGGCTGGATGTGAGGGCTGGATGTGTCTTAAGACGAGGATTTTTATTGTGCCGTCGTAGTATCAGAAGGAGGAATAGACACAAGAGCTCTGGTGAAGAAAATCATTCGCTGATGTATTAAAAACTAAGTCACTGTGCTTTACCACATATAAAATGGCATGAATTAAAAAAAAAAAAAAAAAACAGACAGTGGTATCTGAATCACATGAGACAGGCAGACAAAGGATTTACTAAGGGATTTGAGCCAGTGAACTAGTGTTTGCATATTTAACATCAAATGATATTTTTTGTTATTAAATGATTAAAAGAACAAACAATCTAAATAACAAATGCACAAAATATTGTGTGTCATTTTGTATGTGTACTTCATAAAAATCCCTAGTGTGTGTTTTATTGTACATAGTCCATACATGTAATCTCTCTGTGGTATATTCTTTTGTTATTGCTGTAACTATATACAGTCCACAACGTGGGTGAAAGCTTTGTTATCAATACAAATGTTCTTTTCAGCTTCACAGTATGTGTGAAGTATGTATAATCTTGTCCTTGAGTTTGTTCTTTGCTAATTTTGCTTTTGTTGTGTGTTGTTGTGTTTACTTATTTGTGTGGCTAAATTCAAAAAATCTCTTCCATCATGAAGGATTTACATTTATGGTGGGTTTTAGACGCATGAAGGCAAACAAAGGATTAATATTTTCACACATAAACATTTTCAAATAAACCTTACTTAAACAACACACTGAATATTATGACTATCAAAATACAAATGAGTCTGTTCCCACTTAGAAATGTGTTCGTGGGTCGAAACCTCAAACTCCCCTCGGTGCAAACTGTAAGTGAACATTATTAACTACTAAGACGTGTGAAATCATAATCAAACATAAGATAAGCAAGCGTCAGTCAACAGGTGGTCAGAGAGTACATCCTCTTTACATGTGGATTCTGTGTCACTTCAGGTAATATTCATAATCGCTGGTGTTCACATGAACAACAGGCACGGTGTAAGAGTTTTGTGCAGTTTTTGTGTGAATTTTTAGGATCACTGTTTAGGATCACTGATTAGACTGAGGACAAAAAAAATCTTTACGTTCCTGTCACCGTTCATTTCCTGTTTGTGACCGTACATGATGTGATCATAGGTTGGCAACTCTATATACTCTGACGAAATCACTTTCACACCTTTTTTTTCCCCCAGAGAGATACCATCTTTCCTGTCAGCTTCATCTGCTACAACATATGTAGAGCTTTTATTCACTGGTTGACAACAGTGAGCGGCTATATTAGCAGTAGGTAGTGGACAACATGATCATCGTTCAGATTAAAAACAAATCAGTGTAAAATTTCATGATTAATCATCACGAGGTTGATGAAGACAGTGAGCGGGATGGAGAGCGAACAAGACAAGTAAAACTGATTTAAAGAGGTGAAGCAATTAATCAAAAATTCAGTCTCTATAAAACCATGAATCACTCAGCAGATTGTCTCTATGCTCTGGTGCTTTTTGTCTCCCTTCCACCAGTCCTCTCCTTCCATGTGACTGATACTCTCATCTAACTTGTATTTCAGTTAATTTCTGAATTGTTTGTTCTGATTTTTTTTTTTTTTTTTTTTTGATCCTATAACTGAAATCACAAACCGGATGGAAGCTGAAATGTAACCATGAGCGGTGACTCGAGACACATTTCAGAAATAGTTGAGTCAGATATGTATAATTAAGTATTTAAATATGTCTTGAATAGATTTATCATGATGACATCCCCTTGCTATGTCTTCTATGTCTCTGCCGTTTGACTAAAATAATCACCTAACTCATTTTTTCTAGTTTTTCAGGAAACACAAAAAACTTAACCAAAAATTTAACAGATGACATTTATTGATAATTTCACTCAAAAATTATGTAACAAAGGATGACCATTGGCATAGTGATAACGCTGTGTGTAAATTATGTAGCTTAAGAGAAATAAAAGACTCACCTTGGTGACTTAAGGAATATTTATGTCAACAATAAAACACTGACAAACTAACTAAACATAATCTCCCTCCAGCCTGTTTTTGCTGGGTTATCTGATGCCTACATAGCATTTCCTAATCTTTTACAAATCACTGTAAACGTTTTGTTTTTAATTAGTTCATTATTTACTAAGAGTTACTAATTCTTGAAACATCTATTATTCTAAAGTGTTACCAAAACATTTATTGTCTTGTGGGCAGTTGAATTAAACTGCATCAGGGATTCCCAAAGTGGCTGAAATATTGATTGAAAAGACATAAAACAGTTAACATTTTAACAGCCACAAACTGTAGAACGTTTCCATTCTTTGCTGGACTTAATTATTTTGCTGATTAAAATGTAGACTAAAAAAAAATAAACACAATAACACATAATAAGACAATAACTATAGACAATAACTACGCAATATTTATTGTCTAGCCTTTATTAATAAGAAGTAAACTTATATTATAGTAAAAAATGTCATCATTTACCAATTTAGGATGAGTCCAGAATCATGCAAAATTAATTCACTGAAGGGAGCCGCCGTCTTGGAAATCAAATAAAATTGATTAAGTCACATTTTATTTGGACTTAGGCTAATTTCCATGCAGATCTGTATAGAGACACATCCACCATGTTCTCTGGGCTATTCTTTGCATTGTTCCCCACAAAGAACAATGTTATGAAAGACCTAGAAATAGTAATAAGCCAGATAACAAAATCATTATGGGTCAACTTTGGCCCAATTTTGGCAAAGTAAGTACGGTCCAAATTGAGGATGCAAAACAAAACAAAACAAAACAAAAAAAAAAACCAAAAAAAAACCCAAAAGGATGCCAAAACTCACCCAAAACCAATTATGGAACTCCATAGCCACAACTGTCCAAAGAAGAAAGAGTCCAAAAATCCCCATAGTCAAGCCAAAAGCTTCTACTTTGCTTACCTTTATTTTTCAAGTACTGTGCCATAGTCAAACCAAAGGCTTTCACTCTGTTTCCTCTGTGCCAAAATAAATTAAAAAATGCCAACGTCTGCCAGGCTACAGCCTGAATCTTTGCGATCTGGGAAAACATTTCATTTATTACTAATTGTGTAATAAAAAAATAGACATTAATATATATTAATGAACAATTTCCTGCCCTATTTCCATTTCATTTCACCTTTTCCTAATAATCATTTAAAGTCTCATTTTTGTCTTGATTAATGAAGTCTTAATTATTATTTCTTTGACACTACACGTGATTTGATTTTCAACTATTTTTAACCATTAAGAAACAAGTTACATTAATTCTTCCCTTTCATGTTTTTATACATTTTTTTAAATTGTGGAAGACACAGGGATAATGAAGAATGACCTACTAGCACAGTAATACAATAGGCATGAATTATTATAAATGGCACTGATTAGAGTTACTTCATATCTGAAACAATAATTGGTCTAATGACCCAATGACCATATTCTGAAACCTGATGATGTCCTGCAAGAATGTTTTACATTTCATAACTGACAGCACAGGTTTAAATTAGAGGTGGGACTTTAACCTAATTAATTAATCTAATTAATTAGAGGATTTGTAATTAATTAATCTCAGTTAATCGCATATCAATATTTGACACAAGAAGCAACATTTTTCAATTTAAATGGAGTTTGGTATATGACTGAATCAATGAATAGACACGTAAATGAGCTTGAACAACAAAACCATAAACCATTTCTACAACCACCAAACACAGCTAAAGCTACAAATAATTAAAATAGAAAGTAAACAAAGACTATGTAAAGACGATTAATCAAGATCTGCTGAAAATTGACTGAACCAGCAACGAAAGAATGATCAATAACATTCAAATGATCAATATAACATGATCATTAAACCTGTCTTACCTTTGTTGTCTTGTTAACAGGACGAAATCCACAGCGATAATGGTGCATTGAACAACTACATCTCTCTGGATGTTTTGTGAGCAGTTTCTGCTTTTCCTGAGATATGATTGGATGGTATTATCCCTTATTACCTATGGATCAAATTGCAGTCTTGTCTTAAATATTAATATGTGTGTTGCAAGTTTAAATGACAACAGCAATATACTTTTTGGTTGCCATCACAAGACTGTTTATGAACTAGGAACTAAAATTACGTGGTTTGTTCCATCAAACCCGCCTGACTGTGGGATGTTGTGAAATCTATACATTCTGGTTGGTTATAGGTGATTTCACCAAACTCCGTCACAGCTCATTACCATAAATTTACTGGATTTTAACCTCTCCTTTTTGCTCTAGTCACCAAAGAGGCTTTGCTGCCATTGAATTTGTACTTTTTCCCAAATTCTCTGTCTCTACATAGAGAAATATTGACTTCCACCGCTGTGGTCGCGTGAACTACATCTACATCTCCCAGGATGCTTTGTGAGCAGTTTCTGCTCAAAAATAGGCTTTTCCTGAGATGTGATTGGCCATTATCCAATGCATCAGCACCATAAACACGCCAATGTTTATGCAGCACAGCTGGTGTTACATGCTGTGAAATCGGATGTGAGTCACTCTGCCCCCAGTACTGGGGGTGCGGGGAAGAAGAGGTTATATAAATTTGTATTTGTTTATTACTAATAAAAACCAGCATTTAGTACAGTACTGAACCCTGTTATCTTGTCAAGTGTGGATTGATGACACTGCCTGCTCAAACCAGGAGCGTTGTCTGTACTGGCTGCAACATGTTTGGCATTGAGGTGGTAGCGGAGCCTGGAAGTGCTCCAGTGATAGGCCAATTCTTTCTTGCACAATTTCCACATAACTGTGCTTTTATCCAGGTTTCCAACCTAGTAGTAGTTACAACCTAGGTAGCTTTTTAAAACAAAAAATTTCTGCCCTCTGAACCCAGCAGCGACTTCTCATTGTGTCCATTGTTGTCTCTTGTTTCTCATGTCGTGTCCTGTGCATCAGTATTATGAGTACACCAGGAACTCGTGCAATGAGAAACGTTCTGCGCTGTATGAAGTGCAAAAATAGATTGCGGTTAAATGCATTATTTTTTTTGTTGCGTTATTTTTTCTGTAATTGATTAATCATAATTAACACGATAAGGTGCCAGCCCTAGTTTAAATATTGTCAACAATTAAACTAACAGAATAATTTCAATACTGCTTCAGACATCCAGATGACAGTTACATGTATACTTTGTGCTATTAAAATCTCTAAGCAGATATTTGCTTATGTATAGATCATACAGCTAAGTGTATATTTAGCCACACAAACATAGTGACTTTCAAACCATTCAGCTATTTTCTCTGCAGATGGATTGTCTTTGAATACGTATGACAGCTCTCTGATTACGGTGCTTACATGTCTGGAGACAGTCTGACAATCTGATAATAATCTGCTGATCTTCTTTATATATGAGCTATTTGTCACTATTTGTCATTATTCGTCACTGCAGAATTAGACTCAATTCAAAAATGCATTAAAGTGAAGAAACAGTCAAACATCTTCTCTAAATCTGACAGCTCGTGATAGTAAACGTCACATCTGTAGTGCATTGCATAAGGATATAAATTACATTTAAATTATTCAGGCTTTCCAAAGTTCTGAAAACATGTTTTTGATCTTGTGACAACTTATTATAAGGCTTACAAAGAATCACAAGTGATGGACAGTTCTGTTCAGCTTTCATAATGTGTTTTACCCCTGTGCCATAGTTTCATCTGACTTGTTAAAAATGTTCACAGTGATTCAGAGATGTTCAGAAATGTTAGATTTTTATCAAAAACATAATATGTCAAAAAAAAAAAGAAAAAAAAAAAAAAAAAATCATCCCCAGTTGAAAGTTTAATACAAACTCCAAAATTCCAATGTATTAGTAGTAGTATATTGAAGATTTGTAACATCATACTTTGGCAATTAAAAGGAGAAGAAGGAGTGGAATTTAAAAGATTTTAAATTCTGAATAAGACACAGAGGATGGTGTAGAGAGAAACACGGAGATGACACAGAATACAAAACTGAGCAAATCTTTATTAATTCTATATTTGTTTTTTCTCTGTTGTCTGAATGATGGTTTTGTTGACACTGATCTTTGGATCTACATTAGATGAAACTGATAAAAGAAGCTGTAGTGTGTGCAGTTGAATTTTTCACACTCATGTGGACATAATTATCACCACACGTAGCCTTAAAGATTCATTTGCTTCCATGAGCTGAGTCACAATGAGTCTCGTGAGGATCAGCATTATTTTTCATTGAAAAAAAGAGAAAAAGAAATCTTTTCATCTTTATCTGTTGTGTCATCTCATTTAAGAATTATGTATAAGATGTACTGATGTTGCACTTGATTTTGCATGATTTGCTGCATGATTTTGTACCACATCAGCATGTACTGCATGTATATGTAACTATTTTATGCCTAATTAGAGTTTTAAAAAAATGAAAGAAAGAAAGAAAGAAAAAAAGTAAGTGCACACTTACTCTTCACAGAAAACACTTTTTTTTCCCCACATGAATACATAAATCTCATGCTTATCAAGAACGGACGCTCGCTTAAGAGTTAAAGATCAAAGATCTCGTCATTTTGATCACACATCTTTAAATCTTAAAGTGCTAATTATGACTGATTTTCAGACATTATTTTAACAGGATAAAATGATAATACAATGAAATTTTAATATTCAAAAGGTCACTGATCAACCGCACTTCAACATCATTTTGTGCAAAGTATTTCCTGATATTTAACTGGTTGGTGGAAGCGTACAACCCTGAGGCATTAACTGCAGTTTTTTTTCTAATTGGAAACTGTGTAACATGGTGGAACATGGTGCGTTGTGTTTTACTCTTCAGCACTGAGGCAGAATCAGCGACAACACAATACAAACTCAAGTGTTTAAGATGATGATTAAATGCCCGTTTGCTTCCTGAACTGCTGGAGTCCTTGAGTTGATGGAGTTTTCATGACAACACCTACATAGCTCATACAAACAAAGCAAAAAACAAACAAAAAACTGCTTATCATTATCAATACAAATAGTTCTCATAGGAATCATTTAAAATGAAGCCACTTACATGAAAATTTAAAAAAAAAAAAAAAATTGCAAAATTGGCCTAAAATGCTATTAAACTGGTTTCTGGTTTCACGTTGCACCATTTCATCACATACTTGACTGTGCTTCATTGTTTTTTGTTTGTTTGTTTGTTTATTTATTTTTACTCTGGATTGACTTAAGCATTGTGTCCCCTGTGTATAAAGCTTTGAATGGGCTGGCTCCCACTTCTATCTCTAAACTCCTACGCTCGTATTTGACCCGATGCCTTTGAAAAAGACCTCTTAGCTGTTCTACAGATGAGGCTCGAGCTGAGAGGAAATCGGGTGTTTGAGGTTGTAGCCCCTAGATTATCGATCAGCCTCCCACACTGTATCATATCTACTCCCATCACTGATGCTTTTAAAAATTGTCTCATCTTTTTTCCCCTTTGGCCTCTAAGTCTACATGACATGCCTATAAATTCCCTGTTGTGCGTATCTGTGCCGTATTTGTGTTTTTGAGGTTGCACAGTTTTATATGACTGTTTAGATCTACTCATGCTTTTGCTCTTAAAATGTGTCTCCTAAGTAAACTTGTATTCACATAAGAACTTATGTTAATACATATGAATCAGTGCATCCATGTAACACCTATATACCTACATATTACTTTATTTATGTAGACTATGAGTTCGTTTTCAAGTATCAGTGTCAAGCATGTTCCTACATCTAATACGCAGCATACTGAACTAGAATCTGAACACCTTTATTTTTGTTTTTCTGTTTTTCACTCTCAGAAAGCATTTTACAAT
Source organism: Polydactylus sextarius (assembly GCA_016801845.1). Classification (NCBI taxonomy): domain Eukaryota; kingdom Metazoa; phylum Chordata; class Actinopteri; family Polynemidae; genus Polydactylus; species Polydactylus sextarius. Next base: position 7,178,993 of record CM028921.1, read on the forward strand.
GTCCTTTACCCATAAAAACATCTTGTATAGCCAGGTCACGAAAGTTCAATAATGTTTGTCGAGCTATAGTGAAAGACACTGGCAGGTTGTGTTAAAAGGTTATGTTTACACTCGTATCAGAGCAGGAGAAAAAGACCACCTCCACGCTAATCAATTTTCTCCATCCCCAGTGGTGAAGCACAAAACCTCTGATGTAACTTTAACTGCTAACTTTTCTGATTGTTTTAGAAGAGACATAGAAACAAGTATAAGATAATTGTCAACCGAACAGATATCATCTATAGATTATACAAATGAATTATTAGCGAAAGAAAAAAAATCCCTAAGAATCAAAACCATCTCATTTATTTTAATAAAATAAATGACTGATTAGACTTTGCTGCTGCTAGTATTGGAATGCGCGTTGAAGCCCAGGTTGTGTAAAGGTTTGGTGAGGAAAATGAATTGTAATAGTAATAAAAAAAATATTTTTGTAGGTATAATTAGTTTGGACAAATGCTGGACAGTGCTGCAGTGTGAGCTGTATCTGTACTGTCTGCACTGAAATTAACTGCAAATGTTCTACTACATTGAGTTTTAAACCCCAAACTTTCATTAAATGTGGTTTATTCATTAAATTTTAATTACATTTTAAGGATTCTGCTGAACATTCTTTAGTATATATTACTTTAGAGTGTGAGTGACATTGATAGATTTAAACAGATCTTATAGAACCCAAAGAGCTGTAATTGAATTGCAAAAAGCATTAATAATTGGTAAGGAAAAGAGTTTTTTTGGTCTTTTTTCTTTGTTTTTTCTCATGTCTTCAGTTTTCTTGTATATAAACTTTCGGCATTGGTGGAAAAACTCTAAGTCCATAAAATTACTCTGAAATCTAGTCTAATTTATATTTTAGTTTGCTTTTCGGAGTAATTTTTCACCTGTTTTTTCATAGTAATGAAAAGTATTTTTTTCTCATTTTATAATTTTTCTATTTTTTTTCTTTTTTTTTACTCAGAAAAACAGGGAAATATATCCAAAACACCAAACAAACCAAAAAAATAAATTACTAAGAAAAACTGGAGTTTTTTTTTTTTTTTTCAACTGAATGCAATATGCTTCCGTATTTACTAAACTTTTCACCATTGGGAAGCGATTTCATTTATTAGAGATACACTATGACAGTTACTTACTAAATATCCAGATATTATTCAGTTGTTTTAATTGCAGAAAATGGAAGCTTGGTATTTCAAATGTATTGACTGGCAGGCAGCATAATCATGTCGTCCAACACCATACTGTGAAGTTTTCTTCAAGAAGGTAATAGCCCAGATTTATTCCATTTAAATGGATATTATAATTGATGGTATTTTTTATATATATATTTGAAAATATTCATCAAAACGGTTTATGCATAAGGAATTCTGTCAAGGTCACTCAGCGCTCTGCTCAACCACTGTCTCTTCCTTCTAACTATGGAAATGAGTCTAGCTGATACTGTAACGCAGAGCAACCTAATCTGCATGGAGCAGAGCAGTTTTGGAAATGCTGCATTTAAGCATCAATTTCAAACGTGTGCATAAATACTGGAATCAATAAGTGTTGACAGTGTATTTAATAATTACTTCTCCAAGCTCACAAATCAACTCACACGACCACGTTTCACACAATCTTCGATTTATTATTGTAACGAAATGTGTCACATCACATCCAATGGCATGACGAGCAAGAATAATTGTGAGAGGACATTTTTAAGTGGAGCACAAACAGAAAAGCATCTGTTTGTGTCCAGATTTGTACGTTCTGAAACAGCAGCTCAGTATTTAGACTCGACATGATTTGACTTAATCGACTGATTTGAAAATAAATAAATAAATGAATAAATTGGCCAAGTTGCTGCCATTTATTAAGTTCACACCAAATTAAGAAATTACCATTTCACCTTTCACAGTGTATATTGTCAAGAGGAGCCTTTTGCATTTTCGTGAAAGAGATCATTTGCCCTTTCGGTGACAGTTTATTAGTTTAGAAGAAGAAGAGGAATTTTAATTGGGCTATTATGCAAAACTTTTGCCGTTGGGTAATAACAAACTTGTTTTTTTTTTTAGATACAGCACAGAGAGTATTGAAATATAAACAGCATCCATAAAATACACTGTAAGAAGTGTCAGAAACCGCATTATAAATTCAGCCCAACAAGAATATCAACTTGTAACAACTATATCATACTTAATGATATAAGTTTACTTATTTGTCAGGATTCATAGAGGTATTTTTTGTCATTGACTAAATCCAGAACATGCAATAAAATTATCTCTAAATTATATTAACACTATACAATTATCCAAACAAGAGAATACAGAATACATAAAGAGGAAATAAAGGTAAAGATCTCACAGGAGAACTGGGAGAAAATCTGTCAACTACAATGGTTCTTGACTGGGTCAGATACATGGCGGGAGTTCTGCTGGAAAAATATAGATTTTTTTATCACATCCATACAAAAACAATACCAAGGCAGCGGAGATGCTTGTTGGAGACTTTATGGATCTAAAGGAGCCAACCACTTCTATATTTTTTGGGAATGCCAAGCAATTGGGTCTTACTGAGAAGAGATCCATAAACATATTAAAAATGTATTTAATGTGAACATTCCATTAAAATGTGAAATTTTGTTTTTGGGCAATATATTGTTTGAAACATGAAACATAAAAGAGGAAATAGTTAAAAGTGGAACCTCCCACCATTGATGATTGCATTGAAATTGAGTATGAGATTTATGTTATGGAGAAGATTTTTTTTTTTCCTTCAAGGTTGAGAAAGAAAACTTTTATAAGACCTGGACCAAATACACTGAGCATGTAAAGCCAACCAGATCTGATTTTGTTTGAAGATACTTGTGCTTTATGTGAACTTACGTTCAATTTTTTTTTTTTTTTTTTTTAATGTGATGTGTGCTCCCCGGTTCTGTTCTTTCTGTTTTTTTGATATTGTTCCTATTTGGAGTAATTTAGGTCCATAAAACAAAACTCCAGTGAGGAACTATGAACAAAATCACCCAAACTTTCCCATCCATCCTTTTCTACATCCTTGACAAACTAAAGCTCTAATCAATGTATGTGATGGAAATGTGCCTTTCTAAAATAAAAGAGAATTTCAAAAAAAGTTTACCTACTTATCCACATTGGGATAAGTCTTTTAAATTGGCAAAAACAGTAGCAAAAGAGCACAGATGTATACATAAATAGATGTAAATATTTATTGATCACTCAATCCCTGAAGGCCAAGACCTTGGGAGAGAAATGTAATGGGAAAAAGCAAAGCTGCCCGTCAAAGCTTTAAAAGAATCAAACTTCTGCTTTAACAGTGAAGTGAGTGTTGTGAATAACAGATTCTCAAACTTTATTTGTTTATTTATTTATTTTTTGCCCCCTGTGCCACTGCTAAATTAATTTTACAGAATTATTGATTATTTCGTGGGTCTTGTCTGTCATCCGTGCCTACCACAAAACCAAGTGTCGACATCACAATTAATCTAATGGATGTGCCTGTGGTTTTTGAGAGGGTTACGGGGGTGTAGAGGAGTGGGTGGGAGGGGTTGCATGACACAACTGTGAACAATCAAAGAAAAAAAAAAAAGGAGCACAAATGCACTACGGACACTGTTAACACCCTCAGTCAGTAACTTCAGATATATGAGAACAGCAAAATGCAAATGATTTAATCCACAGCACAGGAATGCAAAAACGTATAGGTACTGCAGGTGGTAACAAAAATAAAGCTTTACTCATCATCAAAGTAGCAAGTGTCAAGTACTGAAGGACAGGTAAGATCTCTCTCATTAGTTAGTGGCGACGTCACCATCAGTCACTTTAATTAGTGTGAAACATGGCTCTTCAATTATCAGGGAAAATGTATGTAATTGTACAGGAAACAATTTCTAACTGAGCTGGAGGCTTTTGCTGTTTCCACTGCAGCCTCAGTGACTAATCATGTTACAGTCAAATTTTTACATACAAGTGGTGGTGGAGTTTTGGAGTATAGGTAAAAGTACAGGTAAAATAACCCATATATATCCCAGGAAGACATATATATATATAAAATAATATAACGCTATGAAAAGAACCATTCTGGGTAAGAAGTACTTTTGATTCAATACAAGAAATGCATTTTGCTGCTCTTTTCTTGTAACAACATATTTTTCAGAGCTGACGTATTTTAGCTGGAGTAGAGTCTGATGATTTATACCTCATGTTGGTCTCTTCTTAGAAGCAACACCAGCAGTAGAGACATTTTTTGTAATTGGATCAATTTGTTGTATTACTAACATGAATGCTTAGTGTTGGTATCCACTTAGTAAAGACGGATAGATGTAAAAAGAAAAAAAAAAAAAAAAAAATTCAACTAGTTTTACCAAACTCTCTAATTTATACAGGGTGGTTAAATTGCACAACATGAACATAGTACTGAAAGAAAAAACACGATTGTGTTTAGATTACACCAATTATATAGTCATAAAAGAAAGTTAATGCCAATTACATTTTTTTCTGTCAAATATTGCCCCCTGTCGTTAAAACGTTGGTAATTCCATTGTTCAGCACACAACAATAGACATTTTTTTTTTCCAAAGAAAAGCTTTGTCTATTTGGACTCTATTATTGTTTGGAAATCAATAATGTAGAATTTTGTCGCATTATTATTATTATTATTATACATTTTGTAATATCCATTGACTGTATTCTTAAGAAGCTTAAAAATAAATTTATTATTAAACTTTCTGTTTTAACTTCTATTTGTTAAAAAAGAAAGCGAGAGAACGACTGTAGCTGTAAAATGTACAGTTGCCATAGTAACCATCAGCCACTCACCGGTACGTTCACAAAATCCGTCCGGCTTTTGGTCCGTCTGCAAAACCTTCCGTACTGAAACAAGTCGCTTTTACGCAGCAGCCAGGAAGCGACCAAGACGCATGGATTATTAGCTTAATTTGAAAGTACGAAGAAGTTTTGTTTTTTTTTTAAAAAATTCCAGTTATTAGCTAGAGTTTTATTTGACAAGACTAGATGGACCACTCGTGCTCTCATTTTTTAAACCGAGACAAATAAGTGACAACGGCAGCGATAATTTTCGTTAACCTATCTTTCTGTTCGCTTTTTAAACACGGGTTCAACTCTGCCCTCGCCTCAGCTAAGTAGAACAACCTGTTCTCGTCCGTTTTACTAATGGACGCCGTTGTAAAATTCACCAGTCAAAGTCAAGGAAGAGACCGTATACTCAGGTAAGTTAAAGTATTTGTGACTTGAGCTTAAATGATGACGGTTTCTTTTATTAGTAGCAATGTGAAGTTAGTAGGTCACCGTGGAGCGAAGGCTGACAGACCTCCATTGAAAACCAGCTGTCATTCGTTTACCTCCTCTCTGTTTTCTCTGTTAATTTCAGAGCAACGCAGTATGCATGTGCACTAACCAAATATCTACTTCGGAACAACCCCGAGAGAAAAGACCTGGTGGCAAAACTGAAAACTCTGGAAGCAAACATAAGCGCTGGAAGAAAATGTGAGTATAATTGTAACTGTGACGAGAGGGAGGGGTCTGTACAGAAGCCTTAAGTCATGAGACTTACATGAGGAAAAAAAGTACTTTCCCAGTTTCTTTCTGAATAGACGAGATTATTATCTCATGGAAAGTTTTCATAGTAAAAGGAGAGATATCCTCCAATGGTGAAATATAATTTTAAGTATACAGATGTCACATGTTAAATTATGTGTGTGAAGAGAAGAGAACATGAAGTAGGAGATCAAAATAGACTAAACATATAACTTTTATTACTTAAAGACATAAAGAAAATCTCATAATATTCAACTGGATTAAAGTTATCTGAAAATAAGCTCTCAAATAAACAAGAACTTCTCTTAGAAGATTTAGTTTTTTTTCTCCATGAAAACTTTTGTCAGAATTTGCAGAATCTGAGATAATAGTCTTGTTAATTAAAAATTTGGAAAACATTTTTTATTCCCCCTCAAGTTAATACAATGCATTTCCCTAGATCACAGAATAGACGTTAACACAGCAGGTCATCCCTGAGACCTTGAGGACTTTAATATTTAATTTAATTCATAATGATTAAGTTTTATTCTACCTGAGAATGTTTTTACAAAAGTAAGGTTAAGGTAACTCCAGTTGCAAACAATTCTAAAATGAAATACTAGAAATTTAATAAAGCAGTACTAATTTAATATAATATTTTATGCACAAAAGACATAGTGAAACATATCACAGTAACCTTGCTGCCCAGATTTTATCCAGTACAATTTAATGTTTTACCTCCAAGTCCTAATTTCCTCTGAGAGCTCTGACATGTTAACGAAACCTTGATTAACAAAGTACTGAATGGAACAAATATAAATATAACAAATAATAAAATAACCACTCAGTGTTGGACTGCACATAATCATCAACTATTAATCCAATTAATCTCATGATTGTTTCGATGAATCAGTACATTAAGTGTAATTAATGCCCTTTAAAATTTACCAAGAGGTCAAGATGACGTCTGTAGATAATGATCCAGTCCAATGTATATTTACAAAAATGCAGTAAAACTAAAAGTCCTTGATAAAGTATGATACATTACGACTGTCAATCAACTAAACATTTCAATGCAATCTTTACATTTTTGTAACATATAATTACACCTTGCTCCAGTAGTTTTTCTGGGTTTCCTTGATTTGTCCATGTTTTCCTCTACAATATTCCTACATGTGAATATTGTGTTAAACCACAATATTGAGTCCTTAAGAAGCTCTTTAGTTGTCCTTGCCAGTAGATTTAGAAACTCACAAATGAAGTGCAATAAGACCTGGACCCTTTTTCTTGATTCCATCATTCTGTCCATGAATGTCACAACACTGTCTGTGGTGAAATAACCTAAATTCATCATCTTGTTCTGAAGTGACTCCTTAGCAGATTCAGCAGCTGTTTCACTGCCTTCATAAGCCTGCGTCTCATCCCTTTTGTCCATAAACATAATATCTCATCAACAAGGATGAACCGTCACTTCAGTACTATTTAAAGCCAACAACTCTTATCTCATATATTGTCAGTGAGCCCTCTAAAGCTCCTGATCAAAGGCTTGGTAATTGCACACGTGAACATGTGTAGAATAAGAAACAAGATGCACAACTTGAATAATCTGGTGCTTACTAATTCCACTCATATATTACCAACTGAGACCCATTTATATTAATCTATTCTGTGTCTATTCAGAGCTTTAACTCAGTATTACTGGTTTTTCTGTCTTTCAACCTGTTGATGCTGTCCATTGTACTCGACTATGTGAAATGAAAACAACAGATCCTCGGACAGTTATTAACCAGTGTTTGTAATTTATCACAATTTATTTCCTTGACAATAAGAGCTGCCAAAGTGTTCATCACAGTTAGATTGGTTGCTGATCACACTCTCACCCTCCTGTCCACTCATAGGCTGCCTGTGGATTTAACATACTGCTTGAGTCAGTAAGCAACAGAAACTTAGAGGATAAACTGCATCTCTTGTCAGTCATGATTGTTTTTTTTTCTCTCTCCAAATGACCAAATGTTGTTACAGGCATAAAGAATTGAGAGATGCCTTTATCTCTTTTCCTTATGGAGAGAAATGTCCAGTGTGTCCTACGCTGAAAGAGATCAGATAGGAGGCACTGAAGCTTCTTTCCCTCGTAGAAAATTTGACAAACTCTTGCTGGCTGTCACTTCCAGGGTCATTTTAAAGATACAGATACAGACGCTGTGTGGGTGACTGCACTGATGTGCAGCAACACTGATTGAACCTAAGACTTAACTTGACAGCTCACAGATTGGATTTTCTTCACAACCTGTGGTTTTGAAACTCTGATGCATTTTTTAAATATGATTTAACTTTTTTTCAGATTCTGACTTGATGAGTTCCCCATAGAAATGATGGATAATGTGCTGCCTTAGAGCAGAGTCAGGCAAAAGACCTTGGCCTGTTGTTGCTATTCCAGTAGTGCTGTACTAGGGCAATGGCTGGACTAAAGAGAACCAGGCCAGACTCTGTTGGTGCATCACTTAATTATTTCCTCTCTGCATCAGAGCTGCAGCCACTGGGCTCTACTGCTTGTAGGGTTGAGAGACATGAAGGTTCTTACAATTTAATAGCGCAGATTTTTAGATGATATTTTACTTGTACATAATACTGAAAACATGCTTTCTGAGGTGTTCATCAAGCGAAATATGCATGGAATTGACTACAATTATAATTACAGCAAACATTGAGTATATGGAGACTCTGACCTCCTTCCCTCAGAGGGACAAATGTCATGAGATAGTGTAGTTTAGTTAAAATGTCACTTAACTATATTCTGCTGCCCATAGCAAACTGATACTCTGAAATGTTAACCTGACATTTCATGTTAAATTGATTGCTGCCCTAATAAGCTTTTTTTTTTTCTTTCTCCTTTGTCAGTGTTCAGGCTGGGGAACACAGTAAATTCCATTGAGGCTGCTAAGCGAACCATGCTTCTCTCTGACCGAGTGCTGAGCCTGTGCCTTACTGTGGCCAACATCAACCGCGCCCTCTACTTTATCTGTGACAATGCACTTTGGGCCAGAAGTGTCGGTCTTATCCGCAATATTGACAAGGAACGCTGGAGTCTAAACGCCTCTCGCTGCTACTTCCTCTCGCTAGTTATGAATCTCACCAGAGATGTTTACGTAGTCCTCCGGATCATGATGCAGAAAACAAGAGACAAACACTTCAGACAGAAAATGAATCAGCATCTCAGTGAGAATCCTGAAGTGGCTGAAGTTATCATTCCTCAGCTTGATGCTTTTCTCTTTCTGCTGTTAGAAAGCTACAAATCAAATCCAGCTCTTGCCTTTGACACGATAAAAAACATTTGTGATCTCTTCATACCCTTAGACAAGTTGGGTATTTACCATTCAAACGCAGGAGTGGTTGGTTGTTGCGGTCTCATATCTTCACTGATTGGGATTATAACCCTCGCTCAGCCCAATTTAAGAATCAAACCGTGATAACGAAGGTGAGACGGTGAGATAAACCTCACTAGCTGCGAAACAAAAGGTTAACCATGACAGCTGTTGAAAGGGACATAGGGTTATCTAGCTGGAGCTGTAATAGTGTACTGAGCTTAACTAGGAGCAATAAGATTAGGCAACACGCCACATAGACTCAAGACGGCAATAACTGACCATGGTTTTTGATAAAGTTTAAAATACTGGTTTAAAAGGGAGCAAATCGACTATCCTAGTTTCCTTGTACAGTCCTGTCGCTACGTACAACACCGGCAGTTTTATAACTACGACGACTACTGCTTCTATGCAAATAATAATAATGGTAATCATAATCATAATCATAATGATTATAATGGCTCCTAACTGATGCAATCTTTTACATCCCTTTTTACAATCTTTTTTTTTTTCCGGGTGGCGTCACTTCAGCTCATTTTATGACAAAGTAACGCAAACAGTTTCACTCACATCACGTCATTCAAGTGAATAAGCTGCTTCGGGACCAAATGTGAATCTTGAGAGGATAAAGTAGCTGAGAGGCTTCAGGGAAATTATCTGTACTCTTATTTATTTTTCACCTTGCCTTTCAAAACATGGTTTGAACTGTAATAAATTATACTATTATATTGTTAAATTAATAAAAAAAAAAAAAAAGAAACTTTTTGGGCACAAAAAATTAAAATAAATGAAAATAAGGTTACTATTTTAAAGGGCAGAGAGACTCTAAACAAAGAGTTTACGGTTACATTCTTAATATATTGTCAGGAGATTGTTTGCGTGTATATGTATGTTTTTTTTTGTTTGTTTGTTTTAATTGTTGTGACACTGATACAAATAAGTGCGATCTTCTGTCCTTAAAGCTGCAGTTTCATGTGACTATTACCATCACATTACATGTTATAGTGTCATCTGATTCAGATGGATAAATGAATTGACTGTCACTTTGATCAAAAGGTTAATAAAACACTGATTTAAAAAAAAAAAAAAAAAAAGATTTAAAAAGATGAAATTTGTGCTTTTTAAACAAACTGCATGTTTGTTGTGAGTAGTCATTAAGTAGTAGTGTCTCAGTTTGCTTCCTTCCATACTCATACTTACTATTTTGAGAGCGTAAGTGCACGTACATTTACAAGTATTCAATGAGCGCCACCTTGGTTATTTGAGACAATGGAAGTAATAGTGTAGTACAAAAGTAGTGATCACTGATCAAGTGTCTGTGGTTCAGTTCAGAGGTAGAGGGACACTGCCCTCTTGAGGAAAAATGACACCATGATGAATTGCAAAGAGCTTTTATTTTTCAATTTTACTGAGACAATGATACAATTTTTTTTTCTCTGAAAGCTTTTCTCAAAAGGACGACTTTTGTGATAGAGCATCCACCATCAAAAAATTGCAAAAATATATTCCATTTCCCTTTCACCATACTTTCGAGTTTCGCTGTGAAAAGAACAAAACAGACTAAAAGCGGAGGGAGAATCCCGTAAAAGAACAAAACACATACAAAGCAATAAATAAAAAGAAATTTGTTCTCCTAGGTGGATGAATTGCAGCAATTTAAAAGTTGACAAAACATTGAATTTCACATTTCCATGGAGGCATTGTTTTTTTTTCTGGGCTTATGGTACAAATTAAAAACAAAATCCAGGCCATTCTTTCAAATACACTCACACATATACACAAAAAACAGCTAACATTAGATGCAGTTTTAATTGGTGTCCTGGAAAACTGTGCATTTGTTTAAAAAATGCTACATTGAATTCAAATTAAAGTATTTAAATGAAATACGATATCATGCCAGTGCCAGTTAATAAGACATTTTGATATCAGCTTGATGAACGAAGCACTTTGAACAGTGGCAACAGTGTGAAACTACATGTGTAAAAACTGCCGGCCCAGGTTGTTTTTTTTTTTTTTTTTTTTTTTTTTTTTCAGAATACCAATGATAGTTAGAGGCAGAGTCTTTCTCTGCTTTCTGAGTGAAAAAAGGCACCTTCAGTAGTTAGCTCCTGCAACAGCAAAAAACAACTAAAAAACAAAACCATCACAGTTAGCACTTGAGAAGCCCCTTTAATTAAGAGGCTGGTTTCCCAAAAACAACTTGTTAAAAAGAATAGTATGATTATCTTCATTCATACTATGATTAGACTGATATTTTGCCCGTGAAGTGTCACCTACGATGCAGTTTGTTCGATCACGATTGATCAATATGACTTTAGAGTTCGATGGGAAGCCCTTAGCTTCAATTAGTTCTTTAAAGTATTTTTTGACTTTCATGGTGTCACGGTCTTGATCGTGGTTTTTTTTTTTTTTTTTTTTTAATTATTATTATTCTGCTGTTTTGGTACCTGTCTGTCTTTTGAATTAAAACAAAAGTCTGTAAATCATGAACATTATTTCATTGATTTCTAGCTTCAGTACCAGAATACATTGAATAGAGCACGAGCTCTGCTCCTGAGGATCCACACAGCCAGAATAATGAAAACATGTCTGTAGGTGCGCCAGAACTTTTAACTTTTAAGGATTTAACAATCCTAACTTTTTATTTTTGTAAATATTTCATGCTTTGACTTGGTAAACACCATTTGGGCATACAATTATTATAAGTTTTCCAATAGTCAGTGCTAATAAATATTCCTTTCTTGGAAACTTTTTCATATGTGCCAAGAGAGACCGACTTGTTGCCAGACTCGAATCCTTCAAATGACCCATAATATTGAACATTAAACTGCATAAGCTGCTAAATATGCGACAACACATTACGTATTTGCACCGAGAAATCGAGAAGAGACGCAATGGTTCTTACTTTTGATAGTGGTGCTTGATAGGATTAGACAGTGAACTAAAAAATCCTTTACAGTTCATAATAATTATCGGACAGATTATGAGACAACAAAAGAAGCTAAACACAGAAAGAAAAAGAAAAAATGATTAAGACGGTACATCGAAAACCAAAACAAGAACAACACAGAGTAGACGACTGTTGCACAACAACTATCCAGTAACTGAACTTTTCCTTCAAACTAAGACATTTACAGAAATTCTTTGAACGGTGCATAAAACACTAGGAACATTTCAGAACAGGGGTACAAGAATCTTGGAAATGTCTGACATACATGTTAAGGCAAATATTAGCTTCATTCTTCCATTTTAAGCCATCATTAAGACACAACAGTTGTGAGTACAGCTACGTTGATGCAAATGTCCAGAGAATACTGACATCTGATCACTATTCCCCCTAATTCAGGCCACAGCTAGTAGAGGTTGAAATAAAATTACAGGTTGTGTTAAATTCAAATGTAACCTCGGGTACAAATCAGAAATTATAATCTAAAATTTCAAACCAAAGTGGTTTGGAAACTGAGTGACTGATCCACAGTGCCGTCGTCTTCCACAAGCTTCATGCACGGGGCTAAAAAAATGACACGGTCCAATTTAAAAAAAAAAAAAAAAAAAAAAAACACAAGGCATTTCTATCACACTCAGCAGAATTAAATAAAAAATGTAACACTGGCTGATGTGAATTATTATTACTCAAACCAAATCCCATATTTGACAGGATCCAAGACTTCAACTAAAGTAAAAATAATCTTAAATCATCCGTTCATTACCGAGATAAATACCCTGTGAGCTTTTAAAACAAAGTAAAGTGTTAAAAAGTTAATGTTCATAGAGCAACTTTGTCGTCATTCATCTATAGTGTGAATACTGCATGATCACTGCATGTGTCAGTGATCAGAGGAGTTGAGATGTGTGACTTGATAAAGGCAGTTGGTACTGTAGGCTACATGTAGGTGAAACTGACACTGTCTTGAAACCACCGTTGCTTTGACTGTGAGCAGTGTTTGTTTCTGTGGCACTCCAGTATTTTTTTCTTTTCTTAGAAATGAAACAGGACATTGGCAGAAAGGTTTGTGATAAATTCCAGAGAAAGAGAGAGAAAGAGACTGATCTTAACCACAGATTTTTGGGTGAAAACAGAAGGTAGTACATTTAAAAAAAAAAAAAAAAAAAAAAAAAAACATATATGATACTTTGAGATTCATTTTGTGGTCATTTTAGCGTTAAAGTGAGATAAACCTTCGTGCAGTCGTATTCGAATTTGGACAGTTTGAATTGAATGAATTTGTCACTTTGGAAGCCATCTGAAAAAAGAGCTACACTGTTTACAACATGACCGTGGTTTTGAAAGTAATGAAGAATTAATGTGATTGAATGTGTCAACGTTTGACTTTCCATCGGCAAACGGCGAATAAATTCCTCTGTATGTTAAATATAAAGGTTTATTAGCATTTGTTCCCCCTAGGATTGATTGTACCATCAATTTAATACTTTTTTTGTTTTATAAATCGCTTTTTTTTTTTCTTCTTTTTACATTTTTTTTCTTCTTTTTTTTAGTTCTGACAAGACAAAAGGTAGAATTTAAAAAAAAAAAAAACAATTAGGCAGGAAAGATCACCTCAATTTGCATTTTTTTGTTGTTTGTTTTTTTTTTTTTTTTGGTGGGAGGGGGGGGTGGATTTGGCTTTCACTGTGTCATCTGACCATTTTACAGCAGAACAAAATCCAGTCATCACAGCGACAACCGTGGCGTTAAAGGGCAACATCTGATCACGAGTCGGTGGTCTCAGCCCACTTTTGAAAATAGAAACTCGCTCCTCGATTCCATTAATAGGAGGAGTAAAGTGAAAAGTGTCTCAGTGACTCCAGGACACAGCTGCGAAGTCTTTGTGTCCGTTTTATTCTTTTTTTTTGGGAGTCTTTTGGTCCAGTCATATTACACCCTGCCGAGGGTAGAGGCCAGTTACTAAGAAAGCTCCTGTGCTTGGTCGTAGTCTGTGATCAGGCCTTTGATATGCGACAGTTTCTGATGGAGGTACTCGCATCGCTTCTTTTCTTCCCGATATCCAGGAAACTTCTAAAAAAAAAAAAAGGATAACAATAATAAGGACTTCAACATTAACCTGCAGATTTCAAATAAAATCTACCATCTTTGCAACACAAACGTATCCTAAATAGCTTGTTTCAAGCCCATAAATACACCTATGACATTCCTCAGTTAGCTAGTGATATTATTAAATACATCAGGAATAAAGCAGGGAATGGACTAACATGAACTGAGATGCCAAAGCAAAACAATCCAAGGAGATGACACATTAGATGATCGTTGTTTTGAGTTCAGTTGATCTCAAACTATCAGATTCTTTACTGAGGAAGTTTCCTTGGACTGCACGCTGCATGAAGACCTTGAGTGAGGCTGAAAGGATACTATTGAGCCAAAACACTTCTACTCTCGGTGAACTGGCAAGCTACAATACACAGAAGCTGAACAGAATGTTAATATTACATAACGTTTATTTAATTTATTTGTTATTTTGATGATCAGATGACCTGTTCACGACCTGAGAACTGATCTTTGATTGTTTTTTTTGAGCCTTTTTAGTAGTGAATATGTTGATATGAGTTGCTCTTGCATGATGACTAGTTTTTGAAGTGTTACATGAAACAAGATCAAAGTTAAATCAGCCTTACTTTCTTATACTTTCGGTACTTTTGCAGTATTTGGTCCTCCATATGCTGTGAAGGTTAGAAAAGAGAAGGTGTTAGGGTGACATGTATTTAGATCTGTGTTCTGTTATGTGTTTTGATGGAAATAAAACAGCAGGTTTCTAGTTCAGACGGTACCTTGTACTCTTGTGTTCCCGGGGAGAGAGTGTTGATCTTTGAGCCCAACTGAACAAACATCTCTGTGATAGCCCCGATGCGGTCATGAAGAGCTCTGTATTCGTCGTACTCGGCACAGAAGTCGTCTTTATACTGTTGACGCTGCTCTAGTGCTGTTATGGTGCTGTATTTTCTGAAAAGAAGGAGGAAAAAAAAAGCACACAAGCTGGTATTTAAAAGCAGAATTGATCTTTAGAAGCCAAGTGACTCAGTGTTTCCAGTAGATGGCACTACAGATTGGTGGACTGAGAAGTCTGACACGTCACAGATTTAACAGCATGATGTGTTGACCAGATGTATAAATGTAAGACATAAGATCATTTGTTTTCAAGTCATGCTTCGTGACAGGTCATTTAGTCATGTGTTTTATTTCTCCTCTATTTATATGAATGTTTTGAAGTGTTGGTTGCTCTATAAAAACCTAAACTCCCCAGTGACGGATAATATCAACAATAATGTTGTGACAGTTATTTATTCCCATATCGTGAATCCCTTCTGAATCAGAGAATATAATATTTACTAAGTCAAGTGTAGTATATGTGTTTAATCTTACATTAAATAGTCTGGCAGGTCTTCTGTTGATGTTCCATTGACAGGTGTTTTTTCTCCCTCGTGGTCTACAGATAGGAAAAACACACACACACACTTTGAAAAAAAAAAAGGTTAAAGCAATCAGCCAATGCAAATGTGATAATGTGTCCATCGCATCAAGGCTGATGGAATCATTTATCACTGTCTCCGATAAGAGATCTGATCCAAGGCAAGCGGTGACGTCAGCAGACCGGAGTAGGAGGCAGAGCCGCCTGCTGACTCGCTCGACCGTAGGTCACCCAGCTGTTCCACAGTCAATCATCAACAGACTAGAACTGAGCGTAAAGACTAGAGGGTGGAGAAACTGTTGCTGTCCCTAACAACACCTCACTGCAGTCTCAAATCAAAATATAAATTGCTCTTCATGGGCTTCCTTAGTTTTTTTTTTTTTTTTTTTATCATTTGTTTTTTGTTTCTTTTTTTTAGCCTGAATAAATAACCTAAAACAGATTAATCAGATCTCAATAAACTTTGACAAAACTCTTAAGGGAGAATAGTTATTAAAGTTTAAAAAGAAAATATTTACCTTTGAGATTTTCTTGGTTTTGCTTCAGGTCTGGACTGGTCTCTATCCAGTCCGGTTTTAACCGCTCTCGTTCCTTATCTTTGTGCTTTTTGGACCGCTTCTTTTTATGTTGGCCATTGGTAAACTGTAGGTCAGTGCAAATGGAGGTGTCAGTGTGTGGGGGTTTGGGGCTGGGAGCGGTATGAGCCGGTTCTGTTTTTTCCAGTTTGGTAATAGCTGATGACCCGCTGAGTTTGTGCGGCGAGTACAGACCATTTGGGCTCCCCTGGAGATGATTGTTAGTTTTGTCAAGCTCCATTTTGATCTGTACGCTAGAGTTTCCATGACTAGAGGAGCTACGTGCCCCGTTGGTGCCGTATTCTCCATGAGAAGGTGACTGACGAAGCAAACACTGGTCTAACAGTCTTTGTTTTTTGGGGGTTTGACAACTGGATGGGTCAGAGGGCAGTGGGCGTTTCTGGTGGAGGGAAAAAAGAAAGAAACTGCACTGTAATTTATCAGCTTTTGTGTTTTGAACAACAGAGAGCAAGTTACATGAGATTTTGCAAAAAGTATGCATATGTATGAGCAGTTTTCCCCTAAAAGTAATACTTGAACTCTGTGGAACTGGCTCGGTTCAGAGATAATAAAATCCACTTGTTAATATGGTACATCTTATTTGTTTTCCCTACAAACAAATACAAAGTGTAGCATCGACAATGTGTCATTTTACAAGAGATTATGTGCCAGATGATGTCTAACTTCATGCAGTCTCTGTTGGTTGTTGTCCCTGCCAAGAAATAATGTGGCACTTGTTAAACTAAGCTAACCAGCTCCAGCTAGGCTACATGTTTACCGCACAAGACGATAGTGATCACGATAGCGGTATAAATTTTGGTCTCGACAAAAAAAGAAAAAGCAAATAATTTAATTTCTTTGAATCTTAAAAAGTTTTTCTAATTCCAGTCAGAGCTGTATTTAGTTTCAAGCAACTCTAGTCTATCTGTCTATCTATCTACTCATGTCTATCTATCTATTCTCAGTTATATCAGAAAGAAGACGCTGGAGTAAATGGAATTCATTCAAGGTGAATAATTACCGCTGAAAGAGCCTTGGCAGGACTGAGTTGTGAAGGAGAATCCCCGGGAGTTTTGTGGAATGAATGGTTGGATTGGGGACTCTTCAACTGGCTACTGTGGAGTGGCTGAAGTTTCCTGAAGAAAGATTAAGAACACAGTACCTTCAGTTGGACATGAACTGCAAGGTAAATAGCCTGGAAAGATAAACAGGAAGTGTCAGCGTGTAGGTCATAAAATCTTGAGAAATTGGATTGAGTCATTATTATCATCCATTGCGATGCAGTTCCAGAGAAGAGGAACAGTCTTTTAGGCTGATCAGCTTTCAGTCTTATTCTGATTTGATAAAAAGGTTTTCGTATGCGTCTGTGGTATGTTTTTGTTTTGTGTCTCTGCCGATACAATCTACAGCAGGCAACCACAAAAACAGAACTCAGTCCAGTCCAGTCCAGTCCAGAACAATAGCAGTAGATTTAACCTCTGTAAGACCAAACCCTATTCTCTGTTAATCTGCTTCCTACAGCTCCTTCCTCAAACAGATGCCACAACAAAAAGACACTCCCCCAGTGGATTCCCCCTCCTCCCCCCTAATCACTTGGTCAGTGTGAGCGGAGTTCAGGACCATTAAACATTAACATCAGACAGTAAATGACAGTAGCAACAAAGCCTGGACCCTGTACTCCAACAAATGTATAAACTATAGAAAAGAAATCTGAAATTTACAATATTTACAGGCTATCACAGTTTTATCACACTTGGCAAACAATTTCATGACTACAATTGCTGCAAAAGCTTTTTACACTTAGCAGGGGTGGTGAGCAGAATGGGTTGTGCAATCAGCCATCGGGACTTGTACTTTTTCCAAAACAGTCACGAAGCACATGGCCTGCATGTTTACTGGCAGGCAGAGGAAATGTATGAGGGGGAGGAGGCTTACCCCGAAGAGCTCAGCCTTGCTGCTCTCAGCCTTCCATGTTAATGCCATTTGGCAACACGTTGAAGGGAATATTTTTCCTCCGCTTTGATGTGTCCGTCAAGAGATTCATCAGTGCAGAAAACTAGTCGTTTAGAAACTCCTCTTTCGGTGTGATCACAGGAGATTTATATATTAATTCAGTGGCCTTTCTGTATTAACGCCAGCACTGTCACAACACATTCATCCCTTAGTCTTTTCTACATTATCTACCCAAACGGGACTCTAAAAGTCTAAAGGAAATTCAGAGTAATAGCTTGAGAATTTGGGGAAATGTGTTCATTTGTGTTCTTGTTCAGCATTAGATCGATGCATTTCTGTACTCTAAATATAAGGTTACAGCCAGATGGTGATAAGCTTAGCTTAGCACACAGACCGGAAACAAGGAGAAAAGGCTAAACTGGCTCTTTCCAAAGGTAACAAAATCTCTCAACGGTGCTTTTAAAGCACATATTCAGTTACTTATGGTGACGGCAAGATTCTCAAAAGTTGCTGCGCTCAGCCAAAAATTCACCTGGCAAAACAACGGCACTGTAAAACGATGAAGGTGAGCTTACTTCCTGCTGCCGTGAGCGATAATTTTTGCTCACATAACTCTCAGGAAAAGATGGTGAGCAATTATAACCATTTTATCATATTTATACATTCCTCTCAATACATATACTGGAGAATATCATGGCTGACTCAATACCCACCTAATTAGGAGCCTGTGGATGAGTTGCTTCTCCTCTTCTAGATAGCCAGGCCAGTCTCTTTGGACGTATCTGTAGAGTTCATCCTTCAGAGAGTAGCTGTGGTCTTTAGGGTTCAGTTTACCAACCTGAAACAGCGACAGCTCAGTGTTAATAAATCAACAGAAAGAGGACAGACTGCAGTAAGAAAAGAGGTCAGCTGAGGTTATAAAAGCACCAAACTGTTTTAACCTGCAATGTCCTTAATCGCACTGTAGATCTAAATAAAACGAAACCTGTTTGCCAATAAGTGTGTCTATATAGTTTATTTTGTAAACCGTTTAACTCTCTCTTTATACAACTTAATCCCGCTGATGAAAATCTCCCCAAACCAACCACTTTTAATTCTGAAAGTAGTCAGATCCCAGCTGGAGACACCCCACCCCTCTCCTGTCAAAACACAATCTTCTCCAAAGATAATTAAAGCACAGCCCTAATTACAGCTACCAGCACAGTCTCCACTTGATGATTGCAGTGGGACACTCGAACATTGTGAACACAGGAAATATGCCTGAAATAAACTTACTGACTTCACCTTTGTAAGAGATGAGTTTTAGTGCTGTGCAACATTCATCTGTGTAATTAGTGCTACTACTATTGAAGCTAAAAGCAGCTAAAATCAGTCCGGTATTTTATTTTTTTCACTTGTTGCATCTGAGCATATTTCATTGTTAATTGACAATGTGTTTACACAGCAATGTGCCAGATGTCTTACTTCATCAAGTACTGAGGTCAGGTCAGTCTTGTCCTTTGGACTAGCCCTCTCTCTCTCCAACCACAGTAGCAGCTCAGGTTTCCTGTAGGGCTTTAAGGCCAGGAGATGAATGATGCGATCCCTCAAGGGCCGGTGTGCCACAGGGCTCGGAGCCAAGCTCCTCTTGTTGCTGGGGGAGTGCTTGTTGCTGCTATCTGAGCCTGATACCAGACCCTGTTTCCTCTGGACCTTCACGCACTTACCTTAGATCAAAACAAAGAGACACACAGCAGGGTTTTAACATGACTCTTGTGGAAGATGAGTGATAGCCAACCAAAAATGTTATCACACCAGTCATCGAAAGATTGTTTTGGTACGGCCATAGTCGCTAGCCTACACGAAACTGAACACGAGCAGATTACAACTCATCTGATAACAGGATTCACATATGTTGACAGTATCCTGTAATAGCACGGTCGACATATCATTGCTAATCCAGTCCGCAGGCCAGTTATACAAATCACATTGGATTTTGAAAGACAGGCCTGCACATGAGAGACAACCTAATGCATTTTATCTTCATTATATCTCCCAACTGTCATGCAATCTGCTCTATGCAAACACCACAGTTATAGTACGTGCAGCACGTTCGGCCCAATCTGAAAAAAGCTGTTTACACACGAAGAATAAATACCTTAAATATGGTTCTGTAGTTATGCAGAGTTTGTGGTGTCACAAGTGGAAAACAGTGAAAAGGGTTGACAGTAGTGTTAGCCTGCTGCTGAGTAAACAGAGGCACATGGAAACTAAAGCAACTAACACAGAGAGGGCCTTTCTTCCTGTTGCAGCACTAATTCAGTTGGCCTCGGCCAGGCAGTACTTATAGATATCTGCCGACCGTAATCTCATTACAACTTTAAGCCATACTTTGGAGGTTGCTATAGGGTAAAGTCTGACAGCACTTTCACAGAGACATCATGTGTTTAGAACATTCTGCAATGCATGTAGATATCTTCACTTTATAAAAGTAACTTTAGGTTTCAGTTTTCGTAATATACTGTGTTCATTTGAAGATTCTCGGGAGCTTGTTACAACATCTTCCTTGAAAGAAGTCCTGAAGAGTCTCAGGCAAATATTGTTTTTGCACTGAAACAACCTGTACGGCCACATTTCAAACAAGCAGCAACTGGAGCCATTGTTTGGTGGTAATAAATTAAAAGAGCTTAGGGGGAAGTTTAAGAGTCATGGCGACTTTTTGTGCAATGATACAGTAATAGAAGACATGCTTTACTGGAATAAAGTCACATTTATGAAGAATGAACAAACACTAAAAATAGAAACCATTTCTAACGATCTAATAACTCTGCTGAATTTATTTTCAAAAGCAAGACCAGGTGAGCTCAAATTGTTACTGCCTCCTCTCTACTGAATGCAATGGAAATTTAAATCATACGCTATTATCTAAATTGTGGACATTTTTCTGCTCTGCAAACCTGTAATTGTGAGTTGATCTCTGGACATTTTTTTTACGAGTATAACATTACTGTACCATAAAAAGACAGTCGGTCACCACAAAACAACTGTGTGCCTTTTTACTGCATGCACTACATACACTACATACTGTGATAGAAACCCAATCATTTCACTTTGCTTTCGTTACCAGGAAAAGGGAAGGACAGTTTCAAAATAATCGAGTAATATATCTGTCAGCTTCCTTGTGTTTCCTCATATGCCATGTGCCATACCTGCTGAATATGTTCTTATAAAGGAGGCTTTTAGAGACTGTTTCTGAAACAAAGCAAGAAACAGCTGGCTTTAACAGCAATTGTCCTAATCATGTTGTACCATTGGTCTGTGCAGAATGTTTTCATTCTTAAAATATAATCTACACAAGCATTTAAACTCACAGGAACTCTAAATGTTACCATGCCTCGTGGATTGATCGTTTTAAAAGATACAACGTGTTCAATTTAATCAACAATGGCTCCAAAATCAAAGCTCTGCCAAAGAAAAGGCAGTGAATAATAAAAAAAAATTAACTGCAGGAATGAAAGATCCTGAATGTCCAGATGGCATGTCTCAGATCACTCCAGGTTAAGTGCGTCCTCTTCTTTAGATGGTATTTAGAAATATTTTATCGAATGAAAATGAATTAAATTCCAGTCAGAGTAATTACATTTTAGGCAAAACTTCATCAGCGTGAGACTTGTTAGCGCATACTTCTGGCAAACTCAATCACATTAATGGTGCTGGCAGGCAAGCTGGCACAGAGCCTGAACAATCTGGTCAAAATGAAAGGGAAATTACAAGAAAGAGAGGCATCCCTCTTGCATGAATAATTGCGACGTAGCACTTTGATCAATTATGTGATAACTTCCACACCATATGGCAATTATCAGCAGGGTGACATGGTGAGAGGCAATATTTCAGAAGCTTTCTGGGGTACATGAAACTCTCTGTTTATCTGTCCTTGATTCCTACGTGCTCAAAGATATAAGAGAATGGAGTTACACGGCCATTAGACAAAAGCTTACTTGGCCCGGGTTTGATCTCAATTGCTGAGCGGCTCCAGATGTCCTTCTCCACCTGAGACATGCGCTCCCTGGTCGTCTGGTAGGAGTCGTCTGTAGCACAAACTGTAATCTTGTCTTGAATGCTGCCCTGGCCCTCCAGGTGATCCCTGCCCTCCCTATATGGAGAACAGAGAAAAGACGTAAGAGTTAAAGATTTAAAATTCTCTGACTCGGCTCAATCAATTGGCCTATCATCAAACCCTGGAGCGTTTGAGATTATTGCTGTCATAAAATGATATGTGGTTTTGTCTCATACACGTATCTTGTTCTGTAACTTGTGTCTGCATGCAAAATCTAATCCTGTCATTCTTAAGACCAAGTGTGCAGTTATAACGGCTAAAAGACTCTAGTAGGAATAAAGCAGCTCTAATTCAACCCTTTGACCAACCTTTTGACCCTGCATAGCCATAAACACTACCTCTCTGTTCTCAGTTATTACTGGTCACACCTCTTGAGGTCACTTGTCCTGCCTTTGGGGGTTATTGTAGTCTTGTTTGAATAAAGTCTGACAGTGGTAGTGTCTGTTGTTGTAGTGCTGAAGAGAGAGGCCACTGTTTGGACGGGAGCTGTGGTCTCAGTCTCACACCAAATTTACTAAAAATTGAATCTGTGGTTGACTGTGGAAAGATTTATGTGTGCTGCTTACTTACCCTGAGACATACTGGTGAATGCAGTCAAAGCTGGACTGAGGCTTGTCTTTGCTGTCACTGGATAGGTAGAAGGAGAAGACTCGGAATCCGTGAGGAGATTCAGGAGTTGGCGCTGGGATCTTTATGTACTGTCCAAGACAAATGAAGGCATGAAATTATAAGAAACATTGTTCAGAAGTGTTAAATCTTTAGAATAAAAAGTAAAAACAAACACTAAACCAGTATTATGTGTTTTCAAAATCTAAGTCAAGATCATTTTTAACCTTGAACCTTATAATGTTGTTACGCGCCTGAGTGTAACTGCTAGCATTGTTAATTTGAGTAGCGTGTTATGTAATAAGCCTGTTATCTCTCCCAGATGTAGCCTGATTTGATTCAATGTGCTCTTAAAAATGAAAGAACACTGGATAAAATGAATCAATAGAAGCAAACTCTTTCATAACAACTGATGAGAGGGATCTTGACTGGCTGGTTTTTGTTTTTTCAAGCAATAAATGTGACCTAAATAATCTCCAACTTGGGCCAATCACAGCGTCTAAACGGGACCTCATGGGTCAGAGATGATGACCTGTAGCCAGTCATGGGTGGAGCTTGTCTGAAAGGCAAAACATGACAATAGTATAGCCGACAGCTTTTTCACTTGAACGATAACCTCTCCTGTCACAAACTGTCCACGTCTCCCTGGCAACAAACAAGCCAACAGGGTGAAGTCTGTCTCTGCAGGAGACCTGTTACATAAAATGACCCAAAAACCCACTTCCACTAAAAGGACAGTTCAACACAGAAAGTCATTAACTAACAGGTAATATGTCCTTTAAAAAACATTTAGCCACAGCTCTCTTCCTTCCTTCCTTCCTTCCTTCCCTCCACTGCCTGAAGCTGTGTTTCAGCCTGAAAATGGACAGTTTACTTTTGTTGATAGAATGTCCTAGATTCAGCCGAACCTCAATAATTATCCCCCATCCTTTCACGAGCATGAATACGTGCTTAGTGATTAATGTGAGACTGCTGCGACGGCTCAAAATTTTATCCCTTTGTCTTGTTTTTTTTGTGCAGCAGACCTTATGGGCACACCTCAGCCAAAACATACAGAACTCTAAGTCTGAAGAAAAACAAACGTCAGTTGGATGGACTTGACGCCGCCTCTTACTTATCAGTCTGGTAAGTGATTGATTATAAGCTGACTAGCTGAGAGCGTGGTGCCCCTGGCAGATGTGGCAGGCAGGACTATAGCTGTCACAAATGCCCAGTCATGCAGCAAAGCCATAAGCACATTTTTTTCTTTTTTGCAGCGCAGAGCCAATGAACGCTTCTTCTACCCTACACCCCTCCTCCTCTTCCTCCTCCTCTCCGAAAAACCCAATGCATGTCGTTCACCCTACCCCCCATTAGCCTGCAGCTTTCGTTCATGTGCACAAGCCCACCCATGTCAACACAAAACGCAACCCACAAGGCCACAGACACTTAGGGCGCACAGCTGACCATTAATTCTGCCCTATTTATGTCTGACCGTTCACATGAAGTGGTAAAGCCGAGTCCTACATATGTCCGCTTTGGGTTTTTTACGCTAATTAGGAACGATCAACCAAAAAGTAACAGAAAGAGACAAGAGGCTAAGCCATGTCCTCAGGACCTTACTTTGAGAGAGTAAAATAGTAGCCAGCAACAAGTCACCAGAAAGTAGGCCGTTGATGTAGAGAAAGGCATGCAGAAGAACTGCATTTGTACCTGTGTGTGTGTGTTTTAACTAGCTTAACAAAAGGTAGCTTGCAATAAGATGAGAGTGTACATTTACACACTTAGCATAGCAATAGTGCCACCATGTCTCATCTTTCGCTCAATAGCAGCAGTATGAACCCGCCTCCAGCCATGCATTATTTTTGCCTGTCACCCCCCATCCATGCCACTGTGCACACTTCACATTCACATTCTAATCAATGTCACTCAGGTCAGACTGTTCAGAGGTCGCCCCCGTTTTATTCACAGCTTCCTTCTCAAGCTTCATAACCATATGTCATTTAACCCATTAGTTCGCGGTTCCTGACTTCTAAAGGACGGCCTCTTCTGTCTAACCCACGGGATCACAAACTTGGCCCTGAAACGGCTCAAAAATCTTTAAGATTAATACCACTCTCATGTGTTTACAATAAACACAGAGCTTTATGGGGATCATGGAGACGTGGGGATCTTGCGTGGCTCAGTCTGAAGCTGACATTATCCTCTAGAGCTCACTATTTGTTTCATCGATGCAACATCAAAAATGTACCAAATTACTGCCTGTTTTTTAGTAAAAGGATTTATGTAAATATCACTGCTGAGAGGTCTGATTAGCAGTAAACACAACTCTAGGTAACTTTTAAAAACATTGGCCACTGTGGAATTATGGAATAAGAAAATACAGTGTAATAGTTTTGTCAATAGTAAGTCAACAACTGAATAAATCCTTCTTTTTTGTTCATAAAGAGAAAAAGTATCATTTTACAAGTTCATCTTGATAATGGTCAAACCAGTGTGTATTATTTTAAATGATACATATATAACTATCATAACTAATCCTCCATTGTGGTGAAACAATGGAAGATTTTTTTCTTACTTTGACTCTTTTAGTGTGCTATTGACAATGCTTTGTGTCTTTTACCACCTCAGGAAATATCCTCGATCCACCTGGTTATTCTGTGACATTTTCGCCGCATACCAACAACAAGAACAACCAACTCAACAACTCGACCATTGTGCAAACAACTGAAAGGTTACAGATGACAGTTTTTAACAATGGCAGGAGAATACATGAATCACTGTACAAAGTTGCCTGTTTCATCATTATTCTACCAGGTCTGATGAAATTAACTCTGAGGCTCGTTGTGTTTATGCACTGACACAACTTGTGTCAACAGGTTTGTGATCCTGAAGCTGCTGTCAGTCAAGTAGCCGGTGTAGATTTACATAAAGACGCTGAGTCATGGATGTCTCCATATGGAGCTTTGCTCTGATCCCTTGAGGCTGTGTGTGAACGTGTGAGTAGCCGTTTTGTCGTTTTTTTTTTTTTTTTTTTTTTTTTTTTGAGGAGGCCTCACAGTCCCACAGGTCACATGTGTGGACTGAGGTCAAATACCTCCTGAATTGTGCTGTTGCTGATAGTTTGGGCCTAAAGTTACCAAAAATAAGAGGATGTTATTAGTCAAAATGTGTGGAATATTTCATGTGAAATCATCATCGAACAAACGCAAATAGAAAAAAGAAGACGCTGAGCACACACTCCTCAATTTAAATATGACTAAAATGGTAAATGAGTCACAAAGAGTACACATGGACAGTTTTTGTTTCTCAAATGGGCCGATACAATTCTCACCAAACTGAAACCCGTAGAAAAAAAATAAGGCTACAGTGCTCCTGGGTCAAGGACTCATTAGTCATGTTTCCATGTAACAGAAGAAGCTCTGCATAACTTATTATGCTTCTTTTCAAATATTTACATTTGATTGGTGACAAACAGAGACGGAGCATGTTCTGATACAAAATGAGTCTAATGTTGTGATGAATAAGACAACGTGTTGCTAATAAATTAAAAGCACAGACAGAAATATGTCAGAGCAATGATTCAGTCAGTTTTATTTCAAATATTTTCTGATGTGTAAATGTAATTTGCTATTTCTACAGTAGGAGTTATTAATAATTATGAAGATAATAGATGTCCAGCTCAGAATGGGTGGAAGAAGACATTAAATTGCTTCTGCTCTATTGTTTTCTAATTATGATTGTATGAGTCATTTAATCTGATGAGTAATTAATCAGAGAAATGCTTGATGGGGCATTTATTATTATTATTATTATTATTATTGGAGTGTACTATTAACATGTGTCAGTTAAATAATGAAATTGAACAGCTTCATAAACACTCAGTGGGAGATGTGTGCAATAATGCATGTCATTATAGTGATATGTGTAAAGCCTTTGGGCAGTTACAGTCAGAGGAACCAAATGGCATCAGAACAGCAATCCATGGCACCTCGTCAGCACTGCAGCCCCCCACCCCCGTCCCCTCATGGAGCATACAGGCCGATACAATAACTGCCTCTGTGGCCTTGGCCCGACCACATCTGCTACTCCAGGCCCTGTGTGTTTGGAGATGTCAAATACTTTCAAGCTGTTGTAAGGTGTGAACTGGACTGGAACAGAAAATCTCAGCAGGGGTCTGGGCATTTGAACAAGGACAAAAAGCGCTATCGGTGATGTCCTTGTAAAACTTCATCTTTTTAACTCCCCGCGCGTGTTTTAAAGCGCTCATCTTCCGATAAGGTTAAACACAGTTCTTAACCCTGCTATTTGGTGAGGAGAGGGAAAAATACCTTCACCAAAGAGATCTACTTTTTCCCCCACTCTTGTGTGCTTTTTGCAAGCCAAACATCTGCTGAGAAAGATGAGACGATAGTTTCTCTGTCTTTCTTTCTTTCTTTCTTTCTGTCTTTCTTTCTTTGCTCTGCAGAAGAAAGTGAGAAGGCAAGGTTCCCAGCTCTGGTATTTGGCACTGAGATGGGAGCAGGCGCCTGGATATGTGATTTACTCTGAAGTCTTTGCCTCCTGCCCCTGTCTGCACTGACACTAGTTACCATTGTCTTCTCATCTGAGCCTACTCAGCCATAGCTGCTCTGCGAGCTGCCCGTCTTTTGTTCTAGCTTCTTCCCCCACAAAGCTGAGTGCAATGGCCTGTCGGCCTGCCTGGATTATTCATGAACAGCAGGGACGAGTGGCTGTGTGTTGTTAGGGGGTAAAGGAAAGGATTGGGGGTTTGCCTGTGTGTGTGTGTGTGTGTGTGTGTGTATGAAGGGGAGGGGGTGTCAGTGGCTCCCAGTAGAGCCAGTGCATGAGGGATGGTCCCTAAATAGTCTTCCTTTAGGAATGTGCAACTCAGTAGAGAAGAGGGGGTAGGACTGAAGCAAGTGTATTTGTTCCTGATTCACTCTTTATTTATCTTGATGTCTTTCAGCTTGTGAATTTTATAATGGACTCAACAAGTTGAGGCTTTGGTCTGACAGTGTCGGCCATGTTTCCTTGTCAGATGCAGTCAAGTAAGTGCACTGATGTTGACAAAACAGAGTCTCAGAGAAACAGAGGGGTCATATTAATTTTTCCCGTTCACTGTCCTCCTCCAGCTTTGTACTGCATGATCTACGATTCCACCGTGACTCATTTGTTACAAACAAAGCATGTGACATCACCTCTTAACCGTTTAAATCGTGCTTTTTAGAGAGCGCTGTGTGGATGTGGTGGTTCCTGCGCTTGAGGAGCTATTCATTGAGGGGGGTTGGTAGGGACAGGAAAAGCAAAAGAAAAAAAAAAGAGAAGAAGAGAGGGGGTGGGGACTGACGGGAGTTAGTGTGGGGATATGGGGATGGGCAACTGTCGAGCATCCCCCAAGGTGCTGCCTGTTATGCCAAGCAGAATCAGTCTTTTTTTCCGCGAAGCCTGGGCTAATCTGTCAACCTTAACAAACACTCTCCTTCTTACCATCCCTGACACCCCCCATCCCTCTTTACCATAGGTGCCTGCCTCTTCTTACACAGAGGGAAGGAGACACCATTAAAAAGCCTACAATTAAAATGTACTTAAGTGGCAGGGTGCTGTTATCTCTCTTCACAATATGCAAGATTGCGTATATTTATGCCTATGTTTAAAAAAAATCAATTAAACATGCTCATACAAATGTATTTGATGCTCAAATCTTCACCTTGTGGAAATTCCCCACACACCCCGGCTATTAGGCTTCAAATCCACTGACACCAGTAATGTGTTTCCCTTGTTGATTCTCAACTGTTTCACTGTAGCAAACACCACAAAACTACTTTGAGCTCGACACACTACTCTCATCCTGGACTTTTCTCTCCATGCGAGCAAGCGGCCCTGTAATCCTTTAACAATTCACAGATTGTGCATTGGAAAGTATGTCCAAACCTGATTAACTTTGTAGGGAAACTTTAGAGAAAGAGTGGAAAATCCAAAACATGAACCGAGATGTGACATGCACAAGCTGTCAAACGCGTTCAACAAACAGGTGCAATGAAAGAAAGGACAAAGATCATTGATTAGTTGAGTTTTTCATGTGCTCAGCAGTACTGTAGAGTGTGTCTATGGAAAACATTACGACTAAATTCAATTTGAAACTTCCAAATTTTTAAATCTGTTTCCCATTTGAAAATGTAGACACATTATTAGATGTTTTGCTAAGTCGTTTTATTACAGACAAACAAATTTGGTGAAAATATATACATATATATATATATTTTTCTGCCCACCAAACACATGTAGATTACATAATTCTGTTAAGACTCCGTGTCTTTAGGTTAAACAGTAGCCCTCTGGTGTTATTTTCAAGCTCTGGAGTTTAATCTTTAAAGCCCCGAATGCTGCATGTGTTTACTTGCAGTGCACATGTTGCTCACATCCTGTTGTGCTTCATTTTCAAATATGAGAGAAAAAAAACAACAAAACATATGTGATAAGAAGCCAGCACTGACTCGTATGAGATATTTCCTTGTAATCAACTTCGTTCTATCTTTACAATACCAAATGATTTATAATACGTATATTAATCATTGCCAGTTTCGTACAGTGATGATTGTAACATTTATCATTTCACATTCGTCATTTAAAATGTCAGCTTCCTTATAATCATCTCGATCCGATGAAAGAGCTGAATGATGCCTGGTTTGAACGTCTTTAATTTGTGTGATGAGACTTCATTTATGAAGATTTGTGAAGATGATGAAGATGAAAATGTTTTCAAGAGAAGTTGTGAGAAAATTACGGAGAATGTGTGAAGATTTTTTCAAGCTGCTCACTTTTCTGTGATTTCCTTTTTTCCCCACATGTTAATATTCCTGTTCATTCTTTGACACAAAGTGCTCAAAATGTTGCTGACCTAAAACTTTAACGATGAATCCGACAAGTTTTAAATTGAAATATTCCCTCGTTTTTTCTTTTGTTTTGTTTTTGTCACAGCAGCAGCCCGTCTTGTTATTGTGCATATTTCTCACTGCTATTTCCAGCTTCCCAGGGTGGTGGTTACATCTTTAGTCCTAATTGTTCCAGATTAGCTTGGAATGTAAATAAACAACACAAGCCATAACAAGAACACGCAATTCTGTATATGTGTTTCACTGGGTTTCTAATCCTGGCAAATCCACATTTTACACAGTGCCACCTTCAACCGTAGTGTCTTGCCCAGTTCTGATCTTTTACAGCTCTTAAAACACTGCCACAGTCACCGTGGCATCCTTCGAGATCACTTGTTTGAAGCTAAAGAACACAATAATGACAGAGAAGCTAACTAAAGAAAAGTCTTTTAACCGTTGGGTCTCATGAGGCTCGTTCCTAAAATATACTGTATGATCTAAAAAATCCTAAGGCCAAAGTGGATCAGCGTAAACACACTGGGCCTCATACGAGCAGAGAACACACAAGACTTTTGCCTCGCTTAACACATCTGGATGAATAGAGCGGCGTGTGCCCTTTCAAAAACACGTGGGACAACTCTCCCTCTCACTGCTATGCCACTGGGAGAGGACAGCTCTCAAACCACATTCCTGTTATTGTTATTATAATTAGGTTCCAGAAAAAAAGGGGGGGAAAGAAAAAGAAGAAGCAGTGTGCGCATGCACACAGACACACACACACACAAACACAGAGCAAAAGCTTATTTGAAGTGTGTGAGCGAGAGGCGAAGCAAAACGACGTGGTGGCGGGTGGTAGAGTCAGAGCAGCCGTGTGTGAGATAGAAGCCCTGATGTCTCCTAAGGATTCAGCCGAGGCACGGGGTGAAATGGCACAATAATCAAGAGGGCAGACGGGGAGGGAACCCGGGAGGAGGAGAAGGAGGAGGAGGGGGGGGGCTCGGCCTTCACACACAGTCGTCATGAGAATATCTTTAAGAGAAGCACCTCTACATTCCCCTGATCCCGGAGCTGCTCTGCTGCTTTTATGTGACAGCTGTGCACATAAAAACAGACAAGAGCCATAAACACAAAAACAATTACAGTGGAAACTGCAATTCAACATTTATGAACTGAGGAAGGAAATGAAACCGATGTCACACCTGACGCAGCACGGCATACAGTAGTCGAATGTATTGTCCGTGTTTACTGCGGCAATAAATTCAACTTACATTCAGTGATACAAAAAAAATGTGTGTGTACACACACAAACACACACACACACACACACACATATATATATATGCCAAACCCATTGGGCAATATGCCATAATTTTCATCTGCAATAGTTCTTTGGTTTATGTTCACAAACCACATCAATGCACATGGACAAGAAGCTTTTAAATAATAAACACCGTTTTAGTGGATAAGACACATTATCCAATCAATATATTCCATTCACCAGACATCTAATAAATAAGGAATAACATAAGGTTCATTTCTTGCTAAATAAATATAGATCATGCCAACAAGCAGGCAGCGCTGCCAGCGCTAAAGGAAAATAATCACTAAGATGTGAAATTCCAGGGCATGGGAACTCAGACCAGCTCCAAACATTTTCCTTAATCCTTTCTGATTATTTCAGCGTAATCCAGAATCTGATTTCTTTTCAGCTTTGAGCTTTTACTAAAAAAAAAACGTGAAAAGAGTATCCTTGAGAAAAGAGTAACTTCTTCTATTTCTTTACAGTTGCATCATCATCTCCATTAAAAAAAGTTCTTTCACTCCTTTAGATAGTTCAAAACTCATTCAGTTCACTTTTTTCTTCCGTATCATCCACCGTTCAGTCTGTTTTATACCTGTTTAGATGAGTACAATTAGAGGTTTGCTTCATTTAAAAGCAGAATTGTTTAAATGTAATGTGTAAGTTTCACAGCTGCCTTGAACACTGTTTTTCAGAGAAAACTGAGAGTTTGTGTCACTCGTTGCATGATTACAAGCTTGGCAGACAATTTACAATAATAGGGCTAAATGCCGCAGGGTCAGAGAGAAAGGCAGCCGAAAACCTCAGCGTGCTATTTCTCGATAGGAGTCCTGGCCCCTGATACCGCTGAGCCTTGGACTGATGCCAGGACAGTGATTTGAAGAATTCCTCTGGTTTTTGTGGCCCCGCAAGTGCCCCCTTTACAGGAAATGTGACATGAGCCAGCGAGAACAAAGATCAGAATGAAGCAGTCGTAGCTTCTGTGATGGGGCTTTACAGCTGGCAACTGTCAGTGGACACAAACCTCCTCGTTCGCTACATATGACCTATTGAACCTCATGCTGCTTTTGGGGTAAAGGGATGAGCCCCCTGGCAAATACAAAATCCAGGGATACCCACATCTGTGATGCTGTGATTCTCCAACCTGGAGACAGTGATACCGGTTATCCTCTCTGTCTGTTGTATGCCAGACTGCCATGTTCACCATCATCCTCCCCCAACTAACGGCTTAATCTGGCCTCCCCCACCACCACCAATGGTTGCAGCTACCTCATTAATGCCCAATCGTCCAGCTCGGGGACTATTGTCAGAGGGGGAGGGAGCTCATGCTTGAATTCCGCAAAGCAATTTGAATATGTAATGTGCCAACCGAGATATAATCACCAAATCCTATTCAGTGATTAAAGCACACTTAAATTGCACTCACTTAACATTGCTTTACAGACATATTCTCATAAGCAGGTTAATCTATGGTTTGGTTTACACACGTTTCATTATATGTTTACATAGATTTTTTTTTTTTTTTTTTGGTTGTATTTTTCACCTTTTCTTGGAATAAAAAATTCCACAGCTCCTGTATCATTCCTGTATTTCAAATCTTTCATGTCTGAACAGAGACAACAGGCATAGAGACATGGGGGGCTCCCTGGGGTTTGCCAATTCCCCTACCTCCTCCCCCTCCCTGAACAAAGCCTTCCCAGTTGTGAGCCTGACCCAGTAACCTGGCTAGCAGCCTGGGGGTATAGCGTACCCTGTCTTTGGGCTTCCAGGACCCGTGTGAGCACACAGGACCAGCGTTTGTGTACAGTCACTTTCGTCAATGCAATCGGCTCTTGCGGGGATTAGAACAGCTCGTTTTAGACAGGGCTGATTGTGTGGTAAATGTGTAGTGGCCTAGCAGGCAGAGCCAGGGAGGGTGTAATAGTGGCCAGGCTAATCTGGCAGGACACAGGCATCTTTCTTCACAGGAATGCCTTATTTGCTTTCAGTGCCATGTGTTATTACAGACTTTGTACCTTGTCTCTGTATGTACATATTCAGCCCTGGATATTTCACAGCAAATTAATATCACCTTTCACTCAGTATTTGGACTCTGGCATGTCAACAACCAGCAATGTTCTGTATGTAGATCACCGTATCTTGATGCTCTGAGAAGTAAATGACTGAGTGACGCTAAAATCATTCCGACATTTGGAAATGCACAAGCTCAATTTCCTCCTGGATGCATCTAAGTGCTTATTGGATGCTTAAGCATCAAGTAAGACGTGCTGGAGAACTGTCACAAGTGTGCTCCACAGCAAATCAGAACTAATTAGAGCAATTCAATTTCTGAAGCATTAGGGAGAGTATGCAAAACATCTTACCCCCTGGTTCCCCTTGAAGCAAATCGCTGGTTGATTTGATAGTGATGCCTGAGGAGAGAGAAAATAAAAGAAGAAAGCGGTCAACGATTCAGAAATTGTGTTCACGTTTAATCTAATTTACAGTTCGTAAATTATGAGTGAAAGTATTGCTATTGTTCTGGCTCTGCTCAGTGGATTCCTTTAGATAACAACAAACTCTGGCTTTCATTACAAATAGCTTGGTAAAAATTTCCTCATTAAATGCCAAAACAACATAATTGCCATTTCCCATCAGTCTTTCCCCCCGATCATATTTCCGTATCATTAAGTGTACAATTCAAGGGTTTCTGGCCTCAACTTGCAGAGAAATACAAGTGATTAACTGTTTTAGTGCCTACAGAAAAAACTTAACTCGTGTCGGTCAGTTCCCTCAGTATTTCTGTGTATCCATGTGCACATTTTGGCTGATTTCTGAACAATGCACGAAAAAATGCTGAAACAGATCTCAGAGGAAAGACAAAGCTCCTTGTGAAACCAATTAAATTTCTTTAAAAATGTACTTTATATATATATATACAGTATATATATATATATATATATATATATACCTTCTGTGCTGTTCTCCAAAACCACAATGTACCTGGCTTAAACTCACAAACACCTCCTTCTCACCTACTAATAAATAAATAAATATCAAAATCATAAAAAAGTGTCTGCCTCTGAGGCAAACTTGATACATGGTTAATAGGTAAGAGACTATTATCTGTGAAGTACAGCTGTGCCCGTGATTGACAGAGCTCTTAATTTATTATTAATGCTTTTGGGAAATGTCTTCCCTATCGAGGAGTATCGCTGTGATTTTCTTCATCATCCGTTAGCTTTTAATATTGAATGGAATAATAAATATTAAAGTACAAGATGTTTATTACATTTTACAAACACAGCTGTAAGGCTAAATTAAACGTGTTAAGGGTGTAAGGAGGTTTTATCATGAGCGAGAGTAATTATGAATATTTTTGGAGCATTTTACTGGAGCTGAAACAATTAGCAGATTAATATGTACCAAATTTAAAATAAGGCACCTTTGATGGAAATTGCATAAAGTGTAGTAGCTTTATAAATGTTAATAAATCATTCACTAATACTTTGCAGATTACTAATGAGTCATTAATACAGAAGAAAATTCAGAGCACTTGGGCAACCGGCTATTAATAAGAATTTCAATTTTCAGGTTGTCAGGTTGTGAAAAATTCATTTGTCTGGTGTTTATCCTCCTCCAGCTGTAACTTTTAGGATTTCAATCATTTATGAACAACTCGTCTATAACTGCAGACATGATAACTTGGTACAGAGAGAAGATACCTATGAGTTTTCTGACAGCATCATCATAGAACAGAGAGGGTAAATATCCAGCTAGAGGGATGTTTTTGGACAAAAAAACAAAAAAACAAAAGTACCATGAATTTATTGGTTCTAATGTCTCAAGAATGAATATTTGTTGGTTTTCTGGGGGTTTGGACAGTCATTTGGACTAAAGAAGGTACTGGAAGACATCAACTTTGGCAACTTTGGCTTAGGAAAAATGTCATTGTGGTTGAAAGTATTAGTCAGTCAACAGTGAGTTATGCAGCAATTGTTTAGACAATCAACTAAGTATTCTGAGTCTATTTTTAGGGGAAAAGCGGTAAAGTTTCATTGTTTCCAGCTTCTCAAATCTGAATTTTTGCTGTTTTATTTTATTTCTTTATTTTATTTTTTCATATGGTGATAAATTTAACATCTTTAGGGTTTGGCTAAATGCAACTGAGGAATATTTTATGGACCAAAACAATTAGCTGATTAGCTCACATGGGAAAAAAAAAAATCAGCAGATAAAAAATCATCGTTAATCCAAAAAGCAAACATAAAAAGAAATGTTATGTCTAAAAATAACTCTTTGTTAAAGGTATAACATGCAAATACCTCACAAACAACACAGACACAAAAATCATAAATAAATCATAACTGTAACACAAACTCTTTCAGGTGGAAGTCCCCGTGGACTAAATCTTCCACAGCACAGTGAGAGTCCAGCGGTCTCAAATAGTATTTTCTGGGGTGGTCTTTGACTTGGAAAAGTTTCACAGTAACCTTTGCTGCCTGCCTGTCTGTCTGTCTCTCTTACTGCCTGTCTGCCTGTCTTGCTGACTGCCTCGGCTGGCTGCTTTGGCCTGGAGGAAGCTGTCAGGCTGTATGTGCTCTGGAGTGAACTCTGCTTCACAGACCAATGAGCTCCGGAGCTGGGCGGTCTTCCAGGCGTGTAAAGGGCAAAAAACAATAATAGACAAGAGCTGAGCAACAACTTGCTGAGCTCTGCCACCGAGCCCAATGCACCGACTCCCACATCAGGTCTACTTGTGTAATAGCCTGGGACTGTGACACACACACACACACACACACACACACACACACACACACACACACACAGGCTATACTTATTTATTTTGACGACTCAGAGGGAAGAAAAGAAAAAAAAAAAATCAACCAAATGAGGCAGCTATAGCAGCAGTCATAACTGTGGGACTATCTTATCAAGCATTGCTCTGGGATAGACTAAATTATCTGGGTCTAATCTAATGGACCATAAAAGCAATAAAACAGTCTCCAGATTCAGAACAGTCGAATAATTTACTTGATAGCTTGTTCATTAATTTATTCCCGAGAGCAAACCGAGCAGAAAAAAAATACTTTTTTAAAACATTTAATGACTGACAGTCATCTGTGTTCACCAATAATCTAAATAATGAATTATATATATATATATATATATATATATATATATATATATATATATATATATATATATATATATATATATATATATATATATATATATATAGGAGAGAGAGAGAGAGAGAGAGACTATAAACAGCAGGCTTTTTTAATCTCAGGGTTTAATCACAAACCTCTGTCTGATGGGAACTTTAATATCTTTTTTTTTTTTTCTTTTCTTCTTCGGTGCGCTTTTGGTAAACAAGCAATGCACATGCACAATTTAACCCAGCCTGATCTTCTTCATGTCTACTTTAAAACGTAATTTTTACCCGAGGCTTACGGGAGAATTTAATGAAATCCCTTCGTTCATCAGACTCTATTGAATTGTCTGTTATGATCGCAATAAATCAAGCTTTAGCCTGTCTTCTTCTTACTGTACCAGAGCCAGAATAAACCAGAGCAGCCTACATTTATCAGCCACCGACGCTCATGTCGATCAGATCCGAGAACAGTTCACAGTTTACAAAAGTGATACAACTTTACTTTTCTTTCTCCTTCTAACAACCAAAACGTGCTGCCTTTTTCCACTATGCACACATTTCCCGGAGTTAGGAAGCGATGAAGCAAAAAGAAAGAAAGAAAAAGAGAATGTAGATGAATAAACACAAATGAGCTCCCGAGTTAAACCCGATCGTTTTCTTTTCTGTTTCTGTTTGTTTGTTTGATTGATTGCTTTTTTTTTTTTTTTTAATTTTCTTACCTTAAGATTCTGGTAGGCTTCCAATGTCCGGATGGCAGTGTCAGTGAGTTTGACGTGATAGAGAGTTTGATTCGGGTTGTTTTTGTTGATTTTGCCACAGGAGAGCCCATACCGATGCTCCTGTCTCAGCGCTGCCATTTCTACAACTGAACTCTATTGGTGACATTCAGTCTGAAACGTCACGGGAGGAGAGAGTGCGTGGGCGGGGCTAAATACACACACACACACACACACACACACACACACACACACACACACACATCCTCCATCTTTATGGGGACCCTTCAGTCATATGATGAATTCTCTAACCTTTAACATTAATCCACACCTATTTCTAAACTTAACCCTAAATTAGATCTTAACCTCTAAACGACCATTTAAACCTCCTGCATTTTCCCCACAAAGCTCAGAGTTTTAGTAAAAAACACACAAACACACACTCACTTTAAGTAGGAGTTCAACTATTTTACTTTAGCTTTCCAGGTCACACTCATTGGCCATTTATGCCCCCAGAGTTTCCAGCCTGTATTTATCTTGTCTTTGATCTATTTTCACTTCAGGTTAGGTCCAAGTCGCCTTCCTCCGACTTTATTTATGGTAAAATGCTCTGTGAGTGTGTGTGTGTGTGTGTGTGTGTATATATATATATATATATATATATATATATATATATATATATATTCCAGCACACCCACAAACAAATGTATGAATTAAAAATACATAGCCTTCTTTTGTGGACACGTTTTTTATGCAGTGCAGCAAAGAAATTGTGTCAAATTACAGCCTATTAGTTTTTTTTTTTTTTTTCTAAGTCAGAGTATGTGGTTGAAAATACCTACTTACACATAAATGAATGAATTTTAAGTATGAAAAGAAAACTAACTAATAAAACTCACTAATTACTATTTGGGTTGCAATCAATATCAATCAGTCTGGTAATTAATTTCTAAATTAGTCAGTTAGTTTTGTCCATAAAATGTTTGAAAAGAGTGAAAAATTGAGCAAATTTCTTTGACTTTTCTTTGAAATTGCAGGAAATATTGAGTATTTTGCATTTCTGCTCAAAATGATAAACAGATACTACCTGGTTATTTTTCTGATGATGAATCAGTAGTTTCTATACTGTTGAGAGTTTAATCTTTAATAATATTATAAAGATTATCATATGTTTTACACCAGCATAATTAATCTATTGTGTAAACGTAATTTTTCAAATGAGAAGCATTATAGTAAAACATACATTTTACAATGGTGCTTAAATGAAAGTGCTCTAAGTAAAAATATATCAAAAATTGCATTAAAGCAGAGTATTTTGAAACAAAATAAACTCCAATCAGTAAGAGACAGATATGGAGTTTGGATTAAATTAATCTCTGGTGAAAAACAAGCTTTTGCTGTGGATTAAAGAGCAGCCCCACCATCAACAAAGCAGTGTTTATTTACAATATGTCAGGAGGATGTTGATATTTAAGTATTATTGGTCTCAGATTAGTCTGGTTCTGCTCCTGCTGTGTTGATGTTTCTGCCTCAAGCCTATATGTTTTTATCAGTGATTGGATATATAGGCTAATTCTAGATAACTTAACATAACATAACAGTCGACTACTTGATATGATACATGATATTTTGTTGTTTTATGTAATTTTTTTCCAATTAGAAGGTGATGAATAATATCTTTGCCCCGGTATGTCAATGTAAAAATCATACTTCCCTATTTATTTACTGTAAATAATAAATTCATATCTTCTACTGAAGTTGTAACAGGATTGTTAATCCATGTTATCTTAACCCTTTAATCATTATATCACCCTCTGTGAATAATTGGATGGTTTAGTTAACAAATATGATTTGACAGACTTCAGCCTTCGGATTAATTAATGATCAGTTCTTTATTTTTTAATAAGTCTTGTTGATATCTTATTGAGATACTGTGAGTTTCTGTTTTTAGGAATTATTGTTAATGTATCTAATATATATATATATATATATATTCCAACAGGTTTGCATCATAAACACAGCAACACACTTTATGTAATCTGTACTTTAGTGTCTGTTTTACAACCCTCACCATCTTAAAAAGTGAAAATGAAAATCTCACGGCGAAACTCAAAGCAAATTAAGTTGGACCACGAGGCTCCTAAGATCTTATTGGTAGATTGCATTCATGGAAACTGCATTATGGGGCACGACGGTGAGGTCATTAAGAAGCTTACAGACGTTCTGGCAGATTAGGTTTTTCTCTTCTAATCCTGCAGATTACCAATGCAGAAGCCTGCTGGCTGAGAGTGCTTCGCTGTGTTGCAGTTTTCTTTACATTGATCATTTTTTGTGTGTTGTTGCCACATCACTTTACTGGACCGTGTAGATTAAGACGGACACAGGCAGGAGACGGAGGAGGTCAAAGTGCAACAGAACTGTTGAAACGTCATCGCCAAAGGCGGCACAAGGCTTTAGTTAAAGCGTTGATGGATTTTAAGAATGCAATCTGAGTTGGATTTAATGAAACACTGCATGGATTTTTGTGAATATTTAGTCATGGAGATATTTTTTTGTTTTGACAGAGTGTAGGTGACAGAAATTGGTCTGCAACATTACTACTAAGTTGCAAGTGGAATATTGGCTCAACAAGGAGGATCAGTGCTTTTGAAGACTAATGCAGATGGTGTCCATCACTCTCTGTAGTGAAATGGAGACAGAGCCATGTTGTGAAGAGCATAAAAACCCTGCAGTTGAGCCCAAAGAGCCTGAGGTAAGAGAGGCCACGTCTGAGTTTGCTGACAAGGACAATCACACTGAGCCTCCGGAGAACGATGAGGAGCCGCAAAAGAAAGAACAGCCTGAAACAGAGAGCTGTGCAGGAGCGAGTAAAAGCACTGAGATAATAAGCCCCTCTGATCCCCAGCGAGAAGGTGGAGAGACAGAATGCAAAGAACAGAGGAAACTGAAAAAAACTAACAGCTGGAAGATGGTACGATTTCAAGACCCATCAGAAGACGTTGATGTGTTGGAGAGGGACAGCTCAGCAGAGAGTCTTTTTCCAGAATATGTGATGGAGGACTGGACTTCCTCAAGCTTTGAGGAACTTTTCAGGGCAGAAGGCTGGCAGGACATCACAGGTGAGGACACATGTAGTGGACAGCACATTACATTTTAGACTTGGTTTGTAATATTGCACAAAAAACTAACCGATTTGTGCTTTTTATTTAATTAGTTTTGACCTTTATATTTCATATTTATGTGACCTTTTATGTGCAAAAATGACTAAAACATACCTGGAATCAGTCGTGATGTGTTTGCTGCCGTTACTGAGCAACAAGTAGCAAAAATAACCACACTTTCTCAAGCGCAACCTTTTTCATTTTTTCCTCATGCAGGGGATCGGCTGTTGAGGAAGAAGGTGCTGGAGCCTGGGGCTCCAGATGCAATTTGCCCCATCTGGGGCCAGGAGGTTCTTGTGAAGATGCAGGGTGTTCTAGAGGACCGTACTGTGGTGGAGAAGGACAACAAGCTCGTCTTTGTCATTGGAGAGGGAGACGTAAATCAGGTAAAGGCTTCAAAACCTTCAGTTTACTTTGAAAATGTAGTTTTCTCCAGTGTTGAGTGATAATATTACATCATGCCTCATTATTTGAGCAGTAGAAATTGTAACACGACAAGCACAGCTAAGGGTAATTGAATATCATTACTTATATGGCTCATAAATCATAGTTTTTGTAATACCCCTCCACTCATGCCATTTGTGGTTGCTGAGCCACATGCTTGAAATTCTTTTCATTTTTATTTGCATTTTGTGCTGTAATGTAAAAATAGCAGACGTTGTAACACTGGTTTAAATAACACCTTGTGTTTTTGACACCTGTAGGCCCTGGAGGAGTGCGTCATATCAATGCAAAAGGGCGAGATTATATTGTTGTTGGCAGATTCACAATATGCATATGGGCTGTTGGGAAGGTAAGGACCTTTAGGTTAATGTTGTTTAAAGGTAAACTGAAGAATTTCGGTCCAACTGAAGCAGAGCCAAGACTTGGGCTTGCTCAGAAAGTGAATCCCCGCCTCTTGTACCTGTTGCTGTGGGTGCAGCCTGGTTATCTGAGGGTAGCAAGGTTAATGAACCATAAACAGGAGCAGATGGCTTCTTCCTAACACCATTCAGGCAGCCTATCAATGGTGTGTTTGTAACCTCCCAACCTATGGGAGGACACCACTCATATTACAGCCAATGGCTTAGGTTTATAACCTTTACACCATTAAAGAGCTAGTATAAACACAACAGAGATTGACGTGACACTGACAAAACCCTATTGTCTCTAGTTTTATGTTTAGTTTAGATAACATGAACGTGTGAGAGTGAGACATTAATGCACCACAGTGATTTGAGGACAATGTGTGTAAAATCTACTGGAGTTAAAAGATCTTTGTGGCAAGAACTGAGGTCAGAGGTAATAGAAAATGTGCAAAATGTTATTTCATATGTTTTCAGGTTGATTATCTCAGCAAATAGCAAATGACTCTGGCGTTCATACTGCAGCTGTAAGGTTTTTTTTTTTTTTTTTCAGAAATGTACTGTATATTAAGCTATTTCATACCCAGCAAAATTGTCACTATTAATGTAATTCTGAAAGCAATACTATTAACTCTGTGCCAGTGTTTATGTGAACCCACACTCATTAGAGCAAATTAAACATTATTAGATAGTTTGAAATCCTCAGTCTAGAGCCATGTGAGCTCTATGTGAGTAGACAGCAGTTCTCCAGTTAAAATAAAAAGCCCAAAACACCCTAAATTAACTAAATTAAATTATTTCCTGCATTTCTGACGATATGTGCGACGCAGTTATATAAAAATGGCCATTTAGCTGCACAGAGTCGCTGCACAGAGGAGTAATGCATGCGAACGTTGCTGACAACATCTTGTTCAGATGTACTGAACACTGTGTTGTGAAAGCACAATGTGTTTACTTTACCGTCTCAGTCTCTTCTGGGTGCTGTGTGTGAGGTCCTGTTTGTATGATGGTGCTCTATGGAGGAGGGGGGGAGGGAAGGGGGTGATGGGACACAGGGCGTGAGAGGTGTGAGCGAAGAGTCTCTGAGGTGCTGTCTGGAATCTCTTCTTCTGACTTGTGTGGAGAGAAGGAGGCAGAGAAAAAGGGGGAAGACAGCAGGAGGTTAGTTAATGATTGTTTTGATGCAGCTGATTAGGGTTGTGTGCCGTGGAGTCAAATTTAGCCGTACCATAAGGTAGACAATCAGCTCCTCATGCCAGCTCTTTAAAATTGATTCACTTACTGAGGTACTCATTGCCCTGAGTTGCATTTTCTCTCATCACTTAAGTTAAATACACTTTTTGACACTTTGCTATCCCTACAAATATTAAGAAATCATAAAATTAAAACACCATGTTGCAAACTAAACCAAAGGCACTCCAGTAGCAGAGCAGTCTATTGGTTAAACAGGCTATTCCATGTTGGAAAATTTCCAGGTGTCTGAACCCTGAAGAAATATCTGGCAAGGGGTTTTTAGAAGAATATTTTTTTATAAATCCTTATTTGTTTTTTGACCCAAGATGAGACTCAGGTGGCTAACTTAGCTTAGCATAAAGACTGGGAACAGGCAGAAACAAACAGCCTGCCTCGGTCCCAAAGAAAAAATTATCTAAAACTTACCAATCAACACTTTATAGCTCATTTCTTCGGTCCGTGTAAAAGTGGAAAAATGAAAATTTGCTGTTTTATGGAGGTTTATGTGGCAGACTCATTCTTGGCTCTGGGCAGTTGCCAGATAATTAGCAGACTCCAGGAAATTACTGACCCCAAAAAAGAAACAGTCCAGCGCAAAGTACCTCTAAACCAGGCAAGTTATTTCCAACTGTTTCCAGTTTTTGTGCTAGGCTAAGCTAACAGTCTGCTGGCTCTAGCGTCATAGCTACCAAACATGAGTGCTATTATTAAAAACTCTTGATAATACAGAAAATGTGTGCCTTTCCTTAAAATATTTTAAAATTTCTTTAGAGGCACTATTATTAAAGTATTTAATAAAAATAAATATTTGAGCATATAAATGGATACAAACAAGAATCACATGTAGTGACAGACATGTTTCAGAGCAGATTTGACAGGCTCAGCGTGTCTGTGCTTTAAAATGACAGAGACACAATGAGGGAAAATCTCATTAGCCTCTCTCTGTTTTCTGGCAGATGCATTGATTGAACTCTGTCAGTCGCCTGTTGCAAGCAGTGCGGCTAAGAGCACTTCACAGTTATTTATCAGAACAGTGTGTAAAGCTGGTCAGACAGTGTGATTCAGCACAGCACAGTGAAGTGGTCTGATGCTTGGTGTGTGGGTGAAGGGCTGGCTGCAACGTCTACACGATGACGATAATGAAACAAATGGAAAAGTCTGGAGTTTTAACCTGATTGATTACAACGGACAGGGTAGTCGGGACTAAATCGACTGTAAGAAACAGTGACATTTTTCCTGTGAGATGCTGAAGCCCTGAGCTTTTGAAAGCAGAAATGTGACAAAATGCTTTACCTTTTCAAGGAACAACAGTATGTGTCAAAACTATTCCCCACTGAGACATACATTGCATCTCCTCAGTCAGCAGGTCGTTATTAGAGAAAAGTGGAAACTAACATCTGTTGATCTCTGGACAGGCGCAACTTTAACACTCATAAAGTCTCTCCACTAGGGAGCCAGAGGGAGTGTGCCTCATCATCCCTTGCACAACCGAAGTCAGCAACTTTAAATGTCACTGGCAGCTGCTTTGTTTTACATCTGAACAAAACCAGAGTCAAACAAACCAACAAACCAACCTGCATTACCTCCATATACAGTAAATCCATGTACAGTAATTTTCGCTGTGTGTGTGAAACACCCCACAGCACATATAAAAATTCTTCAGTGTGAAATGGTGCACATTGTAAGGTTACATTGGCTCGCTGTCAACAAGCCTAATCAGAAGTTTAAACCCCAGAGCTGGCAGCAAATGGTGGTGCTGTACTTTTACTCATGGCACAATGGAGAACTACCTCCGAGGTACATGCTAAAATGGAGGTAATTAGACCACTGGGATGTGTCATAGTTAAATTAATAGTTTAATCCAAGTCCAGACGGACAGTGTCAGCCAGTTAATCATTTGACTGTTGCTTCAGTGTGTCATGTGGGGATTACATGCTATGGATGATTAATACTGCAGCTCCAATACGATGGTAGAAAAGTGCTTTACACAAAAGGAAAATGTGTGTTCACCTACACAACACAAACAAAAGATCTTCAAGAAAAATATTGGTCCTTTTCAATGCAAACAAACCATAAATTATTTAC
Source organism: Polydactylus sextarius (assembly GCA_016801845.1). Taxonomy (NCBI): domain Eukaryota; kingdom Metazoa; phylum Chordata; class Actinopteri; family Polynemidae; genus Polydactylus; species Polydactylus sextarius. The sequence goes on from CM028921.1 coordinate 7,222,902, forward strand.
TTTAAAGCCATAGAAACACAAGAAAAATAGTGAAGTAGACTGAGAAATTTCAGGCAAACTGTTCCAGTCTATGTGAACACATGATCCCTTATGTCAAAGGCTGTGAAAAAAATGTCAGACATATCGATATGAAGAGCAGGTGAATCTGTAATACAAACATATGTAACAATGTAGATCTTTAAAGATAATTAGCAAGAACCTGAACACTGGTGAAATATGTCAAGTATTGAGTTTATGCCGTCGCCTATTTAAAAATATCTTGACAGCAGTGAAGCGACACTATTTGGACAACAGCTTCCTGTTTTATTCAAATGTATATTAGTTTATTGTTGTGATTAAGCAATTGTGTGAAAATTAATGCAAGAGGAACTTTACTCTTGATGCAAGTCACAGCATGTTGCAAATTTGTTGAAATGGGCTCTAGGCTCTCAGCTACAACACTAGTTAAAAATTGAAGCCAGCCAAATAAAAAAAGAAAGATATAAATAATAAAACCTTGTATTCAACTATTAGGTCACACAAGGTTGTGTTACTTAAAGTGATACCATCCTGAGAGAACAATGAGGGACATACAGAGGGGAAGTGGAATATTTATCTTAAGATTTGTCAAATAGATATTAAATGGGTGTTTGTGCCAAATGTAATCTGATTTCCACTGGGAACCCCCCAAAATATTGCTTTCACAAGATGATTGGGTCACAGTGGCCTTGATCGTTGAACTTTAACCGTGAAAATCCAATCACTTCATCTTTGAGTCTTAGAAAATCCCTTGAGGTGTTTCTAAGATATCACATTCATGAGACCTTTAACCTTTGACAACCCAAATCTAATCTGTTCATCCATGAGTCCAAGTGAATATTTGAATAAAAATTTGAAGAAATTCCCTCAATTACAACCCTTCAATCCCACGATTACACAAGAACGGGTGTCCAAACTACCTGAAAACATTATGCCTCTGGCCACGGGTGTCACTGGCATGGAGGCATAACAAAAAGCCTTTAATGGAACAGTAGAGTCACTGTGGAGACACACCAGATGGCTATCACTGTCAGTGTCTGAAGAGAGAAAAACAGACAAGTCCTACTGTAGGATGAGAGAGCGGAATCTCCCTCTCTTTGACCCCGGGGGAGGTGGGTCTGTTGGCTGCTGGAGCCTTGATTAAACCAGGCTTACTGATCTGGCTTTCTAGTGGCAGGGTGGAGTGAGCTGACTGAAGCTTCAGTTCATGGGGAAGTACAGTTACATTTAGCGTGGTGATTGATGGATATTGTGTTTAATATTCTTCATCTGTTGTACGCTGTTCTGTTCTGTTTAATTTGATCTTATGGTCTTGTCAGGCACCATAAGAGACCGCCACTGTCACAGTGTGTGAGTAAAAAGCAGCTTATGTCTGATGTTGAGCAGTTTGGGTGTAGATACATCAATGAAGGCACAATGTTTGGCTATATGATTTAATTTATTGAAGCATTTTAAGATACTGATGAGGGAATAGACTGATAAAGGTCTGGACTTAGTCCTATTATCGTCCAGTCAACCCAACTTTATCCAGACTGAGACAGGCACTTTATGCCTGACATTAAAGGCGAACACCACCACCAATTTTACACATCAAAGTATGTTTACAGGTCCTGCAGAGTACTGCTGCATACATGAAAAGCTGTATAAAGCTTTTGTAGCTCCAGAGGGAGCTGTGTGAAATCTGATAGATGGCCTCAAGTCATCGCCTAGTTGGTTAAAGCTGAAAACTACAAGTATGAAAGTGGAAAGTGGAAAAAAAATCTGGTGGTGTTAGACAGAGTTAGAGAAAGAGAAAAGTGAGGTTACTGCATCAGACTGCTGTGGTATGTTCCACAGTTCTGCTGCTTGCTTAACAAACCAGAATCTCCAAAGGTGATCTCTGGTTCTGCTGCATCAGTTTAGCTCTAAATACAAAACAGCTGAAGCTGCAGGGGTTGATGGAATTAGTTTTGCAGGTTTGATCATAAACCAAAAAAATTGGCCTTGATGATGATGTTAGATGAGAAGTTTTGGGATAAATTTTATGGGAACTGGGAATAAACTATTTGTAATGAATCCTAAGGGGAGTATGAATGTGTAAAGAATGTCATGGCACATTGTTGAGGCGTTTCACATTTCTTTAGGTGCTGTAAGAAAAAGTGAGAGGAGTTACCAAAATTGTTATGATTCATCCTCAGGGGATCATGAATAATTATAACAGATTTCATGGTATCTAATCGCTTTTCCAGTTTTAAGCAACGTGTCAGAGTGATATTATCATTCTTTATTGGTATGTCATGATATCAGCTCTGTGGCTATTAAAATTATGACAATAATTCCCAACCCATCTTTAATCTTTATAACAGGTCACAGTTTTGACCTGGCTGTGACATCCTTATATCAAATATAATTGTTAAATAAAATATTTCAGCCAGAGGACAGGCATTATGTTTGACATATCATATGAAATATTTACACAGTATTAATAGATAACATGCAGAGGTGACCAATGGAAACACCTTCTTGGTAATATGCCCGGAAGGGGGGATCTTTGTTGGCACACACAGAAGCCTTTCCTCTGTAGCCTCTGAGACACACCCATATTCAGCAGAGGAATGCAGTCACAAACGGTAACAGTGACATTTCTTCAAGCAGGAAGACACGTAGGCTGTGATTAACAGGGCAAAGTGTCAACACAAGAGAGTGTCAAGCCACAACTATGATCAGTGGAATCAAATTTGATGATGAATGTGTATACTTGTAGGCGTAGCTGCTTTTGACAGACATGAGAAATGTCAGTGACTTCTTTGGCTCCCGTGTTATCTCTTTCCTCTCCTTTCCAACGTGAATAGAGAGATTAATTAAAAGTACAGAGAGCTTGGTCTGCCTGTGGTTATTGCGCATGTGTTTCTTCCTCTTTTTTTTGCAAACCAGTCGCTCTTCTTATCATTCAATGTAATATGACACAGCCAAGAACTGAAGTGGCAGCAGAGAACTGGCAGTTCTGCTTTTTATTTCATCAGGCACTTACCAGCAGACAGGTACAGTGACTCACTCAGCACGAAGTCATGCTGGTGTCTGTCACTTTTAGACACACTGGCCCTCCTCCCCCTTGTCTCCAGACCAGTCATGTTGTCCACTCAGAAAATCTGTGAAGGGGTTCTTCTCTGAGCTGAAGGTAGCGTGACTCATTCTGCACCTGGGTCAAATGAATAATGTGACCTTTGAGACACTCTTCTGTGGAAAACACAACAATGGATCCCGGAATCTAAACCATGTTTCTCCACAGTTGTGTTTCTACTCAGTATAAATGCTCTTAGTCAGACAATTAACATATTGTTGTAACTGACACTGGTATGAATAACATGTGTCTTCATTTTACTGTTTGTAATCGATGAAGGATCACGGCAACAAGTGAACTCTTGGTTATGCGGTCACATGACTTAAAGAAATTCGACTGTAGCTTTCATTTACGGCGCAGACACACAGCAGGCCGACTAGAAACCACACCCAGACCTGATGCAGGCAACCAGCCAGCATCGACAGCTGTTGCACACTTGCAGATAAGATTCCAGTTAACTCTCAAATCAGCGTGCATGCATTTACCACAACTACCTCTAAGCTTGGATTGAAGATTCCTGTGTTGCCCTTCAGTTAAAAAAATACATGTATGAATTAAATCTGAATAACAAAAGACTCTCTGTTTGACCTCTGAATGTAGGTGGTGGGTAGATGTGGCAGCAGTATATTGCCACTCAGTCCAATGTTTGAACTGTGCCTGTCCCTCATCTAATCTCCCTGGATGTTTACCTTTTTCCCCTACTGCCAGCCGGCTTATCTCTCTCATCGACGCAGCATTTGTTGTAATAAAGACCTGTCCTCAGTTAGATCTACTTCTGCTTTCCATGGCGGGGGGTATTTAGTAGACCAGTAAATCTCTTCAACTGAAATGTACTTTTACTAAGAGCACATATTACTCAGAATAAAGTTGGCCTGGTATGAACAACAATACTGGTGAAAGTTCTGCTAGTGTTGACTAGTTTTTTGTTTTGCATTTTATTTTATTTTTTTTCTCTTTTTTTTGTCTCTTTTTTTTTTTTTTATCTTATAGTGCAGGTTCACATGAGAAGTTTTACCAAACCACAACCATACACAAAAGGCAAAAGCATACAGGATATTGATCAACACACAACAAATCACTTCCTAATATACACTGTTAGTATTAAACCTTCACATCGAAAAAAAAGTGACATTGTAATCAGTTATATCCCTCAGTGATATAAACACCTTGAGACCCAGAACTGACACCTAGAGTGTGCCACATGGGGAAAAAAAATGATAAGATAATAATGATAATTATAATGATAAGTAACCGACAGTGACTGTGAGCAACTGCATTCAAGTGGATAATCACATACTTAACTAGAATTAGTGTCTCATGGTTGCACGCTTCTGCTAAGCAGTCAAGTTGCAAACACAAAAGGCGAGAGAGCAAACAGGATATTGGCCAACATAATACAAACTAGTTCCTAATGTAACACACAGACAAAGCACACAGCAAACAGAGCAAAAAAACAAAAATACAACACAAAAACATTTCACAGGTTCACAGTAACAATCACAGTAGACAAAAATGTAAAATGGATAATTTCTTTTTCATACACATTTTTTTTACTCTATTTTTTTGGATACAGTCTAGATCCTAAGATCCTCTTATCTTGTCTCTCGCCGTCGAAAAGGTTGACTGTGATCTGTACCTTCGGCCGAATTGTCGTCTTGTCGTAAGATGGTATCAAAACATGCTGTACTGGAACTGGAACACTGATATGACTGTAATTCTTTGGTGGTGCTATCTCTCAACCACTATGCTACTAACTGTGCTGTGGTTGTGTTGTGTTGTATAACTATGGTGATTCCACAGAATCAGTTTTACAGAGCGTGGCATGCAACAGAGAAACATGTGAGGTAGCACTTTAGTCATACCAACATCACCTGTCCTGCCCATGCCAGCTACTCTTTTTAAACCAACCAAGCCTGCTGTGCACAATACACACACACACACACACACACACACACTCACACACACACACATACACAGATTAGAGAAGCATGACAAAGAATACTCAGCTGCACCAAACTGGTTTTAAATGCAACATAATGTTCGCTTGTTTACAGAAAAGCATACTTTGCTGTCTAGTGAGTAATCTCTGCAAACAAACACATGATTTAACACCTTGTAACATTGAAAAGGGTGTTTGCTAGATTGTAAAACCCGCACACCTTGTTGGCGCTGACATCTTTTGTAACACCAGCAATCTGACAATAATAAGAGCAGAAAAAGTCGCCAAGGTTCACAGCTTCTCTGTCAAACTATTATTAACCTTTTCATTTGAACAATGATTATAACAAAATGGAAGACTGTCCTCGTATGCGCCCTTATTCTTCTCAGGCTTTTCACCTCGTCTTTGAATGTAGCCGTTCAGATCTGCTAGAACCGCTTTTGCTTACATTGTATGCACTGGTTTGTTTTGAACAGACGCTGGCCCTAACTCTCTCTCTCTACGTTATGTACCCATCACTTTGTATTCATAGCTGCTTTCAATTGCCCTTGTCGTTGCCCAAACACAGACGCCGTTTCTGGATTTCTTTGACTTCCAGGACCACCCAGTCCCACTCGTCATTTTGAAACACACAGAAGTCACTTGTTATTAAGATTTTTCATTTTTCAGATACACATTTCAAACTGCGACTTTCCTGTAATATAAGCTCAGAGAGTCTGTTCTGTGATAACAGACGCAGAGTTGCTGGGCAACTCATGAAGCCGCTTCATACAATTTTCTCATTTGTAACTCATGCGTATGGAAGCAGATGGAATAATGGCGGCACAGGCTGCTACTTTACTGACACTGAAACACTATGCGCTGCACATATGTAGCATGTAGCATGTAGCTGGTTTATATCTACAGGTTAACACGCTATGTGTATCATGTAAGAGTATAAGCATACATTTCTGCACAGCAGTGTCAGGGGGACTATGAGGTGATGGGTGTAGCAGGGTGACAAGTGGCACATGTGGGTTTGGGTGTGTGTGTGTGTGTGCGTGTGAGAGAGAGAGAGAGAGAATGTGTGTGTGTTTGTGAAAAGGATGAAGAGGTATCGTCACTGAGGACGTGGAGCGTGACTCATCCCAGTGAGACGTCAGTGCTTCGTCATCAATCGTCTGCAGCAGTGTATCACAGCCACACGCACACACACATGCATGCATGCATCATAGACTTCAAAATATTCCTTTCATGTTCAGTCAGGTAATGACTGGTAGCCTCCTTCTGATGTGCAAACTACACTACCAAATCAAAATCAGATGTGTTGTGTTTAAGCTTTAAGGATTAACATAGGAGATCTCAGTTGTTTGATAGCACTGATGGGATAAGTTGCTCTATGTTCATGTTTCAAATGGCGATGGACAAAACATGTGAGCTCATGTATAGCAAAATCACTGCAATATCAGTAAGAAGAGAATCAATCAGCTTGTCAATATAACTGAAGCAAAACAGCCCATAGTTTCTGAGTCAACAGTGTCTTTTGTGTTTGATTTCCAGGCTCTCTGTGATGAGAGTGACCTATGCCATTGCCACTGGCTCTGGTCAAGTAAAGTCAAGCCCCTCCTCTTAAGAAATGTGGCTATTTGACTCATGATTGATGCACCCGCTCTCAGCAACAGACTAAAGGATGGCGCTAATGGCTCCACTACATTTGCTTTACCCAGCCAGCTGCTCCTCCGTGACAACCTGACTAATAAGTGAGGAGCGTTGCTGCTATTGATTCGCAGGCTGCACGCGGAGCCAGAGCAGGCTTCTGCTGAAAGGAAGCAGGATCTTTATTTGGTTGGATTACAGACTCACACTCAGAGAGGAAGTCATATTTCTCCTGGACAGCGATGTGACAGGAGGGCGACAGTGAATGATAATGTCGATGTTGTTTTTTTGGTTTTTGTACACACACACTACACAGCTGGTCGTACCGTGTTCACATTATGTATGTCCGACATTAAACATGTGAAGGCCAGGTGTAGCTGTTCAGGTGCACATAAGCAACAACTGCTGCTTTACATCTCATTTAATAATCAGTCAGGGAGCGTGATAACTGCTGGACATTTGTTACACGCTCAATTTGCAAAATGATATTCCAGAAACTGTGACATTTTCTCAGTGGGAGTTATCTGGTTGCTGCACATGCGTGTGTGACAGCTCGGACTTCGAAGGGAAATTAATTTCTGATCAATATCTCTCTTCATGACATTTATTTCTCTACCAGAATATCATACATAGAGCGATGAGCAGCTTATGGTCACCAATGTTAATGTTTGCAACCACACAGGGAGGCAAACAGCAACCCTGTAGAATGATGATTAACCTTTCACCTGTACTTTATACCTAATCAAACAAACAAAATACTAATTTTGAATCGTTCATCTGCTCTCGCAGCATTCAGGATGTCCACCAAGGGAGGCACACATTTATATGAAGTATAACAGTAATAGAAGAGGAGGACTTTCATCTTTCAAAGAGCAGGATTTTTGGCTCCTCGCTCAGAATTTGTCATAAGTTAGAAAAATCTTTGAAGTTCAAAAGTGAAATCCCAAAACTGGTGGAGATCTGGTGAATATAATCAGTGGACGTAACGTTGTCTGCAAAAGAAAGAGTTGAGCTGCAACTTTACACATTTACTTTCCAGAAAATCCACTGAAACTAACCCTCTTTCCCCGGGGCTGCATGAAAAATGGCCTCTTGTTCAAACCACACACACCTCAGAGAGGCCTGCTTGTTCTGATATTGGTTGATTATATATTTATGTATTTAGGGTGAGTCCTGGGATTAGATAACTGTGAGTGTGATATATTAGATAATGACCCCTGATGATATATTTCTGTGTAAGACAGATTGCTCTCATCCACCCTAACCCAGACCAAAAGCTCTGAATTTCTCTTGTGAGGAATTATTTATATGGGTGTTGCCACACATCAGAGTCTAAACCTGTGAGAGATTTCAGATCATTGCATAAGGTTGAGTTTGAAACCTGCGCTGCTCACCTGTGAGTCACAGAATAGTGTTATTTTGTTTAAAGAGCTTTGAACTCACCTCATTCATAAATTCTCACGCTCATTCACTACAGAGAGCTGGAGCTTGCAGCTCATAATTTTATAATCACGCTGTTAAATTTGCGCCTTGGTTTTAATCTTCATACTAAATATCATAAATTATTTGATAAAGTAAATAAATAAAAAGTTTGAAACAGGGGGATAAACACTGTAATGATTCTTCACACGTCATGTTTTTTTTAATTATTATTATTATCATCGAGTGTGTGCAGTGTGGTGTGAAGATTTATTGCTCCATCAAAGTGACAGAACGGTCACTGAAGGCAATGGACACTAATTTCAGCCACTTTTAGTGACTTTTAGCTCCTTGTTTTGGCTCTGTCTCGTAGTTTAATGAGCTGGCATCCTCAGTAAATACAAATTAAATAAATAAAAGCAAGCAATCCACTGTTTTGTTTTTGATAGACACACCATGTGTGGTAGTGTCACCATCAAAACTAAGACTTAGGTGTGAATTAAATTGGATTTAACGATTAATGGTGTTGTATTGAGCGTGGATTTGTTGTTCATTTGTGACCATATAAACAGCCCTGCTGGTATTTTTCATGTTGATACACAGACTAACAGTTTTGAGGTGGTCACGTATCCAGAAATGTAACAATTCAGCCTCAAAAGTTGGAATAAAAGCAATGCAGGTTGGTTTATGTGCAGGGACACAAAATAACTGTGTTTACAAGTACAGTTTATGTAAGGTCTATTTGTCTGTTTTCACATCTTTATCTCTCAAACATAATACTAGCCCTGTTTGATCCTGGCACTCACTCTTCCTACTGCATTTAACAGTATGCACTGTACTTTCTCTGCTCAGAGCTGGTTTAATAAAGTTGTGTAACCAAATCATCCTCACATGTTGCTCTGAAATGACCGGGGACTACACGTCCCTGCTGTTAAAAAGCTACTCTTTGCCTTGCAGGTAGTCTGAGGCTAAGATTGGATTCATTTTAACAGGTAAATTTAACGGGGGATTTTTTGAAGAGCTCAACAGCCAGAGTGTATGCATTAGCTGTCCATGATCCCTCCGAGCACATTTTCATTGGCTCGTTGCTGCGAGAGGAAATAAAAACATAGTAAAGAAAAGAAAAGCACACAGTAAAGCAGCAGCTGAAAGACCTTACACTGTAAGTTTCTGGATATACAACTGTAATAGGGGGCTGTTTTGCTGCAAATTAACTAGTAAGGCAGCAGGCGAGGAAAAACAGCTGTGACGTCTCACCAGTGCCAGGATTAAAGCTAAGCCTCTTTTGCTCGGCTGTATTGGTGCCATGTGTCCATCCAAGAGTCAAAACAGACGCAACACCGAGCGACAGCAGCAGTAGACCTGTTTTCACCGCGGCTGTAAAAGAAAAAAAATAAATAAATAAACAACCTCGTAAATCCTTTCGGATTTCGTATTATCACACAAGCTGCACGCCACATTTATTATGGTGTATTAGTGTACCATCTGAGTTTGTAACCATAGAAACCAGTATGAGGTACATCGTTGGCCTTTCCATCATCTCATGACGTCAAACTGACCACTGTTTTCCCTCTAAGGGAGTTTTTCCTTTCATTCACAGCAGTGTGGGGTCTGCGTGATAGATAACAGGATGACTCAGCCGCACTATCATACCTTAATGAGGAAGTTTATAATGAATGCGTAATTTCCCATGAGACATGAGGGGGGGAAAGCTGGTTCTCCTTATCACACCCTTCATATGAACACAATAAAAAGTGGAGACATTCCTCTTTTAGTCGACCTGTTTATAGTCACAATGCAGCCACATCACTCCGTGGACATTACTCATCTGAAAATGTAACGCTGCTGGTCATTAAGTATATTTAAAAACCTTTAATTTAGTTAGAAAAAAATCTTGCCTTTAGTTACATTTTATATAAACAGGCCAGTTTTTTCAGCTAATGAAAAAGACGATTTAATTACAAATGAAATTTACTGAGAAATAATTGTAAATACATTAGTTGGAGAGAAATGATGATGGCCACGGCCAATGTGAATATGTCAGACTGAATAATAAAGTGAGAGGAAATGTCGGTGCAGTTTAACAGGCCAGAGTATAAATGAATTAATGAATGGATGAGTGAATGATCACCATAGTAATAAAGAAAGGTAGCTGCAGCGCAGATTAGCAAATAGACCAGAAACCTGTAAATCAAACAGCAGAGTGACGCCAGCAGGGACGGATTTCCTGTCAGCAAAACACTTAAGTTTCCATTTAAAAACATGACTTCTGTGTTCTGATGAATATAACATATAATTGTATATTAATTTGAATTCATTTGTCCACAGTATTTAACTATTTTTGATATAAAAAAAAAAAAAAAAAGACAAATAGTAGCAAATCTACTAACCACCAACTGTAAGTATATTGTTAGACTTGGTCTCCTTGGTGACCTGCAGTAAACATCACCTCTAACGAGGGCAGAGAAAGTCTGTACACATGGATCCAACATGGCACCTGAACCCGTCTCTGTCTCTCAGAGCTGCTGCCTCAAATGTTTAACCCTCAGCTCAGCTTTAATCATTTCAGGCCTCAGGGTTTGTCCTGCTCCTGCAGCCTCTAAAACCCTCCTCTGTTTCTGTTTCTCCTCGCTGACCTTTGCTCTGGTGAGGGTCAGGGTATATGGGTTTAGCTTGTGTGGGAAATGGTTTACAACATTTTGCCTAGAACTGGAAATGTGCCTTGTTATGACAGGGTGGGTTGTTTCCAGTAAACCACATTTTTCAGAAATGAATCCAGCTGAATTGATTGATTATATGATATTTCACAAATTGTTTCTTTTATAACTGAAAAACTTATGATATCCTAATGACATCATACTTAACTGCACTCAGCCGATTAATAGCAGTTAGCAATGGCTAAAAGTTAAAATTAAGGTGACTGCTAAAGTTTAATACGTTTACAAACAGATGTTTGCATTTAGCTCAAAGCACCGGCGGGCCTACAGCCAGATTCATGTCACATCTTAAAAAGAGTCATCACTGGTAATGGTAACACAAAATAGATAACGAACCAAAACTTCTTTGAATAATATTTAAGTAAGTCGGAAGAAAGAGATGTTTTTCCTCTTCCTCTTCCTCTGTCAATTTTTGTGTGAGTGGAGTAAAAATACAAAGCTGTTAACACGACTGTTAGACAGTGTTTATATTTTCAAGCCCTCAAAGGCATAAAATGAATGAAATATGTTAAACCTATAACACCGTGTCTGTACAGACAGTGTAGCATGAGTAGCGCGTCAGCTGAGTAGCGCCTCAATACATTCAAGGACAATGCCGAGTTACGGGTCATCTGCGCTTTGGCAGCGTTCCCAATCACCACGGTTGTGCATGTGAAATGGAGAAAAATAGACAGCAAGCAAAAATAAAAAAAAATGCACTTCAAATTACATTTACAGGCATTTAATGAGAGTAAAATGAGAGCTTTTACACACAGTGGTTAAAATAGACGCGTATCTGTTCAGACAAGCGTGAGATGGATGATGGGAAAAAAAAACATGGAAAGGCTTTTTGTGTCGACATACTCTGAGAGTTTTAAATAAAAGATCTATGAAAACAAACCTTAATATACATACTCTTTTTAAATAAAACAGTGACTTTTCTACAATTATCAACAATAATTTCCCTCTATTCAAACTAACGTTGGTCTCAAAAGCTAAATAATGTGTAATAATGTGTGTGTGATGAGTGTGAGAGCAGCAGAGAGGCTGATGGGAGCAGACAGGGGAGGTCACAGTTTTAGGACAGAGGACCTGAGCATAAAGTTACAGCTTTGGGTTTCACCGGGATCTTGTGGAGGGATCTCACTCTGCTGACCAGCCTCTACTTCCTGTTTGCACTAATAAGACCCCGGGGGCTCATTGGCTGAGCTTAATGCAGCAGCACACTGGTGTGTTGCTAATCACTAGTGACCCGCATGACACCGTAAACCTTATAGATCTGTCAGCACGCTGTGTACTCAGATTACACTTGGCGGCTCGCCAGTCATGCTGATTTTTTTTTTCACTCATGATGGCAACAACAACAGAAGCTGAACTTTCAACTATTCACATTATTCCTCTGTGTTTGGGTAAATCCCTACTTGGTGTTCTGAATATTGTAGTGTATGTTTGTGTTCTCTGCTTAGATTAATAACATTATGTTTCAAAGTCACCTGTTGAATCCTGCATGTGACAGATTGTTGTTTGTCAGGTAATGAGCAGTCAGTGTGTGTGCGTGTGTGTTTGTGTGTGTGTAACCTATCATTTGGGATTCATTAAGTTTTTGTTGTGGCACATTTAGTTTGTACAGTTCGCGCCGAGGTACAGCTGTACTTGCATTGATTAATAAGAAATGACTCATCACTTCTCATCTAATGTGTCCTATCAGTGTGAGTCACAAGCAGAAAAGTGGACATGTTACGGTCCCTGCGGATGAAAATAAAATCAATATCTAATGACATGATGAGTGTTTTTCTGACTGAGTTATTTACAAGTCAAAGGTGGTTCAGCTCAGTTCTGACGTGTCAGTTCTGTTTGAGTCAACTGGACATTATGACACAGTAAATGAAACTTTTTCCTCCCTGTCTTCAGTGAGATGCACAGTATAATTAACCTGTTTTTTTGGATTATAGAGCTGTTTTAGTTAGGTCTGTAAGAAGAATTGGTATTTAGTCTAATATCTAATCCTCTGAGTGTAAAATTACTGCACCGTATGCTGCTGCAATAATTCCAAAAAGTGCCTGGTTTGGTTTTATAGAAGCAACAATTACAGCAGCTCAACTCTACAGTTGAAATTCTTAATTTATTACTCACCTTGAGCTAAATAATGAGTGACAAATAAGGAAAATATGGACATTTGCGGTATAACTGTGGATTTATAAAGTGTAGTTAAATATTTAAATATATGAATATATATGTCACTAACTAATAAATTAAATAGGCCAGATAATTAAATCTGGTTTGTAAAGAAATACCTTAATCATTAAACTGTTTGAAAATTGTTTACTGCCAACTAGTAACACATTTACTGACACATTTTACTTTTTAAAGCCTTGTTTTTCTTTTTTTTCTTTTCTTTATATACCTTATTTTTACAAACCAAACATCGCAGCTTATCTGTATTTCAGTTGATCGTACTTTTTCTGCTCCATTATAGAGTTACCTTTAGTATTTACTGTAGCAGTTAGAAGATGTTACATGTAAAACATAATGGACCAATAAACTCCGATGCATTATTAATAATAGATTCGCCACTTCCCGTTGAAGCTGTTTTGAATGCGTCAGTACGGATGATGCACACATACTTTTCACATGTGAATCATTTAAACTGGCCAATTAGATGGAAATAAAAGTGTAGAAAGAGCAAGAAAAAGGTTTTATCAGGATATTTAATGTTAAGTTATGTTTAACTAGCTTAAGTGCAATTCAGTTTTCAATATTCAGTATTATGGGACTTGTATTTCTTGTATTTACTTGTATTAAATAAGTAAAATAACTGAATATTTCTTTCCATGGCTGTGGAGATAATAGTGAATGAGAGTTGGGCTCTTATCAACGTATACTGACATAACAAAATACCAGAATGGTGCAAGAGCATTGTCTCTTACAAATAACCTACATTTCTTATTCAAGCATGTCTACAGTTTTGAAAGAGCAGTTTGTCTTATTTGTATTAGGATTATATCTTTAACCATTTTTTTAACCAGAGGTGAATTCACGGATCCATTTAATCTGGAGGCACAGGCACTTTGGACACTGTGTGCGTTATTGTTAGTCGCTGCACACCGTTACATAACAGGCAGCCTTCGGAATATTGTGTAATATTTTCAGATAAGACTAGAGAAAAGTATGCCAGCACAATACACAGCAGCAGCAGCTCCAGTGGAGTCGTGTGCTGTACAAACTGTGCTGTGAATCACTGGGGGTTTGGTGTCACATTCTCATAAGGTTGGTAAAACGCATGACATTAGCAGGAAAAGAAGGAGCCGTCTCCGCTGGTCAGATGTATGAGGCCCGTTTTAGAAAGACTAACATTACCCAGTGTAACCCAAGCCATGTGCTGTTCTTCATAAATGAATGGACTGTCTTCTTCTCCGCTGCTCTTGAACACTTGCTGCCACACATCTCAGCAGACGAGTCTCTGATCCTCGTAAACACACAGTTGGTTATGCAAAAACAAACCGACAGTACTAAACACTGCTGTCAAAAGTAGTTCAAGGTGCCAAAACCCGCCTCTACACACATCTACTTGTTCATAGCCTCTAAACGATAACATCTCTGAAAAGTACTTCCTCCAGTCCGGAGCACGCAGGGATCCGGCTCAGGTTTCTGAGGCCTCAGCTCAGTAACTGGTTTCGCACTTCTGTGACAGTGGAGGTGTCCACACAGGAGAGAGGTGAAAGGGTAATCTGATCCCACCTGCCAGTAACTAGGGATACAACTTTATTCTGTAAAACAGACATAAATTGTGTTATTGACACAGCCGCAATAAATAATTCATGACCCAACACAACAGCACTATCACTTTGTAGAAAATAGTAGTGGGTGAGGTCTGAGGGGAAGTTGCACTTCATTCTGACTGACTCAGTTTCAGATCCTAATATATTGGAACACATTAAACTGCCAGGTTGAAAATCGTCATTTCATTTTTATAGTCATTTTTTATTACTTAGAGTTATTATTATTTAGAGTCATTTATGTTTTATTACTGTAAACAGTAAGTGATAGTTTAGTCTGTCGTTGTGGTCACAGGAGCCAGATGACTGAAAACCAAATTAACTTTCCTCCCGAGTGACTCTTGGGTAAGACGAAGCCGTCCACGGCTCACAGGCTCTCGGTACCAGTTTCAGATTCTCGTCCACTTAAATGAGCCGGAGTCACTCAGACGTCTTTTAAAAAGGTGTTGCTTTTAAGGTGGTTGAACTGTTGAATGCAGTGAAACTTAATCTCTCCAGAGAACAGCTGTCAAAGCTTGTGAAAAAAAAGCACTATATCACTGTACATTATTGAATATATATAATTAAAAGCCGACATATATACAAATTGCAATATAATACATAGTGCAAACTGACCATATATATATAACAACAATTCAAATGTTGTTTGTCAAATTCAGGTCACACTCCTCTGCTCAGCTGATACGATGCCAGTTATTGTGTGAGCATAAGAAAAAATCTTATGACTGTTTTATATTCTTATCTAGTATATGGGAAATTCCAGATAAAAATCAATTTCTTAGTGTTTTGGCTCAGAAAGAAAAACAGGAGGCTTAACAGTTAAAGTGTTTTTTTTTTTTTTTTTTTTTGTTGTTTGTTTTGTTTTGTTTTGTTTTGTTTTAGATTTGACCAAACATGTTTTTGTTGCATTTACTGTTAAAAAAAAAAAAAAAATCTAACTTACTGACATTCCCCGAATACAGTATAAAAAGGAATGTACGTGCATCAGCAGGTTGTTGTTTTCCATTTTGCTGTCGGATGGAGCTACTCCTTCTCCTATCTAAGTACCTGTGTCTGTGTGTGGGTGGATGTAATGTAAAAAAAAAAAAAAAAAAAAAAGTCGAATTTTAAGATGTGTAAGTGTATCTGTAGCATAGCAGCAGAGAGAAAAAAAAGAAAATAGTCATATTTGAATTGTTATCAAAGTTTGGTTTTGATATGTAATTGTATATAAAACAAATAGTTGAATATAAAAGTGCTTTTGGAATGAAAAGGTTGCATTTAGTGTCGTATACAACCACTGGTAGTTATAGACACGTGGACAAATCTGTTGGTAACGTTCCATAATAAACAATAAACAAAAAAGCACAACAATCTGAAACTAACAAAAAGTTTAACAGAATTCCTTATTGTTTCCATGTATTCCATATTTAACACAAATCAGATTTTGCTTTTGATTATTGACTCAGTTCAGTTTATTTGGGGTAGCCTTGAGAGGCAGCATCTTGATTCACTTGAATATTTTCTATAATTAAACATTTGAAAATGGCGTGGACAAAAAAAGAGGGGAACCGACAAATCTGTCTCCATCTTTAAATAAAAGAAAACTAGAATTTTTTTTGACTATTATTATAAAATCATTTCAGTAAATGGTATAAATCCAGCATGCTGTCAACCTAAACACTACTGTACTTTTTGACATGACCAGATCAAATGTCATGCATGAGCTAAGGTTCGTGTGCTGCATGTTTACCAGCTTATTCTTGTTTTTCTTTGCAGGTGACACATATCACTTGAAAACACATTGATTCCATGATTGATTTAAATAATCTTTTAAAGATCACTGTGTTCTTTGGAGGGTTATAAAAGACATCTGGAGTAACTCACAGATAAAGTATCCCATGGCTCTTTTACTCCTCACCCTTTGATGATATTGATTATGTCTTTGTTTTTTTGTTTTTTTTGTGTGTGTGTGTGTGTTTTTATGTACAGAGAGCCTGATATTCCAGCCTGGGCTCCTTTACTCTACCAGATGCAGCTGCTGGACATTAGAGAGAAACCAGACCCATTAACTCTGCCCATCGCAGACCGCATCCGCATCGGCAACCAGAAACGAGAGCGAGGAAACTTTCATTTCCAGAGAGAGGAATACAGCTTGTCTGTCAGAGCCTATTGTATGGCTCTGGATGTGCTAACCACACACAGCCCAGGTAACACAGCATCAAAACCTGAATTTATTCATAGAAAATATTTCCATATTGTCAGCTCTGCCACAAATATGTCATAGTAGTTGATGTGAGCATTATCTTCCCAGGAGAAGGCGAAAATGAAAGTGCAGCACAGATAAAAGTGTGGCCATACACACACACACACAAGCACAAGAAATATAAAACCCAGTGTTTGATAGAGACCTCAGACACAACATTTCCACATCAATCTCAGCCCAGAATGACATAACAGCGTATCTCTCTCCTCCAAGTCCGCGTCGCACTAATCACACCATCACGATGCAGAGACACATCCATCCGAGCCGAGGGCCACGATAAATGTTTTCTGCATAATTCTCTCTCATAATCACAGCTAATCAACTTTCACATTATTTCCACCTTCTTAATCACTTTAATCATTGACGAGGCAGGGTGGGCCGGAGAGGAAAATGTGACTGAACAAGTCAGTGAAGAGAGAAACATGAACCGCTTCATAATGTATCAATGATGGTGGACCAGTGAGTGAACTCAGTGTGGCGCTGGAGAGAGGATTTTTATCGGGGCATTGAGATCATGTAATTAGGGAATGAGAAAACGGCCCAGAAAAATAGTAATAATGAAGCAGATACACCGACATTTGAACTCTCCATTGGGTCATTTTGGGCCTATCAGGCTTAATTTACAAATGCAATTTATGACATGTGGAGATTATAAACCACTCTAATTGATTAAATGGCAACTGCATTCAGATAAAATTGTGCTCACAAAACTATTTCAGCAGGTTCAGAACAGGACTTTTTTTGTTTGTTTGTTTTTTGTTTTTGCTCGGAGAACAAAATATGAAATTTTGTCTGATAAAACAAAGCCAAATACTTTCTTACGTCTGTTCTTTTTGTTCTTTGATAATAAAAAAAAAAGAAGGAAACAATGGTCGCCTTTAGTGATGAACCCGGTTTCTCTCAACTCTGTTTTGCTTTTTGATGTTTGTTATTCTCTGGCTCGCAACCTTACAGCTTTAGTTCAGTCTCACTAACCTTGTTTCCAGCTGCAGCGGCAACAGCAGCAGATGTTTTCAGCTCAGAAGCTCTGATAAAACACTTGTACACTACCTGCCAGAACCAAATGACAGTCAGACGCAGTTAACGGAGCTCGTATTAGCAACTGAACTCAGCAGAGGTGCATTTATCAGACACAGAGCCTCGTATTTCCCTCAGGGTTTGTTGGGAGACCAAAGTCAGAGCTAAAAAGGAAAGTGAACGATGAAAAATATTCTGGGTGGAGTAAAACATAACAGATCTTCAACTTTTGACGGATTTTTCATGTGGTTACAATATGTCGTCGTTGTGTTAACGTGTTGTTACGCTGCCTCCTAGTGGCCAAAAATCAGTCAATGCCACTTTAAAGAGTCCGACTTGGAACAGCATTTTTAGTAGAATCTGCTTTTGGAATTCGATCGTAAATCTGAGTAATGAAGTCTAAAAAGGAAGTCAAAAGATTGGGCAAGAATTAAAGTGCTTCTTTCAACAATATTGTATTCAGATGGACGTTTATGGTTCTAATGATAAAACCATTCATTTGTTACGACAGGGACAGGTGATATAATACCCAGATGAATCAGAAAAACAATGACCTCTCCTTTTAATGACCCTTGCTGCATGGCTTTGTCTCGGCACAGATGGGAGCGATGGTAGTGTGGAGGTAGAAGAGGTGCGGGACTACCGAGTGAAGTGTTTGAACAACCTGGCCACCGCTCAGCTCAAACTGGAACAGTACAACGAGGCGCTGCACACGAGCCGGGACGTTCTGACCCTCGAGCCAAACAACGTCAAGGCCCTTTTCCGGGCAGGAAAGGTGATTGGGGCTCATCCTG
This sequence comes from Polydactylus sextarius, assembly GCA_016801845.1. NCBI lineage: Eukaryota > Metazoa > Chordata > Actinopteri > Polynemidae > Polydactylus > Polydactylus sextarius. The sequence continues at coordinate 7,241,541 of CM028921.1, forward strand.
TGCCGTTATTACCGAGAGACAACACGGAGCATCTCATTTGATCCTTATCAACCAGTAAATGATTATTACGGGGAGGGTTCCTGGAAGGAGGATGGATTTGTTTAATATGGGATTATATTTAATTATTTTTGGATGGGGGAGAGAAAAAAAATAGCAGCTACATTATTGCCTCTTGTTTTCTGCTTGTTTTGATTTATGGGTCCTCCTGAGCTGCTCACGCTGTAGATTTTCCAATCTCTTTCAGCTCCTGTCGGACAAGGGTGAATACAAAGAGGCGATGGAGGTGCTAAAAAAGGCCTTGAAATTGGAGCCAGCCACCAAGGTGAGATTAAATGGGCGAGCTGGGTTGACCTGTTTGCCATTTTCCTTTTCAAAGTCACACTGTGAATCCCATCCATCCTTTATAAACACAAAGGAAAAGTCATTCTAAAAATGTGATAAATTCAGCATTAGAGTAACTGAATCTACAAGTCAATGCTGATAATAGCATTGACAGCGTTTTCTAATAATTAAATTAGAAAACACTGGTATGGATTTTTTTTTTCTTGTATTTTACAATGAATAAATGTCTGGTCATTTATGACTCAGCTTGTAGAATTGTGTCCCTGTGTGTGTGAGTCAATGATCACACTGACTTAGAGTAAACTGCAGGTTTTATTAGGATAGATGAGAAACACACAGAGTGAACACAGCCAACACACTTAACACCTGTGGCTTCCTGTGTAGGCGAACGCTGCGATTGGTTGGCAGCAACAACACTGCAAATGTAGTGGCTCACAGTGGAAACACAGAACAGACAACAAGTCAAATGATTTACATGTTACTCATGCAGTTATTCAGACAAACCAACAAAGTTTTTCGTGGACGTTTCAGTAACCATTTCAACATGTAGCTCATAGCTGCTTCATAATGAAAAGAAATGTACCTTTCACCCTCTAAAACACCGCAAACATCTAAAGGAGTCTAGGGCCATGACTGGTTCAAAAGTTTGGCTTTATGACATCATGGCGTTGATGAAAAGTGAAGGGATCATTAAACTTTATAATTACAGATGCTGTGTTAGTTCATTCAAAACCAACCTAACCTAGCCAACCTAATGGTAGGTGTTAAGAGAAAAAGTTAGGGGATTACCAAAACGTCAGCAGGCATCATTCATCCTCTGGGGACGGTTGTTGCTTGGCCAAAAAAAAAGATATTCCAGTTTTAAATGTGTAATCAAACTCTGCAGAAGTGTTGACAGAAAAGGTGTAAAGATGAAACTCTATCCTCAATTCTAATTTCAATCTGGAATTTGAAATTAAGTGACTGAACTCACTTTATAACTCACAATAGTTCCCACTGAACTGGGTTCAATGCTCTTATGTTTCACAACTGCCTGTTTTTAATTGCCTCTTTATAGTTGCGGGAAACCGTCCACGTCACCTCCTCGTCTTGAAGTAAAACTCCTCGTGTGTTCAATATGAATGTTTTAGAGGCTGAAGAGAAAGTTGTTCACACATTGGCCTGAAGAAAAGAAGTGAATCTCTCTTTGTACTTCTGAGGGCCTGTTCTGTCTTGTTTGTGTGGTTTGTCTAATCTGCCAAATCCTCCACAGAGGATCTGGCAAACTGCACATCTGGCAGTCTACAGATGTGACCGCACTGCACAGAGCTGTCCGGCAAGTTCAGTAAAAATAACATACATGAGCTAAATATTGTCACTCAGAAGCCATGTGCTCTAAAAGTAGCAAAATGAAGGTAAGAAACAGCCCGAGTCGTCCTTTCCAGCTACAATATGGCCTTTCCACACTGTATAATTAAGCGAAATAGTCATGAGAACGGTTCTTTACAACAAAAATGAACAATAATCTCAATAATCTAGTTCATTTGTTTGATGCACTGCAGGCTGCATCATTAAGATTTAAGTCGGAAAGTTTGAGAAATAAGATTTCTATCAGCTGTTTACAACTCAACACTTCCAGTAAGACAATGTCCTGACCTATGGGGCACAGTGCCACAAATATGCCTGGTCTTGTCTAGACAAAACGAAAATATCTGCTGCTTTGGTAATTACACCCTTGTCTCGATGCTGGATAAAACACTTTAGAGAAACCTGATTTAGCTGCTCTGTGAGAAACTTATTCCTCTGTCTCTCTCTGCTCATAGCCATAAGTGCATATGGCTGTGAGCTGCAAACTTGATAAACTCTAATGATGAATCCAATGAAAGCATTAGCAAAAACATGATACATGACGTAAGAATTAATATGATTTGCACTGACATTTGGAACGTGCAGGAAAATTAAGAGCTAAGAAATTAAGAATGAATTATGTGTTGGCTTCTGTTTTTTTCCACTTTGATCATTAAGGTGATTTCTTCGAGCCTCTGCTCTCACCTGCTGGACATTTTTAAAACTGCAACTTTATTATATTTTCCTCAAAATAAAAAGGCGTCAAGTCTCCTTGTCTAGAGCTAAAAAAAACTTTTTTTTTTTTTTTTTTTTTTTAAACCAGATGCATTTTTCTTTCCTGTTTAGGCAATTCACGTTGAGTTATCTAAACTCGTCAAAAGACAATCAGGAGGCAAAGAAACCCACGAATGGAAAACCAAACCTGCGCAGATGCTCGGAGAAAACATCAGACCTTTTATGATTCCTTCCAAGAAGAAACCGTCTGTAAGTCACCACAGAAATATCACAGCTAGTGTGAATTTTGTTCTTATAAACAACAGAGCAGATTTTGACTTTGAGCCTACTGTGTGTGTCTTTGTTGTGGTGTTTTTAGGGAGTTTCCTGGAAGTTTATACTCGGAGCTCTGGTGGTGGCCTTGGGAAGCTTAGTAACATCAGTGATTCTGACTGCAAGACACTGAAGCACTTTGAAAAATCCTCATCGTCTTCTGAGAGAGTAAAGTTTTGGTCCTTTTTAGTCAGTTTCTTTTCTTTTTTTACTACAAGGACATGAGAATGTATGCACTGCAGCACAGCCTCATCTGTATTTATATGTTTCACTTTATAGACAAAAAAAAAAAAACAAAATCGCTAAAAAGTGTGAAGTATTTATGAAAGAGAGAATACTAGAAAAGCATTTTCAGAGTTTTCTGCTGATCGATTCCACAGAACTTCATCTCTCCATTTGTATCTGTTTTATTTGGAAACAGGAATACATTTCTTTTTGTCATAAAAAGAGAGAGAGAGAGAGAGAAAAAAAAAAAAACGGGGTCCTGGAAAATGTTTTGGTATCGCAGAATACTCAAATAAAGAAAGAAAGAAAAAAGGAAAAAACAGCTGAACTTTTGTTGAATCTTTACCCAACCACAAAAGAAGTCATTTTAGTAAACTAACACTTCCTTTAACACACATCTGTGAAATTCTGCTTCAGCGTGTGAAAGTGTGAAAACTGCTCTGCAATATTGCTTTACACATGCTTACAATAAAAATGTTTAAAAAAACGTATCTGGTCTTTTTTCTTTTTCAAAAGTAAATCACATCTGCATGGTGTCAAAAGTAAAAAAAAAAATATATATATATATATATATATATATATATATAAAAACGAGACTTACATTCCCAGGTTCGTGTAGTGCAAATATAACATAAAAGGTAAATAAATAACTACAGTATATACAAATATTTACAACCCAAGAACTTACCTTAACCCTTCTGTTCCTTCATATGACAAAGATATTTGGTTAAATTAAAAAAAAAAAAAAAAAGATTCAGGCTGAATATGAACTCAGGTATCATATTCCTTATTTATTTATCATAAAATTATTCTATAACCACATAAATACAAACCTAAGACAGATGTCGAGCGTGATTACATTATGTCCATTTATATTTGTACATGTGCAATTTTCTGCTAAGAAACCTTCATTTTGATCGGAGCGTTAATGTTTATTTAAAAAAAAAAAAGGTTTAAAGCTTATGATTTAAATATTTTTAAAGGTTAAAATGTTTAAGAAAATTTATTCCTTCATCAAAAAGATAATAATCATTTCATGTCCGGCGGTGCTCGGCACTGAAATCAAATATCTACAATCCACAGCAGTTGTTAAGAGTCTTCTTTGTGTTGGTTTGACTCAGTTTGACTTGAGAATCTGACTGCCTCCTCAGTTTGACATTTTTCTTTACTTCTCTGTGGAAAATGGAAGAAAAAAACAGGAGGGCTGAGTGTTGCCATGCAGGAAAAACACTCAATATTCCAACTCTCTCTCTCTGGCCTCCTACCTCGCTAGATGAAGCACAGCCTCGACGACATTGGTTCCCTCTTTGGCACTCGTTTCGCAGAACAAGGCTCCGTACGCCTGCGAGCAAAGCGTCAACATACCATGAGTGCAGTCGGTTTATTTAGACACCTGGGAGACTGGGCGTCTGTGTAAAAATTCTTCCTTCAGGTGGAATGAAAAGTTACCCACCTTGGCCAACTTCTCTCCGTGCATACTGCTCACACAGTTTCCCTCTGCGATCTGGTCCCGGAGGTCCACCTTGTTTCCAATAACACACATGGGGATTTTCTCCTCCGTTGAATCCTGTATTTAAAAAAAAAAACAAACACAAAAAAACAAAGACAAAGGATTCTGTAAAAATATATTTCTGACCTTTCGGTAAGGTCTGTCTGCATCAGCATTTTCACACTTACCTGAATCTGATCTATCCATTCTCTTATATTGAGGAAGCTGCTTTCTGAAGTGACATCGTAAAGCAGCAGGACGCCGTGAGCTTTACGGAAATAAGATCTGGCAATGCTACGGAACCTGGATATAAAAAAGAAATATCATCCTTTTTTTATTAGAGCACTTTCCTTTTTTGAGTTACAAGTTGGTGTTGTGGTAATTGATAATACAATTGTTTCCCTTTTGCTACTTCCTTGTGAAACAACGCAACCACGCCAAGACGGAGACAACACCCACAAGTGTCACGATAGCCCTTATTTACACCATTTATTATTATTATTATCCAACTGAAGGTGTTGTATGCTTGAATGTGAATTTCCCTGAGGGAATCTCCTAATATCTATCTCTTTATCTAGTATCTGTAGTATCTATGTATCTATTTAATCACTGTCAGACACATTCTTACCTACTGGTATTCAGTATTCAGTTTGGTTTTAAGTGAGGGGTTGCACCTGGTTAGAGCGCGCAGGAGAAATGACACTGGCTATGAATTCTCCAGACAATGACCTACTAAGGAGTTGGCAGCATGGACTCTGTTAAACATCCAGCTTAACAGACTCGGACATTTGCCTTCTCAAATGCATCTCCTCCGGGTAAATGGCTGTGAAAGCAGCTCACGAGAGTCGGTGCATTACCTCTCCTGTCCGGCCGTGTCCCATATCTGCAGGCTCGTCTTCTGTCCATCCACCAGCATCCTCTTCATTTGGAAATCAACTCCTGAGAACCCAGAGAAGCAGATTTTAAACGTCGTCGAATTCAAGAATGCGTCAGCAGTTTGTTAGATGAGATGCGTTTGCTCTGGCTCCTACCCAGCGTTGTCTGAATGTCTCCTCTGAACTCGTTGAGCGTCAGTCTCAGCATGAAGCTGGACTTTCCAGCGCCTGCGTCTCCAGCTAAAACCAGACGGTACACTGGAGCGGGTTCCTCGGTTTCTTCTATGTCTGCTTCTAACGGCTGCTAGATGAACAATAGGCGACCCAGTCATTTAAATACCTAGATCACTAAAAGATTTGACACAAATAACTGCAGGTCAACGATGTGTTAAAATGCTAAGCCTCTTTACCTTTGTAGAAAATGCAGACAAACGTCTTCTTAGGGACGATGTGATGGAGCTGGCCTTACTGGGAGCCACTGACACCGCAGCTTCAGATTTGATCTCTGATACCTTTAACAGATGACGAAAAAATATTAATCTACAATCCTGCGTTCTCAGGAGTACATTGACATTATGTGATAATGACAGTGTTCGGACCTCCACGTCAGATGGGGCGTAGGAGTAACTATAGTGTACTGTTTCCACCGAACCTCTGCTGTCATCGCTGTCATAATCGCTGCCTGGGCTCTCAGCTGTGTCCATCGGCAGAGACAATCCACTGTCCAGGTACTTATCAGCCCAGGTGGCCACATGAGAGTAAGTCGTTTTGTTGGGATCTGGCTCTGAGCTGCACCAAAGCACAGACACACACAAACACTGACTTTAGCTGTGACAATTTAATTCAAAGCGATCAAACCACAGATTCACAGAAAAAAAGGCGTTATATACCCGATGTGGTTCAGTGTGCTCTGTCGGAGGGGTTTCATTCTCCGAGCTGGGATCTCATTCTGGGGAGACAGCTGTAGAGCAGATTATGAATGTCAGGAAGGAAACTTTCACACTTGAACTACTGAAAACATTTGGCTGTCAGCTTCTATTTTGATTTGGAGCTTGAGTATATGAGGAAATATGTCATGAACAAACAAGGGACTTACCCTCCTTTTAGCTGCAACTACTTCAGTGGCCAAAGCAGAACGAAGCCCGTCATTGCTGTCATACAGCTTTTTATTCATTTCCCTAATGATGCGTTCAAGGAAATACAAGACAAGTGTCAGACACATGTACACACATCACTTTCATGCAAATTCACGTGTTGTAAACAAACTGTATTGGCAATTTAAGGCCTGATTCGTCTGCAGTTTAATAACTTGTATAACAGTCACAGTAAGAGACAAAAAAAGAGAAAACAAAAATATTTAAATGTGAAATTCGCACCTTCTTTGCTTTTTATTATGTCCGAAATATAACTTGTACCGTCTAAGTTATGAAGTTGGTTCACACTTATTTCAAAAGAGAGAACTGTTCCCCGTCATGGCTATTTAGCATTTATAACCATTATTTACACAATAAACACATTATAATGTATTTGTACAACAACATAAACTCATTATAACAAGACATTTAATATGACTATATGTATAATAATTAGCCTATATTACACTTTTTTGTGCCAGTGGGAGTAAATATATGTGTCGACAAAAAACTAAAGAAGACAATCTGGGTTATTAAGAGGTCACTGAGTTGATTGAGACTAAAATATGTTTACTGCACATATACCCTTAAGATTTTTCAAGTGAACATAAGGAAACACGAGCTAATTAATTTTTCCCTGCTGCAAGCCAAAACACGTAATTGGTTAAAATTGGCAGGAAACTCGGAGACCTAATTCTAGATAGTTAAGTTTAGAGTTAAGGAAATGTGTTAGAGTCTGGCATTGGAAAAAATTACTTACATAAAATGACCTTAAGTTGATGATTCTTATAAGATATTGTGACCTTTCTTTTACTATTTTTTACAACAGCATTAATGTACAAATGCCTGGAATCAGATGACGACTATAATTAATACCGTACCAAGATGTTGTATTTGGTTTAATTAACTATGTGTAGAAGTATATATAAATAACTACATAGATTCTCATGTATACAAGTTGGTATTTGTACATGTGTTATGTATTTATATGTGTGTGTATATATGTATGTATCTATACACAAAGTGTTGGGAGGTGTCCATATATAGGTGTAAAAAGATGGTTTCTATTAATTTTTGTTCATTATTTCACCTTGTTATGTTTTTTTTTCACCCTTTCTCAGAGAATATCATTTTTTTTTCCCTGATTGTTAGTTGTATTTAAATCAATAAAAACCTAAAAATAAAACTAAATTAGACCATTACACCATAATACACATTGGTGCTTATAAATGCTAAATATGAGAGTCACAGTGTTACTGAAAACAGTTTGCAGTGAGGTTCCTGTTATATCTTCAGTAATAAAAAGATTCTTTCTGAGAAGACATGCTGCTGATGTAGCTTTCAAGGGTGAATTTTAAATTTTCATAAAAACCCAACAGACAAAATTCAGCTCATCTCCTTTGTATTTTGGTGGGAGCAAATGTCTTAGATACTTCTGTAAAAATTGAGCGATTAAAACAAAACTAAACTAATATAACTAACTAAATATATATATATATATATATATATATATATATATGCTGAACTAAAATGTCTAAAAACAGCTGACACTTTAAGAACTAAATCTGTTTGTGTGTTTGAAACTGACCCATTTCTACATTTTTCATTAAGTCATGAAAAACAAACAAGGACGGACTTACTGGAGGATCTGAATCTGACTGGAGTACGACTGGTATTCTATGACCAAACTCTTCAAATCATCTGTTTCTCTGTAAAAACACACACATACGTTTTTGTTGGATACCAGATCATATTATTTGTACCTCAGACATGAGCTTTGTTTCTATTCCTCACCTTGCGTGTTGAGCCTTCTGATCTGCATACATGTTCTTCATCTTGTCCATTTCCGTGTGCAGGACGGCGACGTCTGTCTGAGCTTGTAGCAGAGAAGCTCGGAGCTGCTCGTTTTCCTGCGAGAAGATTTCATGAATGAGCAGAACTGTTCTATAACAAAAACATGTGATTTATTCAGTTAAAAAAATCACTTCAAACATGACTTACCCGTGAGAGTTCGCTGATTTGTCTGTTCAGTCTGGCCAGCTCCTCCTTTGATTGGCTGATATCAGAATCCTCCTGGCTCTTGAGAAGAGACATTTATAAATGTTATACAGGAGACTATAAAGCCAGAATGGCAGCAGTTTAACAGAGCTTCAGACATTTATCATTCGTAGCACAACTGATAACGGACATTTGGGCCCAATACCAATAGCAATATACAAGACTTTTAAAGGTACATTTATGAGATAAGCCAATATACTGTTATCAGATTTTGTTTTAGAGATTTGTGCCCAACAATATTATGATGTAACAACGGTCAAACTTTACTGTCTGTGACTTGACATTCATGTCACAGCTTCATTTTTCTCTTTTACAGCTGCTGTTTCCACCGTGTGTGTTTGCAGTGTTATTATTTAACAGCTGCAAGTGAATACTGGTGCTCATTAAAGAAAATGTAAATTGACTGAGGTATTATCTCAGCTATAAACATTGTGTTAATAAACAGTTTGTTTGTTGGTGGGATTATCTTAGGGACCTGCTGTAAGTGTCTCTGGGGCGGCGCCACTGACACACAACAGAATCCAAATGAGTTTTTCTCTATCAGTGATCTAATTATATATTCTGAAGTTAGTGTGTTTACATTGTTTTATTTATTCCGTGGCTGCGGGAGACAATTGGAAACGCTTGCTTTGTCTATTTAATGAATGGAAAACTATTGTCATTTAACTATATTCATCGATTAATAACTCACATCATTGTAATTTGTAATTTGCATTCTTTTTTTTCTTTTAACTTGTAACTCTTTAACCTTCTTGATGTTGGTCTTTACCTTTTAACTCTTTCAACTACATTAAGCTGTTGCTGTGCCGTTACCTCTTGATGCTCTACGATAACCTCCGATAAATACACACAGACACAATTAAAAAGACACTACTGTAAACAGCATGTAAACTAAGACTGTGTAAGACTGTGAAGTGTTGGAGCTAGCATGGCTAGCAGATACACAGAGGAGAAATCTAATGAGGTGAGGTAAATTTGTGACCAGAGGTGAAGAGGTCTTACTCTGCTCCATTCAAATCAGTGATAAACTGTACTTAAGAATACTGGGATGCATTAGCATCTATAATTACAACAGAGCTAACTGTTTCTGATCAGAACACTCTGAATGCATTTTAATGCAAAGAGCAAAACACTCACTCAGAGGCAGCCAGGTCATATTTGTCCTCATACTGTTGGCTGTATGTTGTACTGAACTATTCAGTGATGCATATAAAGCACAACAAACTCATCAAAATAATATCCTGAATTTCATGATCATCTTTCTACTATCCTTTTTTTTTTAAGTCTCTGCATTGTGACATTTCTGTTATCAGTTTTTTCAACTATTCTTTTTCTTTTTTTTTTTTTTTACCCTTTTAACTGGGCTACAAATAGCCGTCACCACATTCAAACTACACCCACTACTGAATATTTTTCAGTTTATCTATTGCAAGTGCAGAAGCAACATTTGATCAAAAGGGGTCACTGGAGACACATTAAAAAGCATTTTATTCTCTGCTGGATTTTGACTCCTTGCAGTAGGTGGATCTAAGTTGTTCTATTATTAGTCCTTTAAAAAGGTGTTCTAAGCTGCATCAGACAAGGACAAAAAAAGCTAGACATTTAGAGAACACTTCCTATGTGTGTCTGGTGTAGTTGGTATTTTCCAGACATAAAGACAAAGATTCACACAGAGGAACTTGTCTGTGTTGTCTTTCAGGTACAGCGGCTTTTTTCCTCAATCTGAAGAAATACAAGGTAAATGCATGGTGATGTTTACCTTTAATAGTCTGTCCACAGTTGCATGCAGGTCGGCCACTTCATTCTGATGCTTCCTTTGCATGTTAGCAACGGCTCCTTCCATTTTCTTACGCTCCTAAAAAACACGAAACCAAAGCAGTTAAGAGCCCCACTCAGGCCTTGAAGAGCAGCTTTCATCTGACTTTACAGAGGCTCTTTGTGAGGAAACATGTAACCTGCTGCCGTGTGCTGCACCTAAAATATGCAGGTAGCTCACAAGAACCAGCATCAAATGTGTAGAAATACTCCAATCACAGTAAAATATAAGTATATTCTATTTCTATTCTATTTCTATTTCTCTTAGCACATTGTTCTGCACAACACACACAATTCATGTGCTTTGATCTATTTGATCCAAGTTGATTTTTTGTTTTGTAAGGGAGTGAATCACAGGAGCAATAGTCCATTAAAAAATCCTGCAGGTATCACACTCACCTCTTCTCTCGCCCTCTGCTCTGTTCTGGAAAGTTGTTGCTGTATATCGTCCTCCAGTTCTGCCAGCTGACTGTTGTTCATCTCCTCAGCTCTGTTTAAAAAAGCAGAAATTCACACTCACGAAAGTTTGTGGTGGGAGCCTCACCGCTGCTTTAAATCAAAGCAAATTCTCCGACTTCAGTCCAACAGATTTAAAAAAAAAAAATTGAATCAAGTCTTCTATTATTCATCAGTTAGTTGTAACTGACTGTTTTGACCTCCAGTGTGAGGCACATGCGACCGCTCGGCTTTCGTGAAGCAGCACTGAGACAAAGGGAGGGACAGACATTCCACAGACATGTAGGTTGACAAAACTTTGTGACTTTGAGATTTCTCAGAAAGATTTAACAAGTTTTATATTGGTTTAAGTTCTATGTAATAATAATAAAAAAGGTCTCTACATGTCAACCAAAGGTGAAAAGAAAAAATCAAAATAAGACGAGTAAATACAGTTTTTAAAAGCGACTAAAAGAACAGGCAGTGCAGCACATTTAATTCTTCCTACTTCCTTGAATAAGGAATGTCTCCTTTCTCATGCCATTAAGTTGCTGAACCACAGACACAATAAAGAAAAAAAAAAACAAAAAAACAAAACAGCTTCTCCTCCCTCATGTAGAACTGGAAATTCACTAGTTAAATTATGGTGCTACGTGAAGGACCATGTCATGGATTTAAGGGGAATTAGCAAAAGGTTTTTCAGTACACACGCTGACTCTATGTACTGTCGCTAATTTCTTCTGTCTCCTACCAAACACACCTGAGTGACCTCACAACAATATTCTCTGTTTGAATTACTCTGGGAAATAAGCAAAAGTTAAAGTTAACAAATACTTTTAATACTAAACTGATGAGGAACCCACTGCTTTTTGACTAAAAAAAAGTATGATTAATGACATTATTTTCACCAAAACAAAAAAGAAAATACGGGATCTAAGACAAACAATACGTCAAACTATTGCTGTATGTTTTAAGTCGGTTAGTTTAAGTTTTGCATCCTACCCAACCAGCAGCAACAGTCAGACAAAAGGAGACTAGTTGATAGAAATCTTTTAGCAGGTAAAGACAAACAAAAGTAGATGGTGATGAAAACAGTGGTAAGAGGAAGGTAAAAACTTGTCAACTACGTGGAGACCTTCAGTTGTCAGCTGGTTTTGTTTGTTTTTACCTATTGTGAAATTTCCCCACTGTCAGGCAAATAAAGGAATTTGATTTTTTTATTTTATAGGTACTGATCAAAAATGGATTAACTTAACCAGTTTATCTCAGCAGGTTGTGCTGCCATTCTCAGTTTTACTCATTGTCCCTATGGTTAATAACCACAAGAGGGCAGCAGGTCACCACTGTGCTGTAAAAATAACAAATCTCTGCAGTTTCATTTCTGTGAGAATGTTTTTTTTTTTTTTTATGCTATTTTTTGTTAGTGTATTAAAGCCAAATAAACCGAGAGGCCATCATCATTAACACCCATGTGATTTTGAAATAATCCCACATTTTTTCATAATCACTTTTTTTCCTTTCTCCTATTTCACACATCAGATGCTCTGATATGTTAACAACCACTTTCCGTGAAGGAAAACGGTGACATTTCTTCTTACCGTTTCAAACTGGTTTCTAGCTGCTCACACTCTAATCTGTTGTCTAGGCTTTGACTGATCAGAGAGTGAATGATTTCCTCATACTGCTGCAGCAGAGTCATGTTTGCAGAGGAGTGAATGGTCTGGTAAAGATCAGCCAGCTGCTCTCGGAGACTGTGGGAGGAAAGTAAACATTTACTGATAGCAACAAATAGTCATACTCCACCCAAAATGTAGTTTTCTGGTATCAAACACACAATCAGTCACTGTAAATCCAACAAGGATCACTGTGAATGTATTTCCACCATGTTCCACCATCTAACTCACCAAACTTATAGGAGATACTTATAACAATGTCTTAAAAGACATTGACATAACTGTTGCTGCTCAGCAACAGGTGGGTGTGCATAAATTCAGTACTAATATCATAGATGTGTATAGAAACAGGAAAATGTAAACGTAAATGACATAGTCATCTGTAACCATTTGTTACAGTTTCAAAATAATAAAAAATCCTCACTTGACAAGGATGATATATTCCCTTATCTCCCAGTTTATTGTGTATATCCAATACTAAAAGCAATACAGTCCAACACAACAGTCTGCAATAAATTATACCACAGTGTTTCCACTCCAGTAATATACATGAGGTAGTTAAGGCAACACGCCCCTAAAACAGTTTAAACAGTAGTTTTACGACAAAACAAACAAACAAAACAGTCAGTGTTGACGTAAAAGCTTCTCTTTGGGTTATTTTCATGACGTTCTTTGTCATTCAATAGAAGTTACACAGTTGCCATGGAGACGACACCCATAATTCCACCTGTTGATGCCATGACAACAGAGCGACTAGATGGTAGAATGTTACTGAAAGTGTTTTTAAAAATGGGAATTTGAGTTTAATGTATGTTTGTTTTTTGTCATATCAATTTAATAATTTTGCTACATATGAATATTAACCAATGTGGCAGTGTCCGCTTTAAGAAAAATAAAAGCTTGAAAACAACGTTATAAATCCACGTTTCGCGTAATAAAAGAAGAAGAAACGACCAGCAAAAGGTTCCCAGTGAAGCTGTTAGCCGTTAGATAACGTTAAACTGACATTTAAATAACGTTTAACCCGCAGCAGCATTAGCCGTTGGCTAGCTGTAAGTCCGCTGAGCCGGATGTGATTTTACCTGTCAGACAGGAGAAACTCCGCATCTATCCTGCTCATAAACTCTTCCCAAGCACCGCCATGGTTTTGAGCCGACGCAGCGCCAAAAGACGCCAAGTCGAAAGTCTCTGAAACCTCCTGAAACCTGGAGGAGAACTTGTTATAGTCGATAAATCCGTCATCGTTCGCGTCGAACTTATCGAACAGAGTCTTGACTTCGTTCTCTGGAACGTTGAGTTCCCGACAAACAACCATTAAGTCCTCGTACTCGATCCTCCCGGACTTGTTCACATCACAAGCAGAAAATAGCCTCCGGAGACTTGGTCGGTCCATGTTTGAGAATTAAAACACTATACAAAGAATAAAAGTATAAAAGTTAAGAATCTAACACAGCTTCTCTCGTGTACTGGCCTGGGTAGCTTCTTTTTGCTTGCCAAAATAAAAGCCTCTATTGAAGTCTCAATTAAGGTCCCACAGATGAACTGTTGAGCCATTCATTGGTCCGGGTCTCAGTGTAGGCGGGTGTCATAGGAATCAATGGTCCCAATGTGCCACTTCCAGACTACCAGTCTACCTGTTACTGCTGCTGCTGTCGCATTACTTTGCCTCATCTTAGTCCGATGTCATCTGTGTGCGCAGTGGAGCTGCAGTACAATAGAAACACGACTAGATACGCAAGTGCTTGCCTCTATTTGCTTTTGAGGTGTGTGTGTGTGTGTGTGTGTGTGTGTGTGTGTGTGTGTGTGTGTGTGTGTGTGTGTGAGTTTTATCAGACGCTTCTCTTTGTTCCCCCTGGTTTCTGACTCCACCCTAAAAGATTAAAACTATATAAAAACTATCAAAACCTTCACAATCTTAACACTATGACCCAGCAGTTATAATATATATATATATATATATATAAATTCTCATAAATAAAAAAAAAAAAAAATACTCTGCAAAGTTCACTTTTAATTAATAAATCATCACCACCCAAATAAAAAAATTATCCATTTGATCTTTATTTGAAAAATTAAAATAAAGTGCTTTTTATATACAGTACAAAACAAACAAAAACGAAACAAAAAAACAAAAACAGTAGTGATGTACAAAAAAAAAAAAAAAAATACAATTCACAATATATTTTACATTGGCAGCTGAATTTACAAAACAGTTTTACATAAAAACTTTTTCTTTTCTTTTTCGTTCTTATTCCTTTTTTTTTTCTTTTTTTAAATTTATACTTATTACAATACATGTTTGATGAGTCGGAGCAACTTGTAGTGCCACAAACAGAAGGCCTGACTATAGTGGTTCGTTAAGAGAGAGCAGACCACGATACTTTCACTGTGGCGTTAATAGTTTTATGCTTGTTTTCAAGAAACAAACAAAAAAAAAAGCATGTTCAGTGCCTGCACATATTTGACTAAATCACTGCCACTGTGTATTTGTTTCTGCAATAGCAAATTTGAAATCGTATTGGATGACAGCCAGTTGATCAGAAGCTGCCGCATGTTGTTGTTGTTGTTGTTTTCAATAACAGTCAAAGCATGAATGTTTCATACTGCACGATTGATTATACACAACCATTTTTTTCCTTTTTTTTTTTTTTTGAAATTCATATTTGCTGTGTCATTTACAAGAAATGTAACATAATACTAATGCTCCTAATTCAATATTTCATAAAAAACAAACAAAAAAAAAAAAAACAGAAAATCAGCCAGTGGTTTTATTTATTATGTGCTACAATTTAAGAATACAATTTAGTCCCTGACTGAGGTTGAAGCCACTGTAACAAAAAAAATAAGATAAAATAAAATAAAAATCTCATGAGCACATACTGTACAATGCTGACAGTATAAAAAAAAATGACATGTATTCATTGTTTTCACCCCTGTTTCTGAGCATGGCCAGTCGTGTTACACCTACAGTGTAAGCATTTGACTCTACAGCACTACTACCTGGTTAGATTATTGTCCCAAGAGGCACATCTCTTGATTATTATTTCAGAAGGCATTATCCATTTTCCTCTCAGAAGGCAGATCTGTTAATCAAATCCACAACCTGCTTTGTTTTTTTTTTTTTTTTGTACTAAGGCTTTTCAACATCATGTGCAAATCCAATGCATTCTGAGTCGAGCGCTATGCCTTCTTGCATTTTTGCAAAAAAAAAGAAAAAAAAAAAAGTTTTATTGATTTTGCTGGACGCGGTACAACGCTAGAGCCAAACTCAAATAAGACTTAATATTGTGTGACCTTTAAAATGATCATTTAAAAAATGCTTTCAAGTTACTTTCATTCGTTTTGTGAATCAAACAGTTTGTCATTCTTTTATTATTTTCTGAATATGGAGATGGATAATCAACATCATTAAAATACATTATTATTATTATTATGTTTATTACTGGATGAAAATGAAAGTTATTGCCTTTATGGTTGCCTTTAAAACCATTTAAGCAAGCAGAGGGTATTTTCTTCCACTCATTAACACTCGTCAGTTAATATGTATGCTAATGTTGAGGCTATACAGGTGTGTGTTATTTAAGTGAGGTTATGAATAAGTGTAGTCTTTATATATTTATTATTATTATTATCATTATTATTTCCCTTTGAGGATAGTGGTAGATATTTAAAACATTGAAGAATGACTAAAAGTCTCTCTGTTAAAAAAATGCATTTGACCACATAGTCATAATAAATATATATATAATCATGTGGAGAGATTTTTTTTTTTTTTTTTTTTACATTACTGTACTGGACCCTTGTTGTTTATCATTTGTTTTAGTAATGTTTATTATCTTCCTCCACCAAAATACACCAAAATGGCTAAAATGTTTTGCATACTTACAGTTAGTGTAATGAGCGCAGGTGTGCGTGTTTGTGTGTGTGTGTGTGTGTATGCAGGGGTGTGTGTTTGATCCTTAAGTCATCAACAGTGCCAACACCTTTGTGCTTACTCAAAGTCTCGAGGTGAGGTTTTCTCGGGTGGTTACCTCACTTCACATTATTTGCTTTGCATAGACTGCCTATCTCATGAAGAACAGCATGTTAATACCTGGAATGAGCTTCTGTTTTTTCCTCATTTTTATCACATTTGGTGAAAGAAAACCCAGTCAAACATCAGGCCACCACAGAAGAATATCTGTATCCGTTAATAATACCAATACTTTTTGTTTAAAAAAAAGAAAAAATTTGTGTCATTTATGTTAAATAGTCTTTTTTGGTGTGTAATGATTGAGGTGATAAGGGTTTTCCATAACATTTACACTGAGGTGATTCTTTGAGTGTTATTATTATTTTTTTTTCAATGTATAAATAATGGTCTCTTTTTTTTTTCTGCTCAACCTTCTCAATCTCTCAGTGCAACTCTTCCTCGTAAATCTTGCTCTGCCACTGCTGTGTTATATTTCAGCCTAAACAATTAGTATACTCGTGTGAAGAAAATATGGCAGGGAACCAGTTTTCTTTCTTTCCTGCCACTGACTTAGTGTTAACATATATTCTGGCGTGAGTGTTTTTACTTTGCTACTGT
The DNA here is from genome assembly GCA_016801845.1 of Polydactylus sextarius. Classification (NCBI taxonomy): domain Eukaryota; kingdom Metazoa; phylum Chordata; class Actinopteri; family Polynemidae; genus Polydactylus; species Polydactylus sextarius. The sequence goes on from CM028921.1 coordinate 7,258,529, forward strand.
GCAAGTGCATAACCTCAGCGAAGAGTAGACTCTTACCAGATGACAGAACCAAAATAAAACAGCAACACCGAGTCAGCTGTTAGTAAGAATATATCTGAATATCACTCTGCCTTTAAAAACACCACCTCTAGATTATATGGACGGATCGTGTGGCGATGCTATGAAATTCAGTCACTGAACCGTGGTTGCGATGCTGCCTCTGCGTTTTGTACATTCCCCGTGAGCCGCGTGTGAAAGCATCAAAAGTCTGAAAGCAAACTGGATCTTTTCCAGTGTGCTTTTGAATGCACTTGAATAAGTGGGAGGGGGGAGTGAAAATGAAATGTACATGGGCCACAGGGGGACACAACCAGGAAAAAGAAAAAGAAAGTGCAAAATCTGTGTAATGAAATGTCTCTCCACGAAGAGTCTGTTGTTCCTTAGTCTTCCCTCTTATCGGGTTTTTGTCTTTCTCTGCAAGTGCACACTTTCCTTTCAGTCTAAAATGAGTCACTCTCCAAGACATGAAGCCAGTCTCACACTATAGAGTCTTTAATCTCAGAGCCCAGTCTGACTCGTGGCCGTGGGCATGTTGGAGAAATCTCTACGTGGCTCTCTTTTAAGTTCAGAGGCCTCTTCTCCGACTCCGAGAAGCTCTTGCTGTTGTCGGGCGATGAGCACTCGTGCGGTGGAGTGCTGCAGATGTAGTTGTCGTTAAGGGTCTGGTAGCCTTTGTGATCTGACACTGACGCTGTGACCGTGTTGCCGTTGAGCGGTAAGTTCTCAGCCGGTTTGCCCACTATTCTTGGTTTCTTCTGCTGCATGTTGGGGCATTCACCCTCCTTGAGCATGGACTTCATGTGATCACGGTTCCTATACACCACAAACAGAGAGAAGACCACCAGGGAAAACACCAGGAGAGAACAGACGACGATCAGCTCATTCCAGTAGGTTTTGGTGTTGATTTGCGGCGAGCGAGCTTTCCCTGGCAGGATAATAAACTCCTCCTGTGAGATCTGCGGCGGGCGTGAGCGACCTGTCAGGGTGGTGCTCTCCTGCTTGGCCTCTCCCCTCACGCAGTAGTTTGCTAACAGCTGTTTGAAACCTTCCTCCACTGACCAGCACTCGTAGGTTTCCTGCCTGTCAGCTTGAGCTACCACCACCAGCCCCCCCTCTGGGCTGGGGTAATGGAAGTGACCAGCGCTTTCGCTGAACTCCCACCTCCTTTCTGCCAGATTAGAGCGCAGTTTGCAAGGCAGGACTTTGAATGTGTTTGCTGGGATTATGATCACTTGGCATGAAGTCATTCCTGTAAAATGGCAAAGGAGAGATATAGATTGATCAGATTCACTGCCTAATCTGGTGCAAAATTAACAATAATAATGGTAAGAATATGTAATCGAGACTCAAATTGAAACATATAAAATGGAATAATCCAGTGCAGATTTTTCCACTCTGACAGACTCAGAGAAGAGGAGTTCACTTACGTGTAGGTGGATGTTTAGGAAACCGTGGGCTTGGTACTGTCTTGCTGCAAATGGTTGATGTGTCTGCCTCATCTACATCCTGCTGCCAGACACTGAAATACATACATCCAATCAGAAAGTGTAGGCAAATGCAGTCCCTTATCATCTTATATTCTCATCTCACAGAAATGTCTTGTTAAAAAAGCTTTTAGCCGCAGAAATGTTTGTAGAACATTATGCAGACGGATCCGTACTTTTTTGTTGAAGTCTGTCTGACATCCACGCACTGCCGCCCATTCCAGGCGCAGTAAGGATCCCTGGAGAGGATGCACTCCCCGCAGCTCTGATAATTAGTGCAGTTAGCTACTGGGACCTCCACCAGTTCAGAGAAAGAGGAAACATAAAGCTGACCCTGTGGAGAGATGACAAAGCAGGGGACAGGAAGGAAGTGCCCCAAATACAGATAGTGGGTTACTATTTTCATCCAGCATCTTCCTTGTCTGACCGTGATCTAAATAAAATACACTTAGTTTTTCTTTATGCCACTCTATTTTTTGCCCTGAAGTACAAATCTAAGCAAATAACATGCCATGATGCAGGAAGTGTCACAATTCCAACTGTTAAAACCCCAACTGTTTGCACATCCCCTGAGAGAAAGTTGCTTGTAATTAGCTCACTGAACATGAGGTCTGCTTTAAGCTGTGACTTTCCGTGGCTCATGGAGTCTGGAAACTGCCCATAAATGCATTTACTGAGCTTGTTATTAGTTCACGCCATGGGAAATGTCTGTAAAACAAACTTTCTCAGCACTCAACCGTACCTTTTCAGTATCCAGCTCGATGTGTTGCACTGGTTGGGAATCACGGAAGACCACCATCTCCTCAATGATGTGCATTTTGTTTTTGATGTTAATGGCTTTATGAAGTCGTCCGTCATCTAGAAAAAGAAGACACACCATAACACAGGATGATACAACTGTGCCACTGAGTGTGTGTGTGTTTCCTGTGATTGTGTGGGTGTGGGTGTGGAGCCCTTTTACCTGTGCCAATGAACAGCACGTTATAGGCTTTGTGTGCTGCCAGGACTCGATGAACGGCGATCTGGGTGTAGCGAACATTTCGTTTCAGCAGGAGCGGTTGGCTGCGGATCACGCTGTCCATCAGGAAGTGGTCTTTTACAAAATTAAGCACCTTGTCTGGCATTTGCAGTGAGGAGGAGATGTCCTGTTCTCTGGCAGCGTTTGTGATACACTGTTGAAGCCACAAAACAAGTCATTATTTACATATAACCACTTAGACCGTAAAATAACACCAACTGCAGGTAGACTTTGTCTATCTCTCTCTGTTATTTTATTTATTTATTTTCTTGGACTCAGCTGTGATAAGCCTGCCAGCAGATGAATTCAACAGTAGTGTGATAAGAAACATGAAGACAAGAATAGAAGAAAAGGGAAGGTGGTTTGACGCCAGCTCGACAGATGTCTGCCAAATCTGGTTGCCAGTCAAAATCAAAATTGAGAAATGTGACCAATGAGCAGACAAGCTTGTATGAAACTCTTCATGCAGCTGACATGTCACACTGCTGAGTATTGATATGCATTTTCCCTACAGACTGTCCAGCAGAGGGCAGCAGGCAGGTCCTTACCGCTCCAGGCCGAGGTTCTGGGACCGGGTGGTTGTACGTGTACCACTGTTGGGTCTCTCTGTTCACCTCTCTGTATCGACCATTAAACGCTTTTTCCACCTGATCCATAGTAAACGAACAAATTGCAGAGCTTCCCGAAGCACCTTTGTACCTAAAAAAGACACAGATGAAGTTTCAATAACGCTTTCTGATCATTTCAGATGTTATAACCTTTAAGAAATCTGCCCGTAAGCTCATGGTGACGAAGTTTTATATCAAAAGCGTTGGCAACTTTATATAGAGACTAAATGATTCTATAATTATTGCATTCATGTTTCGCTGGCCAGGGACTGCAGATGGAAGGTAATTAGAAGCTAAATCTAGTACAAGCCATCACTTGTTTTTTTTTTTTCAGACTCAAATTTTTTACATGGTCCCTGTCAAAATAAAAGCCCAAACTCTGCCAAAACCTGCTCAACGAAAGAAATTTGAATCTGAATCTATACACACACACACACACACACACACACACACACACACACACACACACACACACACACACACACACACACACACACACACACACACACACACACACACACACACACACACACACACACACACACACACACACACACACACACACACACACACACACACACACACACACACACACACACACACACACACACACACACACACACACACACACACACACACGGGTATGTTATTGTTAAAATAATGTTATTTTACATTGTAAACTCAGCCTTTATAGTCCCTGCTGCAGTCCCTAGAGAGTGTGACTACATTTGTTTTGGTGATGTCTTAACAGTGCCAGTTAAGTTGTTGCTCACCATTGTGATGTGAATACTCCATAAAACACAGTGTCTCTCCAGTTCTCAGGGCTGGGTGTCAGCACAAACATGTCTTGGATTATGTTGAAGGGAAAACCGTCGTCGGGCAGCGAACACAGGAGCTGAGCCTTCAGGAAAGTTGTCCATTTCTTCTGCAGAACTCTCTCGCCTCCCATGTCGCCCTGCAACACAAGCAGGTTCGAGCTTTTTAAACACGTGGCCAGCAGAGAGAGAACATGAATATAAAAGCGACACCTGTGTGATGACACAAGGGTCTGAAAAACAATTTGACACGCAAGTGTGATTTGATATGATATGATATGACACGCTTACCAAAGCATGACATAATTATGCAAACCATATGTTACATTGCCACGGCATACGTTAGATAATATAGCATACATTTCAGATTATGTGCTATATTAAGAAAATGATTATCTCATGTTTATTTACAATCTGAAAGAGTAAAAACAACAAACGTGGTTGGATGAAGCTGCTTGAATCGATGTAATAAGAAAACATTAACCTCCAACAGTAAAACCACCATGATTGAAATCAACGCAGGTATTCTCCAAGGCGACCGAGTTCTCAGTCATGAAAACAATATACATCATCAAAAGTGGCTGAGATGAAAGAAAAACATTCAGAGCGTCGAGGAAGACAAATGCTGTTAAATAAAAAGAAAGAGAAAGAGAAAGAAAGGAAAAAGAAACACTGCTCCCTGACAATCCGTCTTCACTGACACCGCTGTTGTGATTTGACGCCTTTGGCTCTGGCCTTCAAAGCAACGCAAGCGGCACTGGAACGAATCTCTGTGTTTAAACCTCAGCGTGGAAGAGATGTACAGAAGGTGATGTATGTTATGAGTGTAAAACAAACTGTATTCTACAGGGAGTTACAGGTCTGAGAGAGGTGACTAAATGTTTTATCTTCATCAACCACACAGAAGAGCTTATTTTGGTTTCCGGGGGGGAGAAAAAAAGAGCTGAGAATTAAAGGGAGGTTTTTTTTTCTCTGCACCAACCACTCTGTGTTTACATTCAGTTCATGGTATCAATTATTCCAATTTTCTCAAAGGCATAGATCTAACAAGATGAAAGTTGGCTGTTGAAGGAAATAAGCAGTTTTTAAAATGTGCAGAGAAGAGGACTAAAGAGCAACACTAAATGATCTAAACTGCATAAAACCCTTTAACATCAAACTTCAATTGAGTCCACTTTAGTATTACATTACTCAGAGGAAATGGCAGAGCTAGATAGGGCAGGAAATGACACATGACCAATACTGAGCTTCTGAAGCAATTACTTATTGTACTAACCCAGGCAGATAATGAGCAACATGCAGTATATTCCCTCAGTCCTCCTGGCCGAACTCAACTGAGTTTTATAATTTAATGCCACTCTGTGCTTAAACTGTCTTCAGAACAATTGAAGCAAATGCATCCCATTCATTAATCCCTTGTAAAAGCATCCATTGTTCAAAAGGACTCTTAAAAAAAGAGCTACGAACGAGGCAGACAGTAATGGCTTCTTTATGGGAAACCGCACAATCCTGAAAATGAGAGCATGCTTTCGTTTTGTTTGTTTGTTTAAAGCAAAACGTTATTTATCATTCCATAGTTAGGCTCGATGAAGCAGAACCTGTGTACTAAACACCTGAATTAACAAAGAGAGGGAGTGCAGCCAACGTAATAAGCCAACGTAATATATATATATATATATATATATCACCTAAACGAAGTGACACCATCTATCTTCTGAGCATTTACCTTGTTTTACGTGTCTTAAACCATTTTTATTTTACTTTGGTTCATCTGCTGCATTATTAGTCATATCCGTATGGCTAATCTGCAGCAGCGTATTTTATCTAACACATACTTGAACCAGATGAGTCAAAACTGCCCATCAACATGCTATATGAGTCAATATTTATATAACTTGGTTAAATGGAAAGATTGAAAAAAAAGATGTATGGAAACCTTGAGTGGTTACAAGAAGATGAAGATATAACCCTCAGGTCTGTGATTCACAGTTTCCTATTCTATGGCACCAACTCCAGGGCTTATATCCGATGCACATACTGTAGGTGGTGTCTTTCCTTTGCATGACAACGAGATGAATGTCGGGACTCACACCTGGAGACAGTTTGCATCTTTAAAAGTAAGTAAGATACAAGCTTGTGGGCGTCTAAAGAGTTGTGATCAGATGGTGTCACAGAACAAGTTTGAAATAGAAGTAGAAATACAATCTTGCCTGTGTGAATTAAGTTGTGGCTAAAAAAATGTGTTGACTTTTGACCCCGGGGCCATCAAAATCGTATCAGTGCATCCTTAAGTCAGAGTGAATGTCTGTACTGAGTTTGAAGAGATTCCCTCTAAGCGTTACTGATATATCTCATTTGAGACAAGATGTACGGACGGATGGACAACCTGAAAGCATCGAGCCTCCAGCCAGGGCTGTCGCAGACACCGAGACATAAAAAACGTCTTCGCCGTCCGCAAGGAACAGCTGTAACTTGTCATGTTTTCTCTGAGGTGAATGTCAAACTGTCAGCTAGTATTTTTTCATCGTCCTCGGACGGTGATAAACATGATTGTTTTCACAGAGACAAGCGGTGGTCTGATATGGAAAACTGATTTATGATGTTAATGATGTTTACAGAGCTTTACAGAGAGTCTAAAAATATGAAGAAAACCAATGTATGAGGCCCGGACTTAAGTTTGAGAAAAAAAAAAAAAAAAAAAAAAAAAAAAAGGCCTCAAGTATTTCAGCAGGCGATAATCCATTTCTGTGTTACAGTAAACCTAAGCCATTTTGAGTTTGGCTACTGACCGGTCCTGTCTGAACACAAATATTTGGTGAAATGTGATAAGAATGGAGGGAGAAGATCTGCAGAAAAAGGAATCAGAGGGGAAAAAAATATGTAAAAGGAATGTTTTTCTGTAACAAGAGATCACGCGTCACTGCCCAGAAGGACTGTGAGCTGCACTAGCTGTGTTCAAGATGTAAGAAGCTTTCAGAAGACTACATATGTGACGATATAGGAGCAAGAACCGAACATAAACACACGCAAACAACTCTCACTTTCTGATCTGATAGATTACTTTAGTGATGGGAGGAGGGATGTGGTGGGGGTGGAGGAGTCAGGAGTCGTAGCTCAAGGGTAAAAAAGGCCCCTTTTAGATGGGCCATCTGCTTTCAAGCATCACTCACCTTACACACGCGAGCAATGCGCGACACAATGGTGTTGTCAAAGAAATCAAACTCCTTTCCCGCTTCGCTGAAGAAGAAGTAAATCTTATCGTCATCGCCCACCGGGTTGCCCTTGGGCAAGCTCTCCTGTATGTAAGCAGAACCAACAAAGGCCGGGTCTGAAAGGAAAAACGTGAACAATACTGTCACCCTACAGTTTATGCATTTGTGGCATCCAGGGATACACATGCCTACTTGCTCTAACATCAACACACTGAATGGAAAATCCAGCTCCAACAGGGACTAGATTGCAGGTAAACACTTCATCTTTATCACTTCACATATAAATCATCTCTAATTCCAGATGTCTCATAAAGCACACTGGGTAAAAGTGTTCTCACAGAGGATGTGATATTATAACATATAGAACTTTCACTATATGAAGATAAAATGAAAATTGCCTTCCAACTTCAGCACCGTACCTTGAAGCCAGTTGAGTGAGTTTTCTGTTTTTAGAGCGGTCCCTTGGCTTAGACTCTTGTAAATGATGGGTTCATTTCCTTGGAAATTACTGACTGTACCAGCGTACAGCTCTCCATCTGTATCACAATGAGGAAGGAGCAGTAAATTCACAGCGTTTACCACATGGGAATGGGAATCCTGCGTCACACACAGTAATGAAATCCAGAGGTTGTGGCTCAAAATGTCTTAACATCAGCAATTTGCATATAGTATTTTTTTTACTGATTGCCAGAGTAGTTTCTATGAATGAAAGCTTGGGTTTACTGACAGCTGACAATCTCACTCAAACCTACCTGCCATGATGGCGGTGGACTTGTATTCGGGGTTGAACGGACATCGGCTTCGTCCATCCTCTGTAACTATCTCACCGTTATCGCTCTTGACGAGGGAGAAGTCCGCCGCGTTCTACAGAAAACACATCGCATTCGTTAAGAAGTAGAGCTACAACCTGCTCTGACGTGAGCTGAAGGTGTCCAGTCTGTCTTACAGCGAAAAAAGAAAGGTCTTCGCTGTATGTTTGTTATGAATTGTTTTAAAAGGCTTTTAAGGAACTGGAGGAAGGGACTGAAAACCGGATCAATTCTGTCGTAATCTCATTACGGGCATTAAATATTTTGATCCATTTCCCTTCAGCACAGGACATAATAAAATAATGCTCATATATTGTCTCTGGCTGGGAAGGACTGAGAGGCAGGAAGTTGCATGCATCAGAGTTTAGATGCTCTTCACTAAAACCTAATAAATAAGCAGCACATATAAAGTCTTGTGCCTAAGTCTTTTCTAAAAGAAACAATGAATGATACAAGTTTTGTATCCTCACAAAACTCAAATAGTAAAGATAGACAGGAAAGAACAGCCAGTGCACAGCTGGCCACTGCAACAGATGTGACTGTTCAGTATAAACACTCACTATGTAAGCACAGATGGGGCTGAAGGCGTACGTCCCACAGACGTACAGATGAGTGCTGTTCATACGCAGTAAAATCTTTATGTAGTTGAAGCAATCCGTCTGTGTGTAGAAATACAAACAAGACATTTTAAATCAATTTACACACTTGGTTAATTCTGCATCTACTCACACACGTGTACATACAGTAGCTGCACATAAAGACAAATGAGGCAGATTTTGTGTGAATTTAGCCAACAAACAACACGTTTTCATTCAATCACTCAGCTAATTTTTCATTTGTTTATGAGAAAATGAATATAAAACTGAAGTGGCAACACAAACCATTTGCAGACTTAACCACAGTCTAGTAAAATAGAAAAAAAACAACAAATTGCAAAACTAGACATTTTTTTGGAAGCTAATTTCCAGATTTTTGTGGCTTTTTTGAAATCATTTTCAATATTCAAAACACAGGCTGATCCATTCAGCTAATGAGTACCCTCTGGATGAATAAGAAACTGTAAACTCACTAAAGGGATCTAGGTTTAGACTGATTAAAAAAAAAAAAAAAAAAAAAAAGAATGTGTTTGAGGAAAAGTTTGTTTGAACGGAAGGGAAAAATCCATTGTTGTAGAATGGAAAGTTACAACTCACCAGGAAATGTCCATGGTGCTGCCCTAAAGTTTGTTTCCAAAGTGCCATTTAACAGTGATAAACTTAACCAGTGAATCAAACCTGTAGTTGTGTGGATACTGTTTGAACTATGAGTTCAGCTACTTGTGATTTACACCAACACTTCACTCACCTTCAGGTCTTTTCCTTTGAAACTGCACTCATCCCTCTTCCTCTCTGGAGTTTTCCATGTGAGCTATAAGAGAGAAACGCCATCAGACTTGTATTGTAGTCTTCAATAATGGGATCCTATCATATTTATAAGCACATTCATATTTTATAACAATATTCATATTAATACAGAACACAGTACACGTGGCCCTGCAGATTACAGGCACTCGCACACTCGCTCTTACATTTCTTTGTAGTTTGTCTGAGCTGATATCAGAAAGGTTGAGGGCGAAGAGAATCTCCCGAGCTCCGACGTACAGCGTGTTGTCTTCTTTGCTGAGGAGGAGGGAGGTGAAGTTGGAAACTCCGGTGACTGAGAAACTTCTGATTGTCCTCTCCTTCGCATCTGAACAGAGACAGAGATAGAGATGTGCAGAAGACAGAGGAGACAAAGGACGTCAGTCATTAATGTATTAATTGTGCTGTGGGTGAACACGGAGAGGATGTCATCACATATTATGACTGTTAAAAAACATTACATGCTGCCAAAGACAGAAAATGCCTGAAGGCACATGAATATGCAAATGAATTTTCGTGTCTAGCTGCAACAGTTGATGTATACCGCTGATATAGTTCACATTTTAATTTCAACAACACAGCCTGGGAGCAAATTTGTGTTTTAATGTTGATTAAACTTTAGAAAATAAAGTCTTGTACAATGTGATACTCTTGTATTTCCTGACTTTATTAGGCAGTATACAGTCATATACTATGCGAGATCTACAGAACAACAAAGGATCTGAGCCTCATTTATTGTTGGAAACTTCTTAAAAGAAAAACCCATGAAAAAAAATCAATGTGTCTGTGTTTGGTTGCATGAGCAACTAAGTCCAGCTTCAAACTCCAGGTCCTCATCCAAGAAAGACAAATAAGGAGAAGAGAAACAGAAAGTTACTTGTGCTTCTCGAGAAGTACAATAAATGAGTAAATGGCTTCGTTCCAGCCGCATTAACACTTCCAGGATGAAGCCACAGGTTAAATCATCAGCTCTCATAATCTTTTAAGGCCCATGTGCATCTCAGATTCACAGGAAGCGTTCGCTTGAGAGAGCGACTCAGCTTGGACAACTTTGCTTTTAATTGCATTCCAGCATAAATAGAAGCAGAGAAGCTGATAGAAACTTAAAAGACACAACCTTTGCCCTGGTAATATGACGAATGAGGAAAAAAATATCTGACCGGAAAACTTAAATTATTTCATTATGGAATATTCTCAAATATCAAAAGTATAGAGGAATATTTTCTGCGATTTATACAGAAATAAAACCAAAAAATAAGAGACAAAGAACCACATCACCTGCCACCTACTATATCATATTAAATAGATTCAACTAATTCTGATTTAAACAATTTAATACCGTTTCCAATTTAAACCATAATATCAAAAAAACATAATACAATTGTGAATATTTTAAACACTTTATTGTCTCACATAAAATCATTATTACTGCCACTAAAATGAAACTGAAACTCTAAAGTGGACTCAAAGTGCACTGCCTAACTGCAATTACATGGCATTAAATTAAAATACTGGATAATAAAACAAACGTATACAAGTCATTGTAATGATAAACTACAGTCAGTAGACATAACTATAACCACCGTCATTCAACCGATTTTTTTTTTTTTTTTTTTTTTCTCCGTACATTCACTTTCTAGACCAATAAGAATCACAGCGATGGCAGAAAACCACAGTTGCTGGTAGTAATAATTACAATTTTATCACTTCCATGTATAAAACTAATACAGTCCAGATAAAATAAGGTGTCATTATGTGTAACAGCACAGTATGTGGCATGCACCCTTCAGCACACATGACCTAATATAACCTCACCTCAGTGGGAAGGTACAGGAGGTTGAGGTTGACTTCCTCTCCCCCGGGAAAATAACATGTTAATAGCAGTCCATCGCCACAGCAACAGAGAGCCATATTGTAGTTAAATCTGTCCGTAAAACCACAAGAGGCCTTGCTCCGTGTACTGTACATGGACCCATTGGGGCCATTCTCTCTCCTTTTCACTCTCATTACAGGATAAATGGAGTGCTGCTCTGTGCTGGTGCTTGCACTGCCCCCACTCTCCCAATCCCCCCTCTTCTTTTTTTTCCTCCCCACAGAGCCTTGGGTGAATTTAACTGTGATTTACAAGCAGAAAAATACAAAGGCCAAAGCCCAAACCAAAACAAAAGCTTTAAGGGACTATATCTACACAATTATTCTCCGGAGTCAGATCACCACTGTCATACAAAGCGACCACAGCTGAAGAAGAAAAACAATAGTGCCCCTGATTGAGCATCATTAAAGAGATCGAGGAGTTGTGCAACCATACAAAGCTTTCCATTTATAAATTCAGGAAAACATTAATCATCTGTCAGTTTAGACCTATTGGTTTACAGTACCTAATTTCTCTGAGGGTTAGGTAATAGTTAAGTAGATTACTTTATAGTGACTTTACAATTATTGTTATGAGAGATACAGTGATAAAGAATCAGATATTTCCCTCAGGGGTTCATCGAGACCAATAAAGAGTAGTTACAAGTATCACACCAACCCAGTCTGGAGATCACAAAACCAGAGTAAAATAACTTCTTCAGGTCAAGTAATGAGTAGACTGACCCCTTAAAAGAAAACCACAAGCTGATGGGTGCATCCTACTTGAACTTGTCCTACCCTCCAAGATCCGCATCCACCACAGTCTCTTAAAGAATCCTCTGTTGTTGTCGTTGTTGTTCGACTGTCTGAGGACGACTCCTGAGGGGCCATTTCATGACAATGCAGCCCTAAAAGTGTTGCGGTGTTCATGAAGAAAGAAGGAGAAACAGACAGGATGCTCCAGAGCAACACTAAAAGAGGGGAAGAGTAGCTCGTATTTGATGCAGCGACAATATCGGAGCCAAGTGGCCTTCAAGTCACGACTGAAGAGACATAACTCACATCCATTTTTGTGCTTACGTGGTTTCTACTTTGAAGTGCATCGTTGTATTGGAAGGATTTTTTTTTTCAACTGTATTTATCTTGAAGCGGTCAGGGTTTAGATGGTATGTGCGTGTTCACTGTGGTTCAACATCAATTCCACAGACTCTCTAAATCCATCACTCACCTTATCGAGCATCTAGTTTTGCATACGCTTTTGCTTGTTTTTTTCTGCTGAGGTTCCAAGATATACATCAGTATTTAAAAATTACAACTGCAAGATCCTGTCTCTCCAATACAACGACTCAGTTACCGTGAACAAACCGCAGTCACAACTGTTGACAATTTTCACTGGAATTACTTTCTACGGAGAAAAAAATTCCCTACAACCACAGAGGTCTGTGGATTATCCAGAGTACGTGTGACATTGTCTCTGGCAAGACAAATTACTGTAGAGTTTTTCAGCTGTCATTTCAAATTCTTTTCACCGCAAAACAAAATTTAATTAACCTCCATTGTATAGGAGGTGAAACGACCTTCAGAAGCAGATATATGTGGAGAAAAACCTCCTTGTTCAATAACAATGGAACAGAAAACCACAATAAAGCAAAACACTCCTCATATGTTGGGACGATGATGGAAACACTGGTCACGGGTCAGGCTGATAGACGCAACCCTGAGTGTCCGGGTGAAAGCGCTTCAGAAAGAGTGAACCAGCAGGCAGAGCTGCAGGGTTTCACACGTCACTGTATCATTGTTACCCTTCCTAGAGTTTGAGAGAGCAGCTTTCTCCGGATCACAGCACTTTATCCATGACCCCTTTATACAAGTGTATGAACAGCACAGTCAGTGGCTCAGCTTCTGACAGCTGTAAGCAATATGAGATCGTTGCCATTATTATGTAATTAACAGTAATTTCTGCAAATGACACTGCTAAATGGAGTGAAATAACTCGCCCAGACTGGCTTACCAATCTATTTAGAGGGGAAATTAATTATATTGGGCTTAAAGGAATCCTTCTACACTTTTTTTCCCCTATCTGATTTCTTGATAGAGCCCCCTCCCCAAAAAAGTGGAATAATTAAAAGCGTGGAACATCCCCTCTAGACGGGGGATTGTAAAGTAATTTGTCCTTTAGTGACAGATCTAAGTGACTTCTTTTGTAGGGCAACTATAACACGCTGATTCAATCAGTGCGCTCCCACGTGAGGGGGCCTTATCAGCTCATACAGCTGTATGACATCCAGCTTCATACAGCTGTATGTTCAGGAGATCAGTCCATTGCATACCTCATTTGAAGCACCCGGTCTTATTTATTTTCAGCAGAACTACAAGGAAACATTGTCACACACAAATATACTGTGGCAAACTCTCCCTGCAAATGAATCAGAAACTTGTTATTGTTCAAGTTTTAGAAGTTTGTGATTTTACAAAGATTAGTTCTGGTCAGACCGCTCGTAAATGACTGGAATAAATGGTTGCCTCTCTTTATTCAGATCAAGAGCGGATAACGGACTCGTGATAGGTCATCTTTAAGGGACTTCAGATGCCCCATTTGCAGTCTTCTGACCATAAACATGGCCTACATTCTTGCCTCTAAAAGGACACAAGAAGGTTGCTTGCGAGCTATATAGTCTCACAGTTTAAGCAGAAGTGAATGTGCACAAGAGGCTGCAAGAACTGCACATTGACTAGACTGAGTATCTTAAAAAAAAAAAAAATGTTAAACCAGCATCCTGAACCAGTTCCCATCATTATCCTTGGCAATTTCATGGGCATTTTATGTTTTGACAAACAGAAAATCAAATCAAATGAAACACCGACAAGCAAAGTTTTACAACATTGCATGCCAGACATCATCTGTACAATAGTTTTTTTATTTTGGTTTGGTTTTCTCTCAACTTCACCAGGGAGGTAATGTTTTCACCCATGACTGTTGCTTTGTTTGTTTATCTATCAGAGAGATTATGCAAAAAAACACTGAATCAATTTGCATCAAACTCTGTGTGAAGGGAAGCTGCACGAACCAGAAGAGAGACCATTAAATCTCGGTGCTGATCAAGTTAAAGACGCAGAACCAGGAATTTAACTCTGGAAAAAAAAAGATAATATTTTTCAATATTTTTGACAATTTACCTGAAAATACATGTAAGGTAAGAATGGTAGAATTGTGGATATGAGGTTTAGGAGTTTAGAAATTTGATGAAGATCCAGTTAATAATCTAACAATTATAATTGTGACTATTGCGCTCTGTTGAATGCCATTCTGGTTTTTAGTGGCGAAAACAAAGAAACAAACAATATTCTGAAACAGGGGACAACAACACATCTGAAAATGTCATTTGTCATAATATTACATTTTACAAATTTCGCTATTTAACAAAAATCTACCCAACAACATCCTACATCATCAATGTTAAATGTTATCTTAAGAGAAAGACAAATGCTTTCCCACAGTTCAGTGTAGATTAGAGACAGGGAATCTAATTATCTCAATAACTGATGGGGGTGGCTCACTTCTCTCCACTGCAGCAGAATACAGAAAGCAGTCTGATGCGACAGGAAGCTGCGGTGCCAACACGAATCCCACTGGGTCAGTGTCAGTGCAACAGCAGAATTCCCACTACTGTCCTATTGTCTGGTGACATCAAGACAGAAAACAGGCCACACTGGAGCCCTAACTAAATTACCTCCAGTAATTTTAAACTAGCTATGAAGAGCTGCCGCTGAATGGGTAATTGTGTGAGGGAATAGACCTGGGAAGCTGAAGGACAGAGACTGAAGCATCTGGAATGCATCAAGACAACGGGCCAAGAGGGTCAATTCACCGGGAGATTCATTAGGCAAGCTGTGAGCCTGCTGTTTGTATTGGTAACTTGTGCGACTGCATCTTGTTAGCAGGATATTGTCTACATAGCACCATGCTGATGCTGAGATTGGTGGCAATTTTGAAAACGGCTTCAGGAAAAAAAAGAGGCTGGAAAGTCATTTTGTAAATGTCTCAAATACTGTAAATGCTGAGGAAATTGTAAAGTGCAGACATAAGTATGTGACTTACGTATTCACACAGCAGGGATGAGAAATAACAGGCGTTGTGGATGCATTATCTTGGGGGATAAAAACTAATTGTATCCACTGTTTAAATTTTTATTAACCGCTTTCCTCCCATATTTACTAAACCAGTGGTTTATATATATATATATATATATATATATATATATATATATATAAATAAAAGACCTGCACCTCAACACAAAATTAACCCTTTCCCTTAAAAAATGTTGATAGGCCAATCTGTTGGTCAAAGAGCAACAAAAGCTGACCCCAGATTAGCCACAATAATGTAAACCAGATGCTGGCTCATTGGGAACTCAACATGACCTCTTCCTGTAGTGTGAACATGGCTGAAGCATCACGAACAAAGAGACTGTACATGAGGTCGTGACATGTTTCTAACTGTACAGCAGCACTGTGTGTGTGTGTGTGCTCTGACCTGCCAGACTCAGACTCTGCGCCTGTATTTACAGTGGGAGCAGAGACACGGTCACTGTGTCCTCGCATCACCTTTAAAACGAACAAATGAAGCAATGAGAGTGTTTTTACAAGCTCTGTTGAGTTTGATTTATGTCCTGAACACAGTGCCGCAGCGGATGGTGCTGGTGTCATAAAAATCAGCTATATCAGGATCAATGATCTGTCGTGTCATGATGAATTGAGAACAGTCACTGAGATGGACATTGGTCACACACACACACACACACACACACTTACACGTATAACCGCATCATAAAATCACCATCTGTTGTATTTTCTCCTGTACAAATTCAAATAAATCACACAATATTCTAACACAACAGGACAAAGTTGTGTGGTTTTCTTTTCTCTACCACCAATCAATCAATGTATCACAGAATAAAAAACTTTTTTTACAATCAAAGTGGATACTTTCTATGTTTTATTCAGTTTTATGAATAAGAACCAGTTAACTCATTCTGATCATTGATTAAGCAATCCAGTAATTTGATATGAGGAATATTAAAAAGTATTGAAAATGACCAGAGACAAAAGCGAAAGACAAAGAAAAGCTAAAAAGCTCATTGACTTTAACAAGTGTTTACCAAAGAAATACAGTGCAGCATGTTTGAGCACTTACACCGATAAAAACTACTGTTCAGCTATGTGGCTCCGACATTAAAAAGCTGTTATCTCACTAGACACCACTGTCAATTTGAATTACTTGTGGTCAACTGATTCAAATGGTCTAGACATGACAGCTTTTAAATAATTAAAAACGCTTTATTCTCAGTGTGACTGTCGGCATTGCCCCAACACAAAATTCAAGCGCGATGTGCAGCAGACGGTTCAAAACAGATCAGCAGGCAAAAGACTGGCGACGTGAATGGCTCATAGGTGTGACTTAAATAGTGTTCCAACACACTAAGCCGTTCAGCATGGTCTGCATTACAGCCTGGAACAAAAGCGGAGAGAAAAGCAGATGCAGACCCTACTCCTTGAACCCATGATCCATCCTGATAGGCGCATAATGAGAACCAGACAAGTGTTCACACCATAACACATACAAATCCCCATTCATTATTCATGGCAGATTACCCTCTTCATTAAGGCAGAGGCGGGGACCAGGGAACAGACAGACAGAGAAAGAGCGCACAAGATAGAAGAGGAGGGAAAGTCAGTCTGCGAAAAACATTACTGGTTAAGAAACAGCCAAACAGGACTCTGGCCCACCCACAATACTGAGGTTGAAGCATGCAAGCTGTCAAGGTTGCTGGTTATCCAGATAGGAAGGGCCAGAAACCATGACGAGACCAGGCGGTTTGTGCTGTAAAAAGTTCATGTCCCCAAGGCCCCTGAAGCTCTGCATTCTGCTTTGATACTGTAAACACAATGTGACAAAGCCCTTCTGCAGGAGGCTGGAAAATATCAGTGTAGCAGAACTGATATTACCCCAGCAAGACAACTTCAATCACCAGGCCCCAGCTAACCGGCATCAGTTGCTTGAACCTTGTTTCTCTGCCTTACTTTATAATCCGAAACCAAAAATCAATTTGCTTTTTTACACCATCTTCTTCACTTTCTGTCTGTGTAGCTGCTGGACAGTAAATTTCAAGTCCTATGAGCCTTTAGCCAAGTTGAGACCAGTGAGAAACTTTATAAAAACATTTCCTGATAAGTTTTATCTGTAACAGTTATTTCTCTGATGACACCTTATGGAAATGTCAGAGCTTATCAATTTGCCTAAAGTTACAGCAATATAAATGCTCCTACAAAACAAGCTGATGACTGCAGATGAGTCGGGTTAGCTCCAATAATATTATGAAATTAAAAGGTATGATGGCCGCCTCTGCTTTACCTGTGTTACAGTGAATGCTTTGCACCTTTTGAGCTTGTGACATGAGTTTTGCATGTTGAATGGCTGGGTTTAACATTAGCTGCACACCCTAAAAAGCAAATATTTCCATCAGAAAGAAAAGAAGTGTGAAATGTCTTTTCAGTAAGTGATTGATGATGTGTGTTGTTGTGAAACGCTACGGTGGGGGGCTGAGCTGTGGAGTTTTTCTAGGTTGGCAGGTGAGAGCTATTACCTGTTGATATAGAGGCTCTACTTGTGGAGAGACGCAGGCTCAGACAGGTAAGATGCTCAGAATTACCAAACCTTATTGGAAATTTTATCTATGTTTATGATAGATTATCAAGAGAGATCTATCAACACAACCTTCTCTGACATTAAGATTGTAATGATGCCTGAATGAGAGCTATTAAATGCAGTTCAGTCACTGAAAGCCTGCGTTGATCTCATAATCCTTCATTTTGTTTAATTTTTGGCACAGTTACTAAGACTAAATAAGTGTTTAAATCCAACATGTCATCTTAAGTGCACTGGTGCATCCTTTGAATAATTACATCTGTGATTGTAAAATCAAAACTTGAAAGTAGGAGAATTAAGAAACACACTGCACCAAAAAAGTTAATTCAATAAAAAATATTCCCAGCATATTTTAAAGGTGAAACGTAAAAAAACATACTTGTTATGTTTTTGAACTGGCAGCACGCTATGTCATTGTGCAAGCAAACAAAATAAAATACATGTTATATAACAGCAATAACTCTCTGTGTCTGTGAGACTAGATGTCAGACTGGCCTCAGTATGTTGCAGCACAATGGGCCTGTTCATTTTCTAAGTATGTCTGACCTGTAGGTACTCGACATGAGCCGTGCCGATGGAGCTGCCATTCACAGAGCAGATTTACATGGATTTTAAATTATCATGGCGAAGAAAAACACCATTTCACCAGTCTAAATCCTTTTAGCTCTTACAATGAACATGTGTATTGTTTGTTTTCTTTCAGTGGACAGAGGTAACGAACAGGGAAACTCCTGGGAATTACACAATCGCTCCTGTAGGCGGGTTGAGTGAAAGAACACAAAATGCAGATATACTTTGTTATAATCAAGAATTATAAAAAAACAGTGAAGAGTTTATCTGCAAAGTTTGACCCCCAGTTGACTGTAAGCATAGAGCAGCCTTGTTTTTTTAACTGTTTATAAAGAGTTTGCCAAGTGCTGCTGTTCGTGCATGAGTGGAGCTGCTGCTTTTTGGTCAGTCTACTGCTCAATTGCGCTCAAATAGAGCAATGTTTACATGTGGTCATAGTCAGGAAGTCGAAAAACTTACTGTAGGAGAAGGTGAGGCGTGGGGTGACATCGTTTTCCGTAACAGCTGCATGAAAGCACCCAACAAGCAGCACAGTGCAGGCTGGGAGACAGAGCCAAGCCATTCTCATTGTCCACATGCCTCCTCAGGACCGCCAGCCAACTTGCAGTATTTGCCTTTCAGGACTTTGGGGAATTCATGAAGAGCGTCTTTTTTAACCCTTGTGTTTATTTTCTCTCTTCCCCCCTCCCTCTCTCACTGCAGCTCCACGTTGGTTGAATGGAAGGCCTGTGCACTGTTGCAGAGTCGAGACACTCCTTCACCGCTGCAGACGATGAGGTTGGTTTGAAATGATGATCTGTGACCTCAGAACGAGACGGAAAGCCTCCACCGATCAGCCCCCATGTGTACGTAAACACAGCAGCCGATCAGCTTGGATCTACGAAAACCAAAACAAAACAGCATTCATTAAAATCAGTGCTTTGTTTTAGACATTGTGGGCATAAATGCCATCAACAACAGGCTAATGCTATATTACATTCACTATTTTACTGAGATTTATGCAAATGTGATTAGTTTTGCAGATAATTCCTACTAAAGCAAACAACAGTATCATTTTAACCTGATGATGGACTTTGATTAAAAGTCCCCAAAGTGATCATTTAGTGGATTAACATGAATGTTTGTATTAAATTTCATGGCAATGTATCCAATAATTCTTGAGCTATTTCAGCCTGAACCAAAATGGTGGTCAAACCGATTGAAAAACAAACTGTTTTACACATTATTTCCTTGTCACTGACAGTAGTAAGCAAAGATGGGCGTGAAATCGACAACAGGGAGGAAAAAAAAACAGAAGAAGAAAATACACCATGGGAACAATGCTCAGGTCAGGTAATTTGATAACGGCAGCTACTACAAACAACATTATGCTCCAAAGGACGTAATCTTCGTTTCTGAACTGCATGTACCTGTTCTATTGTGTAGTGTGATGGAAAGAAAAGAAGGCAGAAGTCTCCTGGAAATCTTTGTTAAAGCTTAAAGATAATGACAAGGTGCAACGCCCAAATAACAGCTCATATTACAGGAATAACAGGAGTTTCTTGCCACAGCTTTCCTCAGTTGAACTTTTGTTTTTTCAATTGAATGATGAGAAATGGTGTGTGTGCGTTATAAGAAATGATACTGTAAAACGTTTTGATTGCTACAGGTCAGAAAGGGCGTTAGTTGTGCTTGTTCTCGGTTACACCAAGGAATTTATGGAGATAAAAGGGTTTGAAGCCAAAGGAAACAAGTTTACTTGCATAGTCCCGCTGTTCTGCTCTCATCAACTCATAATTTCACTTTGTAGTTGTTTTTGTCATTTAATAGTTGACACTGGCTGACTCGCTTACCCACAACCTCTGCAACACCTCTTAAGAACACATGCGAATAAAACCACAAGATAATTATTAAACCAATAATAGAGTTATGAGGCAATTCAGTGATGCTGATTAACTGAACGTAGTGAGATGTTAGAGAGGAGGTTCAATACACACATCCCTGTTACAACTGCAAACGCTCCATTACAGGTGCCACAGGGAGCTCCTCATTAAATGCAGCCAACGGGAGGCTCAGTTTCATGTGAGGTATGGCAATCGATCGCAAAAGGTAGCGAGTGTAGCTATTCCTGGTTTCTATCAAGGGGCTTCTGACTCTTAGTCAATAAGCAGTCTGACGTTTGCTGAAAACACAGACATCTCCAAATCTGAGCCGGGTGGATGACATTTGGAGGAGCAGGAAGGCCACGATAAAGACCAGAGAACAAGACACAAAAAAGGGTTATTTCTACAGCACGACACACACACACACACACACACACACACACACACACACACACACACACACACACAAAGACGTGAATAGGAGAAACACAGCTAGACATATTCTCCTCTGTCAATTTAGTCTGATGATTAACACTGAAACTGTGAAATAAAGGACAAATTAAGTCTCATTCTTCTCAGTTAAGTGGTCAGAGACAAGAAGTTTTATTAAAAATTCAATTATAATTAAGGGGGGGCAAAAACAATGTCAAAAGAAGAGCTTAAAGAGCAAAAAATATATCTTACTCTTTTCCACCAAAACTCTAAAAAGGAAAAATAATCAAGAGTGTCTGGACACTGAGGAATTTCAGCCTACAGCAGCACGACTGTGATTCTTAATGATCATAATGACCAAAGCAGATGAGGTTATGAAAAGACTTCTGCTTTTAAAATTCCAGGCTGGGTCACTGTCTGAAGTTTTTTTTTTTTTTTTTTTTTTTGGGAAAGCGCCCCCTGCCAGCAGCCTACGTGATGTCAGTCGACTGTAACATGAAAAGGGGAGGGGAGCCATAAGCATCATCGCTGTCATATTGTGTTTCAACAATTCAAAGGGAGACAACACTTGACGACCGAGCGTTAATTTTGAGTTCGTGTGACAGTTGGGAAAATGAATCCCACGTGCATCAAGCTGAATCCGACCGAGGAACGTAGCGAGAGTTAGACTCGGCGAGAGCGAGAGAACAAGGGCCCCTCTGACAGCAAAGAAATCTATATGCAACTCTGCACTTCACTGCTCTCTCCTGCATGATGCATAAACTGAATCATCCCTTTCACTCCCTACACAGACGTGATAGTGTGCTCAGGCTGTGGATGATACTCTCCCATCTCTCTGTCTATGAGCTCCTCTTAAATCTCTCCAGTTTCTGTCTATGTCGCCTCCAGCAACATATCAGCCTTGTTAGTTTGACACATTTTACATATGTCAAGCTTTAACACAGATTATATAACAATGATGATCTCATCAAAGACACAAGTTTGGGATCAATGACTGTATATAAAGATGGCTGACGTGCCTCCATTTACTCCAAAGTGAAAATATTGCAGGTAAGAGCTCTGCTATGCTCTGGTGATATCTTTTGGAGCCAAAGTCTGCACTTGGTAGTGAAAAGGAAGAGGAGCCTAAGTATCAAATTCTTGCTGATACAGAAATTAATGATGTGTCAATCTCATTCGTCGGCAACTGTGAACCCAGAAAAGTTTTTTGGCATATACATTGATGTTTTAGTGTGGTCCCATCTGCAGCCAGCCACTTAGAGGTGATCGTTTTCAGACAACTGTCACATCGTCCGTTTTTATATACTGTCTATAGTCTGGATTTTGAACAGGTGGTATGACCTATCCCTGCACCATCCCAATAGAAAGTGAAGTATCTTACACACTGGACTAGATATAATGAATGCGTCATCCATACAAGTAACAACTGCTCTGCTGGTCAGTGAAGCCACAATAGTTCCCAGGAAGGAAGGACAGAGACCATTAAATGATGCAATAAGAAAATGTTCTTTAAAAAAGATGAGTCATCATCACATGTTGTTGCAAGAGGATTGAAATTCCTGTAAAACTTTTGTCACTGTGAAACTGAAAGTTTAGAGAATACACTCAATTTGCCATGAAAAGTAATGAAAAGTTTCTTATGAAAAAGTCAGGGGCATTTCATATTGTGCAAATAAACCATTGCACATTGCCTTTTTTATGACGTTAACTAACTGTGTCCAAAAGGAGGAAATAGGTTTTATATTTAACCAAACACAGACATTCCCAGAACTGCATATCAATCATTTCCTGTTATACAGACAAAAAGTACCACCGTATATCACTGAATGGCAAAGACTTACCAGTGACAGTGCTACTTATAAGACTATGTGAGTATTATAAATAGCAGCAATGCATATACTGCTGAAACAGGTGGCACCACTATTAGCATTTGCCATCTGAGTAGAGTAGGAGGGGGTCATGGCTCTCTGGATTCCACACACAGCCTGTTGACTGGAAAAGTGTTGACTGAGATATACGACCTTTTGGCATGTCTGTCATCTCAGGACGCTACCTACACACACACACACACACACACACATGTGTGACGGCTACCTACGTCATACGGTGCGGACAACCCAGGTCACATGCTCCCAGATGTGGCCTTCAACCTGTGATCAGGATCTTCCTCCCTTCTTTGCCCTCTCGACACATCCACCCCTTAAGGGCTCTCAGATGTGTGAAGGAGCAGATGTGAGACATGGAGGGATATCATCTGTCAGGAGAGGCTTTAATGGAGGGGAGCACGCCTGCACATATGGACAGAGTGGCTGATTCACTGTATGAGGAGTGTGGGAGAGCAGCATTGACACAGCTCTGCATCGGTCCTGCTGCCTCACTTTCAGGGTTGACCTGAATGCCTCAAAGCTTCAAAGCTTCTACAGTTATCATGGTTATCGCCATGCCAACTCAGTATTTCAAACTTTTTTAAACTATATTTTAAGTATCATTTTATATGCATTACCACAAATCCCAAACAGCCCATGACATAAGAAATAGTAACCCGGCATCGTTAATTATGCATCAACATTAATTGTTCTTAGTTGCTCTCAGACATGGACATTTAATCTTAGCGATCATTTTGTGCATCACAGTTGTTATCTAACATTACCAGCACTGATACATGATACTTGACCAGATGACAAGCTTATAAATTACAACTACACTAGCAAAATGTTGAGCATCAGGGATAAAGTCAAAGATGATTAACAGGAAACAGTCACCATGCCATCCACCAACAAAATTCAGGTGAGGCCTTACTCATCCAGATGTGACATTATCTATCTGTGAGTAAGAAGTGGAAGCATATGTGTCACAAAGCTAAAGTATTGACCTTGTGCCAACTTGCAGTCATGGGAATTTCATGGTAAATTAATCTGACATTGGTATCAAAACAATGGTTAATTTAATAGTTCCTCTTCAGTGAGACACTTCTGAGGGATAAGTGGAAATTTATGCAACATTCACATAACAAACAGCATTTCTTAGGTAGAGATGACTTGTTCTGATGTTGTAATTGTTGATAAGGAAACTGAACCAGCAAGCTCATTTACCAAAACTGCCATCGGTTGGCTAATTTATACTGTAACCGGTTTGGAATGGAAAGTAAAAAATGTTGATGTCTTGTTTCCTTAGTTGATTGTCTGACTCTACAAGTGGTTCTTAGTAACAATTTGCACATGACAATAGTATTTAACGTTTTCGTTGTGTAAACATCTCAACAACAAGCTATTTGTCAACCTTCAAAGGACTTTTCGCATAAACTTGACGATGAATTTTCAAAATGCTTTAGGAACCCGATCCTGTTCCCCAGCGAATGAAAATTCGGAAGTCTGTACGTTTGATTATGTGACTGTGGAGTCTGAAGAAATACTCGCTTGTTCCTACTCGACCCATTTTAAGTCCAATCCCCAGACCTAGCTAAGAGTAATTAATGGCTCATTCATCCCTGAGTGAACCATACAGCAGTAATTATGACCATATGCTATTCCAAAGACTTTTAATTGCCTAATTAAAATCTTATTAAACTACTGAACGGAGATAGGGGACATTTTGAACTTAAGGTTCAGGGGAGTTAAATCCATCAAGCTAGCTTCTCCTCTGAGGCCTGTGACACACGGTCAGAGGTTGCGAATCTTATCACAAGCGCTGATTTCCTGAAACATCGCAAATTTTTGAAGGCACAAGGAATTAAGGACGAATTGATAAATTAGGGTAATGTATTGGTGTGAAAGCAGATGCACATATTTCATCACTTCTGTCTTTCAAACCCATACAAGAATCTAAATCAACCTGGTCTCAGAAGTGAAAATATTCAAAAATGATATTCAATTTCATTCCATTTCCCCTCTGCACAAATTTCCATAACAGATGTGGAGCCAGCAGAAGCAGCTTGCTGATGAAATGTAAAGTAGCAGAGTTAGGTCTGTCGCTGGGCCTGCTATCACTATCAAGGCTGAAGTGGGTGAAAGAAGAGTAGAGTAGGGGCTCTGCGACAGACAGAAAAGTGCATTCAAACTGAAAGAGGGGGAAAGGGAATAAAAATAGACACAGAGACACATTTTCCTTTTGTTTCTCTCCTCATCAAAACCCTAATTTCCAAATTGGTGCACATATTGAGATTCAAATCACCTGAGAGTAAATAAAATTTACAAGACAAATACCAGGCACAGTGATTTTTTTTTTTTTCAACCATTGAGGGCAACTCCGTGTCAAATCAACCGATTTAAGAGAATTTTCCTGAGGTCAGTCGGGACGCCTCCGTAAAATTTGGCATGGAATGACCCCTGTGTGGGAGTCATTTGCCACTCTTGGCTTTGTGCTCTTTTATTTCCCGGCACCAAATCCACTTCTGTCAAAACACATCAGCGTGGGCATAAACCTGGATTAAAACTTTTCATGTGTCGTCATTAATGAATCCTCAAACACGGTAAAATAAAAAAAAAAAAAAACAAAACAAGGATTGATGCAAAATTTGGCAGAAGTTTTATTTATTTTTTTTTTCTGTTTTTCCCTCTCGCTGCGGCCTTTTCAGTTCTCAACAATCCATGGTAAGCTGATCCACTTTTGGGAAACAGCTCGCCCTGTTTGTTTCTCACAGAAGTGGTCCATTTCTTCTCTACTGATGTCTCACACACACACACACCCACACCCATACCCACACACACATACACCCTTTGCCGACCCTATGTGTATAAAATTAAATAAACAGCCATTGTAAACACAAACTAGAACTAACACCTCACAGTTTTATACCTAAACCATCTTCCCTTTCTGTTTCTGACTTATGGCACTGAGTTATCATCGGATGTGTATTTGGACATTGATGTCAAGAGTGAAACTGACCATCAGTCTGACATCACAAAGACATCTGAACAACAAAGTCTTCTCTGTTCATCCTTGAATCCAAGTCAATGTTGGAGCCAAATTTGGTGAAATTTCCTCAAGGTTTTTCAGAGATACTGCTTTCACAAGACTGGGATTGACGTAGAGAACAGACAGAAAGACAACCTGAAAACTGAATCGCTCATGAAACCTTAATGAATGTCGTAAATGTGAAACTGTCCGGATACTTTACAGAATCAGTGCTCAGGAGTTAGGGTTAAATGATTCTATGTCGACATTCATCCACTGCTTATCCCCATTAGGAAATGATCTTGTCTTTTCTGAGCTACACACTATTTATCCTGACGTGATGGAGCAAGAACCAAACAAGAGGGCACTGCTGCTGACTACAACAGCATTGTTTATGCTATAATAAATATTTATAATACAGTAAATATTGCTTATAAAAGAGTGAGCGGATGTATTCTCCAGGCAAAGACACGACTTCATTCTTTTATTTGTTTATTGGATTTGTATTTAATGTGAAATAAAACAATATTTTACAGTTAACTAAGTTGAAGTTCTATAGTGAAAGCATGAGTATATATATATATATATATATATATATATTCACTAATCCCCTTCCAAATTCATGCAAAAAAATTCTGGATGTGGCACCAAAAAAAAAAAAAAAAAAAAAAAATCTCACATCACCTGCAAACTGACGCAAGCTAAATCTCTCGCGTCGCTCCTGGAAAATTCAAATCACCTCCTTTACACAACTCAACACAGCCTCTCTGCTCTTGACACAATAATGCAGGATAAGGATGAATATGACATTTTTATGGGCTTTCCTATGTCAAAGTCTTACACTGAAAACTAATACTGACGATGGGTAGTGATGAGATGCACATATGAGCCCTCACAATAAAATTGCAATATGGAACAATCTTTCCGTTTCTTATTCCAAATACACACATGGTGCAAATGGAATGGATATAACAGCTTCACTGACTTTATTTGTCCTTCGAGGACACATTTCTGATACATACAAGGTAACATTTTGTTTGTGGAGTCTAATGTTGAAACTAATTTATCAAGAAACTACAAATATCTTTCCAAGTGCGTGTGTGTGTGTGGACCTGCAGTCTGATCCCAGTCCTCGTCCCAGCTTAAACTTTGGGTATAATCCTACTGCAACTCCCTTAGTACACACATACTTTCTGGGTTTCTGAAAGTATGTATCAGCAGTGGAAAGTTAGCAAAGGCTTTTAGTGTCACACACAGTAGGCACTTGATAGTAGCTTGTGAAGAGCCAAAGAAAGTGTGACCGTATGCGTTGCAGTCCAGCAAAAGCAGCAAATTCATCAAGAACTGCTTTATGAGACACATAAAAATATACAGTATAATATTGTTCGCTGCTCTGTTTTAGATACTGAGCGCCTGTGTTTTTATGAGGGGTCCAGGCGACTGCCAGACACAGGTGAGGAGCCGGTTTTCAGCCCTGGCTGCTGTAAGTAGGTCAGGTCTGCTGAAACGCTCACTCTCATTCTGGATGTCTACATTTGTTTACCATATAATTCTTGTCTGCACTTACGGGAGAAAAATATTGACCCGATAGAGCAAGTGCTGATAACAAGGCATCGACTTCAGGTACTTTATTTTGCCTTGCTCTTGTTTACCTTCACTGCTTTGCACTGTTGGAACAGATAAGTCTGCAATGTGCAACTATAACACAGCTGAAGTTCTTGTTTAAAAAAAATATGTTAAAGTGTAGTCAATGCACATATTAAACACCCGTTTACATCTGTGGCTTTTAATTGATAAGGGCACAGTATTTAGATATTTACTATAGCTGCCAAAGACTTTTTGCCTTTGGATAAATGCATCAAAAATGTCACCTACTACATTACTACTCCTTACTGAGAAAGTGCAGCAGATAAGGGATGAATACCATAGTAACTCTATGCTGAACCGCAGTAATATTTGCTGCTCATGTAAATTTATAGACCATTCAATCACCAACAATGCATTGAAATATTTATCCTCTTTGAAATTGATTAGACTGGTGTGGCATCCATGAAAGGCTGTAAACAAAGCGGCGTGGCTGTTTTCCCTTGATGTCCACAGCAAGAAGCTGCACGCATTCCAGTAGCTTAGAGGCTTAGACAGAAGCTCAGGCTATAGGCCATTGGGCAGAGAGCTCAACACATCCATCACTGCGTGAGACTGATAAAAGGCTCAGTACGTCCACTCCTCCACACGCTCGTCAATGACACAAATCGCAGACTCAAACCGCCTTCGAAGCGGCTTTTTTTCCCCTTCTTTCGACTCTGTGAAGCACATCACGGAACCAGTCAGTGATACGCATCTCCAGGTTTCACAAGTCATCGATCTCAGTGCTTTCCATACAGACGCTGACTCACCTCATTACCTTTAAACTAAGCACTTGGCAAAGTACGTATAATCGACTAACTTTCTGTCAAAAGACCGATTAATAAACTAATATCAGTGCTGCTGCTAAGCTCCACTAAGCCTCTAAAAAGCAGGTTAAATTTCAAGAGCTAAACTTTTTACCATGAGAAATAACGCTGCAAAATATCCACAATAACGTGGAGAGCTATGGGGAGTGGATCACATGGTGTTCATGATGCATTTTACTGTCTCTTGAGATCACTTAAACTTTTCTGAACACCTATTCCAACAAGGTGTTACATGCATAAATGAAACACAATGCTCTATATTCCGAAAAAGATTCTGGCAGATAATTAAGGAAAAATTTTGATGTTTCCAGAGCAGCTGTCATGTTTTGTTTTTTTCTTAAAGATCAATGACAGAGCAGTGTGGAGAGCGCTGCATTCATCCAAGCAGAGATAATTAGGTTCACGTTCGCTGTTCAATCACCTATTACCTGGTCAATTTAAAACGACACCTGTGAAAACAGTTTAAAGGCTCATTCAGTGGTGTGCAGACTAGAGTAGATCTGAGTTACAACACTCTGTCTTTAATGAACATAAACTTCTCCTTTATGGCCACATTATACACTCTGCGAGATAAAAGACGTGTTTTGTGGGATGCAGATGGTTTGCAGTGCTCTGTGAACACATTGAGACAATGTGAGAGTCTGTTGCAACAATGCAAAGGCTGTCTCACTCTCTAAATCAAGTTTCTTCAGATAGAGCATACGCTGCACAACTGATCCAGGGGCAACAAATATGTTGCAGATACTCAGCTTTGTTAAGTTTGTGGTTGCATCGATTCATCTGCTTCTCATCTCTGACTTTAATCCTCAACATGTATTAAAAGTTGATATCAAGCACAAGTCAGATCGTCTTTATTTGACCTCACCACTTGGCAGATAGATCACCTTAAAATATCTTTGTTGGGGGAAGGCCGCCCCCTTTTATGCGAGTCCTGAGAGCAGGGCAGCTGCCCCCCACATGCAGTGACCTCACTTAGTAAAGATCAATAGCAGGCTGCACATTCCTCATTCCAAGTCCTCAGGAGTCACTTAGGCCTTGGTATTCCAGTCATTTGAGCCATCTTGTGAATCCTTTAACACCCTGATATTTGGGGTAAATTCCAATCATTGAAATACAACATCCAAGACAACCAGATTTGACCTATGAGGGTCTACGCATCTGGTAAACCATACGGGGCAGATGACTTCTTGTCAATCAAGAGTGTAACCCCGTAAGCCACGCTAATGCAGTCACTCAAGGGCAAATTTGTCAAGTTAGCATAGCTCCGTTTATGTCTGATTTCAAATGTTTATACTTCACATTCTTCCCCATGCTCTTTTTCATTCCCCCCTCTCAATCTCACTGTACACGGCCTAGCACACAGCAAAATTATGGGGCCCACATTGATCCCTGGGCTAGATGATTTAATGGCTGAGTGACTGTTCTATTTAACCAGACAAGCATAATAAGGGGATTAGCAACCTATCAGATGACAGAGTTCAGTGTGCTTGGCTGCAGGTATACGGGGGCAGATATCCTATATCACATGATTTGTTAATCACTGTGCAGATGGTATAAATTAGTTAATTCTGAATAAGTGGAGTGTTGAAAGTAAAATTTATAATAAAAACTACCAGTTTAGCAAAATTGCACCACACTTGTTGAGATTTTTAAAGTAGAATTACTGCCATCAGTTACTTAAGGCACAATGGTGTTTTGAACCTCACAAAAAAAAAAAAAAAAAAAAAAGAGGCCTTGAAGTTCACGTCCCTCTTTGTTTTCCTGTGAAAATCCATACTCGTGTTTGTCTGAGATGTAATCAGAGTCTTGACACGTCCATACAGGACCCAGCCCTCATGTGGGTATGTTGGAGGGAATGATAGAGAGATGGAGGTGAAGTGATCTGTTACTAGAAAGCTGAGCCTCCTGACGGAGATATCAGGGCACGTAACGTCCAAAGTAATCTGCACAGAGGTAAAGGCTACTGAGCTGCAACCATACAAACAAGAAGTTACCATCTTTTTTTTTCTTTTCTTTTTTGGGAGAAACATTTTTATAGACCAAAGGGCGATGAGACAAATTCCTTTTAAACCAGAAAATGTCAAAGGACATCAGTATAATAAGCAAATAAGCGGTTAAAGAAAACATTCAAGTCTTATTCCAGCAAACATCTACTTAAGTCACTACATTCACGCAAATCCAAAAGAGTTTGCGTGAGGCTTACGCCGCCTCTGACGTTACCACAGGGCAAGAGAGTGATTCATCACATTATTTATAAACTATAAGATGTAAGGTCAGTGACTTGATCCATGAGGGGGACGAGAATAAATAGACTCGTATCACAAACATAAGGAGAAGCAGAGAGGAGCCAGAATACATTTCTCTGCATCAACAGAAAATGTTGAAGCTAAAGGGTGAACATCTGTTGGAACGAGTTCACACAATGCTGAATAAGCCTATCAGCGACAGGTAAATCTCTCTATATTCAACAGTATAAATGACTTCTGAGTAACGGTGTCTGTTGAAATGTTCCAGCAACTGGTAGCGATACCGTTTTACATCAATTAGCATGTTTTCTAGACCAGATAAAACGTAGGAGTAGCAGGCTAAAGTAGCTAAGAGTATAAAGGAGCCCATGGCAGAAAAAATGGAGGTTTATTCTACATTTATAATGAACTATCAGGCAAAAGAACCAAACTGTAGCTTTAACACGCTGCTTTTATCCTTAAGCAGTATTGTTTGTTTAAGAAACTGAAAGATGGTGAGACAGTTTTCCTGGGAAAGTGACTTCTGGGTCTTTTTACAGAGTTATCATGTAGCATCACTCTGACTGACCTGAAAAAAGTTATCTCATATACATTCAAAATAGAAATAGACACGACAACATGTGTTCTGTGATACTGGGAAGCACTTCTGCGTCAACTAAACGAGAAGATCCACTGACCACAGCAGGAAAAAAAATAGTCATATAGAAAAAGCATCAACAGTGTGAGTTCCTGTGAGCTTAAACTGCACCTGCATGCTGAACAGCTTCATCCCCTCCAGATGTCTGGAGGCCTCGCTAGACCCAGAGCCAGCACATCTATAACTGTCTCCTCGACTGCCCAGACTCTGGTGGATAACTGCCAGAAAGAAAGCAGAAATGCAGTGGGGGAACTGAGCCCTGCAGCCACTCACGCTGCACAAAAAGTGCTGAAAGAGGCCATAAGATGGCTTGTGTGCAGTGTCTTAATATATCACATCTTCAATCCAATCTGATGAATTATTCAGACGGCGCTATCTACTGTGCCTCTCACCTAAAACATCTGCCCTGCCAGCCTGTCTGCCAGCCCTGGCTTACACTCTGTTCTGCCACAGGAAGCTTTTAGTTTGCTGCTGTCCTGTGGCCTCCGTTCCATTTAACCCCCTTCCTCTATCTCTATTTCCATCTCTTGAACAGGAGGCATAAAGCATTGAGGGAAGGAGATTATGTTACCGTGTTAAAAAGAAAAAAAAACAAAAAAACAAAAAAGGGATCGGTCTGTACAAGATTTTCAAAAAAGAAAACAGTATCATTTTGCTACTACTGTGCAAATGTCTTGCTTGTTTGGAAACGCTCAAGACAAACTATCTCGTACAATACGTTGCCCAACGATATCTGCAGGGGAACAATTTTAAAGCTGTTCTGAAAGTCTAAACTTTTACAAGAAAGGCTTGTGGTTATTGAAAGACATGACAATTGGATGACTAATTGTTCAGTTAGTTGGTCTCAAAACGCAGAGAAATGACTTTTGAACTTTCCTGTCACATGAACCCTTTGAACACTACCCAATGTCAGATCTTGCTTGCATTGCCATAATAAAAAATCCAGATCTGGCAAAGTCTTCACCTTTGGGGCAGCTCTGGTTTACATCATATGTGAGAGGGGATGTGAAGCAGAGCATAGGTTGCAGTACGTACTTCCAGACCATTAGAGTGAGGAGTGCTTGTTAAGAATAAAAAGAGTACACTCACCTCCCCTCTCACCGTTTATGGCTCTTAGTAGAGCATGAAATGAATAAATACCAGTATCAGTCCTCCTCTCTGTCATCCTCTCATTCTCAATTTTCTCATTCATAACTTGCAGTAAGGATGACTGACTGGAAAACATGTGTCACACCCAGCACTATTTTTATCCAAGGTTAGAGAAGAATAACTTTATCGGTCCGTCTGTCAGATGAGCGAAAAGTGCATTTCAACTGGCGATATGCATCAAACGTGGTGCACCCCTATTTGTTGTTTAAGACTGGTATTGAACATTAATATTAAAGGAGAGTACAGTTTGTTTACAGTGAACCAATTAGAAGCCTGAGATCACAGCGCTACAGCAGGAATGTCTGAAAGGGTCGGCGGCACCATTACCAGGGTAAAGGCCACGACCTGGAATGTTCAGAGATATCAAATCACATCGACGAGGGAGTTAAACGAGGCTCGGTTGGAAGGCGATTCCATTAATCAGGCATAACCTCAAATTCGTGTCAGGAAACACACAAACATATCTGACCGCTAACAACAACCCCATGTATGTTTTTGCCGTACGTGACACCTTACAGTCGTCCCTCTGCACCAGAGGCAGCAGGAGTGTAGCTGCACACATAGCTTCAGGGATTAAAATAGAACTTTATTATTAAACACATAACGTGAGGGGGAACAGGTGTGAGATGAAGGGTGATGGTAACACATCTTGAAAAGACAATTTTGTGATTTTCACGTCAGCACATAAGAAACGCTGACATACGTGTAAACATACTCCACATGGTTTCCCAAAGATTTTTCACAGGCTTGTGTGTACAGTTAAAATAAGGAACTGCGACGTCCCCCGGATAGATGTGACATGTTTTGCTGGATGTCTCACACGGGTTAAAAGGCAGATCTGAGTGACTCGGGGACACTGGAGTGAACACAGCAATCTGGCCAAGTTCCATGTCCACAGTCATTTCCCACATCGTGGCATGGTGCAGGACTGGGAATAAACAGAGGAGCCTGCTGTGCTCCCAGAATGCATGTTTGCAGAGTTCCCATCAGTGAGTACACAGTAATAGGACTCCCCAAAGGCCTGTGTTTAACCTTTAGGTTACAAGTGGCTGGCCACTCCACAGCCCACGCCT
This sequence comes from Polydactylus sextarius, assembly GCA_016801845.1. Lineage (NCBI taxonomy): Eukaryota > Metazoa > Chordata > Actinopteri > Polynemidae > Polydactylus > Polydactylus sextarius. The sequence continues at coordinate 7,291,786 of CM028921.1, forward strand.
CCTGGGCCTCAGATATTAACCCTTTTCTCGCTCATTTTGGTCAGTGCAAACTGACTTCAAGCCAGATCTTTTGGGAAAAAAAACTTAAAGCACATGTGGTATGGTTAAAAGTAAAGCTACTAAATGGATTCAGTGGTGACTTTCCAAAGTCATTAATGAACTGTGACTCTCAACATTTGATGATCTGATGATTCCATGACAAGATATAAATTCCATCTGGAGACGAAGCTCATGTTATACTGTATGTTTCAAAGCTCCAGGCCATAAACTTGTATTTGTGGAGAATATTTTCTCAAAGAAACAGAATGGAAAACATTCTTAAAGTGCAATGCTAAACACAGCAGGAACTGTTTGAATTCAGAATTTCTCAAGCCACATAAAGCTTTCTGTTCTTCATTGTATAAATGTACCAATTCGATATGGTGAGTAGATCTCTACAAAACAGGATATTTCCAAACCAAAAAGCCGTTTCGATCTGTATTATTTTTTCCTGTTCTCCAGAGTAATTAGAGGAGACAGCACTGTATTTTAGGACCAGCTGTTTTTATTTGGTCTATGTTGCGTTACTGCAGTAAGCCTAGTTCTTGTCTTGTCTTGGATGATGTCTCACAACAGCTTTGGCTGAAGTTTAGAAACATATCTTGAATTACTCGAGAAAAAAAAAAAAAGAAAGCAACAGTATGATCTAAACTGTGATTCAATTCAGAGCCATTCCCCCTGTCACATAAATTTTAGCCTGTAACTGTACACATACTTTTTTTAATAGCGTGAAATCTAAACTAATTCATGACACCAACCATACTAAGGAAAAAGAAATAGAAACGAAATCAAAATGAAATCTGTCTGTCCCTCACACATACACACACACATATACAGAGACACACAATGACAGTGGCAGAGTAAACCTGACTATATAAACACATGAATAACAATGGATCAGAGTAGCCTGATACTAAGAAAATGCCTTTGGGATACGCTGACAAAATGGAAACATGTGCATATGGGGACGGCATAGGGGATTAGTTTGTGATAAAACAGTGTGATGCAGTGTGATTTATTTCCTCTTTGTCTTTTCTCCTCTGAGCAGATTTAGTAATGTGCAACAGGTTGCTCCCAGCTTTGAGCTGCTTCACAACACAGACACATAATTTTATCCTTTTTCTTAAATTCCCTTCTTTGGGGCCTTCTAATATAGAACAGACCTGCATCAAATAAATGTTCAATCTGCAAAGGAATGTTTTCTGTGTCCCAGTCGAAAATGTGTAACAGTGATATTTGGGACTTTCACTATCAACGTGTGTTGTAAAATCTAGTTTTTGGAAAAAACAACTCTGGATTTGAGGTATTGTTACAACAGGCACCATGCTTTACCAACCAGCCAAAGCTTTTCTGACAGCATCATACAGGCAGTTCATTGTCAAGGCCGCCGGTATCCACAATGAAACTGCCAGCTGTTTTCTTTGTGGATCAAACCAAAAGAAAACAGGCAGACCAAGGTCAGCACAGACAGGCTTTTCTCCTGCAGCAGACAGATGAATCTCCATATAGGAGGCAGCATAAAACAAAAACTCTCTGTGTCGCAGATAAGATGGCACAGTCCAGTATGTTCCACCCTCTTGTGGCATAATCGACCATTCTCAAAAAAATCATGAAAGCTCTTGTTTGTTCCAGTTCTGCTGGATGTTTGTTGATCATTTGAGGATCTGTGTCCGTGTGGAAAGTTTGGTTGGCGAGGGTTATCTCTCATGTCCAGCTGCCATGTCAGAGGCTGCTACAGACTCAAATGGACTTGCTTTTAAGAGGGATATCAAGCTTGTCCCAAGGCCATATAAGATGTCAGTGATGCTGATTTTTTTCCTCTTGGGAAAGTCAGAGGACTTATGAATGTTAAAAGCCCCCTCCACTTGCTCAGTATGTATTTTGGGTTGTTTTTGCTTTACTTGAAGTTTGACCTTCACTTTGTAGAATATTAGATGTGCAGGGCTCGACACCAACAGAGAAAGTTTCTCTTTGCGCTTGCTTCTAAAATATGATGATTTATGAAATATGATGACATGTACATATACAGCTTTGGTCCATCATGTATGCATATGTGTGTGTATATATATATATATATATTTTGTGTGTGTATGTGTGAGTGTGAGTGTGTGTGAGAGAGAGATGTGGTAACTTGAAGCTTCCAGTGGAAATATATTGAGAACCAACTTTTTTAGTTTCAGTAAGCTTTTATAATGAACAATATTTAAATATAAGTAATTTTCTTTGTCTTAAAACTCATCCGGGGGAATCTTTAAATACAAAATAAGCAAAGGATAAAACCAAAGCCCACTTCATACCTAACTCTCTTGGTGCTTTACGAAACTATTTGTTTTGTCAGACTCTTAATGACACAGGAGAGACAGACTGAGAGCTTTTCAAGTAATAGGCACTTGGCAGTGCACACTCAAAAGTGCGCATGAAGAGTAAATAAAAATCTAAGACTGACCTCTTCATTGACTTTTGACTAACTCATCCATTTATGGTTCCTACTCATTAACTACCACCCACACGTCCAACAGTTTGGCAATAGTTTCGACCAAGTGCTGCCAGCACAGTGTGGGTGGGAGATTTGAGTTTCACACAATAACACCTGATGCTTCTGTGTTATAGTTGCCAGCACAATCACATCATGAACAACTAACCTGTCTCATACACACACAACCAACAACTCCTCAGCGATTCAGTGTCCTGGCTCTCGACTATCACATATACACAATCTGAGCCACACCAAGACAATTAAGACCTTGTGTTGATATTTATGTTCTGGTTCTCGCCCATTGGCTTTTCCAAACTCCATTGAGTTCACACAAAGTTTGCAAGCTGGGTGAGGATGTGTGTGTGTGTGTGTGTGTGTGTGTGTGTGTGTGTGTACTAGCTGCCACATTCACTAACTCCTATCAGTGGAAAAGAGGCCAGTCACAGGCTCACTGCTGATGAGCTGTGCCTGGGATTAAAGAGTCTGAGCCATCCTCACTTTTTTCCCCCTGCATTAACACACACACACACACACACACACACACACACACACACACACACACACACACACACACACACACACACACACACACACACACACACACACACACACACACACACACACACACACACACACACACACACACACACACACACACACACACACACACACACACACACACACACACACACACACGCCAACAAGCCTTAAAATACACACCCAGGTAAATAGCTGTGTTTCCAAAGAAAATAAGTCCAACATCTCTTAATGCAAGGTTAGCTCCTAGACGTACACAATCTCCCATAAATACACACAGATCAAGACACACACACACACACACACACACACACACACACACACACACACACACACAGACTGGGTCTTTAATGACCCCCTTGCCATGCTATCACCTTGCGATAAAGACCTACTGAAAAGGGCGGAGGGCTGTTTTGTGTCAGCTCACACCCACTTTTCCCTTTAAAGAGACAAACTAACAACAAACCCACCACAAGCTCCGTCATAAAAAAGTTTATACTTCACTCAACAGGGAAATGACAGGTTATTTTGGTGTTATTTCAATAGGTAACCAGAACTGCAGCGTACTCCCATCAATGATTCATGACGCACTGCACAGTTAATGAACACAAGGGTATAATCTCTAACAGCAGTACTTACACTCTGTCCCACTCAACCGTGACACAAAAACTTCCTTCAGATCTAAAAAAAGGCTCCCTTTAGATGACACAGACACAGATTGATTGCTCCTCCCGGCAGCGTCAGAAGAAAATCCACACAGAGTAACAGAGTTTAAAGCTCTCGCAGATGACAGCTACTGAGTCCGCAGGTCCACACTCTCCCTCTCTCTGACACAGTGTCGTACTACAGCCCGCCTGCAGACACTCAACACTCTGGAGCTCCTCCCATTACACAGTGTGTAAGATAGAGGGAGTGGGAGGGACGGCTTCTACACCAAGATCCTGACTTTTTTTTTTTTTTTTTTTTTTTTAAACTTAAGGTGCCGATGTTCAAGTTTAAACACTAGCAGAGCTATTGCGTTGGGGAATATGCTACACGGTGTAATTACTAAACAATTTCACAGAGCTCAGGGCAGAGGAGTAACAAAGAACAAATGTTTTATATGTGCAGATCAGAAAAAGAACAAAAGATTAAAATCTTTAATACTCTGGTTGTGTTAAAGTTATACTTGATAAAATAGAGCAATTTCTAGTTTTATCAAAGAACCAAAAAAAAAAAAAAAAAATTATCTCCAGCGCATCCTGTGAGTTATTACTCACAACACTGATGTCTGGCCTCTTTTGGGAAATCACAACCTCATTTAAAAAACTACATAATAAAGTCAGACAAGGAAACGTACCATGATATGGCTACATTTACGTGAAATGAGACAAAGGCCTGGCAGCTCTGAACACAGCCTTGTCGCTTTTTTTTTTTTCTTTCCCCAAACTCTCCTGGGAGTTGGTTCCCTTGTTATGGCAGATGTTAGCCTCCCAGCCAGCTGCTTGCACCCATATAAAGACTTGCCTTTAATGATTCTAATTACCAGTAATGTCAAGCTACTGGAAAATAAACCAAACTCTTGAGAGTTAAAAGTCTTTTCATAGCAAATGTATGGTTTTAACATAAAGTTTGTGAGAATTTTGAACTTGAATCAGATGCGGAAACTTCAAATCTACTTGTTCACTGTTTACCTTCATCATCAACACACAAGACAAAGCAGAACTGCACCATATGGAGCACAAAAACCCTGAGAGCAGCAAGTATAATGCAGAGCCCTTCCCTTCCTTTTTTTTTTTTTTTTTTTTTTTTTTAAATCTTGGTACATGTACCAAATTTTAACTGCAACAGAACAATGACATAAAAAGGTTTTAATGTAGCTTTTTCAGCTGAAAGACACCAGCAATATTTCATTATATGTTTGAGGCTCTGTGATAAATTAGATTTACTATTACTTTGTCCTTTTAGTGGAACAAATTTTACAAATATGATCTGATGAGGACCCATTTTGTGCCTTATATGATACAAACAGTACATATACGTTTATGTTTTGACGTGAAGATGGACGTGTTTACTTGCTCATCCACAATATGTTTTTGTTTAATTTTCCAAGTTGAATTGTTGCGCCACAGATGTAACGATCTGATAAAAATCTAAAACCAGAACCTCAACATACCAGGCTGATACTGAAACACTTTCCATGTGATGCAATAAAATACAGAGTACGAGTGAACGTTTCCTTCACGAAAGGCGCATGAAGCAGACGTTTGGAGCTGACGTATGGAGAAAAGTAGTTCGGAAATAATTCACTACAACAACGGCAAGGACAAAGTTTTCAGGCCATGACACTGAAAGTGCAACAGAAGCGATGCAGTGAAGTCTCAGAAGGGGCCTTTTCATGGATTGTAAAGGGGACACACAGCTCCAATGAACCACATACTGCCCTTTCTGTTTCATTAACAGAGCTATTATTTATTCAGTCTTAATAATAATCGTGCCAAAACTATCTCAAGTGTGTTAATAAACCTCTAACATGCTATATATATTTATATTCAAATGTGATTATTGTTGATGTGCCAATGAATGTGCACCAAAGCGTTTAAAAAGTAAAAGCGAAGTGTTACCAAATAACTTCACATGCCATCTCCAAATATATTTCCAGGGTAAACAGAGAGAAGTGTAAGATAGCGGGGTGTTGAGACGGGGACGCCTGTTTCTAAAATAGCAGATGCTAATTATACACTTTAGGCAACTGCTAAGGAGGGAGACGCGATGCCAAGTTTGAGGTGTCAGGATTCTGAATGTCGGCTCAGTGTTTCTGTGCAGAGTCAAGATTCCACATTGTCACCTGAAACCACAGCAAGGATACTCACTGGATGTCTCATTTACAGCCTATGACAGTTAGATAACCACCCCCCTCCCCTCTCCAGTGGACGGGTAAGTCACCTCGCGTTGAGGTGGACCACCTGCCACTGCCACACAGACGACCTTTTGTAAACAATCCATAGAGTATAAAAGGACCCCTCCGGCAGACGTCTAAACACGTGGCTCAGACCAGTCAAACACATGAAGACTGGCCTTTTTCATTGCTTGTGACCCTGTTAATGTGGCTGCTCTCAAAATGTCGCTTTTCATTGCCTCCGTGTGCAGTGACTCCTACACAAAGTGCTTCCCACCAGTTACAATTAGGCAACGGAGAAACACTCAGTGGTTGTTAACACCTTGAAAGTACTGTGAGTTGGTTTCTGAGAAAAAAGGGGGACTCTAGGAAAAGGATGGATGTCATGGGTAGGCCCTTATGAAATTATCAGGCGTTATCAGTGACATTAATTGATGGAAGAGATTTAAGTGTAATGAGTTTTAAGAAATTAGATAAACTTATACTTAATTTTTTGCTTTATACCAGGATTTTGGAGAATAATAGGGATTCTAGGAAAAGGATGGATGTCAAGGGTAGACCTATTTTTAAATTGTTGTGGGTAAATATTGGAGGGAAATATTAAAAGATGGCAGAGATATAGGTGTAATAAGTGAGTTAGTTTTCAAAAGACTTTAAACTTAATGAATTTTTTTGCTTTATATTAGAGTTTTTGAGAACATTGTGTCTAGGAAAAGGATGGAGGTCAAGGGTAGGCTGATTTTGAAATTATTGAAGGATATCTGTAAACTAAAGGACGGAGGAAATTTAAGTGCAATCAGTTTTGACAAATGAGGTAAAGTTCTATCGAATCATTTTCTTTATATCAGAGTTTTTGACAATAATGAAAAAGATAGGAAAAGGATGGATGTCAAGAGTAGGCCAATTTTGAAATTACTGAAGGTTATCTATAAATATTAATAGATGGCAGATATCTAAGTGTAATGACTTCTGAGATATAAGGTTAAACTTGTGTAGAATTTGATTCATACTGGAAAATGTAATTCAACATTTTCACCCATTAATTATTAGTTTTTTATCTGTTAATACTAAAGGTTTGTAGTTGCAGTAGAGACTATTATGTAATAGTCAAAATGCACGGTATAGTGAATTTTAAGTTTGATTGCAATTAGATTTAAAAAAGTGAGTTTTTGTGAGTCCAGTGGGCCGCATGAAAATGCGAGTGTAATCCTTCTTCTCAGCATGTTTCACACACAGCTGGCAGAAGTGCTGACAGGTCAATCTATATAAATGAATAACAATCGTGGAATTACAGCGCTGCGATAAGCCCCCATGTTTCACTTATTAGCTTAATGGAAACACACCAGATAGCAGCACTAGGCCACTTAGAGTCACTGAAGCTGACAGAAGCCCTGAAGACAACTAAGCATCCCTGCGACCTACAGTGAATCTCATCACTTCAAGGTTCAGGGGTCGGCTCTGTTTGACTGTATTACGATGAGAGATGAAGCTTTGTTTTACTGTGGTAATGAGTTTGTTAACACAACACCATCCAATGTGTTGAAATATGTGCTGATAAAATGTGACAGTGGAAAAAATAGATTTCACTTCCTCCTTCTGGTTTGGCTTTATCTTAACAGCTGTATATCCTCTCAGTAAAGTACAAGAAAACTGCACATTTGAAGCTAACGTGTTTTGACTTCCAATGCTGAGGCTACCTATGGCCTTGTAAAAACAATACACTTTCCTCTGGAGGGCCAACCTCTTTCTTAATTTTTCAGTAGGAGGAAAGTACAACAACACCCACGAGACCTTTTCAGTTCTAAAATCACCATGAGCAAGAAGTGGAAAAAAATAATTTACCTTTTTAGCAAAAACACTGCTGTGCATCTCACAGGTTGTCAGTAGTTGCATAGTAACAGCGGGGCCATGGTCAACACCTTCCTCAAGCATCTGTACAATGCTATCAACTAAAAGGTAAAAGCCCAGTAAATAAACTAAGTGAATTCTAAAGCAACTAGTCACAGCTACTCAGCAGAGACCTTTATTTGTCCTCACACCGTTTAACATTTACCCTTTGGCCTGATTTTTTTTTTTTTTTTTTCAGCCGCACTCTTAACTGTGAAACCAGGTCACTGTAAAGACACTGATGCTTAAGTTTCATTATTTGTATATGAGATGAAAGTCACGTAGAGTAAATAGTCCTAAGGTTAAAATCACCTTATTCCACACTGACTTTATCAACTATTCATTAAATCTTTCTGAGCTTTACACTGAGAAATACTCAAGCTTCAGTGGGGCGCCACCTTTTTTTTGTCTTTTGATAGTTAAAATTTTCACACATGAATCCAAATCAATGCTCCTAGTACCTATTTTCAAATGAAACTATTTTGTTGTAATATCTAATGTGACATAATTAAGATCTTTGGGATCTGAACTTGAATATAAAATACATTTTTATGAGTTTGAACATGGTTTGGATGTATAGTATGTGTCTGTAATGACTGAACGCTGAACCATTATCTATTTGTCACTCTTTACCCCTTTGAGTGACCGTTACAATTTTGGATTATTTTGAAATTAGTACTGAAACTACATGATTAGTTAACTGACAGAAAATGTAATTAATTAATTAGTTAGTTAGTTAGTTCATTTTCAAAACAAATATCCACTTTGTTTTATTTATTTATTCATTTATTGCACATATATTAATGTGAGAATTAAACTAAAAAGTAAACAAAATGATTTAGAGATGGCAAATCTGGATTAGCATAATCTGGATTAACAAAATCTTAATTAAGTATTAGTAAATCAATTACCCCTAACTTTAAAACTTTTATCAAAACACATCTTAGGACTCTTTTGAATAAACGTCAGGTTCTAAACTCATTTGGACACATCTGTCATCTTCATAAAGGTGAATGAGCTGTCCGGAAATGTACCAGCTGAGGTAACACAGTGTGACCCACAAATGAGGTGAGTGATTCATTCATCCTGACTGTAAGTGTAACCGGTTCAGCCTGCTGAGTTGTGTAAACTATAACTCACATATGATCAATCACACTCTTCTCAGATGGTCTGGTGTATGTGGGATGTTCTGGTTTTTCATCTTGTGCTTTGTCAGTTTGGCAAAAAAAAAAAAAAAAAAAAATGGAGCTTTGATGGCTCGGCATGACCACAACCAAAGGCATTACTTCACCACCTCTGACACTGTAGCTCTCCAACAGAGAGGGTTTGTGGGATGAGTGCCCTCTGGCAGGGAGCTGATGCCAATGAACAATCCCTGGGGTGTGTGTGTAAGAGCTTTTCAGCCATCTATGTGACTCACCGCTGGTCCTTTTATTACACTGTTGCATACGTGTGCATTTTCTCTATGTCACTATGCCATTTTGTTTATTAGTCACTAGTCTGAAACCGCTACTGGATTTCCCAGTATTATTAGTCACATGCCCCTAAATCATGTTACTGTATGTATGACTTCCATATCATGCTCTCTTTCAGGTGCTTGTGCTGCATGTGGCTGCATGTGGCTGCATGTGCCCCCCCTCAAAATCCTTCTCTAATCTGTCTTCATCTTTATAAAAAAGAAATATGTTTGTGGTAGTCTTGACTGCCAAACTATTTATTGGATTAACAATTTGTCAAACCCAGAGCCAATGGCAAAGCTCCAAAGCAAGTAAAGCCTGCTCAAAATTCAACAGACAGAGCGAGAGGAACAGCTCGGATGCTCCTCAGGTGGCCCTCCATGTCCGTGGCAGCAGCTCAATTTTCCTGTATTTTCCACCTCAGGACCCCCTCCCCCACACTTGCACATCTCCACAGCTAAGCAATTTTTCCCCTCTCGTGGCAAGGAATTTAGATTCACCAGTCCAACAAAATCAATGTGAAGTCCCAAAGCTCATGTCACAGAACAAAGGGATGAGCAAACGCGACCTCATATATGGTGAAATGATATAAATTTGTCAGCTGAGAAGACATTTCTCTATCTCGTTTACACGGTGGTAGACCTCTCTTTAATATCTCCAGCTTTCCAATATTAAATTATTGTAGGCTAAGTTGTAAATCAATATGCAGGAAAGCTGGCTGCCAACATCAGACAGATTGTTAAATCAATATGATTAAGTATCTATATATGTACAGTTTTTAATTCCAGGAATAATCCCAAAAAGACATTCCTGCATGATTTTCTTTTCTTTTTTTCTTCCATTTGTCTAACCCATTGTGATGGTCCAATTAAAAAAAAAACTTTCCCTTGAATTTTAACTTTTTCATAAACAGTCTTGTTTTTAGCTTTTTGATGATGTTGGTCATTTTTCAGATCAAATCAACCCAACAAAAAAAATATGCATTAGTTGCAGGACCAGATAGCAAACGCTGATATACGAGACAAAATTACATAAATCTGAACACATCGCCCATATCTACCCTACATTAAGACCCGTTACCACTATAAGACTCATATAAGAAAAATCTCAGCTGATGATGAAGAATCATATTGTTATAAATCAGACACAAGTAAAACTATTTATATAGAAAACCACTGTAAATAAAACTGGCCTTTTCAATACACTATGCACTGACAACAACTTGTTTTTTCAGATGATACTGGTGAAGGTGAAACTCATAATTGGAATAGACGGCTTTCAGCAGTCTATTAATTACATACAGGCTGTGGTTGGATAGCCTATTATTCAGAAAACGCAGTAGAATAATAGCCTGAAGGATAATATGCTTTGTTGTGTGCCGTGTCTCAAAGACCAATTACTTTCAGTGTAAACATGACCTCTTCCCCATGGGGAAATCATAAAATAACCCCTAGAACTACTACATGGCTTGCTCCACAGCTCCAGAATATATCCTGATCCCAAACGGCCAATGATACCATGATATGGAGATGTGTGAGTTCATCAAGTTGATTACGACAAAAGCGAAACGTTATACTCCTAATGTACTGAGTGCTGAGGGAAATGACCTGATGAGATGAATGGATAGTAATAGACGAAAAGGAAGTGGAGATGAGTTATGACTCAGACACGAGGAAAATCCTGTGGATGAATTAGTTATAAGGTCATCTACATGTGGGGCAGACGAGGGATGAAATATTAACGTAGCATGTGATATATATAAGAATTAGGGTTAAAAAAAATAAATGAATAAATAAACTCGCGAAAAAGCACCTCCTCTACGTTTACAACCAACCCGATGTGGTCCTGTCCTAGAGCTGCGCATCCCGTTAAAAGACAGTGACGAAGACGGAAAAGTGTTTGGCTCAGCATCTAACGCACCAAAATAAATAAATTAAAAAGAAAAAAAATAAACATTTATGTCACAAATCTGCATGCAGACAAACATCCACTGCATCATTCATTCATCTCAGCTACACGACTTTCATCGCACACGCCCAGTTTTTTTTTTTTTTTTGGTAGAGGAGACGAATCAAAGTGAGACGTATCTTCCACTGAAGTAAGATAAAAACCATCTGATGCAAATCTTATTTTTAAAAGAAATCAGAAAGTACACTAGAGCTATGGTGTTTTATAAAGAGAGGAAGAGAAGAAGAAGAAGAGGGAAAAAAAAGCATACTGTAATGTCTGTTAGGGGAAAAATAAAATTGCACAGAGGAGATGAGAAATCACTTCACACCAAAGGTAATTGTAGCTTTCCATAACACATGCTGAATTACCCTCTGAGCCAGGACAGGGATTCGTTTCATCTTTACCATGGAAACCAACACCATACTACCGTATATGCACACACACACACACACACACACAAACACACCGAGAGACCAATTGCCATGGCATCCAGCGCCGTGGCGACAAGAAGCTTTAGCGACCAGACCAATTTACTCAGCAGCTAACTGGACACTCAGTCAACCTTCTGTCTATCACTCCCCATTTCACTCTCTCTCTCTCTCTCTCTCTCTTTCTCTTTTTTTTTTTCTTTACAATGGATTTCTTTTGTCATGATCCAGAAGAATTACCTTTTATCAGCAGAGGACAAGGTCTTGCAGTGCAGGATAGGAGTGGCTCTCGTTCAAGCGGTGACAGAGAGGGGGAAAAGAAGCTCTGCAGGGATCCCGGGAGATGCTCAGGGATGCAGCTGAACCGGCACCGCACACACGCACACATCCACCGCCACTATCACCACCAGTGAGAGCAGCGGCGGCAGTAGCGGCAGCAGCGGTAGCAAATCGGAAGGGAGGGAAAAAAAAAATGTAAAAAAAAAAAAGCAAGAGAGGGGGTTGCTCTATCAGCAGCAGGAACATTACATCATAGGCTGCTTCTGTGGAAGGGTGGGAGAGGAGTGGACGGAGAAGGGAGGTGCTCCTTGGAGCAGCACTCTCTGTCACTGCTGAGCTCTTTTCGGTGCATGCACAAGTCCAAATTTAGTATTTATGATGAAGTAATTGTTAAATGCTCTCAGTGGTCAGAGGCAGGCCTATGTAATGATTACATCAACTGTACTTAATTGTGTACCATCAGTGGGATTTGTTGTCAGAACCGATATAATATGATGTACAATATAATGTGGCTTTATCCCTGTAGGGGAAAGACTGTGTATGTGTGTGTGTGTGTGTGTATGTATGTATGTGTGTCCACTGCACAGCAGCCCACACAATGTCTATTCTGTGGAGTAATTCAATTGCGTGACCAGTGCTTGCTTACCAGTGCTCACGAAGCATGCTGATATTCAACCTCTGAAAAAGGTCATCCGAGATTCCTTGCAGCATTGAGTGGATAGGTGCAACTGTCAGGACTGAACATCTGCTCTCAGTGATTATATTTAAACTTGGCTGTCACAATAAATTTGTCAGAAACTATATATATATATATATACACACACATATACACACACACACACACACACATGCACGCGCGCACGCACAGACTTGGGACGGATGTACTGGTCGTCTTCAGTGGTCAGACGTTAACCACTGTTTCACGCTGGTGCGCCACAGACCACCGCCACTTGACAACTACGGTTAGAGAGAACCACATGATTTCAATCCTTTTCCCTAAACAAATACAAACGCACTGCCACAAGTATGTACACTGTGTCTGAAAAAAAAAAGGACCCACAAGCTAAACAAAACACATTCAGACAAACAGCAGAAAGAAAATGACAAGCAGAGGTTGTGAGCAGAATGCAAAGATCCCACATCTAATCTGGACTAACAGTCGCAGTGGTATGTATACACTGAGCAGAGACTGGAGGGAACTGTGACACTTTGCTCTCTTTATAAACAAACAAACAAACAAACAAACAAACAAAACACTTAAACCTGCCTGTGTTGGACTTTTACTTCAACACTGAGGTTGCAATTTATCATTATTTCCATTCGTTATTAGGTTTTGCACAGATTATTACACAGATTATTTTAATAATCTGTGTAATAAGTGTGCTCAAAACAAAAAAAAAAAGACTAAGTAGAATACAACAATACAAGAGAATATTTGTATATATGTTTACTACTTTAAATGATTTAAACAATTAATTGACCAATCAACCATCTGTCAATCAAGTACTTGTCTTAATGGCTGTAATTAACAATAAATCAACTGATTGTGAATTTTGAAAGGGGTCACTCAGAGTCCCATTATCATCAATCTCTGCATCACTGAGGTTTTTGTTGTTGTTGTTGTTGTTGTTATTTATTGCTTTTGTTTCAAATCGCTCATTTACTATGTGTTTAAATCTGTCATTAATCCCTGCAGGGGGCCGTTTGCAACACAAGCGCTAATAAACCAGCTGTACACTTCCTGCCGAGCAGCGACCATAAGAAACGCAGACTTGCCAAGTGGCCATATTGAAACAAGCACGAAGACCTTTGTATTATTATTATTATTATTATTATTATTATTATTATTATATTTTTTTTGTTTTGAATAAAGGGTGTAAACCAGAGATATAGCTTAAATGTAATTACTGGGAAACCACTTGTTGTTTTATGATATTATTACCACTAATACTGATAATAGTGTTATCACTAATGTATAATGTATTCAGTGGCACAGCAGTTGATAATCTAAACAGACTGTCACGTATTGTGTAAACAGACAGGAGCCATGTTGCCTCATGCTGTGCAACATCTGTCACAACCCAAACAATTTAAAATAACTTTTTGGATAAGTGAGATAAAGTTTACACTAGGATACAGATGTGATGTTCACATTAAGACAACAAGTTGTTCACAGGTATAAAACAATACGTGATGAAGCAAATAAAACTTGTGTGCGCTGTAGCTCTGCCCAAATATTACCTCTAAGTCCAGCTTAAGAGCAGTCACAGGTAAACCAGATCTGGTACATGTAATAAACTCTCGGTAGACACTGTTTGTTATCTCTCCTTGGCTTGAGATCCACATGTTTGCTTTTATAGCTCTGGCTAGAAATAATCACCCACTCTCTTCTCAGACTGGAGAGAAGATCACTGACAAAATTCAAAGCAAAACATCCTGCTGTATTGCATCTTTTAACACATAGTGAAGTTAAGTGAAACCAGGCAGGATTCTGGTAATCGTCTCTAGAATAAACCTGATAGACCATTAACCAAAAGAAATCAAAATACTGATAAAAAATGGCTGACTGGTTAAATCAGCATCTTTAAGATTCCCCTCCTTTATTTCTTTATCGCTAAACAGCAACAGCAAAAGACTATCCGAAAGCATGACTAACTATCCCGTTAGCATGAGTTTCACAGATAACTGTCACAGCATGTTTTGGCAGTCAAGTCCACCAGCAGTGATGATGACACAGCCTGGCCTAGAGGCCAGAAATGACAGAGCACAGAGACCTTTAATTTAAGGCCTGATGGCCAGCTAAAGAACGAAACCCAGCTCTTAAAATGTCCACGGACAACTCACATCCGTCATCTGTAATGTACGCTTCATCTTTGTCACCACACAAAGGAAAACTCAACAAAAGTTGTTTTGAGTGACATCACGCAATGTGTATGAGCAGTGTAAATAACAGAAAATAAATAATTGGGCCTAAATGGAACAACACGTGCTGATTTACTGTCACAGGTCATCAAATTCAGAATAGAGATCCATCATTAAAACTTCGCAGTTGTGGCTCTGACAAAAACGGCGACATCACAATGCACCCAAACATAGGGAGGAAATAAAGGAGCACTGTATGTGCAGCAAAGATCTTAATAAGTGTGACAGTGAAAGCAAGAAAATCAATCCAACTGCTCTTTTGTCCATTTCTCTTGTTTTAAAATGGAGCATAAAACATTCCTCAAAAGCCAAGTGTTGTAGGTTGACTGGAATGCAGACTGTACTCCAGACCAGGCTGTGTGATTTCCAGTGTGTGTGACACCATTCAGCAGATGATGCCTGAGGACGAAGGGTACCCCAGAATGTAAACAGCACTACAGATGGACCTGACCTTTGCTAACATAAATTGGCTGAACCCCTCATGACCGCAGGGGACAACGGCCTTGAAATATTATTGCTGCGGTACACAGACTATCATTCTGCTTTTCCGACAAAAAGCCTCCTTTTTTCTCGAGGAGCTGTTCTGTTTCACAGTTGCAAATGGACTTGAGCAATTTGCAAAAAAAAAAAAAAAAAAGGACAATGACAGCATTGAGAGATGAGAGTTACCGTGACACGACACCATTCAAAAACCTATTTCTGCAGTTCGAAATAAAAATTGTAGAGGCATTATAACACAATTAGATGTGAAATTTGGACAACCCAATTATGAGCATCAGATAAAAAAAAGCACAGATGTGGTCACGCCCTGATTGATGTTCCCATTATATCATAGTCATTATGTCTGAGTCTTCAGCTCAGTGTGATATACTGTATTTACAATATATTAATAATTTATCTTGTCAGCCACTATCAGAAAATTGGCCTCTATTATCATACATATTTATGATAAAGCTAGAGTTTGTGATAATGTTATATTTAATCAGTACTTTAAAAAGAAAATGGTTTACTACATTTAAATATTAAAATATTTGCGACTAGACGCATACATGTTCTCAGTAGTCACAGATGCAATCTATTTTCATGATCTAATTTGAGGATATCACCAGAAGGGTTTGGCGTCAATGAATTATTCACTATTTCACACATACAGGATGAGGTGGTCAACTGTGATACATGGTGTTGATTGATCACACTTAGCAGCAGCATCCTTAGCCCCCCTTCTACCCTCCAACCATCAACCCGACCCGTCGGGACTACTTCTGAAATTAAAAGGTCAAAGGTGATTGGCTGCTCACCACCCCCCATGTTCCCGTAGGCACCATAACATACGTAATCTCAAATTACCATTGTGTAACATCCAATAGAGCGGCAATAGGTGATATTAGCATTAGTGTGGCAGTATCATCAAAGGTAAATTAGTTAATCTGATGCACAAGCAGACAAAATCAAGCTAATCTTAGCTGTATTTAACAGCTGAGTTCAGTTAAACACATGACCTACTGTGTGTCAAACATACAGACCATCAGCAGATAGCTTTAACATTTGTTTTAAAAGCATGTTACTCCAGCAGTCTCTCTGAATAAACAGCTATTACTTATGTCAACCACTTTGTATTTAACTCCGACCACATCCATGTCCACATCACAATCACACAATCATGTGACTGCCTTCCAAGTTCTACAAAGGGGATATCACAGGGGGTCATTTAAACTTTATTTCTGGCCTCTAACTTATAAATGGAACGGTCAGCCGGTCGCTCGGTGCAGATGCCACCATCAGTAAAAAAGATGAAGAGCAGCAGTTGAACCTTATTGCTATGTCTTGGAATAGTGATCTTAATCCCCAGTATAAAGTGTTTACAGCTGAAAGATAAGAGACCCGCCCATGGCACCTTTCCCCAGGGTCTCTGGGTACAGCTGCTCTGATACAGCTCTGGCACAATGTGAGACATTCACAATCTCATCATACCAATGGAGGGGATTTGACCGTGTGTTTCAGTGGGGCTAACTAAAGACTAAAGGAAACTATAAACATAAGTATTTTACTCTCTCCTTGTCCAACCTACCTCATTTCCTAATATGGCATGTTTTGTTCTGCAGTCAGAGTTGAGACAGGTGTATTATTTCTGAGGATGTAGGGCTAAAAGGAGGAATGACGTACTTTTATATTGCTCTTGACCTTTGGGGCGATGATAATTTGCAGGTGAAAAAAAAAAAAAAAAAAAAAAAAAAGAGTGTTATAATACGCTGACATCAATGTGTTGAATGTTTCCTTTTTTGGTAAACACTACTGACAGTTGAATGTGTGAGTTTCTTCCTGGTCCATTTAAATAAATTTCCCACAATGCAGATTAATGTAGCTGAAAATAGCTGTGACGCTGTTCTGGAAATCCCTGATACAACTGATATGCAACACGATTACGAGATCTGTCCACTCTGCTGCTGATCCAAGAAGCTACAGGTAACAACTTTCAGCTCCTCTGTTTGGAGCACCGTCTAACCACTCACCTTGTTTATGGGCTCTCAGTGCAGTATCATGTTCTACGTTACCGCGGCAACACAGTGATTATGTTCACCTCTCTATTCACGTCCCACTCTCGTCCCCCCAAGAAATACCCGTTTTTGTCGCCACACTGGGTTGACAAAGCAATCGTGTTACAATACGTATTGTTAGGCTGATCTAAAGACAGCTCAGAGCCCCTCAGCGAGGTGAAGCAGGCCACATCAAACAGATCACAGAGAAAAATATGGGATTTTTAAATGACTTTTAAAGCTACATGACTGAGTGGGGGATTAAGTTCAACACACACATCATAAATTGTATGTGCGATATACGACAGAATTAGAAATATTATATGTTCTTTTCTTTTGTATAAATATACAAAATGTATATCATTGTTTAGCAGACAAACTGCTAAAATGTCCACATGTGAATTTAATTTATGAATCTAACAGAATAAATGGCAGCTAAGTTATCTGTGTATCAAGAAAAACAGTGATAAACTGGTTGTATTTCATTGTTCTTCGTTCTCCAGTGAGACCTCGTTTTCAGTTGCCCAAATTCGATTTTTGTCCAAACTCGGAGCCAATGACAGATGAGTGCATCTGATGTTAAAGTTAAATAATATCCAGAGTTATGTAACAGTCCCGCTGCATGGAGCCTACCCTCTCCTGCGCTTCTCAGTCGTGACTGCCTGGCAAACTACACATTATTCTGTTTTTCTCTCTCTCTGTCTGAGGTGAAACATTTGAGCAACAGTAATTTGAGGGCTCTAGTTGAAGAGCAGGTATGTCAGGAGCACAGTGAACTGTAAGCACATTGCAGGCCTGTTTATTTGCTGCAAGCGCCTGTCTGCAACACTTTTAATGACAGGGTGGGAATCCAATAAAAAGGCAAATCAGTTGCCTCAGACTGAGGCTGAAGATCACAGGGGGCACACTTTGGATCAACACGTAGGAAGATCCATTTACAGCATATTCATTATAATCTATGTGTATTATGATGCTGAAATGTGCACTGCTGTGTACATCAACACTTAAAAGGCAAAGCTTTAGCACAAGCCTCTACAAAGAGTACTCTGACATGCTGACTGACACTTCCTAGTGCAGCTCAAAAGCAGTTAGGTGATCAGCTGAGGACAAAATTATAATTTCCATGGTTTGTGAACTTAGTTACATATGATAAAGTATGGCATTGAGAACTGTGGCATCTCATCTTATGGCTAGGTTAATGCTGCTCAGATTCATACATTTTTATACCCAGTGTTTGTCGTATAAGCTTTAAGGCAAACACTCAAACACAGCCTGTTTTAATAATACTTAAAGCAGCCGAGAGCTGCAGGACTGTGTGCACAGGGCTTCTATAAGCATTAGAGCAACCTCATCATCAGGCTGCCCTGCGTCATTTCATGAAATATTTAGGATGCGATGCATTCTAACAGTGGTGGGGGCAGAAGAACATTTTTGAGTTACATTGAGTAGTTTAGGTTGTTGCAGAAAAATGAGGCTATATTGCACATAACTAGATTCTATTGAGTGGTGTATTTCTGCTGTCAACAATTTAAGAAGCTCAAAGTACAGCTTCTTTCAATAACAAGATGAAATGCTGTGACTCACTGGTATAATAGAGAATAATGGTGTTCAAATGGTGTGCATTCAGTCCTTATGTAAATAGTGACTTAATGGTGATCCAGACTAAAAATGCAGTTTATAATATGCACTGAGCACATACAATTGATTTTGTACATGTATTAGAAGGAGAGCGTTCCAAAAATAGATTTATACTTAAGGAGTGGTGCTTACACTTTAAAACAAACTGAGATTTTTCTCAGTCTTGGCACTGCTGACAATTCTACACCACTGCTGCATTAAACCATATGACTCCATCACTTTATTAAGCCTGGAAATGTTTTGATTTGTTATTTCTGAGACAACATAACGTTGAGGTATTCGATGTTTAATGTCCATTTTTTTCTTTAGTTGAGCTGAATGAAAATGATCTCCTCAGACAAAATACTGAGAGTCTTATCTGTCTCACACATGGCTTTGACTGTCTGTATCCTCCATACCGGAGACCAATGACACTAAAAGATACGATTCTGATGCATCAGTAGGACAACTGAAGAGATGTTATCCTGATATTTACTGTCATTACTCCAACTCCTATTACAACATGACAAGCACAGCGGTCCAGGAATGAAAATAGCTCTGTGCATTACAGTCATTGGTTCTGGTAACTCACTCATTCATGAACTAAAAGCTGAAATAAAACCAGACAGCTATTATTAAACACTTAACTTTCACTTTAAAAAAAGGGGTTTAAATTAACAATACCATTCTGTGAAAGAACAACTTCACAACACATTTCATGAAATTTGATTAGTCATCAAATCTACTGGGGTTAGCTGAATTATGTAATGTGTGCAAACTTTAGTTCCACTGCCAGGCCTAATAATACGTTGACCAAAACACACCAGCCACAGTTGATACAGCAGCAGTTGAGGCCTTCATTTCTGTGCCTCACCCAGAAATCCTCTCAGGCCACATTTTTGTTTTGGCCCTCCTCTCTGCAGGCCTCTAAACTTAGCTCACCCCAGAAAAAGACCAGATCAGAGGATGTCTGCTTGCTTCTAGGTCGCATGGCAATCCTTCAAAGGGTGCAAAGATATGTGACAACTGGTTACATACTCAGGCGACACCATGGACATCATGGAGCCACAACAACACCTTAAATCCCTGCAAATATGGGGAGTAGCCAAGACCTCCAGCTGACAGGAAACAAAGTGAAACTACTCAGTCATTTATTAAAGGAGGGAGAGAATTATGTTATAAAACTCAGTTTAAACATAGTTGCTAAGACACAGGAATCTTGAAGACCTAAAGCCAGATTAGACAGTAAAACTCTTTCCTCTACACCTGTGTATATCCACCCAGATCAAAGTCAAAAGATTCAAAGGATAAAAGGATTAAATAAAATTCTCTGTTGTTGCTTTAACTGTGATTTACCTTGATGTCCAAAAAGTATGCGTGACTTATGGTATTACTTTTTTAATTCTTTTGACCTGAGTTATGGGTCCCTCAGAGTCAGCAATCCCAAAATATCTCTGGTCATCTCAGAATATTTTTTTAGTAATCACAATGGAAAGTTCCAATGACATAATTGTCTGTCTGTGGCAGACAAGTCAAACCATGAGTGGGTTGTCTCCACACGTCTCATGCTGAACCCTGGAAACAGTTTCAAAGTCTTTGTCAGCGTTCTCTGAAGGTCAGTTTGATGTGTTACAGCCCTACCCAGCAGATGACTGGGCATATGCATGCATGATTGGTGTTTGACATTGATCCTGCCATTTTAATTAATAAAGAATCCTGCCGGCAGCTGCATGAAATTATATTGGTTGGTGTGAGCTGAGAGAGCAGCGATGGTTCTCTGGTGGACAGATTTTTTTTTGGCACACGACACAGGATGCACAGACACGTGCACTGCATAAACAATGTGCTGCAACATCAACAATTAAACCAATAGCTTCATGATAAACTTGTGAAGCACTGACAAATACAAGTGCTATGCACATGTGATTTCAGGATTCTTTCCTGGAACAGTGGAGAATGAGGATTTGGAAAGGGAAAGTTCTTTATCATCACAATATCTATGTGATCTCTATCATCTTAGTTTAGAAAGACAGTTCAGTTCAGTATTACAGGATCTTGCAAAAGGAATCAACACTGAAATCACAGCCAGCACAGTACAGTCAAGGAGGCCTCAACTACAACTTCAAACCATGAACGTGAATCACGAGATGAATACAGCATCTTAGTCATCTAAAATAAGACACACCCAGATCGTGGATTTAACAAAAACAATGTGAGGTTTGTTCAGCCATGCAAACGTTCTGTTATTCATTGTGGTGTGTCAACAGAAAACAGCCCAGAAAGCTGATGTACCTTTTCCTTCTCATTTACGCTAAAATGGAGTTGTAAAAAGCATTGGATGGCTTGAGTCTGACCTCTCATTGGATTTCAAAATAGATGCATCCACTCAAAGACAAACATTTGAGACAAATGGGGTTGTTCTTAGTCCCGGAACAGGGCTGAGAGGTTAAAGAGAGGGAAGTCAAGCTCATTAGTGTCCGGTCCAACCACACAGAGATACATTACCATTAACAACCTTTCCACTATGAGCAAACACACTGATGAGCAATGACAGTTTAGCATCCTTTCCGGTCTGAAGTGATTTTTTTCCATATTAAACTGACATGCATAAGCGTGCACACATAAAAGAACACATATATAATGCTAATCAGGGTTTTTGAATCCACCCTGACTTTTGCTACAAAAATTTGAAAATGAAGGATATGACCAGAGTGGAAGTGGAAGACAACTCACCAATAGATGACATAGAAACATAACCAAGAACAGAAATGACAGTAAATCATAAGATCAGCTTAGCAACTGACAGAACAGAAGCACTGCCAAGACCAAAATTGAAAACTAAGTCTAGAGCCCAACCAGTGAAACACTGTAAAAGGGAGAACAATCAATATCAGCCCCAAAGACAATGACATTCAGTGAGAACAGTCCTGGACTCCTGAAAGGCAATATATGAAGACAGAGATGCATCTTCCGTCACTCAGATGATTTGATAAAAATAAACAACAATAAAACCCTGTACCAGAAGCCTACTGCATAAACTCAAGGAAAACATCAAATGGTCAAGAATATGGATCAAATGCAGCAAATCCAGCAATATCTCCATTGTCAAGAGCCTGCACACCAATGATACACGAACACCAAAGATCTTGGAGAAACCTACTAAAAACCTTGAATAATGACAAGATACAATCAGTAGCCTCTAGCTAATTAACAACACTGCTCTCCCAGGAAAGCTGAAGCTGTGGTGCTTCCAGTTTCAAAGACAAGGGATCTCTTGTTGTCTTGAGAGATTGATGAACTCTCAAGTGAAGAAGTGGGTTACTCCTGAACCACATCTGATGTCTTGTCTTCCACTGCAGATAAAAATCTGTAGCCGGAGAAGATCCAGCTTGCCCACTATGCACAGGTCTAGAAACCTTCAAGACACATCTTAGGCAGTGGTTAGACCAATCAAACTCAAGGAAGACATACCTTGGAATACAACCAAGTCAGAGGGTAGACCTAGAGGAAGACGTCATGGTTGTATCCCCAATCAGTTGCAGTTATTTAGTGGGAATTCTTGAATTGTGGTCAAAAATGTGTTTTGTGCTGACATAGTGATGCTGACCTTCAACCACCAAATCAGTTCAGTGCCAGTGCAGAGGCATAAAATGCCAAACACGATAACCCGGACAACTGAGAGCACAAACCACAGAATATCGCATTTGGCTGTGTTGCTTGAAGGAATTACTTTGACCAATTATTTATCTGTTTATCAGCTAACTGTTTCAGCTACACACAGTGAACATAGATGCTTGTTTTTACAATCTAAATGCAGTAGTATCATTACATATTCTTGTCAAGCCTGCTAGAAAAGCTTGGGTACGGTAAAAGCTTGTATTTTGTCAAAATACAAATTTCTTATACTAAAACAGAAAAAGAAATTATTCCTTTGGAGCTTGAAGACTACTCATCAGATGAATGCCAGAATAGTTGACACAGAGACAAAGGAAGCCATGAGCTGGTGCATGCTGTGATCTAGTCAGGCAAGTCTAGTTTATGACCATCTGTTGTAGAAAGCCCTAGTGGTGTTATCACTTTCTGTGTACATTACCTCAGGTGTTCACTAAAATTACTTACTGAAAAGATATATTTTGACAACACAAGACTCAACCTTCCAGGATTACATCTGATGACTGTCAAGACAGGCCTGCAGAGATGATTTCAGAGGGCACTTTTCTATTTATAATTTTAGCACCACATGTTTACTCAGGCCCTACAAATCCAGAAATGCTACTTTAATATAGGACAATTATAGAGCAATGTATACAGATGCACATTTATCCAAGCTCCATGAGCCCATTTTCCTTTCTCAAGGTTAAGAACCATCAGCATCTAGAAGTGATGAACACAAAAAAAGTGAATCACCGCCTGTCTGACACATTCTTAAAATCTCATTATAGGCTCCACAAGGCTCATATTTGTTTCAGCAGTTTGCACACAGATTGTCTCATATCTAGCGCTCGTATGTTTTTTCTAAAACAAAACAACAATGATGTCAAACTTCAAACACAATTCAATCCAATCCACAACCCACCTTAGCAAAAACATACAGAAACTTGAAACAACCCACACTTTAATTTTAAAGCATATGCAGTGACCAAATACTTCAATGATTCTCAAAAAAGCACCCATTGTAGGTGTTGAGGTAGGGAGGTTTTCTAGTCAAAACTCAGTTAAAAAAAAAAAAAAAAAACTGAATGCTGTCCATGGTGAGTCAAATGAGCTCAAAGTAGAACATTCAGTACAGTGCATTCTCCTTAAAATGTTCAGGTCACCAGTTAGAAAAAAGTCTTTATGACTTTATTTTGTTATGTGAGAAGAAGGTGAAGTTTGAGTTACTGGAAAAGCTTTGATAATACCACATCAGTCACTGAAGTGTCAGCCAACTGACAAACTTTCACAAGGTTAAACTGTACATTAACTGTACAACAAAGGCCACACATGGATCCAGCTGCATGATCTAATGATCTGATAAGGGTGGAAACGAAAACACTGTTGCCCTTAGAAGAAAAGCTGAGACAGCCGCACACAAGCTAGTCCAATTTTGGTTTGAGTTCTTCCCCTTTAGTTCAGAAATATAGAACAGGTGTTAAAACATCTTTGTTCCTATGGGAAAGAGTAGAATAATAACAACTGTCAGATAAAAATTAAAGTAGCTACATAACCTATTTCACACTCTTAGGATTATCTATGACTTGGAAACTTAACCTTGTGTGCTTTGACAACACAAGGCACTGACGAATTTCTTTAAAATCTGATGATGAAATATGTATCTAAGTCTGCTTTCAGTTTTAATAGCCTACTTTGTTAACAGAAGCAACAAAGGTCATAGGAATGGGTCAAACGTAGGTGGAACAGACCAGTGTCAAAACTCAAATATCAAAGGGCTTTCTTGCATCTCACCTAAAGCTACTCCAGAAAGCCAAAAGGTTGAACTGATACTTCAAAGGTAACATTGAAATAACAAATACATTGCCCTTGAATCTTAATTTTAAGTTTTCCAGCATGACAAACAACCACAGATTGCTTTATATAGATGAAAAACAATGACTATAAAGAGAAAAGGGGGATTTTTACTAAGGACCTGCACATGACAAAAGCTGAAACTGATACATTCTGAAGTAACTGAACACCTCACCAAAGCCAAGAATTAGGCCTCAAGTACAATGATACATACAACACCTTCATCTTTTGCCTATAAGTAGCCTGAAGGTGCGTTGTGATGGAGTTTCAGTCAGAATCAGAGTACAAAGTAGTACCAAACTACAACACTACGACACTACAAGATTGGAAGATATTTGCCTCTAGTCTCTGGTTGTGGATTTTGGAAACAGGACATATCCACTTACAAAGCCCTACATCAAACAAAATAGTTTCTGTCTGACCAGACTTCAGGCACACTCAAACTGGCCAAAGTAAAGGGAGCAGAGATATGTCCTGACACCGGTTAAATACTTCACTTCTACAAATGTTACTGCCAAAACAGTCAAACCATCCAGAACTGACTTTCTTCTTGTTTTTGGTTTAACAAGCAGCACAATGAATTACAAACTACCTTTGACTTGTAAATCAAAATAAGAATAAATATAAAAAAACATACATAAAAGGAGTTATAAGATCACTTGAGGAGATTTTTATTTGAAATTACCAAGACCTGTAGTCTGCCCACCAGTATAAGTGACTATTGTCTTTGTGGTTGAACATCTGTTTTAGATTTTTTAAAAAAGTAAGTAAACCTGCATCTAGTCCTGGATTAATACATGGATTATGAACAGTATTGCAGTTATTGTGAATTTCAAATGGAGGCATGAGAGAGGTTTTAAGTCGTGATCCAGTTAAAATGAGCCAAAGCATAAGAAGAAAACCACCTTAAGTGTCTCAAATTACAGGTTCTTACAGTCATGTGCAAACAAGATACGATAAACATGGCAATATTTCAAAGGGCACACTTTTCAATTACCCACATTAAAAAAACACCATGTAACACTGAATTGAGCTGAAAAAAGTATGACTTACTGACCAAGTCAACCAGGTGCTACAACACCTGGTTGGCCACACATGTAGTATAGAGAGACTGCAACCAAACTCCTTTCTCATTATTCTGAGAGATTTTAACAAGGTTTTGCAAGATACTGTATCTTGTTAATTAGATTATGCACATATTGTAAAAACAGATAACAGTGGTATTGGATGACGCTCATTCATTTCAACAAAAGCTTACTATGCATATTGACCAGAGACACTCTTAAGGCTTCTGCGTTTTTGGGTCCATTGCTCAGTCACATATGTGTCGACTGCCTATCAAGTAGCCTGGCATTGAATTGCTCTCAGTGGCTTTTAAATTTGTGATACTTGATACCTTTAATTAATTTATATATCTATGTAAAGCACTCATAGACCAGGTTATTTAACTTTTTCACAAAATGACTTTCTTCTATATTTATTCTATCCATATATGGAAACATATCCATTGTAAAAAACATACAAGATTCACAAGAATCTTTACCCAAACTCTTAATTTTAAGCCTATGGTAGCTAGATTGATTCATTATTTGTTTTTTGTTTTTGTTTTTTTGAGGTCATGGTCTGACTAACAAACAGACTAAGCAGCAATAGACTAGTGTGATCCAGTTTGGAATTATCCATACACTGCACTTATTCTGTCTTATCTTAGGAAATAAATACACAAAATCAAAGACTAGTGGCCACCCTTGGAGCTCAGATTAGTGAATGCATACAAGTGATAGCATCAGATTTAGCATTAGAGTGTTGGAGTCGCACACACGTGTGCACACACAAACCCCTATATCAAAGAGCCCTTCTTAAGGCTTTGCATAGCAAACAGGTGCTAGATTAAATCAGAAGGGTAGAGACAAAAGCGCTGTGTCTGTTACTTGGCTTGTCACCACAGAAGTCAAGTCAAAGCCTGAAACGATAAACCAACTCTCATGTTGAGAAGCGAGGAGAGTTAAAAGACATGTTTGCCAAATAAAGACAAATAAATCAAATGTACTGAATGCTCAAAAGACAAGAAACTGAGATACTCTACCAAAGGTGATTTCCAACATTCACATCCAAGTATTTTATGTGTGTTTTAATATGAACTATAGTTCAAACAAAGAGCATAAAGAATACTCAGTGTTACTGAGCATCAGAAATGTTGATATAGCTGCTGTAAGTGTGTTTTTCAATCACCATCAATGGACATAAAAGAAGACAAAAACTAACGTGTTGGTCCATTAATCAATATTTTCAAACTTTCTACCCTCTCAGTCGCACTCAGCCGAAAACTCATTCATATCAAGAATTCAACCCTAAATAGGCCATAAATATATTGTTTCATTTTCTAAAAAGGCTCATTAATTTCTGACATAAATGCTGGGTGGTGCAGTTTTTATCATAAATTAGTCATACAGCAGTAACTAGTGTATTTGTTAGGGAGTATTTATAGCTGCAGCTCATTAATACACATTTGGTGTACTAGTAAGTATTCAAAGCAAAATGGATAATGTATGTGGGATTGATTCCAAATAAAACTCTAACATGTGCCCAGATTCACAGAACATGTCACATTGTATAATTGTGTGGCTCATGTACAAGTGTTTTTTTGGACGACAGTCAAGTTCTATAGAGCAGATGAATGTGCTTTATTAAGCTTTAGTTTGACAGGTAGGACGTGTAAGTTGAATCAGTTCATTTTTGGTATTGGTGTTTTTTTAGGATTTGTTGTCAGAAAGAAAAACATTAACAGCCTGATTCTTAAACTAATATTTGCAAAACCTAAATTGAGCAAGTCTTAATAATGACAATGCCATACTGGTATTGATAACTGAGACTGTGACAGAGCACAAGTAAGGAACCACACTCAAATCATTTTAGGTATTTTAACTTCAGCTACTGGCCAGTCTGCAACAGTCAGAACTATCATTCATGCAAGCTGAATCCTACCAGACTTGACAGAAAGTATTTAAATGCCAATACACATTATTGAGCCGTAGGAAAAGTTGAAAATGAATTACCAAAATATTTACATCATAGCACTGGCATATCTCTTAATATTGTTTGATTTATCTAGTAGTCCAAAACCAACCGGAAAAAAAGATAATCAGATATGACTAAAAGATAAAAGATGATCAGTTGTGTCAAAAATATATGACCTCACATTTTAGAATCTGGAACCACAAATCAATTGGCAGCATTTTCCCTGAGGAAGGATTGAAAGCTGATTTAGTGCAATGATTAATCAATACTATCAAAAATATCCATCCCTTGTGTCAGCTCTATAAATTATTATTATTATTATCATTATTATCATATGCAAGGCTGGATAACAAGCTTTGAAACGATATCCAGTTTCAGTGGTTGACTCAGAAACCTTTTTTGTTGTTTTGCTCCAGGTGGGTTCACTATCCCCGTTAGCCCCATGTGTGCAATTGGAAAAAAGTCCCTGACACTGTGATCGTAAATATCGCATCAAGCTTTAAGGCGCTGGCTCTGCTGAGAACAAAAGGAGTAAATCATCAACAAAGTCATGGTCAGGACAGGTCTGCACCTGTGCAGCTGTGTGCTGTGTGCTGTGTGCTGTGGGCCGTGACATCATGCAGAGAGCAACACAATCCCCAGACAGTATTACCAACCCAAAGGGACATGGTCCAAGTCAGAATAACTTACTAACTACATGACTGTTTCTGCAGAGAAATAACATTATTTCAATCACTTCTTCTTATTTTTCTCCATAATAAAATATTTTCTAGTGATGTTGTGTTGTTGGCTGTTTCCTTGTGTCCGGTTTTCTTTTAAGGTTATTATCACACTTTCCTGCAGACTTTTATTTTGAGAGCAGCCAGACCAATGAATTTTCTAGTTCTATCCTTCATCTGTTCAGCGTCAGTCTCAGCAGCGTGTCATGTAAACCAAAGCCTCCCTAAACACATCAATCATGAAAGCACACAGTGATAATGTGTGACTCTGAATTTGTTGATGCAGCTAAAAGAAAATCTGAATTCTTCGCCCCTGGTTTCTGGATAAAATAATTAAGATGTTTCATGGGGGAAAGATAAGTCATAACTTTAATACGCTTGTTGGCAGTGTTTGAATAAACGTGGGGTTATTCAAACATATCAGAACGCCATGGAACTAGAATTTTTTTTTTGTGTATTTTTTTTTTTTATTTAACACTTTGATCCTGCTTTTGTCTGTTGTTAATCATTACTTTCACCTTCAGCAACTCACAGTATATGTTAGATGGTTTACATTGATTTAAAGTAAGGTGAGTTCAATATTCAACTCCCAAGGGGGTGAGACTATAGAAAATGTTTTCACAATGATTTACTGATATCTGTGTGATACCATGTGAGCAACAATTGGAAATTTTAGCTTCAGAAGTATAGTTGTTCATTGCACAGTGAGGGCAGTGGATAAGGTCAAAAATGTATAGAGGCTTTTTTTCCTTCTTGTGTACACCACTGCAAGATACAGTCATCATTTGCTGCACCCAGATCTCAAAGTAGACTGCAGTGAATTCTGCCATAATGATGGATTGGGTTCCCTCTAGTGGCCTCCAGAACACACCTCCATCGACAACCTGAAAGTTTTCTCTCAAGTCACAAATACAGCTCGTCAAATGACAAAAGTAGCATTTGTCAGAAAAGCACATTGAAGACATTATTCTGTTCTCTGAGGCCTGATGATGGACATTTTCTCATTACGGTTCCAAAAAATGTTCAAACTAAACGCTTGATTAACGACTCAAGAAATGATCAATTAATTAATCAATACATTAGCATTATACTGCCTTAATGAATGTCCTTATTTTTCATTTTGTCTCAACATATAAACGCTGTTGTGTAATTAAAAGGTGCATGGAGCAGTTAAAGTTAATTGCATAGCTCATCTGATGTATTAGTTTGCAGCAGTGAGACCAAGTGACTGCACCACTTATTGCTGCACCATTTAATTAACTTATTAAGATAAAAGTAAAGAGGAGGGCATCCAGCTGAACTCCCTGCCTGACTTTCACAGAAACACACACACACAGTTACAACTATTAGTCTATTAATCACTTGGTTGACTGACAGAAAATTGGCATCTGGCAACTATTCAATATTAATCAATTATTAGTTTTGTCAAGCCATGGCTATAAGCCAAAATATCTTACATTTACTCATTTCAGCTTCTTACATATAAGTGTATATATATATATTCTAGCTTTCTCTGAAATTTCACAGAACATGCAATTAATTGAGAAAGTAACCAGGAGAACAATTAATGTAAGATAATGAAAATAACAGTTGAGGCCACAGCTCCGCAGTTATCAGTCTCAAAAAATACTTGACACTGATAGGTGTCAGATGTCGGGGCAACCCGCCACTACAGACACTTGTAACTCATGTAACCACCAGCAGTGTTATCTTCCGCTTTGTTTTGGAGGGAAACTAGTGAAGAATCATGTTGATGCTGCACAAATGCATTCATATGCATATGTTAAATGCCTCCCGCTGGTGCTCTCATTAACAGGTGAAGAGGAGTGTGTAAGTGTTATTGTATGCAGGGTGCAAATTGAAGTGAAAATCCTCCTCTTAGGTTGAAAATGTTTCATCTTGAGCAAAAAGTGGAGCATTATTTCAAACTGCATGAATCACAAATTGACTGTCGCAACTATTTTAAAGCCCAGTGCTGCATTGCAAAGGAAACTGCATCCAGGGACCAGAAATGGAGGGTCACTTCACCAGTGGACACACTGGTTAATCAATTTACATAAAGCATAACAGCAATAACTCCTTTCTGGGAGAATAATATAAGTTGAATGTATCATAGCAAGACCTGACAGTATAATGTTATTGCTGATGGCTACAGCCTCACTACTCTGCAGGTTTTCATTCTGCTCAGGTTCTTCAACACCTCATACAACCAAAAGTTACACTTTTTTATCGTTTGAAGAGGACAGGATAACTGAACTTGAATACAAGAAAAAACAAGTGCATAGAATTTAGATATATAATATTATATTATAATAATATTTTTTTTTTTTTTTTTTGTAAATGCTTGTTCACACAATCAGAGAAACAACTAGGCCTTAAGATAAACCTAAGAGAAGTCACAAAGTTAACAAGATATTTCAAACAAAGTAAAAGCAATCTAAATCTAGTTAATCTAAATCTAATTAAGTAGCAGATCATCTGAAATTAGTATATCAAAGTAATCAGTATATCATCCCTAAATTGGGAATCTGTTAAAATACAAAACTTTGAAATAATACAAAAAAAATACAAATATAAAAAAGTTACTATGACACTTACTGTGACAGTGAAGACACTTGATGGTCGTCGTCATCTACTCTGTACGACTGAGATGGAAATTATTCCGCCCGCGGCGCAGCAGAGAAGTTGTCAAGAAAATTGTGTTTCAAATTTCTTCAATCAAACGAAGACAGCGGGCGGAAGTGACGTGTGTTAAATGATCGAATCCGTTTTTAGAAACGTTGACATTTTTGACTCATTTAAAAGAGTGATAATGTTCATTTACTCTGTCTGTGTTGGAAGACAACTTCATCTAGAGGAATATTTTAGGTAAACTTTTAAACGGTAGGTTTCTTTTCTTTGATAATGATGATATATGCATTCTGGTTGATTCAGATCCTGGCACAGGTTTGTTGTTTTTTCCACGTGTGTTCATAATATAAAGATAGTAAATGGAAATGTCTCTTAAGCATTAAGGTTTAAAGCAGACAACAATGTGTTCTCTCCTCTTCTAGCAAACTTTCACATTTTCCATGATCACAACCTGCATTTTTGAAGTCCATATCGCCACATCAAGCTCAAACCCAAAAGACCACCACTGCCACCTACTGGAATATTTTTGAAAACACATGTTCACGCAGTCACCAACAGTAGGATGATTTCATAACTGAGATCAAGCCTCTTGTTTGCTGCCTTCACCAAAGCCATCACAGAAGAAACATGTTTATTTCGCCATAACTCAAAAAGTGTTTTAACGCAATCACAAATCCATTGGATGGACTATAGCCCAAATATGTTTTTGCAAATACATAGAAATATATCACTCTGATATGATGTTGTCATAAAATAACTGGATTTTATGCAAAACATTTACATTCTTTTTGATAAGACTAAACAGACATGGTTAAAACCTTATAGATAAAGTTACTTCCTGCTCATATTGACAATCTAATACTTCAATCAAGAACATTTCTGTTTTAAAGCAAATATCTGACACTTAAATCAGTCAAATATTATATATTTTTTAAAAAAAATCTCAGATTAAGATTATTGCTTAAACATTTTTTCTGTCTTTGTTGAATTCAGTCAGCTTTCAAATGTAGCCTGAGCACAAGATCAGTGAAAGAGGAATTACTAATTTAAAAAAAAAGCAGAATGAGCAGAGAGGTGTACTGAATTCCAACAAGCTACACTACCGAATCAGTCGAGATGTACAGGATTCAGGATATAAGGGATAAGCATCTTTATCCTTGTAGAATCAAATAATATAGTGGGCTAACCCCGCTAAATAAAAGTATTTTACACTTTAACACCTAAAATAACCGCAGAATCAGATACAACAAATAATCATTTTAGTGCCTATGTGTTTCATCTTGAGGAGGAAGCATGTCTCCAGCCCTTCAAAGAACTAATCTCCCACCTCCCTTCGTCGTTACTTTAGAGGGAATAACAACACCCACTATGAAAATGGCTAAGGATGCACATGACTCGCCTGGAAACAGGAATAATGCACATTGCTTTGCTTTGAAGAGATGTGTGTTTAGATCCTATTTCAAAACATTAATGTATTTGTACAGGAAATCATCAGCATTATTCCCATGTACATGTGTTTTTGATCACCACTTAAATATCAAAGAAAAAAACTGCCAAAATAAGCATTTTCTATGCATAGCCAGAAGGATTTAATGGAACCAAAGTAAATAATGCTTTTTCATTCATTGGGAATATAGCTATGTTTTTTTTTTTCCAAATCAAAAAAAAAAAAAAATGCAGTCACATATATTTTGAAATTCTCTGCATAAACAAGAGGCAAAGAGCAAGAGTGGGGGATCTAAGCCATTTTTTGTATCTCGCACTCAGTGGGTGAGAGTTGGCAGCCCTGTCATGTTCACCCAATAGTAGAAAAGTTTTTTCTCTCTCTCTCTCTTTGTGTGAATCCTGGGGGAATAGCACCTCTCTGCGGAAGCACCGACAGTAGAGTAGCACTGGAGGGCATTCATAATACAATGCGTGGTCACTGTTAAATGACCAATAGAAAGTACATCAATGAAAAGCCACAAATCATATTTCACTTCCTATGTTCAATGAGTTTATGAAAAAGAAATAATTTAACCAAAATGCATTGCAAGTATTTTTTAGATTAGTGTTGCTTAACATAAATATCCTAATGTATGACACTGAAAACTTTGCAAAACCTTGTGAAATGATAACACAAGTAACTGTTGTTCATATATGAATTGAGTCATCTGGTCTAGAATTTATCTGAGGCAACTGTCAGAGAGAAACCAGCAAAAACAAAAAGATGACCAAAGATTTTCAAAGTAAATTGTATTTACCTGTTCTTGTTTTTTTTATAGATGAAACTTGCTTCTTTTCTCACAGGCAAAGTTGGAAAAAATGAACTAATTATGAGTTTTGATAATGTGTAAGTCTCTGAGAAATGATCAAGATCTCTTTTTGTAATTATCAAAACCCTTTTTTATACAATAAAGACTTATATAAGCAATATTTAATTGGCCATACAAAAATGAAATCAGATTTCAGATGATAGGAACCAGCAAACATTGTATCTAATTAAGATATTTTCAATGGGATTTGTCCAGCATACAAAAAAAGTGTTAAATGCACTATCATCATTTTTGTATTTACTTGGACTGAAAATACAAATTAACTTTGGTTACTTTTCAGTCTTATTTATAAACTAGTACAACAACTATAGATGGTACTGCTGTAACATCAATATTTTCCCTTTTTTTGAGATTGTCAATGACAAATCTAATCTATTTTTAATTACTGTTTGTTGGCTAAAAAAATGCCATACATTTTAATTTAACATGTTTAAGATTTACTGTGCATCCATCTACTAACATAGTGCCAGGACATTTACATTTTGTACACACTTATATTAAACATTTTTGCCTTGAATGTTCATCAGGATCTTGTCTTGGTGCTGAAGTTACCTGCCTTCTGTTTAGTATCAGCAAAGACGAACTTTTCATCGCATTTCTTACCAAAAGACAAATGAAGACAATACAGCCACAAATAGATTAAAAAACATAATGTTATAAGTGCTGTAAGTTTAAAGTAATCATGTGTTTGACAGTACCATTTATGCATGTGGTTCTGATACAAGTGTATGACAATTTTCACAATTTTATAGTCAAGTAATTAAGATGTGGTTAAAAGTTGAGAATCTTACTATCCTGAAGTCAGACAAAGTGGATTAACAGAAGGCAGTGAATAACAAATGATTTAAAATTAATCTAGTGCCACAGTAGCAAATTGATACTTAATTTTTA
This sequence comes from Polydactylus sextarius, assembly GCA_016801845.1. NCBI lineage: Eukaryota > Metazoa > Chordata > Actinopteri > Polynemidae > Polydactylus > Polydactylus sextarius. The sequence goes on from CM028921.1 coordinate 7,325,869, forward strand.
ATCTTATGGATATTAGTATTCTCAACAACCTGCAAACTTGCATTCTGATATTGCATATAATAAGAGATAGGTCACGAAACTTGTCCAGGATGCTAACTAGACATGAAGAAAACAAATCTTTAGCACTGATTAGCTCTATAAAAACTGGCTTTACCAGCAGCCAGTAATTAAGACTCAATTGCTATGATAATTATTTAATGAATATCACACAGTAATTTAGAGTAAAGTCATAACCAAATTCTCACAGAAATACAGTGTGATGCTAAATTGCTTGAAGCACAAAAATGAGTCTAGTCTTTTGTACACTGTTAGTAGGTCTATCCAAATCATTTCATGTGTATCTATATACCTAGAATGAAAAACTCAAAACAATTTAAGACATCAAACGTAAGAATATGGGCTTTCTTCACAATGTCATTGGCTTAAAAAATATGAGCTTCAATGGGGTGTTTTATTTTCTAATCACAGTGGGCACTTGCATTCAGTATTTTTATTTATTCGGACAGTTCAGTTTGGAAGCTCACAGGGAGAAAGAGTAGAGGATACACTGCACAAGACAGTTCTAATAGGATTCAATCCTCTGCCAGCAAGGGGCTGTCATACCAAAAGCTCCCTCATCTTCTTTGCTTTCCTCTTCTGCTTGCAGTTCATCAGATAAATTCTGTGTTGTGCATTCTAAACTCTCCTGTGTTGACAAAAATATCAGTCCAGAATGAATGTGTTGTAGAGTTCATTGTAAAGCTGAAACATCACCCGATTCTTTAAGCTCAACACTCCACCCCAGTTCTGTCATACTCCTGAGCTCCACCTACTGTCTGTTGTCTATGGACTTTATCAACACCAATCAATTGCTTAACATTTCTGGTGGCCCTGGAACATACCAAGAAACAGTTTGCTTTTAATGCATACTTGAAATTGGACAGTTGACAGGAAATAAGAGGGGAGAAACATTTAGAATGATTTGCTGCGAAGGTGCAAAACCTGAACTTGAACTAGGGAAGTTGCTGATTACACTTAATGCCTCAAGGAGAGTTCCTTCTATTTCCCCCCATCCAAATATGTTTACAGGTTTTGGGGAAATCTACTGCTTGCAGTATGTGAAAAGGTTGCATAAAATCTAATTTGTCTCCAAGGGGAGTTTCACAAAATCTGATGAACTGCCTTAAGTGATTTAATGTGAGTCAATGTCAGATGGGTTTGACAATTACAAAAAATGGTGTATGGATTTAAAAAGATGTGGGCTTATCTGACCTCTTTAGCCCAGCTTTCATCTCCGCTTCAGACTAGTGGCTCAAGAATATTTTAGCCGCTACATCAAAACACCCAAATCTCTGACAAACTGTCAACCAGTGAGGTATGTTGTCAGTAATGTAGGTGTCAGCTTTGACAAAGAAGAAGACAGCATGCAATAAAAAAAGATGATATCTCTATTTCTGCTGGAACCATTTTGATCCTTTTTAAACTGGCTATTGTGAGTTTGACTATTGCTGATTTTGATCTTCAACCTTATTATTTCTCTTTAGAGAGATCTCAAGTAGCATATTGTACCTCATCTCCTTGCTTAAGAAGAGCCAAACAGCAGAACCAATCAAATGATCTGGACTGGCATTGAGGGTACATTTGCCACAGGGAGAAACGGCTAACATTCTCATCAACCACTATAGGGATAGGATGTGCTGCCTAGTTGTAGAAACTACTCTAGACACAACAAAGCTCATGGAGTTATGCTCAACTAAATTATCTGAGTAGTAACAACATGGCCTAAAGGACTGTCTGTATAGTGGCCGTTCGGGGCATTTTGAGTTAATCTGTCTGGAAAAGGAGGGACTTATCAGTAGAGGCTCTGTTGAGTTGAACCAAAATTTCCTCTCAAACTTTGCTATATAGTTATCATAGGACTCCAGAAGGCTGAGTCAAACTGGCTCAGCCTTCTGGAGTCCTCTGATCTGTGTCAGTTTGAGTTCCTGTCTCTGGGGTTATCCCAGAGTTTGAAAAACTAAAAGTGTATGTAAGCCCAAGACATGCTGAAGCCCTCCCTGGTCCACCCCCTCTTTATGAACCTATATACTTGATACATACAGGTCTCCATGGTCTCATTTTTGGATTTTATTGTGCTTGCAGGCAATGTGTAGATAGATACAGCTGAACCTAAGGTAGGCATTAATTGGCCAGCAGTCTCGTGTTGTAGGAAGCTTCAGAGGTTCCTGGATTTTGCCAGTTCCTGCAGGGATTTCACTCGGTGCCTTGTATAACCCCATTGATGGACTTGTTTCTTCTTCTGTTCCTTAAGAGTGGTCATCATAGCCTATGTCATGTAGGCTTTCCAAGAGCTCAAAGAGCATTTTATATCAGTTCATGTCTTTGTCAACCCAGATCCAGCCTTCCATTTCAAGGCTGAGGTTGAATCTCCTTCTGTGGAAACGGGAACTTTCCTGTTCCAGTGTTAAGCCCAAAACCAGAGAGCTGCAACCAAGGTCAGTCTCACCTGCAACCTGAGCACCAGTTTCATACTAGTGTTTTTGAGACATTGCTTCTAGAAGCTGTTGCCCAAGAACATGTTGCCACCTGCCAAATCTCCAAGTATTTCTCCCATGCTAGGTGTCTGCACAGGCTGCAAGACTTGAGCCTGGAAAACCCTTTATAAGAGACACCTCACAAGCGCTACCTACAACCTGGGCTGAATTTCAGCCACATAAGCCAAGACATTATGGTGTGGCTTGGTGGTTTTCAACCCATTCTGTGATGAAACTCCAACTCATTCAGGCTGACACCAGAGATCTCTTGAGAGTCTTTTCTAGTTGCCAGCATGAACCAAGCCAAACCTTCCTTGCGGTCTGAATAATTTTTTCACATCCTCTCAAACTTTCAGTGCCTGATTTAAGAAGTTGGACTGAATGGACTGAAAAGGATACAAACAACAGGCATAAGGTAATTTGGCACACTGCTACTTTGCCAGGGATTTGAAAAACATCTTTTTGAGACTATTCTGATCGTTTATTTTACTAAGTACTGACACTAGGACTATGGAACCTGTCCAACATTGTAACATCAACAAGTCATTTTGGATAAATGTGAGGCAACACTGTATACTGAACTTTACCATAAAAACCTCCAATCATACAATAGAATAATTGCTTGTAACAGTTTGGTCAGAGTAAAAGACTGTGCCAAGTTATTTTTCTGCAACTGGTCAAAGATGTTTTGCAGTTTTTATAACCGATGCAATGTTCACATTCACCACAGAGTGATGATTTAAGAATTATTCCCAAAATATTTTCATGTTCAATGTTCATGTGTAATGTTCATCTTGCTAAGCTAATACTTAAGTTATTAACATGTCTGTTCTATCACAATCAAAATGTTGTAAAATGTTGAATTGAACTGAATCGAATTGAACTTTACTTTAACATAGGGTTTAAATTAATGTAGTGAGTTCTTTCAATTTATGGACTACAAATCACAGTTTAAAAAATACAATTTTATAAACCACCTATTTGCAGTTTTCAATTTAGCAGCTTAAACTCCACTCAATGCCAATTTATTATAGGTATGTTTTTACAAGTAGCTCACTCTTAAGGCACAAATGCATCACATCACATTCCAACAACTGGCCAAGATCTATAAGAAATTTAACAAAGTAAGCAACTTTGAACATGAGATTGACATGAGTTTTTGGTGGTAACTAAACAAACCAGCACCCTAGAAATTAAGTTTGTAAAGAGACATAATTGCTGCTTGAATCTTTGAGGAAGGTTTTTTTTTTTCTTCTTCTTCTTTTTCAAATGTAGGAAGTGCTATGTTTTTGTCTGGCTTGCAAGAAGAAGGATAGGAAGTGGCTAGAGGGTGGACAAAGGGTGGCATGGGTCTATAGCAAATGGTTTAGCCAACCATAGCACTTTAGTGAATGAAAAATGACAGTTTCAGTGAAATGCTAGTAAACACAGTCTGTCTAGTGAGTCAAGTCACTTTTGCCCCTTTCAATATTTAATCAAGACTGCAATCTTGCACTAACCTTAACCAACTGCAATGAGTGTCTAGGCAGATGTTGTAAGGAAAGCAAATTAAATATGTTCCCAGCAACATTTGAAGATACATTCTCTAAGTATTTTTCATTTTTCAACCTGCCAGACACGTTCATTCAAAACAACCTCCATCAGTATTTCAGATGGTATCATGTTTCCTTTAAAATGTATTTATTGTTGCATTTTGTAGGTATATAATTTCTTGGAAATGGTGCTGAGCCATGGTGCCAACTTGAATCATTGGAAACGTAACCAACATTTTAACACAATTTCAATAACTAAACAATGTCCAGACAGTTGGAATAAAAATGTGTGATTAGAGTCACCCTACTGCTAATTCACAACCACAACAGCTACTGAGGAAGTCGAATTTCTGTGCACCATGTAAACACCTCAATGAAGCAATTATCTTAGCCTGTGTATTACGTGAGTCACACATGCATGCAAACTTAGTCACTGTTGTTTCACTGGATTATCTCTTAATGTTACAGTTCTATTAGGATAACATCAAAAGGGCAAACATCTTAAAATATTTCCTAGAATAAGCTCTGTGTAGTTCCATAAACGTGAAGATTCTAACAAACTGGCTGTACTTTGCATTATTTAAATGGAAGGTGTGCTATTGTTAGGTTGTCCTCAAGTCGTATAATAATAATATGACCCTGTTATATTTTAGATAAGTGATAAAAGAAGTTAAAAGAAGCATTAACTTCATCGTCACTAGTCATATATCTCATTTGTGTAGGGTGATATTAGACTGAAATGTAGATTATATGTGTAGAAGATACACGTGTAGCTGCTCATTACATGATCTTTTATATTGGCCAACACAGTTATTATTGTTTGTCACATACATCTTTGCTGGAGTAAAGCTGGAAGGTCAGTGTTTTCAATTACAGATTGTATTGCTGATACCCAGTATCAGATTGTTGATCATGACATCACTGGTGCCAGTGGACAGAGTTAACCTCCCGTGGGCCACATAAGCTGAAAACTAAGCACAGCTCCCACCTCAGTCGCAATCACATCAATAAAGTCAATGAGGAAATAAGTGCAAACAGTTTCTCTAAAGCACATCAACATAATTTAAAAAAAAAAAAAAAAAATTCCTTTATGTGTTTCTGCAGGCTGAATTTGTACTGAATTTACTTGCTGTGAGAAAATAAGGTAACAGATTACTTTATTGGTTGACTATTAAATCCTAGTACAACCCGAGTAGTTCGGTGCTAATTACTTTGAAATGAAGGAATTGTTTATTCACTTGTGTCTGCGAGACTATTTTAATTTCTTCATATTGTCATATGTAAAATCTGTAACTGGACATTTTTACACTTCTGGATTTTATAAACAAGATTTAACTGTTTAATTAGAGAACTTTAGAGGTGCTAATAGGTGGATTTTGTTACCTTTTACAAGCAAGTTTCTCCATGTCCTCTCTCTTTGTGTAAAACTAAACTGAGTAGCTTCTGGCTGTAGCTTCATGTTTCATCTACATGACATTGGTGTCAACCTTCTCATCTAACTCTAAGCAAGAAAATCAAATGAATATATTTCCCAAAATGCCTTAATATTTATTTGAATATTTGAAGTCAACCCTGCTCTGTTGTGCATTTTTGAGAGATATAAAGCTCTAGAAGGAATTAATCTCCTGTTTGTCATGACAACGAGAGGATAATTCGACTGAACAGTGTGATCATTGTCTTTGTAAAACATGGTGATGTTACAAAAATACAATTCCAATAATGTGATAATATCACATGATGATATATCTGTGAAATCTATAATTACGTACAATATAACCTGTACGCCGTGTTGTCGAAATGTGGCAATGTCACCATTATGGAAACCGTGAAACATGACTGTTTTTATTCACTTAGTTGTTCCTGTAACAGTTCATAGTGCTCTTTGGTGCAAATACACCAGTAATCGCTGCAGAGTCCTGGCAGACACACTGATGATGACTAATGTGAAGTAAAACACAAAGGGGGTCAAATTATTAAGCCTTTTTGACGTAATACAAACTATTTCATATTAAATTCAAAGCATGTGTATATATTTGTCGAAAACAAGAGATGTAGCTGATTGAAATCTAATGTAAATGTTCATTTAACACAATAAAATAGCTCAGTCTTTAGTATTTTCACCATCTTTTCTATAATTATCAATTTTTTAAAGCCATTTCGGCCAAAACCTTTTTCCCTTCCAATATATTATTCCTCTCTCTTTCTCTACTTTAGAATTAGTTTCCACTAAACTGAAATGTTCCTGTCTTTCAGAGCTTTCAGTGTTTTTTTTTTTCTTTCTTGCTTGCTTTTTTCTCTCTCTCGCTATGCTTTTCTCTCCCTGCTTTATGCTCCTCTTGCTCTGTATCTTTTTCTGTCTCCCCTCCCTCTCTCTGTCCTTCTTTCTCTCCTTCCTTTTTTTCTTTGGCTGCTTTTCATTCTGTTTTCTTTCATTGTTTTTCTTTTCTTTCTCGCCTAGGGACCCCATTTTTTTTCCCTCTTCCTCTATTCAGGTTTTCTTTATTCTCTTTTCTGAATAGTTGTGGTACTTTAAGGGGAAGGGGAAGGCGAGGCAGAGGGGAGGGAGGTTAGTTTCAGTCAAAGCTGCAGAACAAAACTTCCTCCCACACCACATGCAGTGTCTCTTGGAATGAGTTTGTCACTGACTTGAAGACACACACACACACACACACACCCCCCCCATGTACACCGCCATGGACGACAACCTTACAGTGAATTGTGTTGTGTATTAGGCCAACAGACACACACATGTTCTATGGTGACGACTGTCCTCTTAAATATCAATGGGGCATGTTGTGAAGAGCCTCTGTGTCCCATTCTCTTGTTTGTGGTTAGGCAATGTTAGTTCAGTGTGCAGTATCACATGGTGACACATGATGTGGTGCAGCATTAAACCAACCACAGCTGTGTGTGAATATGATTATCTCCCAACAGAGGTGCGTAGAGGGAGGCATTTGTGCTTCACAAGAACATCTTCATCACTGCGGAGAAATGACAGGCTACCTTACAGGAGGCAGCCCCGTGTCGAGGAGCACTACCTCCGCACACGCTTCGGTCTCTGGGACTGAACTCAGACAAGCAGGAGAGCAGTTCACCACTAAATCAACAACAAGATAATGATGAGTTTGTTAGTTTGTTGATGTACAGTAACTGTTCATATGGAAAATAGGGAAATAAAACGTGGGGAGGGGGGATCCAGTATTGCACTATTGAAAGATCAAAACCACAGCAGCTAGTTAATCTCCAGATATCATGACAGAAATCATTCCTCTTTCTTTATGATAGTAAAAGACTACAGCATCCTGCACCTATGGTTTCAATCTCACAGTCACACACACACACACACACACACACACACACACACACACACACACACACACATTCTGCCCAAGACAATTTAATGCATGACTCAATGGCATTGAAAGTGGGTTGGATAAATTGGAAATGATTAAAAATGCAGAATTGACAGGGAAACCGATAAAACTTTCTCTCTATAAGTAAGAACCAAAAACCAGCATGATGGAATGGCAGGCTTGAAGGGGAGAGAAAGGTGAAAGACAGATGAAAGTGAAGAGAGATAAAAGCCGGAGTGAGGAGGGTGTGGGATAAAGCAGGAGGAAGGGAGGCAGAGATGAAAGCAAAATGAGAAAGATAAGAACAGAGTGAGAGAGACAGAGAGGGAAACGGAGGAAGAGATAGATAGTGTACAGAGCAGAGAGAGAGGTAACCATGGAAACAGGAGGAAGGTACAAAAGAAGAGATAGACAAAGGGTTTGATTTAAAAGAATGAAACTTGGACGAAAGAAAAGTAATTCCGACTGAAATTTGTTACCGGGAGGTGGAGGAATAATACAAAGGAGTGACGGCCATACAGGGACAGTGGATATGTCCTCACTATCTCCTACAGCCAGTTTGAATGTGGTCGCCTCTAACCAGCATATAAGGCACTCCAGAGACCTCTAGTGTTAATAGGCTTCTGTGGTTCATTGTGGGCCTCACCTTGAGTAAATCTGGGGCCATTTCACTATGTAGGACACTGGAAAGATTGTCAGATGTGTGAGTTTCCTTTAGGTATATCTGTCTGTCATACAACCATTTCAACACACGACAGACAAAATATGGCGACAGCGTACAGTATATTTTATAAGCATACTTTTCCATGAATCACATAGCTGTGAGAGACTTCAGAACGACTAAAATAGGATAAAGTACCTTGGTAAAAAAAAAAAAAAATCCTCTCCAACCTTACTGCAATGAAAAACTGCATTCCTGATAAGAAGATATGAGTTCTCCATGGTCCTACATTGTGTTTGCTGACTTATTGAATGAACTTGAGGTGCATGCTGAATTCTGCACTGTTGACTATCCTTTCCCGTTGAATAAATGCAATGTGCCCATATATTAGGATTCATATTTGTATATCTATATAGAGTTACAGACAGACAGAGGGTTTTTATTCTGTGGTTTTTGAGTCTCTTGTGGCTATCCCTCTTTCTCCCTTCCCCCTCTCTGTTTTTCTCTCCTCTCTGTCTTTCTCTTTCGTCCTCTGTCTCTGTTTCTCTCACTCGCTCCCCCTCCCTCCCTCCCCTCCCTCCCTCTTTCTCTTGATCTCTCTCTCCTCCTCTCTCTCTTGCTCTCCCATGCCCCCCTCTTTTTCTCGCTCTCTCATGCTCTCTCTCCCTTCTCTTTCTCTCTTTCCTTCCATAGCTCTCTGTCTCACTCCCTCGCCCCCCTCTCTGTTCCTTTTATATCCTCCTTGCTGAATGCTCTTCTCCTCTCCTCCCTCAACTCTGTCTTTTCTCCTTTATATTCAGTCTTTTTTTTTTCAAGCTCTCCCCACACTCCTTTCTCCAATGTTGTCTCCAAGCAGAGCTACTTCATTGCTAATATTCTGTCTTTCCATTTAGTACCCCCACTACAAAATGGGGAGAGTAATCTTTTATTTAGGGTTTTTTTTTTCTTCTTCTTCTCTGGCCATCTCTGCATCCTTTCTTGTGGTTTCCGTAAGAATGATTTGTTGACTGAATTTAAGACACGATTCATATAAATTTTACAGTACAAAAAGGAGAAAAATCAGCAAACATGGAAAGCATCAATATTGAATCAGAAATGCAGAAAACGCTGCAGGTTCTTGTTTGTTTATTTGCTTGAAGTTGCAAGTGATTCACCTATAGTGTACCTCGTCGAAATATGTATGCTTCACATTTAAAGTTGTTCTCCTTCACAGCAGCGAGTGAACCAGTACTGATAAGGATTGAAACATTGTGCGTGTGTGAGTGTGTGTTTTCCTCAGTTTGCGTTCTCTGTCTGTGTGTCCAGTCTGCTCCTTACTGACCTTAATGGAAGAAGCTGGAGGCGTGCAACAAGGGTGTGGCTGCTTTTATACACTTTTGCTATATTCTATTCCATCTGCATTGCTTAGATTCAAGCTGTGTGATTGTCTGTTCTGTGCTTATGAAAAAGCCCGCTGTGCTTTTTTTTTTTTTTTTTTTTTTTTTTTTGTGAAAGCTTAATTACAGCAGCTAATCATGCTTGAGACTTACTATTATATCAGCATGCCGTGCAGAGGTGAGACTGATCCAGCTCTGGAAATAACAGAAGGTGTGTGGGCTTGCTGCCTGAGACACAGGTCTGAGAAGAACGGCCAAGCTAAAACATCAACAACAGTCCAATAACTCAAAGTTCAAAACACAGAGCAAACTGATTCCTCCTCTCTCCTCTGTCTCGCTTTATGATCATAAGAAAATCCTCACCCGAACACAGCATCTATAACAACCAAAATACACAAACCAACACAGGTTTGTGCATAGGGTTTGTGTATCCAGTTTGCCTGACAGGATGTTGAATTATAGCCATCACCCAGCACAGCGTCTCACACACACAGCCAGAGCAAACTCGGGCTGTATGCAGCCTGTCACTGGGCTGGATGAAGAAACAACACTGACAATGTGAGCTCACTAACGTACAGCAAGAAGAGTGGGGTGTTATATATAAGAGACTAACCTACGGCTGATAGCCTTTCTCCAGTATATTGTCATTTTCATTTGTCAGGATGTGTACTCACTTTTTTTTTTTTTTTTTTTTTTGAAACCAAACCAAAATAAATAAAATAAATAAATAAAAAAGACAGAAAACTGAGGAGTGTCATCAATGAGTCCTCTGCAGTTTTATGATTCATTGAGCTTTTCTCAGGGGTAAAGCAGACAGCTGATATCTGAATCTGCCCCCACCCCCCCACCCCCTCTTTCTCTTTCTTTCTCACTCTCTGTCTCTATGACTTCGTTTTTCTCTTCCTCTTGCCGAAAGAAAGAAAAAGGGGAAAAACTTTGACCTATATCATGGAGAGGATATGACACTGCTCTGCATGGTTGTCCTCCTATAGATAAACAACACAGGACCAAGCCGGGGGTTTGGAAATGGACAAGTAGTTGTTGGTAAAAAAAAAATAAAAAAAAAAAACAGCATAAGTCATACGGACACCCGTGTCAGAAGTGTGTTATTTCAGGGCTGTGGGGAACTGAAAGTGTGTTGATGTCAGTGTGTGTGTGCGTGTTTGTGTGTGTGTGTCTATATATATGTGTGTGTGTGTGTGTGTGTGTGTGTGTGTGTGTGTGCTTGTCCCTGATCTCAGACATCAGACAAATGCGCACACACAGCCACGCACAAACACACATTTGAAATCCCAGTTGAGGGTTAGTACACTTGAGAGCAGGGCAATGGCTTAGTTCCCTTCCTCTCTCTCTCTCTCTCTCTCTCTCTCTGTGTGTCTCATATGCACATAGGAACCTGTAGAAATCTAAGAAGAGAATGAAAATTTCACGCTTATTATTACCCATCGTAGCAGTTTTCCACTGTTAGTTTTCCGTAGCCCTACGCTCACAAACGTACCCAAAGTAAATGGACAAGCGAGCAGGTTTTACTGTTATGAAGATTCAGGCCTGGAAAGGAGCCAGTGTATTTCTTCCCCAAACTTTTGTTGTCTGTGTCTTTTTCATTTTCCCCATAGGCTAGTTCTGTGTTGTTTTATGTACGTGTCCCTTGTTGTTTCTTCCATGTGGTTTCTTTGTCTTTCAGCCTCTTATCTCTTTGTTTCTACCCTTGCTCTCCTTCTATTTTCTCTCCCATTCTCTCCCTCGACTTCCTGCTATCTCTCCCCCTCACTCACACCCTCACTCAATCTCTTTCTCTTTCTCTCTCTCTCTCCCCCTCCCTCCCTCACGCTCACTCTCATTCCCTATCTCTCCCTCCTCCTCCCCCTCCGCTCCCCTTTCTCTCTATCTTTCTCATTCTCGCAGCACTCCCAGCCGCTGATGATTGATCAAGGTTTTCAAGGTTTGCCCTTTCCTGTTATTTAGTAGGAAATGTTTATGCACACTCCTCAGCACTACAGTCACAATTGGCATGTGTCCACACAATGTTTGTCGCGCTCGCCTGCACCTACACATACATGTATGGAAACATACTTTTTTTTTGCCCCCCACCCCTCTTCATCCTCTCTCCACTCTCACTGTTTACTAGTTAAAAGGTAAGGTAAGCTCTGGTATAATAGAATACCTGTCTAATTATCAGGATCATCTTCAGTGCTGACTACTTAAACACACAACCTGTACTTAGCCCGCAGGTACTCTGCCGCACTGTTTCTCAACACAGCCTGAAAGAAATCTGGAAGTTCAATAGTTAATGTCTTCCCTTGCTGTTTTTCCTTTTCCTCACTCTCTCCGTCTCTCTATCTCCTTTCCTCTCTCCATTCCCTTTGCTCTCACCCCCCCACCCCCCACCACCACCACCTCACCCCCCTCCACCTCCTCCTCCTCTCCTTCATTCTGCACCCCCCCCCTTCTCTTTTCTCTTGCTGATGGACTCTTCTTTTTTATTTTCACACTCCACCATCCCCCTTTTTTTTTCTTCTCTCTTTTTCTCTCTCCTTCTTTCCTCCACCCCCCCACACACACACACCACCCTCCCTCCTCCGCTCTTCTCTTTCACTGCATTTTCTTTCAAACCTCCCTCTATCTCTCTTCCCATCCCCGACCCCCCCACCCACCACCACCACCACTCCCCTCCTCCTCCCCTCTTTCTTTTTTTCTCTTTTATTCTTTCTTTCTCTTTCTTTTGCCACATCCTTTCTTATGCCTCAACCACCACCACCACCACCCCCCCCCCCCCCCCTCCTCCTCCTTCCCGTCTCTCCTTTCCCTTCTTCCTCCTTTTTGCTGCATTCTCTTCTTCCCTCCCCCACCCCGGCTCTCTTTCCTCTCTCCCTTTTTCTTTCTGTCTCTCTCACCCCACCACCCTCCTCTTCCTCCACTCAGCTTCACTCCCCCTCCCTCTGCTTCTTTCTTCCTTATTCTTTCTCCCCCACGTCTGTCTCCCTCCCTCCCTCCCTCTCTAACTGCTTTTCTCTCCTGTCTTTCTCCTTCTCTTTTCTTTTGTCACTCAATTTTTTTTTCTTCTTCTGAATTTCTCAGACAGTATACTTCAGCCTGTCTCAATAGTTAATTAGTTTGAATCTAGAAATAATGGCAGCAAACTACACGGTCTCTGGAAAGTTAAAATTTTAGCATTTCTCAGACATTATCTGTCTGACTGTTTTGCTACTGACAGACGCACCTCCACTCATACTCTCTCTGAGTGTTTGTGCGTGTTGTGAAAGTGTGTACGTGCCTGCCTGTGTACCTACACGTGCACATATATACAAACATGTTTACGTGTGCGTTAAATTCACATATATCTGTCTGCACGTACAGAGGGGACCTACTGATTAGATTTTATAATTGTTTGTGCGTTTCAGCATGCGCTCGTAAAAAAAAAAAAAAAGAAAGAAAAAAAAAGGAAATGCAAAGTATAAAGTGTGATCAAGAAAAGATAGAGCTTGTGTCTCTGTGTGCCTTAAAGAGAAATGTGTGTTGAAGGGTCATGCTGAATTGTATGTAGTGAGAAAGGGAGATAAGATGTGTGTGTGTGTGTGTGTGTGTGTGTGTGTGTGTGTGAGAAAAGAGAAAAGAGAGAAAGAGAAGTGAGATGGGAAGGAGAGGGTGGGAGGAAGAGAAAGAAATGGGGTGATGCTGTGTGAGTGTGTATGTGTGCGCGCGTGTGTGTGTGTGTGTGTGTGTGTGTGTGTGTGTGTGTGTGTGTGTGTGTGTGTGGTGGGGTGGAGGGCTGGTGGAGGGGGGCAGGCACAGTCAGTTCTGATAACAGCAACAGTAGGAGGAGGATGAGCCGTGGGACCGCCCCACTCTCCCACAGATATAAATAGGAGGTGGATTTTTTTACTCCACTCATTTCTCCTGAAGGATGAGATCCCTGAAACACCTCAAACATCACTCCAGGAACAATGTGGTGAGTTTGTAACCTGAAGATGCAGAGAGATGTGTTGCCGCTAAGGGTTAGGGGGCTTGTTTTGCAGCTTTTTAAGTCAGGTATTTACACTGTTGTTGTCTGTGTGTGAGTGTGAGGAAAAGCCAAATTACTTTACACATTCATATGAGTACTGCAGTGGGAACATCTTTTTTTTTCTTTCTTTTCTTTTCTTTTTTTTTTTCTTAAAGATAAGAGTTGTGTTTCTCTTTCTGCTGCACGTTTTCTGCTATTAATTGTTTGTCCTTAGGTGTCTTTCAGTTGTAACTTTGAATGTGAAAGTACGGACTCTTTGCAATTACTACCCTACCTTCTCTGTCTCCTTGTCATTTGTCTTTTTCTCTTTCATTTTGTCAGCCTTTCATTTTGCTGTGCTTTTTTCTTCTCTCTCTCTCTCTCTCTCTCTCTCCAGCTCCCCCTCCTTCCCTTCCCTTCCTCCCTCCTTCCCCTCTTTCTCTCTCTCACTCACTCACTCACTCACTCTGTCTTTCTGTCTCTCTCCGCCCGCCCCCCCACCCTACCACCACCACCACCACCACCACCCCCCCCGCACACCCCCTCCCACTCCTTTTCCTTTCTCTCTTCCCTCCTCTCACATGCTCACTCAATCTCTCGTTCCCCTTCCCTCCCCTCCCTCTCCTCCCCTCTTTCTTTATCTTTCAGCCCCTCCATCTCATTTCTCTCTCCGTCTCCCTCCCTCCACTCCTCCCCCGCCCACAGCTCTTTCTCCTTCTCTCCATACCTCCCTCCCTCTCTTTTCTCTCACTCACACACACATACACACACACACACACACACACACACACACACACACACTTCAAATACACACCCAGTCTCTTTCCTTTTCTTTCTCACAAACACACAGTCTGTCTCTGTCTGACTACTTTAAAAGCAGTAATTATAAATGACGTGGTTATCAGGGCATCCAGGTCTACTCCCCTCTCTCAATACACACACACACACACACACACACACACGCACACACACACACACACACACCTTTATTCCTGCAATATCACTATCTCCTCTTCTTTTTTTTTTCCTTTTCTCCATCCACTCTTTTCTCTTCTCTTTGTATTCTGTCAGGAAAGGAAGCAGCTCTTGCTTGTATGGCACAGAGTGAAGACTAGTGTGTAGTCTGAAAAGAAACCAGGGGTCAGAGCTTCTTTCTCTCTCTCTTTCTCTCTATACATTTCCCAAACAGTCAGATTCACGCTGAAAAATAACGTAAAACCAGTGGCCTGCAATACTCACTTCTCCTTTACCACAGCAAGCCAGTTTGGTCATACCACAATTTCTTCCTCATAGTTTCAATGTTCTGCTTTTACAGGCAGCAGGGTAAACATGTGCATGTGAGTCTGAAACACTTCCAAACCATACAATTATGTTAGCTAGTCTTATGCATCGGTCTGGAATACAGAATGAGCTCGAAGCTCAATCGAATGTCTGTTATGGATATGAGACTGCCTACCGGCATATATCATCTTGTTAAAGAAGCCCAGTGTGTCACGCATTATAAAGTCAGCTACAGCAGAAGTCTCTGAATGTAAAGCCGTGATGCTTTTGCTCTTCATGAATGGGACAGATAGCTCCAGTGATGAGCTGACTTTGGTCAGCTTTGCTGCCCCGGGACCCCACAGGAAGTGCTGAGGACAGTCCACGGAAGTCAACTTCCTGGCTGGACCTGCATCCCTTGTTGTGTTCTTTATTATTCTAAAGCCTGTCAAGGAAGGAAGTGGGGTGCTAACACAGATCTGCTTTATCTTCTCAATCTAATGTTCTGTGGATTTGAAGCAAAGAAACAAGGCGTAGCCCGAATGCAGCTTTCACAGTTACCCTGAAAAAAAAAACATTATCTTAATACTCTCCTGGAGTCCTAGGGAAGAAGACTGTACAGCTTTACAACAATTCTTCAAAACAAAATAACATGATCATTTCAATACCACTGCTGCACAAAACCTTTTGCTTGTTACCAGAACTATGAAACTGCAATGGGGAAATGGGGTTATATGGGGAAACATTGTGTAAGAAAGGTTTTGTAACAACGGAATAAAAAAAAAGGGAAAAAAAAACACAGATATATTGTTGCCTGGAGTCAATTTTTTCTGACTTCTGTTTGTATGTTTTCTTTCAGGAGGAGGAGAGTAGCCGCTTGGTGCGAACCTACCCGAAGATGACGGAGAGCCAAGTGGATGTGGGCACGCAGACGGAGCCTGTGGTGGTGCTATCTCTGGCTCAGGCAGCTGTTCTTGGCCTCATCTCCCAGAATGAGATCTTTGGGGCCACAATTGCTCCCAATGGCTTTTACACCGGGGAACCCAGAGAGTGTCCCCCTCCTCCACCTGAGGCTATGGAGTATGAGTATGCTGACCAGCTGATAGGGGCCAATGGAGACTACCTGGCAGAGCCGTCTGGGGAGCCGGAGCCTCAGCCCCACTGTAGTGAAAGAAGACGACCCGGGCCACGTGGGAGGAGCAAAAGACCCAGAAACGATGAAGAATTAGAGGGTCGCCCACAGAAAGCACAGAGCCCACAGGCTCAGGTTAAAGGTGAAAGACTTGAGTCTGAGACCCCTCCTTCATGTATTCACATGAACAGCAGGCGAAGTCCTAGCAAGTCAGAGGATCAAGTCACCCAGCAAGGGTCTATGAAGGAGGAGCAAGCCTGTGGAAACTGTGCCTCATGTTTGAGAGATACACCCAGGCCACACACAGATGGACAACCGGAGGAAGAGCAAGAAGAAAGCACCAGAAGAGATCAAGAAAGGAAAGAAGAGGAGCTTGTGGTGGCGGAAGAGGAAGAGGAGGAAGCACTCAACCTCAAGACCAGCGGAGACGCCGGCAGTCCTCTGGAGAACCGCTATTATGAGTCCAATGAAGTGGCTTATGAGTCTACTGACATGTCCCTGCCAGGGGAATATGAGGAGAATGGTCAGGCCATGCTGTGGTCAGACCCAGAGGGTCTCGCCAGGAGAATGCAGATTGACCGTCTGGACATTAATGTACAGATTGATGAGTCTTATTGCGTAGATGTAGGAGAGGGTCTGAAACGTTGGAAGTGTCGCATGTGCGAGAAGTCGTACACATCCAAATACAACCTTGTAACTCATATCTTGGGCCATAACGGAATTAAGCCCCATGAATGTCTACACTGTGGTAAGCTCTTCAAGCAGCCGAGCCACCTCCAAACTCACCTGCTCACCCACCAGGGAACTCGACCTCATAAATGCACTGTTTGTGAGAAAGCATTCACACAGACCAGCCATCTGAAGAGGCACATGCTGCAGCATTCAGACGTCAAGCCCTACAGCTGCCGCTTTTGTGGTCGCGGCTTCGCCTACCCCAGCGAGCTGAGGACCCACGAGAATAAACACGAGAATGGTCAGTGTCATGTCTGCACCCAGTGTGGTCTGGAGTTCCCGACCTATGCTCACCTAAAACGCCACCTCACCAGTCATCAGGGCCCCACCACATACCAGTGCACCGAATGCCACAAGTCCTTCGCTTACCGCAGTCAGCTGCAAAACCACCTGATGAAGCATCAAAACGTGCGGCCCTACGTTTGCCCCGAATGTGGCATGGAGTTTGTCCAGATCCACCACCTTCGACAGCACGCCCTCACTCACAAGGTACAGGCAGCGCACGCCCTCGCAGTTAAGGTACTAAGACCAAGTGACGTGCCATTGTCTACATTTTCATGTTATCCTAGCAAAAGTAGACAACTATGTAACATCAGTAGACCTCCATTTAAAACAAAATAGATCTAACTCTATTACAGATTTAGGAAAGTAGCCTCTTTCAATTAGAGTCCTGTGTATGAATCCTCATAAAAACATTAGGAGAAGGTGGTTGTTGCACACTTGCATCAGTCTTTTCTCTAAAACCGGTTGCTTTGTAAACATACCAATCAAAGGCCTTGATTTCTGTGTGGCTCAACCCCCACTTCCATGTGTTTTGTGTTGTGTCATTTGCAGAGCTACTTCCTTTGTCTGATGACTCATTCTGCTCTTTCTCTCCATTTCATTCTATAGCTTGTTTTATTCTATAGCAGAGGGGAAAATCTTTTCACGGCACTTGCTTTTGTTAAATATTAAGTATGAAAGTGAAATAAATATTGAAGCTAGTAAAAGGAAAAGTTTATTCTTTCCTTTGTTTGGCTTTTTTCGCTCCCATCTTTTAAAGTTTGAGGGAGTTTGATGTTAGCTACAGGATTTAGATCAAAAGCCATGATGCAAATACTCAAACACATGAGTACACAAAAGCTCCTTCTATGCCTGTTTTCCCCCCATGACTCATTATATATTTATTTTTCCTAAATTATATATTTAGCCATTAATTAGAAGGCCCAAACACTTCTTTGTTTCCTCAGGGTATGAAAGAATTTAAGTGTGACGTCTGTGCCAGAGAGTTCACCCTGTCAGCCAACCTGAAGAGACACATGTTGATCCACGCCAGCGTGCGGCCCTTCCAGTGCCACGTCTGCTTCAAGACCTTTGTCCAAAAGCAGACTCTAAAAACGCACATGATTGTCCACCTGCCGGTCAAGCCTTTCAAATGCAAGGTGAGTGAAGGAAGTGGACTTTTCATACATCACAAATAAAAAAAATTGTGGTTCCTTTGTGTCGGATCAGAGGGTTGGAAAAAGCTGGGTACTGACTGTTTCGTTCTTCACTTCTCTCAGGTGTGCGGAAAGTCATTCAATAGAATGTACAACCTCCTCGGCCACATGCATCTCCACGCCGGCAGCAAGCCCTTCAAGTGTCCTTACTGCACCAGCAAGTTTAATTTGAAGGGCAACCTCAGCCGACACATGAAGGTCAAACACGGCATCATGGACGCCTCAATAGACGGACAAGGTGAGCAGGCTTCATCAGTTGTCCTTAATTACACTCCCTACTTTGAAATAAACTCAACTCCTTGATGTCGTTTGAATTTGTTGATAAGTTATGTGTGGAAAATTTCCTTGTGGGAGTGCTTCATGTGGCATTATTGTCACTCAGTCTGTCCCTAATGCACTTTGACTCAGCATGTGCTATAATCTAGTGGCCAAGTGTTTTGATGTTTCTCTGTCATTCCCTCCCTGTGTGTTTAGTAAATATAGCAGTGCCTGGATTAGACATGCCTGTCTCTATCAGTGAAGACTAATATTGAGGCACGGGAAGGGGAAGACAATCTACTGGTTGTCCTCAATGAGGCCATGTGTCTTTAGGAAAAAAAGCTCTGTATGTTTGTGATATTGAGGACAAAGTAAGATCATAGATTTTTTTATTTTTGTCTTTGTTTTTTTCTTCAGAACCCCCTCAAGACACAGAAGGCCAGGAGGACTATGAAGAGGATAGCTTTGAATTCAGCGAGCGAGAAAACCGTGCTAACAACAACAACAACACAGCAGACATTGCTAAACTATCTCAAATGGAGTATTACAGCACCTATGGGAAGGGCGCAGGGCGCTTCAGCACTGCATGAATTATTAAAATGACCCCAAATTGAAAATAAGTGCGAACTAATGAAATTGGGATTGTTTTTCTTTCTTTCTTTCTTTCTTTTTTTTATTGTTTTGCTGTTAAAGGAATAGTGCTCGGGTTGTTCTTCAAGGGCATGAAGCATCCCAGCAAACTGCACAGTTCATATGCACTGGAATCACTCGTAATGCTACAAAATTTGGAAATGTTATACTTTTTATCTAATTACATATTTTTCATCTCTAAAAAAACCCCACTGCAAATCTACTGAATAAATATATTATATTTGAGTCTAAAATAGCAGCATTTAGGTAAAAAAATATATATAAATCTATATAAATACTTATTTGCCGTATGTTGCTTTAGAAGACAAAAAAAAAAAAAAAAAAAAAAAAGGGAACATCATCTGAGCCTAATTTGGAAAAGCACATTTTTAGCTACAAGCATAAAAGCATATGGTGATTTTTATACTGCACTTACTCATTCAGACAATCCCGGCTTCTCTTATTGCGCTGGGGTAAACTAATGTGAAGGGTTAAAGAAGGGAACAAACGTTATTCTTCTTTTCAGTTGCCAAAGCTTTTCAAGTCGAAGAGGTTAACTACTCACTTTGCTTTATACTGTGATGAATTAAATTTGAGTTCTGCATAATGACTTAAATTCCATTGGACTTGCAATCTGTGTTTTATTGTATATTACTGTACAGAATGTATCAGTCCTTTCATAAGGGGAGGGTTGGTACCGTGATCAGTGCGTTGCACTGAGGACCACTGTGTTTACTTTTTAGGTTTCTGCATTAACGAGCATCACCCTGTATTAATCTCTAGTCTATGAATGTAATTATTTCTGTGGAATGTTTTAAGATACTAATGAAAAGAAAATCTACATACCGTTTTTTTTTTTAAGGTTTAAAAACCCCTTTGCCAAAGAATCGGATCAAATGTCAGAGCTACTCGCAGTGTCAACCTCTTCCTTGATGTTGCTTCGAGCCGGGACATTGGATTTCTTGGGGTCCGGTTGAAGACCTCATGAAATTACATTCAGGTTTCGCTCCCATCCATCTGTAGATCTCAAAAGATTATCAGAGAGAACAGACTGTGGTACAACGTTTTTTTTTTTTTTTTTTTCCTCCCTCCCCAACAAACCTCACCATTTCCCGCCCTCCCTCCATCCAGGCCTTTACAAAACAAGACTGCAGCATTTTTCAAAAAACAATGCAAACCCTGGATTCACATTGCAGTTGTTTTTTTTTTTTTTTTTCTTTTCTTTTAATGGATGAATCTCAACAAGAATTGTCCCAAAAAACTCGGACAGAAATATTAAGTGCCCCAGTGTGTCTGTGAGAGCGTGCCATCCATCATGCTGTACACTGGTCTCAAGTGATGAACGACAACCTCCCAACATGTGACAGGGCCATGGACCTCGCGGAAAATGATTTGGGAAATGCTCAATATATTCAGTTTCTCAGTGCTTAGCTTTTCAAACTTGTAACCTGCAAACACGGTATCCATTCACGATGTTGATACAGCGCATTTAAAATAAAAAAAAAAAAAAATGCTAATTTTTGTGCATTTTTCAGCTTCTGTGTTCACTCCATCACTGTATTAGTGATGATACAAGGGGAAAGATGTTCAGCAGCAATGGCTTTCTGTATTAGACATTATTGTGGAGATAATGTGGATAGCAGTGTATGTAAAATGTTGTGTACCAGACAATGCTGTAAAATAAATTTATTTACCTTTAAGAAAAAAAAAAAATGGTTGAGCTTTCGTTGGTTTGGGTCAAACGAGGGATTTATTGTTGAATATGTTTGACACAGGCTTCAGTTCTGCCCAAGGCATTACACAGTATCGAATACAGTACTTCACATTACAAAAATAAAACCTTGCAAATAGGGGGACAGATTGTGAGGAAGGCATCAGATGGAAAGACATCTCTCAACTGTTTATTAACCTAATAGAACACTACATAAATCTACAAACATGTTTTTCCTTCGGATAAATTGCAAGTGGATTTATTGACCTTTAAGTTAAAAATGAGGTACAAAAACAGAAGAGTGACACTGCCATCTCCAGGTTAACTACGTTTTTTCAAGTCCTTCACTTGCCGAGGGCTTTATCCAGATTTGTTTTGATGGCGTCGAGGAAGTCTGTAGTATTGACGTAGTGCTCGTTCAGCTTGACACTGAGAAGAAACACAAGACAGAACACGAAATTCCTTAGGAAACAGTATCAAAAATCATAATATAATTAGCGTAAAAACATTAATATTGTTTCTAATAAAT
This sequence comes from Polydactylus sextarius, assembly GCA_016801845.1. Taxonomy (NCBI): domain Eukaryota; kingdom Metazoa; phylum Chordata; class Actinopteri; family Polynemidae; genus Polydactylus; species Polydactylus sextarius. Next base: position 7,347,016 of record CM028921.1, read on the forward strand.
GCAATAAACAGTAACTTTATAAAGCACAGTATGGTGTATTATATGCATTTATGCTTCTTTAGTTCCTTCATCTGAATCAACGCTGACAATCACTCAGTAAATGTCAAGTCTCTTCATCCTTCATACACATTTGCTAATTTAATATCAGATGAAAACGTAAAAACTACATATTTCATGATATAAAGAATCCTTTCAAATCTACCGCATCTGTGAGAGACTTTCTCAAACACGCTCAAAGACGATGGGCATGTTTTGGGAGACGGTTTCAAGTTCCCAACCTGTGTTACATGCTCACGGACTCAGAATCAGGGTGAGAAACTCTGTCTTATGTAAGTGTTTCAGACTGATGGTAGTGGTTTAATCAAAGGGAATATTTTCATCTGAAGTTAAAAAGAAGATCTGAAAATCTGCCAGTAAAAGCACCAAACATTCATTTTTGGGCGCCATTATAGGCTTAATGTCCCAAAACATAAAGACGCTTCATGGACTAAATGAATACATACTTCAGATTATGCCTACAATTTATGATTATTTGTATTATTGATGAATATGCAGATTATCTTCTCGAATCATTTGGTTTATGAAATGTCAGGGCGACATCTTTAAATTTCTTGTTTGGTTTTTTTTCTGAGCAACTAGAAGAAGTCCCCAAGAATAAGAAAACAATAAATATTTACACATATACCCAGCACAAAGAGAAGCCTCATCCCAGTAGTTTCATTCATGCTTTATTTTACACTTTTTTTTTTTTTTTTTTGATCTGATGTCTCGTATGTACCAAACGCTTTCAACTCCTCATTTTATAGCGTTTTCAGAGGCCAGACCTTTTCTTACACCTCCAGAAACCTCCCAGATAAAACACATCTTTTATGTAACTGTGCACTACACACAAGATATTTAAGTTTGCCATTTGATGCACTGTTGACTCCATTCAACCTGAATATGTTAAGGGTGTGTTTTCAGACAGTGGGTATTGAAATTATTAATGAAATGGCTACAGAGTATATATATCATCATCATTATTTTAAGTCGTTTCTTGAAGCAGTCGGCACAACGGGAGCAACTACATTGTGAAATTTAAGTGTCGACTGGAAATTAAAACTTACTTGGACAGCCCGTGGATGCAGCCTGCAAGGTCCTTGGTCATCGTACCGCTCTCAACAGTCTCAACACACACTCTCTCCAGTGTCTGGGAAAACCTGTAGACGAATGAAGCATTAAGAAAAGACACCTCACCCCGGGTCAATGTGTTTTGCTATCGTATTATACTTCTCTTACTTGATGAGGTCAGGATTTCCATCGAGTTTGCCACGATGCTCCAGGCCTCTGGTCCAGGCAAAAATGCTGGCGATGGGGTTGGTGCTGGTCGGCCTTCCCTGAAAGCACAAGAGGATTGTGTTAACTTTTTAAACTCGTCTTTCAAATTGTCATGAAAGCAGGGCATCAATTGTACTGTATGCAAATTTGTAACCATCTATTCACGCTTGTTGCTCTCACGTTTCACCACATGATGGCAGTATAACCCCAGAGATTGTACAGTCTGTTTACCAGAGCACAATTTGGCTTGTCACGTTTTCCGTTTCATTGCCTAGAAGAAAAAACTTTCCAATACAGAGCATTAGAGCTGATGGTTACTAACCTTCTGGTGCTCACGATAGTGCCTGGTCACAGTGCCGTGGGCAGCCTCGGCCTCAATAGTCTTGCCATCGGGGCACACGAGAACTGATGTCATCAGACCCAGAGAGCCGAAGCCTAAAAAGAGTGAAAACAAAATCCTGCTTTAGTGCAGCCCACAACTGAGCAAGAACTGGCAAGTGTCTGAAAAAGCTTATAGGTTACAGCATTTTGTAACAGTGTTTTTTTTCTGTGGAGGAGGCGCAAGTGTTTTTCCAATAGCTCACCCTGTGCGAGGATATCAGACTGAACATCTCCGTCATAGTTCTTGCAAGCCCACACAAAGGCTCCAGAAGACTTAAGCACCTGGGCGACCATATCATCAATAAGCCTGTGCTCATACCAGATCTTCAGTTTGTCGAACTCAGGCTTGTAGTTCCTATAAAAAACAAAAACAAACAGATGATAAGATACAATAAACTATAGCTATGTTTGTCTTTCTGCACTTACAGTTTCATTTACAGTTTACATTCTTGGTTTAATATAACAATTTCGTGTTCACTGTCACTTATGACAGTGAACCAAAACAAAAAAAAAAAGTCTTACAGATTCATACTAATTTATTTGTGCAGCAACAACAAAAAAGGACAAAGACAAAGGACACTCACTTTTGAAAGATGTCCTCGAAGATGTCTTTAAATCTGCCGTCATAGGCTTTAAGAATGGTGTTCTTTGTGCTCATGTACAGAGGCCACTTCTTAGCAATAGCGTACTGGAAGCAGCTGTGCGCGAAGCCTGTGATGGACTGAGAAGAAGAATACAAACAGTTCATGTCTGCTGTAGGTTTTATTTGCTTTAGGACGAAGGTTAACAACCTTCCCCTTGACGAGTTGAGAGTCATCTGCTGTGACCTCTGATGTTGTTAAATCAAACAAAGCGGCTCTGATGAAGGCAAACACAAACAGTAGCGAAACAAGGGTGAAAAGAGAGTCGTCTACTGACACGACTGCTGTATCAGCCCTATAAAAAGGGCTTATGTAGTATTTACCAGGTTATCTTGAAACATGAGAAAAGTACTGGGGCCTGTTTCAGAAAGTAGGTTTAGTTGCATTAGATTCTAATGCAACTAACCCTGAGTTTTCTGAAACGGGCCTTTGGTGGTAACTACTTGCTAAGAGTACAAATAAATCACACGATTAGCAAACAAACATTTCAATATGACAAACAACTCACTCAGGTTTGTGGGACCTTGGAAAGACCTTAAAGGCAGAACAGTCATAACACTTCTACAGAATATTTTGTCACAAGTGACAGAAAGTCACACAGATGTTGAAAGAAAGTAATTTAGTTTTTTTTTTTTGTTTTTTTTTGTTTTTTTAAATGAGCTTTGTTGACAACAACATTTAGAATATCATCCTTTAAATGTCCTCTCACCTCATCTGTGTTGTACATGCCCATTCCACAGCCGCCAGCAGGGAAGTCGTAGACCTCCCATTCCTTGTTTGCACTACCATCAGCAGGAGAGAAGATAATCTTGAATTTGCCAGGCTGGTTCACAACAAAGTCTGTTGCTCTGTACTGTGGACAAATCGCAGCAAGTTTACTTTCAGGAATTTGATATCCGTCTTGAAATTTCATTCGCTTTTGCTTCAGAGGAACAGCAACAAAAACATATTGCTGTAACCTGAATTGCTCGATTTTCCTCACCTGATCACCGAAGGCGTGTCTGCCGATGGTGATTGGCTGCGTCCAGCCTGGTACAAGCCTGGGAATGTTTTTGCAGATGATTGGCTCACGGAAGACGGTGCCGCCCAAGATGTTCCTGATGGTTCCATTGGGGCTCTTCCACATCTTCTTCAGGTTAAACTCTATATGTAAAAGCATACAAATTATTTACAGTGGAACACTTAATAACACAACCGTCGGTTTATCTTGACGTGCATGGCCAGTCAAATGATTTGGATCATATAACTATTAAAACTAAAGGGAGTTAAAGAGAATGGTTCCAGTAAATAGTCTAAACCAGTCTGTTTCTTATACAACTGTAAACACAGGACAGTTAACAGTCTAGAAGCCTTACTTTCTTTCCCTTTAAATGGAAATATTTGAATTCCTTTTAACTAAGGAACGATAAGCTTTTTTCCCAATCAGAGCTCTTCCCAATTTCCTTCTAATTGCATACATTGTCTTGTAAATACCCTGTCTCTTCTTTGCTGAAAACAGCAACTTGCCTCTAACTGTTAAAACTATTTTACCCCAGTCTTTGTATTTAATGACCAGCTCTAAGACCCTAATAGGACTCTCAATGGGAGCTTTGTTAAAGGTGCCAGCAATCACAGCAAGACTTTTATGTCCCTTTCGCTATATTCCAGAACATTTGACTGGTGGTGAATATCAAAATCTCTCCGGCAGCAGAGAAATGGGTGCAAGTCTAAACTTCTCTGTAATTAGAAATGTATATTCAACCTTCAACTCTGGCTTCGTCGGGTGTGATGGTGGCACATTTAACCGCCACGTGGTACTTCTTAGTAGCGAGGGCAGAGTCGATGGTGACTTGGTCGTCAGTCTGGTCGCGGTACGGCAGACCCAGGTCATAATACTTCAGCTCAACATCGACGTTGGAAAGGATGAGCTAGGAGACCAAAAACAAACAAAAACAAGATGATCTAAATATGGGAATGCATTGCTTTTGTGTGTTTTTTTTTAAAGACAAAACAATACAACTCATCAAATGTCAAAACATACAGAGATTCTATCTCATGCTTTTCACATTTTCTTCCCGAACCAACACACCATCTGCTCTGTCCTAGACTCAGCCAGCGACTTAATGAAACATTGCGAAAGTACCTCCCTCCCATCCACGTGTCAGTCGGATATAAAAATAGGCAAGTCAGACGGACAAGAGTGGGTTCACTGACTCACACCGGCGTCTGTGTGTTTACCCCCTTCACCACAATCACCTTTTCTTTGATGAACTCCCAGATGATCCTGGTCATCTCGTCTCCGTCCATCTCCACCACAGGCTGGGCCACTTTGATGCGTTTGTCGGCATCTGTCAGTCACACAAACAGAAAGGTTCTAGTATCGTGGGCTTTTCCCCCCCATTCAAAACAACCTGCTTTCTTATTTAAAGGTTAAAGAAAACTGAACAACCATCATAAACACAGGAAACTATATGGAGAGGGGGGGAAAATAGATCCTGTTTACAGGTTATCTGCAGAAGACAGGCAGTTTCCTGTTTCCTTTTCCCAGATAATATCTTTATTTTAGGATTAAGCTTACAACAAACAAAACAGTTAATACCCGTTATATTAATCTGCCTATTACTTTCATAATCATTCAGTTTATGAAGATTAAAAAGAAAAAAAATGCAACAAATTCTCATTTTCCTAATTTCCTAATTAGTTGAAAATGTTCAACATTTTTGCTTAAGCAAAGACTGTAATGATTAATTATCAAGTTTTCACAATCTCTTTGGCTCAACATATAAAGTAACAGACTGTTTTATTGATTTTTTTGTGGCAGTAACAAGATAAGCAAACTGATTCATTCTTTTCAGAAAACCCCAAGAATTTGCTGATCACGTCTTATTGAATGGGTTTACACTTTGGGTTCACCTTTGGATTTTCTCAGTGTTAGTGATCCAACATGACACTTATTTTGATTTTATCGACTAAATAATCAGTTAGGTATGTTACTAGTTTCCTCATTCATTTTTATTCTTTTAAAGATATATTTTGGGCCATCTGCCTTTATTGACAGGTAAATGAAGATAGACAGGAAGGTGGGGAGAAGAGCGGGGGAACGACGCTAAGTAACTGGCGATCGCTGCACGGCTTATGTGCCGATGTGATGCGCCCTAACCTCTGGGCTATCTGGGCGCTTCTTCCCCATTCATTTTAACAAGCAAAGTAAAGTATTTTTAAACTACAAACTAAGAACATACTGAACTGTATTCCTGAATGTGATACAAACAATTCCAAACATGCCGGGCCTGATTAAACGTTGTTGTGTTGAGCGGCATTACTCCTGAGGGTGCATTTAATTTGTTGTTGTAACCCTAATTACAAGTAACATTCACCAAAACCAAAAAAGGCAGCCCAAGGTTTACAGTTACATAGACGATTGGTTGGGAGTTTTTAAAACGGATCTACTCTTTAATGACTGTTCTGTTCTTTAATTTCGTGCCAACAAAGACTTTTTAAGCAAATGGTCAATTACTGTTTTTGCTTTCTCACTGCATCAATGCATTGGCTTTAGTATCTCTAATCATATCTTCTCTCCTTCTGCTCAATGTGTGAATGTCCTGCCAGCAGGACCATTTCAGTGAATAGAAGAAATACAGGGGGAGGTGCAGAGGATCAAGTGACTCTCAGATTTCCCTGCCAAGTTAATGCTCCCCCGCTGCTACCAGAGCCTTCCCACAATAATGCAACATAAAAAAAAATGTGTATGGTTTTCGTTATAGGCATGACATTTACGTTAGATAAAACATTCAGAAAAAAAAAAAACCTCCATGCATTTGTGAAGACCTTTGACCTAGTAGGATAATGACGCCTTGGTAGCACCTGTCAAAACAGCACGTGCTGTGTTCCCATGCTGCAAAGATGACACATGAGCCCTGCAGACCACTGATGCATAGTGACCATGAAGCACTTAAAATAACTTTATAGCAAAGAATAAGTTCTGACCTTTATGTTACAATTGCATTGCGCAAATGAATGAATCAAGCACAGAGGAAGAATTTGTGTTAGCTCAATTCTCTGCAGGAAAAATAACATATGTTTTATGATCCTCACTTAGTGAAATTTGTTTTTACAAGTAACCACTGGGGCCTCGTTAACAGAACTTGTCAGTTTTATTTTAATTGAACCCTCCGAGATGATTGAACGTACTCCACAACAGGGAACGGAAACCACAAATGTCCCCAACATCATTTTATGTTCACAATAACTCAGATTCTGTCATTTAAGTGGAAATGTTGAGGAACTCGATTGGACTAGACAGAAAAATGTACTGTTTTGACAAGCGATTACTTCTCTACGTAAATTACAAAAAGAAATGTCAAACACTCCACAGTTGCATCTTATCTGTTGGAAGAATGTGCTGACGTTTTTGGGGTTTTTTTTTTTTTTTTTTGTACAAAACTAAAGTATTATTACAAGAAACTAAACATCTCATGAATGGATACAGTGCTACAGTTGAGCTTCTGCTGCAGTGCACTATGGGAAGTCACTATCTCCTGTTGGCATAATTTCTGACTTGTCTAACCTAAATCTGCTACAACGGGCCTTTACTATCACAGTGCAAGGGGGGAGGGGAACACAGGAGGGCACTGAGTAGGTTACATAACTCGAGTGTATCAACAAACTGGACGCTGAAGGGCGAGCTGAGACAAAGTCATGTGGGCTTGCCTGCCACAGCATTCACACATGCATTGGGTATAAGTCGACAAGTTTTTTTTTTCCCCCCAATCTCTCACTATCGCACAAGTAGCTTGAGACGAAACTAGGCAGCTGCCGAAATCAGCAACCAGTCACATGTGGTTTGTAGTTTAGCAGCAGGTTGTTTGACAAGACAAGCTGTTGTACATTTAAAATAAAATAAAAAAACAAACAAACCTTTTGCTTTTCACTTGGACCAAATATTTGGTCCAGATTTCTCACTCTTGAAAACTTTGTCACAATATTTCCTTAAATTCTGTATGAACAAACTGTTGTTTGAACCCAGGAAATATTTGGTGAAGAAATAGGTAAACAAGACAATCTGACCTGCCATTCTTTGCCAACTTTTAGTATTTGATTGCTCAAATAGCCCGTCTGTAGCACTGGGTATTTATTAACTAATTTCAAATAATGACAGTCTGTACTATTGTCCCAACATTACTTGCGCCACACATTAGGGGCAAGTAGTCGCAGGCAATTAAAAAAACAATACGCGTCTTGACATGACGACCGCAATAACCTCTGGCAGTGTGTCCTCTCTGGTTAACTTTCAACGCAGACAGACGAGCCTTAAACATACAGCTTTAATCCTCAACTGAGAAAACTGTCCTCACCAGGTAAACTAAATGAGGCTGCATGTTAGTTAATGAACCAAACTGTAGACACACAAATGAGAAGCAGAGGATTTTTACGGAGAGATGGACGGGAGCGTCACACCTTCTCTTTTCTCTGTAATATCCACAGCTTGTTGGCCAACTTTACAAGCAGCGTGAAATTAAAAAGAGCATGAAATTGAAGCAAAGAGCAACTATAAAAGATAAGGCAACTCATGACAGCTGCATACTCATCTTCAATTCTTGGTTAATAAACCATCTTCACAAAGATAAAGAGCAGGAGATAATCCTGAATTAAACACTTAAAACTTTAACCCCTAGCTGCATTTTCATTGTATCTCAACACATCTTATAACCAATAGGAAATAGCTGCTGGGTTTTTATTGAACTTTTATATACTATATAGGACACTCCTGGTGAAATATGGGTAATTATCCTCCACCACAAGGCTCCAACAGACAAAGTGCCCTTCAACTGACCCACTGCTACACATTCCCATAACAACAATAACAGGTGACACTAGTTTGGTTTGCATGGTGACATGTATCCACACACAAACATTGAATCTTAAAGAGACTCTATGCATGTCTGCAGAGACCACGTGATTATCTGGATCCCTGCTCTAAATCACATAGGAGAGAAAAGAACTGGTTTTTGGTTACTCCCATGACACTGGTTTAAAAATAAAATCCCAAGTCAAATTAGTTGACCTCTTGAACAAAACATGTAAAAGTACCGACGCCAGACGTTGTTTTACAGCGAAATGTTAAGATCAGATGAGGTGTAATGTGCAGTTTTCTCAGCAGTGGTTTGGATGTAACACATATGGAAAAAATTATGTAGGACAGACCCGAGGACCGGCAGCGGCAGCCATTGCTCTGTATAGCAGAGTCTCGTATGCGAGTGTCTGACCTTGGTGAAAGTTTTTCCAAGTCACTGTCGCTCTAATAACCCGACGACTTCAAAGCAACACGTAGTTTAACACTTTGACAGCTTCCATTATTAGGTTTTCAGTGTATATTGTTGTATTTTTCTGGTTCCGCGACGTCGAGCGATGAAATTTCCGCAGAGAGAAAAAAAAAGGAAGATTCATTTGATTCACCAGCTGACAGTTTTGGGTTTTTTTTTATGAGTCGCGCTCATTCATTTTCGTTTTTGCATAGTGCACACTTGTCTGGTTATAACTGTATTAACAGCGACTTTGCGTCAATCAAATGTTTCATTCATTTATATGACTAGAAATCTTATCATTGCAATCAACTGTTGGTCAAACTTTAAACGGAGAAGACAAAGACCGCTCTACCCCCGGTTTTTTCGATTCTCAGTCTCGGCCCTCATCTCTTTCTATCCCCCCCACCTTCCCTTCCTTTCGACGTTTACATCCGCTTTATTGTTAAAAAAAACAACCTGCAGCCCGCACCATTATAAGACTGGGAAACGTTTAGAGCATCTTTGCCTCAAAGATCAGAAAACCATTAAAGCTATTAAAAAGCATCTCAGCTAGCATAGCTGCTTCTGTTCGACGCCACCGGTTCCTAACGGCTCATTTTGTCGTTCCATTTCTCGGCTAATGCTAATGCTAACTTCGCCATACGTAAGCGGCGTTGAGTTAAGAGACAATGCACAATGGGTGATATTTAACTGTTAACATCATGATGCTGAGGATGACCTCGGTCATCTCTCTCTCTCTCTCTCCAACTCACAGTTTCTTTGTTGCAAAGTCTGGCAGTTTGCAGCCGGCGCAAGCACCGCGGGGTTTCTTGAAAAAGCAGCAGCAGCAGACTTCGACAGAGAGCTGAGGACTTTCAGATATCCAGCCATGTCTCCCTAGCCCGTGTCACTTAGCGGTTACCACTCGACGAAACTCAGAGGAAAGAGAGGGCAAAGCGAACTGGGTCTGTGTGCGATATAGTGAGAGAGCGAGCGGAGAGCTTACAGCACCGCCCTTCTATCCCTCCCACGGCGGGACATGCTGGGTCCTACGTCAGAGTCACACAGACCCAGAGGAGGGACCAAAACACCACCGCGGGTAAAACCACACAGTTACGGTCCAGACGACCAGAGAGCAAGGTGAACCCTGAGCATGTTCACGACAGGTCGATCCCAGGCCAAAGTCATTGTCTGTCATCACCAGTGTTGATGTTTCAAATCTAAGACGAGAGCCGACCGACGCTCCCACGCACACACGCTACATGAATGACTGCAGAGGTTTGGCAACCCACATTGGTTGTCTCAGTAGGTTTGGAGACATTTTTATTGCCCCTCATAAAACTGCAATAGAGACGTGTGAGTTGTCCCTTTTTTCATTCATGAAAATCACTATCATCGTATATTTGAACCATGTAAATCAATCATTTATACATTTTTAATCTACCAAACAATCCCAATCACATATAATCCTGGTAACATCATCTTCTTATCTTGTTAATCTGATTTATTCTTCTATAATCACAGATCTAGAAGAATTAACAGTATTCACAGGCTGTGAGACAGGATGGGCTTCCTTCACTGTGATGAACAATCTGAACTTCTTGTGTAAAATCCCTAGACTGTACAGTCAAATCACTGTCATGTCCCCGGGGGCATCCTTAAACTCCTGTAAAAGGTTACCAACATGTTTACAGTCTAGCTCGTTCCGTGTTTGTGATGCTCGATGTCGTGTTTGCAAAGAAATGTCCTTATTTTTGAACATTACAACAGCAGAATTGATAAACATTGCCTATAATATGTCTTTGACTTCATGTTTTCCCCACATACACTTAAGATCAGTGGGATCTTGTTATTCCTGGCCCATAATTTATTATGTAGACAAAATACAAATATGTTACTTGGAAGGATGTTGTTTAAAAACAAAAGAATATGCAAACAAAATGCAAAAATACAAATGTTTCTTTCTGATATAATTTAAAGTAATCAAAAAACATTCATATCTACTGTTTGATTATTCACTTTTAGACTTTTTACTGACCTGATATGTCATAATTTATATTCAAAGCATGTAGCACTACATCTCTGAGTGCATCACACTTGTTATGAAGCATTTTAATTTTAAGTAGGTAAGAAAAGTAAAACAATTGAAGTCAACTATTCACTTTCACAATTTCAAATTCACAATTTATTTGATAAAAGAGAATTCACAGATGTAACATACACAGATCTTGTGGGTATATTAAATACAAGCTGTTTACCTTATTTAACTCCAGTATGAGGGACGTTTAAAGACCATTGTTAGCAAGGACACAAAGCCATGTGGGTAATGCAGAAGAACATTCAGATCAACAACTGTTACCCAGTGAAGAGTACTATATATATGTGTGTGTAAACATAATCTCATAGGGTTTATTTTGTCATTAGAACAGCATAAATTCCTGTCTTTAAAGTAGAAATGACGTCAGGTCAAATAAACACTGCAAATTGACGCACATGGTGAAATTTATTGATATAAAATCCTCTGCAGGATGGGTACAGGATAGTTACATTCCCAAATGTCTCTGCAGGCAGCTCTCTAATTTTAGCAGGGGAAAGGTTACCATACTGGGAGAAATACTGGGAAGTGTGCAGTCACAATCACATGACTGACTTGGTAGAGTTCCAGCAAGAGAGAGACAGCTAGGTCACCTCTGAAGTACTCATGCATGTGAGAACGGAGGCCTGCACTGACAAATGTAAGAAATAGCAATAATAATAATAATAAAAAAAGACTTTTGTAGAATAAAGCAATCAGTAAACATAGAATGTCTTCAGCCAAATGAAAAATAACATTCATCATGGTTATAACATTGTGTTTCTCTCTTTGATTATAAGATTATAGAGAAGTTAGTGAAGGTCAGCTGGTTTTGTCCCTGAAACACACAGTTTTGTCCTGCACATGTAATGAGAGACTACAGTGGAGAAAGTTGATGATTCGGTCAGACAGGGGATAGTGGCAATTACATAATCCTCCAACTTTTTACTGCAACCTTTGAACTTGTGGCATGCTCCCATGTATACATACTGCCCACCCTCACAGACAGACACTCAGCAATTCTCCACTGAGAGAACAATCACTCTCAGATGTCACCCTGATAGCCCCGGACTCTATATTTAGTCTGCGTCCAGACTCAATAGGCTACTCCTTTGGGCTTTTAATGTCCAGAGAAAGGGGGTGACTTATCGATTTGACACATTAACACTTTACTCTCATCAATAAGGAAGGAGGGAAATGTTTTATACCAAGAGTCAGCTGCTCAGCTGCAGCTCTGATAGGCTTTAATTTACATCTGTGGGTGTGATGCTATTATTACTGTCATCTTTGGTGCTGCTGATGGATTCCTTCTTTTGTCTGCTCGTACAACAGCAGAGACACATCTTAATTTGCTTGTAGGAGTTTAGGATAGAATTTGATGCTATATAAAGCACCTACCCTGTATTCTTACAATTGTTAGCTGTGGATGTAAAAATAAATCATAATGTTGGGCCCATGTGATGTATTTGCTCCATCTACTGGAGTTTTTTTTTTTATACACTGAAACTGTGTTGGTGAGACTGTGGTGACCTCTGCAGGTGGAGTAGTTGAACTGAATTTTAGAATATTATGTAGTAATGTGATGTTGGAGCGATTGTTTATTTGAAGACTAAAACACATCTTCACAGGCTACTTCTACAAACACATGATGGTAAGTCTATTCATGATGCTAGACAAGAATCAAAAGAAGAATAGAGATTAGACATGTGCTAATAATAGACGCAATATGACATGTGCAGGAGGTTGAATTCATCTGTTGACACTCTGGGGCCTATTATCATTGATAGTTCATTAAAAATTCAAGTCTTTACTTACTCTACTCTCTTTTAATGGTTATGTTCACTTCTTAGTTACAGTGTATTATTATTACATTAACTACCCATCTTCACGTGTTTTCTTTAATATATAGTTTGGGAACTTTATATATATAAATCAACCAATCGGATTCCTCCATAAGGTAAAAGTAGGCGGGACTTCCGGGTGGAAAGCAAAGTGTTAAATAGAAGAGCTGAAGTGTGTGAACTGTCGTTGAGGACATTTCCACTTGTTAGTTTGCGGTAATTTTTAAGGCCGCGCGAGAGAAAGCGAAATAATTCATTCAGCAGTTTAAACAGAAGAGGAAATATTATAAATATGAAGTTATACTCAGCGGTGAGAGCGTCAATTTTGCATTATTCTAAAACTACTGTGTCCACAGGAACAGGTAATTTCTCAGTTTCTTATTTAATATTAATGATAAAAAACAAAAATGAAATGAACTGAAACGTAATGTAGTCTGTTCTTGAGCTACCTGTCCATTAATTGATAATAATATCCTGCACAGTTTGTAATGTTTTAGTCAATAGCATTTTGATACTTACCTTAATTGTTGTCCATATGGTCACATGATGCAGTGAGCAACAGCATGCAGACTTAGGTTTTTACATAATATTAATTTATCAACAGATAAAGTAAATAAAAACAGCATCATTTTTCATTGTAGTTCTGTAAAGAAAATGATCTTCAACAGACACAACATTAAAACAAACAGAAGGACAAGACCGACTTGTTCAACAGGACAAAACAAACTGAGAGAAGCAAACAAAACAGACTTACCATCAAGTGTTTGAAGAAGTAGCCTACGAAGATGTGTTTTAGTCTTTAAATAAACAATCAGTTAATGGATTAATTGTTTAATATTGTCCATCAACAGCTGTTCTGTTGGGGTTTCATTATTATAACTGCGTAGACTTTTTAAAAATTTTATTTATTGATTGATTTTAACAGGGAAAGGATTTTTTGGTGTGAGGAAATGGATAGCAGGTGGAGTGTGTCACAGCAAAGCCCGACTGGATGGAAAGACCGTCTTGATCACCGGAGGCAACACTGGAATTGGCAAAGAAACAGCTGTTGACCTGGCGAGAAGAGGTTTGTTTCTTATCTGTGTTTTGTTTTCTAGACTTTAATAACTGAACTGGATATTAAACTTAAAGTTGTTGCTGCTGTTTTACAGGTGCACGGGTGATTTTGGCCTGCAGAGACATGGACAAAGCTAATAAAGCTGCAGAGGATGTAAGGACAACGAGTGGAAATGACAGCGTGATTGTGAAGAAGTTGGACTTGGCGTCTCTACAGTCGGTACGACTACTAGCTGAAGACATCCTCGCAAGTGAAGAGCGACTGGATGTTCTCATCAATAATGCAGGTTGATGCATAAATCACTCGACCCCTGATCCTGATGTGTGACATATTATATTCCAGCAGCTTCAAGACAGAACACAGGTGAAAGGTGTTAAACATCCATCGTATTCATCCTTTTTAGGTATTATGAGCTGTCCAAAGTGGCAGACTGAAGATGGCTTTGAAATGCAGTTTGGTGTGAATCACCTGGGTCACTTCCTGTTGACAAACTGCCTGTTGGATCTGCTGAAGAAGTCAGCTCCGAGCCGCATTGTCAGTGTCTCAAGTTTAGCTCATGAGAGAGGTGCACTTTTTTTTTTCTCAGTCACGGCAAGAGATTGCTTAAATGTCAACCTTTCAGTTGCATTTAATGTTAATGACTTTCCCTCTTTCACCCAACAGGCCAAATCTATTTCGATGACATAAATCAAGAGAAAGACTACTGCCCTTGGAAAAGCTACGGACAAAGCAAACTAGCAAATGTCCTCTTTACGAGGGAGCTGTCTAAAAGACTACAAGGTACTGAGACCTTGTAGTTTCAGTACCTTGAAACTACAAGGTTTGAAGATTTAAACAACAGTGTCACTGTTGCGAACAAAGTGAATATGATAAGTCTTCTTATTTTGCAGGTACAGGAGTAACAACATACAGCTTGCACCCCGGAGTGATCCAAACTGAACTCAGCCGTCACTTCTGGCCTGCGATGCCTCAGTGGAAGAGAGTCATATTTATACCCTTCATGTTCTTCATGAAGTCACCGACAGAAGGGGCTCAGACGACCATCTACTGCGCCGTGGAGGAGAGTCTTCAGAACGAAAGCGGACTCTACTACAGGTCAGTCATCAAACAGAGGTTAGACAATATACTGTGATAGGCTGTCAGTCACCGCTGCATGAGGGCACAAGGGCAAAATAAGCCGCCAGCCTCCTTAACACCTATTATTTCTTGTGTCTGTGTATTCTTTGTATTCTAATCTTAAATTATTATGTAACATAAGGCCTACGTGTGGTAACCTATTTAAATGTTAATCAAAAACATAAAGAAAATACAGTTTGTATTTCATTTTCAGTTATTTTAGTAAATATTGACATATTTACACACCCAGCAGACGTGGTAACATTAGCATTTATTTGTACCTGATGAGTGTAAAGATAATATTTACTCTCCTTTTAGCTACTTCTTGATCTCAACCGACTCCTGAGGTACAAACCTGTCTTTTTAGCTGCTATAGCTCCACTATATTCACTACTGTTCACCAAACAGTAGTTAATGTCATTAGTCTACTGGTTAGAGCTTGTACAGAAGGTTCATCTGAGCTTTTTTGCTGAGAACTATGAGCTGCCAACTAAGTAAAACAAACCACAACTATGATCCACAGACCTTAGGAATCACATTATACACATATAAACAATATCTCAAGATGGTATCTACTTCAAAACTCTTTGTTTTGTTAGTGGATATTATGCTTTAGTAGTGCACACAGAGAACATGGCCATATAGATCTGTGGTCTTCTGTTACTGCAGACTTTCTAGCAGAACAGCACAGTCACTACATTTTAATCTTTAAATTCCAGGAAAATAAAAAAAAACCCTCCATAATGAGTGAATGGATTGGTTCCTAGCTGGGTGGGAAATTAATACATTGAGAGGAAAAAGGAAGAAAAATGTGTCAATATTTTGCTCACCACCCAATCATCTGAATTACTATCATGTCAAAATTGCAGTGTTTAGTGCATTATAAAATCCCCCTGTGATATCCATCGTCTGTCATTATGACAACCTGCTGTTGCGGCTAGATCAGCACAGCAGGAACCAGTCGAGTCGTATGTTTAACACTAAAATTCTGCGCCGATTACAGCGACTGCGCTCCTAAAACAGTGGCCCCTCAGGGTCTGGATGATGAAGCTGCCAAGAGGCTCTGGGATCTGAGCGCCGCTATGGTTAATCTGACATAATCACAGTGACATGGATGATGATGATGATGATGATCGTCATCATCGCAGTACCAAGGGGCTTCCAAGTGGCCTGAGGAAATCTGTGTGAGCATCTGTGTGACTACTAGCAGCTGATCTCCTGCTTAATGTGACAAAATAAACAAACAAACAAGACCAGACTTTCACAAGTGATAGACATTTATTCAGAATATACAACAAACTACTTGCAAAAATACTATTGATTAAATTATTATATATTTTTTTTCCTTAAACAGAAGCGATGTTTCACAGGTAAGTTACATGGAAGCTGTATGATCTTTAGTTTTGATTGCCATTAGCGTGAAATGACATTTCAATCGACAAGTTTCACCAGTGTCTAAGTTGACTTAAGGGCTCAAATGTCATTCAGTGTTTCTTAAATTCATTATATAAGAATTTCATGTGCTTTTAATTTTTTCTAACACTGTTAATAGCAACTTTTTTGAGTTGAGGGTTTTTTGTTTTCCTCCTGGGCAATAAAGTGCTGTTATACGTAGCCCATTGGTTTACCTGTTTCTTAAGGCATATTGTTCATCCATTCGCATCACATTTATTCCGAGTCTTCATTTTTGTTCCATGTGAAACCAACACTATTGAAGTTAAACACATTTTGGTTACATCATCATAAATTAAAAATGGTCTTAATACATTAAATGTATCTGTCCACTCTTTTCTTTTTTCTTTTTTCCTTTTTTTTTTTTTTTAGGTTTCTTTATCTTGAAGGCACTTTGTACAAATTTTGCTACAAACAGTCAAATTTCATCTTACTCAAAGCTACATCTCAGACAAGTGCATCACATTTTTTTTTCTTTTCAACGAAAGTCCATTAATGGTGCTAATTACATATGCACAAAGTGCACCCAAGTGGCCTGGTGGCTACAAATGGACCCTGTGTGTTCCCTAGACATTACGTTATCATGTAAGTTAGCTAGTTCAGAGGAAAAAGTACCACGTCTTGGCGTTTACATTCGAAACCGTAATACATGTACAGCAGATGTTGTGAAGTCAAAAGATAATAATTCTTAAGGTTGGGTGAAACACAGGGAGGAAAGCTCTCTATATTGCTCATTTTCTATATAACTATTTATAATTTATATATAATCAATGTATGTGTATACATACATACATACATGTATATGTATGTATGTGTATATATATATATATATATATATATATTATACTATACTTTATTCAACATCTAGATGGCTGTGAGTGAGCTAAACCTATGGACGTACTTCCTGACAATTTATGGTGTTAACATTTATACTCCCACAAAATGTGCTGCATAAACACCATCACTACCTAATGACCCAGCTCTTCAAAATCAGAAAGCTGTTTCATCTGCTCCACTTGCATAGAGTGCCTTCTCACAAGTTTCTTCTTCGACTTGAGGCCGCCTCTCTTTGGTGTGTTTGGTGCTACCGGAACTATAGACCTAATACCTGTGGCCAGAGGGGACGAGGGCTTGCTACTAGCCCCGATATCAGGGATTGGAGGGTTGGGGTTGATGTTCAGAGGGGGTAGGTGGCCGGGCCTAGTGTGGGAGATGTGGTCCAGCAGCAACGTGCCCGAGCCTCTCCTCTCCAGGAGGCCGGGCGCACGTCTACGTCCTGTGCTGGGAGAATTAGTGCTGGCGTTGCTGTCTAGAGATTCTCTGGAGCTGGTCAGCATTGCTAATGGAGAAGTGTTTAATTTTCTTCGCTCCACTGGGATCTTAGGAGAGTCTAACATGGCAGAGTCTGAGTAGAGCTGGGAGTCTGAGTCGTAGTGATCGTTTCCCAGGCGTCTCCTGTGCATCGTGTCTCTCAAATTGGCGAGTCCACCGCTGCTGTTGCTGCTGCTGCTCTCCTGCTCTGTAGGTACAGTGCTGCGTCTTGCCAGCGGCTGGTGCTGGCCTAGAGATCTCTCATATGATGCTTTAGACATCGGAGGAACCGATAGCGAGGTTGTCATTTTGCACGGCTGTTCCCCTACCAGTGGGAATAAACTGTCCTTCCCGTCCACGCTGTTCTGTCGAGACAGAGCTGATCTCTTGCTCAGAGAGAGTCCGTTCACCCCTGTGACTACATCCTCATCTGAGCTTGCTTTCTTACTTTCCTCATGAGCAGCAGCTGCAGCAGCCAAGACCGAGGGAGCGATCAGGCCCCAAGGCTCCGACTGCAGCCTCTTCAGCTGAGGCAAACGTGCACGTTTGGGGTTCGCAGGCCGTCTTGTTGGAGAAGTGGGCCCGTTGGCGAGTTTCACAGCTGAGCTTGAGGTTTTCAGCTTTGTCTGGAAACTAAAGACTGTGTTTGTGTTTTGTTGCTCTTTTTGCTCAGGTGGGGGAGATGCAGTAACATCAATGTCAGAAGGAGAGGCGCAGTATGTTGGAGATGACCTCTCATCCAGCTCTGGTGACGGAGGGACATTTAGGTACTGTTTGGTAGTTTTAGTGCCAGATGGTGACTTGTCTGTGGTGATTATGATGACCTCCTTCCCTTTAGCTTTGCACGCATCCAGGAGGAGTTTTAGTGTCTCTTTATCATCTGCGTTGATGGCGTAAACGAGAGCTGAGGCCCCGCTCCTGTCCTCCAGACTGGGATCAGCTCCGTTGCTCAGCAGATGATCCACCACCTCGTGTCCAGCTTTGTGGATGCAGGCGTGCATGAGAGCCGTCCTGCCTGTTTTGTCCTGTATGTTTGGGTCTGCCTGGTTGTCGAGCAAATATTTCACCAACTTCGACTTGCTCACACTCTGCTGGTCGGTGTGCGTGGACATGCAGGCCACCATGAGCGGTGTCTCTCCGCGTTCATTGCTCTCGTTGATGTATGCGCCTCCTTCCAGCAGGAGCCGGGTGAGTCTCAAGCGTTTGAGCCACACAGCCTTCAGGAGTGAGTTCCCATCTGTCCGCAGCTCCAAGATATCTGCCATCTCCCAGACAATTGCAGATTTTCTTAGTGTTGAACTTACAGCTCACAGCCCTTTGAACAAATCATTAAAGTAGATCAGTTTAAAACCACTAAATCTGTCTGATTTCACTCACATAGTGTGTGTGTGTGTGTGTGTGTGCGCGCGTGCGTGCGTGCGTTTTTTTTTTTTTCAAAAGCATCACCAACAGCAGGTGGCAGTCTTACAACACAGAGGTTATAAATACAACTTACTATTACAGATTTCGGATTTCTGGAAACATATTCTTTATATAGACGCTCAGGTGGAGAGAAAATGTGCCAAATATAGTTTTCCAGAATGAAAACTGATGATGCCCATGGCAAAAAAAAAAAAAAAAAAAAAGGAAAAAAAAAAAAGGATCATAATAGTCATCATGTGGATGCAGGAGACGGCATGCACTTGTTAGATTCACAAACACAATTGGTGCAAAAAATTTTGAGATTAAAATCTTAAGCTTATATCTAAACATGTCACTATAAGACCGGCAGCTGGCTTTATCCTTTTCCACCATATTAAAGGAATAAAAGGGCGAACGACAGATTAAAGCGCGTAAAAACGCCACCAGCAGCCTTGTTCATCTTTTTTTTTTTTTATCAAAACATAAATATGTCATAGAGATCGTACGTAGACGAGATATTTGAGTCCAAAATTGAATTATTGAATTACTGACGTACAAATATCTGTTTAGACAATCACGTTAAATAAGAGTCGCTGTCCATGGTTCTCATTTTGGATAACTTGGCGACAGAGACGCGCTCCATTACAATTTGTTTGTAGCGTAATTCTCAGTTAAATTCGATATCTAAAACATTATTTACGATGCAAATATGTTTCAGATATTATCCACATACATCTGATCTTATGTAGTTGTGTATAATGTTACATGGTCTATTTTAACCAGCATCCTTAAGGATGAAGAACGCAGCGACGCAACATAACGACACAAAGTTCAATTAATTCACCTTCCTTTTGAAACATTTTTGTAATTTAATAATTTCGCAGAGAAACTTGAGCTTGTGATGTTTATCTTACCCGGTCTTGGGAGATATTTTCCATCTTCAAATACCCGATGCTTCGTCACGTAAGAGCGAAGAAATCAGGGGAGGAAATTAATTTTTTAAAACAAGAAAGTTTGTTGCCGTTTTTCGCAATATCCCTATTTTTCTTTTTTCCTTTCATCAGTGACAGGTCCCATCGATACGTCCTAGTTTAAGGTTACAAGGGTGCCGTACCTCTCTGGCACCATAGCACATCAGCTGTGTGGCTTTTGTTATGGAGGCGCACTACATAAGTCCAGTGGGGAGTATTCCTTTGACTGCGCACTCAAGGATCAAACCTGGAGATGCTGCGGGTTATAAATAACTTACTTTCTTGCTTGTTGAATGAAACGTGTGTTCTCTTGACGTCAGAGTCGACCAAAAATAAATTGCGTCTGATGAAAACCTCCTGATATTCTGATCTGCAGGACACAAACACAACGAGTGTTGCCTCCCAAAGACATGTAAATGTCTGCGTTTTGTTTTGATTATTTCAAAAAGGATAATTTGTAAATGAAAGCAACAGGCGCAGTTGGTGTTCACGGATGATGGAAATGAGGGAGTAGCAATTTCATTTATTATATTATTCGTGATACCATACTAGAGATAGTAAGTCTGTTCTATAAATAAGATTTGATCTGTCACCAGTGTGGAACATCAGTGCCATGTTGTTGGAATAAAGACAGGTTTTGTCACATACTAAAGGGCAAAGCTGAGACAGTTCGGCTTGAAAAGGGGAAGAAAACAAATTTGTTCTGCATCACCACTGCACTCCTTCTTGCAAGAAATGCCACTATGTTTTCTCAAACCCTTAAAAACCGCAAGTAATATTTTCTGAACATAGATTATATCTATAATATAACTGAAGTCATAACTTGACGTAATTTAAGTGTCTTGAACTAACCTCATCTCTGATTGACATGTTTCACTGCTTAGTAAATTAAAAGCAAAAATATATCATGTTTGTTTATATATATATATACTGTATTTACTGCACAATTAAGGAGGCCAAAACTTGTAGCAGCCATCACAGCTATACAGCCTAATAGGGACATTTCTATTTTTAGGTTGCTATGAGACAGCACAGAAGCAGTTTCTAATGAGAACAGTGATGTTCTCAGCCCTGCAAGGAACAGGTAAATCAGACACATAATATTTCACCAAGGACCACAAGGCTTTTATGGCATTTACTCAAATCCTTTTTTTTTTTTTTTTTTTGATGATGATGATGATGGTATTTTTTTTTTCTTTCTTTCTTCCCCCACTTACACAAGTAAGCCACCACCGCCACCGCCACCATGTTCGATCATTAGTCCTCTGACCCCTGCTCTTTTCCACCGAGACTGGGACTAATCACTTTATTACCCATCCAAACACTTGACGTCTCAGGACTTCCAGTCGTCAATGCTGGCAGTGATTTCTCACCTGTGATTGCCTTCACAGTCTCCAGGGACATGTTGTTTACAAGGCGCACAGAGATGGTGGTTTTTAGAAAATAGCACATGCTGTAGTCAACCAGTCAAAAGACTGTGTCACTCCTTTTCAAGAGCACAGATGACAGAAACGTCTTGTGTAAAAATCTGGTCTGGATTTGGCCAGATAGCTGTTTTTGGTCAAAATACAAGAATGTAGACTTTTGTAAGATATTGGTTTTATATCTAGAGGAGTTATCCAACCTTGAGATATGCTCTCAACAACTGCTATCTCATTGCTTTTGGGCATAGAAAACCAAAAGTGCAACTGGTATTTAAATGCATATAATTGGCAATTTTAATTTTGTGCACTTGACTGGAAACATCCTGTATCATGGACAGATCTGCTGTCCATAGAGATACAATGGACCAGGGACCAGATTAAGGCCAAAGCTCACTGGTTTAGACACATTCATTAGCACGAGGAGCCGGTGGGACGTCAGCAGTCTTCATTCAGCGTGATCTTTGCCCCTGTGCTGCTGTTGTCGGCGGTGTATTAAAGGGAAAATAAATAATTAAAGTGGAGAGAATAAGCGCTGTCACCCCTGGGAGCGGTTTCCATTTTCAGATATCTTACATCGCAGCTGCTGCTCTTCCTCCCCTCCCATCTAAATATAACCATTTCTTCCGTCTGCATTGTTAGATTTTTTACTCAACAGACTACAGTAGCTATGAGACTATTTATAGATCCTGACAAAGAGCGTGTTAAAGTTATCAACAAATATCAAATTTAGAAGTCTATCTCCTTAAGTAGTCAGCAGCAAAAAATGTTCAGCTTTAATCCTAGTTCGTGTCAACATTCAAAAGAGAGAGAGAGGAAATGGATTTTAATAAAATGAAAATGGATGTAAGCTCAAAATGATTGCATGAAATCTGGAATTGATTGCTCAGGTAGCAGACACTGAATTGGCTAACATTTCTAGTTATAAAATCTTTTGTTGATTAAACAGTCAGGTTTCACTCACTTATTGAAGGATGGTGGGAAATTTAACAATGATGTAAGACAAGTTGGAAAAAAAAATGCACCAATGTCATGGACTCTTTTTTTTTTTTTTTCTCTTCATTTGCTCGACTTGATAATCCAACGTGTCACATGCAGCTGTCTGGCTCTCAGTATAACCAGGGATACATAAAGACGAGGAAATACTATATGTGTGTCATAGTGTTCAAATTTATAATGGATCACTTATTTTATTCTGTTAAAAATGTTATTTGATACATTTAACAGGTCAGATATGATGACACATTCCAGCACATCGATCTACTAATAATGAAATCTGTAAGCAGCACTAAAAAAACTAATAAATTATTTGCGTACAAACACAAACATTTATTCAAAGTAACTAAACTTTTATTCAAGTCAAAAAATGTCAATAGTCATTCTTCTACATATCACAAGTTAAAGTTCAAAATAAAGACTTGATAGTTTAAATTAAAGCGAATGGACAAAAAACAAAACAAAAAAACATGTTTCAAACTTTTCACACCTGTCGCTCCACTGTAGAGCTAAATGTTCTGTCATAATAAATCTGATGCTGTCATATAGAAGTAAATAAATAGAGCAAACAAGTCCACACAAGCATATTGTATACAGTTAACATATATAAAAGACCTTTTTTTTTTTTTTCTGGGCACCTTCTCCGTCTCAACAACTCTGTTTTCATTTGGACTCAGAAGTTGATTTTTCCAGAGCGTATATTCTCTGTTGCTGTGGTGCTGTTTGTGTTTCTTCTTCCTCTGTGCTGGTTGTCTCTTTAAAGGCTGAGTTTGACATTCTCATGGCATTTGGTGTCTCTGCGATTGTATCAAGTGAATGTGTGGGCTGCGACAGCGATGAACTGGCACAAACCCTGCCGCAGCTTTGCATCGGACCGCTCCACGCCGCCCTCCTACCTCGACGGATTTAAGAAAAATGCCTCCAGTGCAGCTTGAAAACTTGCCACCCAAATATCCTGTGAGTGATCCCCCACCGGCCCCCCTTCTTCCTTCTCAACCACTCATGATTATGTCCTGTGAAGTATAACACATTTTCAGACACTTTGATCTTTTCATATTGAGAAGTGCTACTTTCTCATACTTGAAATCTTGAAATGGTTACACTCCTCCTCTGCCTCCTTCTCCTCCATCACTCCTTCTGTTCTTTCACATCTCGCAAACCAACACCTGCCCTTCTGGCGAGCTGTAATTGAGTAGAACATTATTCAAGAGCATTATACAAGCAACAGTTTTGCTGGGTGATCATTGTGTATGTCGGCCGTATCCTAGGAGATTGGTGCATATTTAATAAGGAGTTTGTTACTCATTTTGCAGAGTGGGCACTTTGATGTCCTCCGTGTTGAATTTTCTGTTGTAGCTCAACATCCTCCTAATGAAGCAGAGGGCTTGAAGCTGCAGAATTGGTTGCTTATCAACTCTACACCCCACTTATAAGGAGTTGTCTTGGAGCCTTTAATTGGATATTGGAATAGGAGGCAGCTTAATGGTTTGTCACTAATCAAGTGGTCAAGATATATTCACAGATCACAGTATTGTTAACATCATTAAGAATTTTACCATCGATAGCCAAACTGAACACTCAAACACTCCCACTTGCTTCTCGAGTTTCCTGGTTGTGTTTCCTCCTGCTCTCTTAAATTGACAAGTGTTTGACCAATTTATCCTGTTTAGTTTTCAGGCAGTTTTCTTTTTTTAATATTTTTGTACAGCCGCTTCACTAACTATACAAGTAATTAGTGGTAAAATTGATGTTTTGGTAGGATCTGTCACCACAAAATCAAAAGCTTACCAATGTGTCTGCTTTCCATTGAGCTGAGAGTAGAAACTCTCCCTGCTATCAAGTTATTTAATAAAAACCCAACAAAGAAAGTGCACAGCCATCAAAATACATTCAAGATATCTATCTGTTTATCAATATTACTGGTCTCTGGACACCTTTTATGGTTTTCTTATACTCCAAAAGCTACACATATAACATTTATTGGTGGTAGTTACACTGTGCTAATAAAGTAGACAATATTGATTTGGCTTCAAATTAATTTGAGTTCAAAAAGTGTTTTGTGCACAAACGGTTTCACTCAGAGCTGCATCTGTCGGGGTTTTGTGTCTGTCAGAGTATGTGGGTACATGAGTGTGGATGAGTGGAAGTTCTGACAGTGACTTAGAGATCTTCACTCTGCTTGTGGTTCACACCCCTGAGACCATGACGTCTTTGACACCATGAGACACTCTGACCAAAATACACCTCCTCTGCAGCACAAGAGCTTTTTTTGTGTCTGTTGATGTCGGTGACGTCAAATCACTCGTGTCCATCCACGGCGATGTCAGGGCTCATCTGCAGAGTCAGAGACGTGATAGGGCCAAACAAGATCAGCCTGGCCTCTGTAAAAAAATGAGTCCTCTCTAGGTGACAGAGCTAACAATAGATCTGAGGCTTCATAAACATGCCTGCAAGACAGGATACCTGCCACCTATTAATTTAAGACTGAATCATGCTCCACTGGGTACAACCGTAATTAATTACTGAGCAACTGAATCAGCCGCTTCAACCTACAGTAGGCTGAATTTTTATATCTCTTCATAAACTGTGTCTCTTCCTAATAGCTTTAAGTAAGTGTTTATCCAGCCATAATGCTGTTCTAGCAATAAAATCCCAGTGAATGGACCTTTTGTTCAGAGAGATGATTGTTCCCCATGTTCCTGATAAGAGAATGTGGCACAAGCCTGTTGCAGCTGGATCTGATCAGCTGTGTTAGGTGGTGGGAGGTGGGAAGAGCTGGCAGGTACCAGAGGACAAACACAAGTCAGTAATTATTGCTGGGTGCTGTAAGAAAGGCGCCGTGAGACAATGAAAGCTGTCACGCTGAATGCGTTCCAACTCCTCGGAGATGTGCGTCTCTCAGACACACTTTCTGGTTTGTTCTTCTTTACAGTTTGAGACTGAATACTCAAAGGTATTAGATGAAAGTTGTCTTTGCCACTAAACACAGTTTTTCATCAGTAGGAGGTTGTGTTTGTTTTGGTCATTTGCCAACAGCTTCAGCCATCATTGCCTTAATGTAGTAGGTAGCAAAACAAAGCAGACTGAACACCACAGTGAAGAGACAGGCAAGCTAGGGCTAACTGGTTAGCATGTCATTGGAAGAAACAGTGGTAGAAATAAAGAGAAAGCAAGAATGAATTGGAGTTGTTTTGTATTGTTTAAGACAACTCTTGGTGAGCACATTAATGAAATTTAATGCCAAACTTCCAGTGTTTCCACTAGATTGGTAAGTAAACAGTTGTTAATGCTAATGGCTGTTTAGCAATAACAAAAATGTACATCTAAGCCCTTTAAACAAGTCACCTATAGCCATGTTGTTGCTGTTTGTGCTAAATGTTTTCATTGATCACATTGACAGTTATTATTGGCATTGTTTAGCAGGTATATTGACTATATTCACTATCTTAGTTAGTTTAGAATGTTAACATCTTAGCATTTGCTTTCTAGCACTAAACAACAGCAGCAGCAGTTTTGCAGGATTCACCAAAAGTATTAGACCCAAAAAATGGTACACGATGAATAGTCAGAGGATGGATTCATTCAACACTTCACTCACACCCTCAAATATCAATCTCATGGTGGCCACGGATGGTAGTCATTATCATTCACCATCCGAGGGCCATGACTGTCTCCATAAAAAATCATGGCAATTCATCCAGGTGTCTTTTTGTTTTTGTGTTTTTTTCTGGACCAAAATGGTAAACTAGGGTGTCCAGACTGATGGATTGACATCATCTCACATTGATCCGAATTAACCTAAACCTTTAAATGTTTTTTTATGTCAATTGATTGCGTGTTCTGGCAAACACGAACTTCAAAAAAGCAATAAATCGTCATCCTGGTGCTGAAAGCATAGAAGCACCTGCGTATTCCTCACGTACTCTCGCATTCTGTAAATCTGTGAGAGGTTTAGCTGACATTATTGGCTGAGCTGCCTGTGTTTGTGTCCTGCTGTTTGTGCACACAACCCAGGCAGCACTCGTATCAGACTTTCCAACAGGAGACAGAGCCAGAGATGGCTCTCTCTCTGTTTGAATCACAACTCTCCTTGTTTTTAATCCCCTTTCCTGTCTGATTTCAATCCATAACAAGTGTAACAGTAATGCAGCACCATGGTGAACTGGCTTTTAGCCTGGTAGCAAAAATACTTGGTGCGGGGAAGATAATAGACATAATTAAAATGCACGGCACTCAGATTAAGGGGAGGAAAAATTAATCTACATTCTGGTTCCCAGTGTCCTCCTGAGGCCTGTAGCCCTGAGATCCCTGTTAGTGTTCCACTGGGCCAGGAGCTCTCATACCTGACTGAGCAGATCAAGATAAGAACCAGTTATCTTTGCCTCACAGCACTCCACATCCCAGAGGGAGATCACCTCTCTCAGTAGCCACAGCAGCTCGGGCCTCAATCAAACCAGAATAGCAGCATTTACTTTGTGTCTCTTTAAAAGCACCAGTGTACTGAAAAATCATTTACCATCAATTATTAGTAATAATGTAAATGCCCATACAATATGAAGGTAAAAAATTATAGTGTTAAGTTACATGTAGTAAGTAATGATGTAGAGTTAAACGAGTACCACACTGATTTAGCGGTTATGCTCCAATGGACCAAAATTGGTGCAACAGAACCAGAGATATAGTTGTTTTTTGTTTCTTCAAGCCTAAAATGCCCACAGTGCAACCCAACCAACAACTTGTCGCTTGCAGATTTCTTATGTGTTGCGGGTAACATCAAGCAGAGATGAGGATTGGGCATCAGAGGTCTGGTCAACTCTTTTTTTTTCCCTTGAGAGACAACACCTCTATTAGATTTCACAGCTTTTCCTTTTGGAGCCACAAAATACTTTATACAACATTTCTCACGAATGCCATAATACCCTTCGCCCAGCACCTTTAAACCAATTTAAAATTAAAAGCATTATATTGCTCTTCTCAAAAGATCCCTAGTGGATTGCTAGATCTTAATAGAAAGATAACGCACAAAAACGTAAATTAACTAAACTAAACTACTGTGCAGGTAAGAAAAAAAAATCTAGTGAATAAGGAATATTTATGATCAAAATATCAGTCACAATACAATGTAGAAATGAAATGACATAACATATGACAACCATTTCGGCGACAGCTTTCATGTAGTGTCACAACAGAGATGGACATGAGTGGTCTGATGTCAGACTAATCAGATGTGAAGTACCACACAGATCTCTGAAACTCATTATGTTTCAGTCATAGTTCATCACTAAAGACCCGTTAATTGATTTTTTTCTTGGGTCACTTGGGAAAATGACAACACAGCAATGATGTATTCTCACCTCAAAACGTAGCTGATGAACGTGTTGGCAAAATAATGGCTTACTTAGAAGTTGTGTTACTGGTCACCTGATGAATTTAAGCCCGTTAATAAATCTCTTTTTTTAGCTGATTTTGGTTACCACCAATGTCTCAGAATAAAGTGTGCAGTGGGTTTATTAGTCTTTCATCCAAAAAACAGGACTAGGCTTCTTAGAGCTGAGGGGAACCACAGACCTAGATGGTAATTCTTTCACTTTTCACAGGGTCATTTGGTCCATTGTTAATGTACGAAATATTGATTTGCGAAGCTCTATGTGTTTTTTTTTTTTTTTAATGATTCAGTCTTTGAGCAGACGGAGGATGATCTGCTGGAGGCCCTTTTCATTACAGTGGACTCTCCCAGCTTTTGTGTGAAGAGGAGTCGGTTTAGTTTGGCTCCAAACTGGGGGTGACAGAGCTCCAGTTGGCACATTTTGCGAACAAGATCTTGTGTGGTACGATGACGACACCGTGTCTCTGTTTGAAAGGCTTTCAAAGTATACCACTCTGTCCAGATAAAGACTTCCTATCTCCTCGGTAAAGAGCTAAACCAGGGCACTGCTTCATTCTGCGGGGTCAAGCAAGGAAAGTCTTGGATCAACCTCATCTTTGCTTTGACCTCAGAACCGACTTCAAGGGGAAACTTAAAATTAGGTTTCCTGCAGTTAGACAAGATTTTTCTCGAAATGATGTTCCTCTGGCAGGCTCATTTCTATTCCTCTCTTATTCATTTTACTGTTGCATTCCCGATGATTCATTACATTCTAATTTTAAACATTATGACAATTGTCAAGCTGCTATTCGCAAGGTTTCCTGAGCCTTTTTTTTTTCCTTTTAAGCCACACAATGGAGCGCTTCCCGTGAGGTTACAGACACCCAGAGTGATGCTGGGATGTTTTCCATGGCACGACTATGCCATGTATCACAATATAGTGAGTCACGTTTATCATCTTTTCTCCTGTTGTGCCTCCTCCTAATATGAACTTTGAAGACGGTGGCAGATATAGTATGTGTGTGTCAGAATCTACAGATCTTGGCATATGTTTATGCCAAAAGCTTTCATAAAACAATTCATTGTGATCAAATCTCTATCTTCAAACACATGAAATACCCCATATACACTTACAGGGGTGTCATCTAAACATACATAACTTGATATTTCTAACTGTTGTGTAATTCGTCTCCTCTAGCAACACATTAGCTGCATGTTGTCCTCAGATTCAGTTTGCTCTCTTTTCAGTGGAACGCACTGAACCCTGAATAGACAGGAAACCTGATTTCATTAGTGCTGATCAAAGGGTTCACCGTGCATGTCAACGACCAAGTGTGCCTTGACAAAATGGTCACAAAGCATAATGCAGTGGCCGTGATAGCACAGCAAGAGTTTTGACCAAGAGGACAATATGTGGTTGTGTTTCCTAGGAAATGATGCAGCAGCTAAAGCTTTATCAAACCTGATGTACAGTTGGACTTTCTACTGATCCGAATTATTCTGAAAAAAATGTACACACTTGTCTTTGTACACTGGTTGTTCTCTTTCTCTAAAGGCTTAGAAATACAAGCTTAGAAATATTCATTAATCCATGCTCACACTCAGCTGTAGTTATCTTTGTACCTAAATTGGTAAGTAGATATCAGGGAGGAAGATTTTGGGTCATCACTGTGAAATCAATTACACGCTCTGCAGTTGCTCTGCGACAACACAGCTCCAAACCTGCGATTTATCAAATGCTACTTGCTCTACATCAGCGTTTGCTGCAGAACAAGTTGTGTCTATTCTCTGCTGCTGTGATTACACATCACAAACCAGTGTTTTTGCAAAAAAAAAAAAAAGTCACAGAAGTTTCAGTGTCAGCTAAGAATTTGGTGTATCACGGGAGCACCTCCACACAGTCACGGGGAGATGCGACTGTATCTGTGTTTTACAGTGTCACTGTTGATACAGGCACAGATGGAGGGGATGTGCCCTAAATAAATATGTAAGTAGCCATGCTGAGTTCCTGGTCCTCCTGCTGCTCTCACTGATGCTATTGATCTAATTGCTCTTTTAAAGCCCAAATGCCTCAACTGAGACATTCCCAGTATAAATTAGTCAGCAAAAGAGATTTGAACGTTTCTAATTGTGAGCTGCTCACTGTGTGATCATTTTCACTATTACACACAATCACCAACAGCCAATGCCATTATTCCAACAAATCTATTATCCATCTTATAATATTAATACTATTCCCAGGCCTAGACCTAAACCTTATCCTTAAAATAGTGTTATGTAATCTACAATATCACCAGTCCAGTCCAGGTTGTGTCTTTGTGTCTTGAGCTAATTACTCTCATGTTCCATTTAAGAGTTAGTGAACTCAAAAGAGCAAATAATGAACTTTTCACACCGACAAGAGTAAACGCAGACGAGAATCAATTCTCTGTGTATTTTTAGGGATGATTAATGTGAATCCTAATCCAGGACAGTCGACAAGAGAGTACAATCCTTAAGGGACCGTGGATGCAACTGAATGGGGTCATCCACAAGCAAGCAAAAAAAGCAAACACATGCACAGTGAATGTACAGATGCAGTAGACTGTTTCTCCTAGTTGCACTGATTTGAGTAGAAATTAGCAGAACACGTCTTTTGTTGCACAGTTGTCACTGTTCATCCTCCAGTTTCCATTACATTGGAAATAAAATGATTTCTTTGTCGACATGGGGGCAGCAACATTGACATAATATATGATATGAGCAAAATGTACCTTTTTCTACACATGTGGCAACATCATCATTGATTTAGTGTAAGATCAATAGCCACTTAATGATTTTAATGCTAATATGTACTTTCTTTTTGCTCTGTTTCGGCCTCTACCGGGAAATATGTTCAGCTGCTAAATGTTCCACTACATGAAACCAAATTGTAACTGCCTGTTGTTTGGCTCTGAGTATGGAGATTGCAGTGGGAATTTAGGGCTTTTACACTGAAGGTATTTGCATAATGTGGCAACTGCATAATGAAAACAACTGTATGGGAGTGATGAGAGAGAAATCTGAGCCAGATAATTTAATATTCCAGGTGATAATTCTCTGGAGATTAATCACTTCCTTTCACTTTGGGTGAAATTATTTTACTTTATTGTCATCATCATTTACTTAAGGTTAAGGTAGCAACATAAGCAGTCAGGGTAAAAAAAAAGAAAGAATCCAGTGTTGATTTTCAATCAATAGGAAACAAAACATGATGACAAATGATGCTGTTTTTTGTACTTTCTTTTGGGAGAACAATCTGAAAACAAACCCCTCCTGTTGTTATGAACTTTTTTATTTTTGTACCTTCACTTCTTTTCATGGCACACATAAGAAATGGTGAAAATGGCACTTGCTCTCCCTCCCTAGGACTGTGAAAATGATGTGCTCTCTGGAGAGAAAACGCTCACTCACTAATAACTAATAAGGATTTTTTTTTTTTTTTTGTCTCTAAAAGACATTCTAGTCCCACAGACTATTAGTTGACCTTGTCACATATAAATGGCTAATTACAAACACTTTTAGGATCTTTGGCTACACAAAAACTTTTTTTTTTTTCTTAAAAAAATATTTCTATTGATTAAAAAAAGAAAAAGATTTAAGTCCCTCCACTGTTCTAATCTTATCTTCTTTCAGCAAAAATAAAATATACATACTGTTATTTTTCATAGAGACCTTGTTTGTGTGTTTAGATAATACATTTTGAAGTCTGTGCATGTCACATCTAATTTTTTTATCCTGCAAAGAGCAATTAAGATTTTTGTTTTGATAAAAATCACTGTCAGAATAAAGGATTTCAGGTCTAAATATATTCTGATATACGTTTATCTCTGCATTGACGCATTGTGCTACTGACATTTTGACAACAGAGATATGATTGACATTTGTTGTGAGCACATTTAAAAAAAAAAAAAAAAAAAAAAACAAGATAAGGCGCTGGATTTGAGGTGATCAAGGCGCGTTGCTGTTGTTATTGAGCGCCCATTGTTTGGCTCAATCAGTGTGATCAGCCATGCACAACCAGGTGTGTGGAGAAGCTCAGTGAGGCACAGGGACAGGGTTTATAAATAAACCAAATAAAGGACGGTGCCGACAGTGACCCTTGAGATGTGGCTTTGGAAAGGGTGGAAAGGCAGACGTTTATCCTGCAGAAACTAATAAAGCACTGTCTGTCAGCTGGGAGGTGAGTCAGCCCAGAGTAGCATCATTAGAGAGAAGCAGCGCTCTGATCATGTCTCTGAGGAGAGATGACCACCGTGCTGCACCACACATCCTGCCAAGACCACCGAAGAACACACAAAGCGAGCCGCTTCGCGATACAGACTGTTCTTTCAAACAGCAGCTCTGCAGCACGTGTGGAACCTAAAATAGAAAAAAAACACTTATGGTGTTACAGTCAATTGTCATGGTGATAATCTCCAAATAGAAAAAAAAAAATCATTCATCTTATCAAGCATCTTTTGTTGGATAATGATGTGTTAGCTTGCCAGAGCTGTCATTACACCTCTCTCACACAAACAGTCATCTGGAGTCCCTTTGCACAAGCATATTCTTTAACTTTTCAAATGTGACAATTGGCAAATAACTAGAAG
This sequence comes from Polydactylus sextarius, assembly GCA_016801845.1. Taxonomy (NCBI): domain Eukaryota; kingdom Metazoa; phylum Chordata; class Actinopteri; family Polynemidae; genus Polydactylus; species Polydactylus sextarius. The sequence goes on from CM028921.1 coordinate 7,379,233, forward strand.
ACTGGTGCATTTCAATACCAGCAACATTATTGGTTCCTAGAATAAATACAACATATCATTAACCATCATTGATTGAGTCCTGCACATGACAAACCAGCGCATGAATCCCTGGTCTCTTGTCCTTGTTGATGATGATGATGTTAAAAATGGATTAAATGAAAAGAAAAAGGATTCTTTTCATTTTAAATCAATATAAAAAATGATTATGTAGTGTATCTACAATACATGTGATGCTACAGGCAAGAGCAGTTACATTAGCTTAGCTTTTTTTTTTTTTTTGGAGTAGGATAGAACCACCTTGACATGAAGCATCACTGAATAGTTATTTAATCCATATAAACAATATATATTTTTCTTTGCACAAAGCAAGGCTAGTTGTTTTCCTTCTGTTTCTCTTACTGAGCCATACTGAGCTAATCGCCTGCTAGCGAGTTCTAGCGTTGCAATGACTTTCTGTAAGGAAATAATCAAGTGTGTTTCTGAAAATGACTTATGGTATTAACAATGGTGAAAGTTTTTTTTTTTTTTTCCACTGGACTTGGCGTTAACTCTCTTTTGTTATGCAAGGCTGCAATTTCTTCCAAGTCCCAGGCATTTTCCAGCTCTCTTCAAGTGCTGATACATTTTTAGAGCTGATGAGAGTGAGAGAAAAAAATAAAACTGCATGCTATTGCAGATATAGGGTACAAAAAAAAAAAAAAAAAAAAAAACTGGGAATATTGAGGACATGAGGATCTACTACAGGCTCTTTCACATTGCTGAGCTGTCCCAGTCCTTAATGTGAGTTTATTCTAGTGTTGCGTACATTGTGGAGGGAGAAGAGGTGAGGTCAAGAGGGAATAAAAGCACTTACATTCGAATGAAAACCTGTCACATGTCTTTTTTTCTAGTGAGTTGCATCAGATCTTGATTTATTGAAGGAGATGTATCTCATCTTTGAGCCATGACAGAAGGCGCTGGGATCTGCACTGTTTATATTTTCTGTCTGATTAATGTTTGAGGGGAGGTGGAGGTGCTGATCCAGCCTTGTATTGACACTCTTCCCACAGAGATACTTCACACCCAAATATGACATCAAATGATGAGACTCTTGTTGCAGTTACAGCTGGCATCATTGGGATCAGTTTATTTTTGATTACATGAAGCGCACACATCCATGCACAGAGAAAAAAGGGCGTCAATATGAAGGTATAGAACTTTGCAGTTTATGGGTAAAATTACAACTATTTTTGATGTTTTTCCAACTGTTCTTGCAATTTCGGTCACTTCTTTCTAACTCTGGATAAAAACCATAGGTGTTGTAGATGAACCAGACGTTTATGATCATGGTTACAACAATAAACATGCAACCATGGTGGTTAAAAGGATTAATGTTGCGCAAGGCCTGTGTTTCAACAATTTCACCTCCTCCTCATAATACTTTATCTAACTCCCTCCGTTAAAAATGCCGTGACCACTAGAGGTCAACGATAAAATGCAACATCAGGCCATCAGGTCAACAGCTGCGTATTCTGGCTTTGGGTTTGTCAGTTAAATTTTTCGTTGTCATTAGTGACACGCACCTTTGTAACACTATGGTAAAAAGTGACATTTGGAAAAGCTTTTAAGCAAATTGTATCTATTTTTCTTCTACAGTCTGCCTACATTTTGATGGGCTTTCACAATTTGTTTACCTGTCCTGTGTGTGTTATGTGCAGTTGAAAAGGTCAATTGATTCATGCTTTTGGTTTGTGAAAGCTCAATAAGGTGAATGGCAAAGGCCACAAGTCCTGGAGGGAACGCTCTCTGCTCCCTTAACCTCACTTAGAGTTTTCTAAAACACAATGGACACAATTTTTTTTTTTTACAGAAAGATCCAGATGTGAGCAAACGTTGAAATGGCTTTCATTCATTCCGCACTGTGTGGCGTCTCATCTTTGGGTGTGAATTTATTTTTTGTTTTGTTTTGTTTTGTTTTTTTTCCTTTGACTTGCTATGGTTTACATTCCGTGGAAAACGTGCCATGAAATATGAACATTGGCTAAAAAACCATCTCTTATTACCAGTTTGCCAGACTTCCTGTCAAAACTGACACGTAGAGGCATGAAGATGTCACAGGCAGACTGCTCCCCGAGCCACCTTCCCAGGTCCTGTCAGCATCCTTTTGCACATGAAGAAGGAAAAATGCAAACCCAGTGTCACAGAACAGCTGGGAACCACATTGAACGTCCAAAAACTCAATTTGTTTGGGGGAAATAATTTTAGTGGGCTACAGAATTTAATATGGACTTACATGAATTTTCAATGATGATTCAAGTGAATGAATTTATGGCTTCATTTTAGGACTCGTGTATCTATCTCATTATTTTTGCGTGAGACATACACAAAGTAAAGGCATGGCTGATTGGCCCCTGGTTTTTCTTTAGTGTTGTCGTAGAGCCTCAGCCCCGCAGCCCTTTGTTCTCATGTTTGCCACCTGTGAATAAGACTCTGACGTAAGAGCTTGCAGCAATTAGTGTCAGCAATCGCTTTGCTACGTGTCAAACCATAGTAACTGCTGAGCTCCATACCAAGCACATGCATACAAACCAGTCCCAGTAGGCGCAGTGTAGCGCTCCAAAAATTAATTGCCAAGCTCCTTCTCTGGGTGTCCTGAACCCAACCCGGGATCGTCTCAATGGGATCTGTCATTCATCCCGTCCCCTGTGGTTGGTTGATGTGGATGATGCAGGTCTGAAAATTGGATTGGCTTTTGTGGCACGGCATCTAAGGCTGGTGGATGCCTTCATAAACACTTAGCACATGGCAACAGATGATGGTAAGAAGCTTGGAGCGTCAGTGGGTGGTCTGCTGCTAGCAGGAGATGATGAGGATGTGTTACCACTCATTTGAAGGTGTACTTCCTCCCCCCCATCCTCCTTCTTAAAAAAATTATGAGAGGGCCATTTTTCATCTCTTGAATATCCTGGACATAATCATATCTCATTAACTGTTCTATATTTTGACCAGTGTGGAGCTGCCATCCATCCCAATGGGACCTCATGTGTCACGATGTGGTCACATCTGATTCGAAGACCGTGTCAAAATAAATTAGCGGCAAGATATTAATAGAACGCGGAGATCGTATCACAAAATTATAGCCAAATATATGGTGATACGCAGTGCCCTTTCTGCTTCCCAGAGATGCACACCAACCCATCCTCCTTCGCCTCTATCTTTTTATTGTGTCGTCATGGAGATGGGTTTTCGTCTTTGTGTCTAATTAAAGAGAGAGCTTTAGATGTATTGACTATCTCAGATCACAGAATACATCTCTTCCAATACTTTACCTCGTGTCATCATCAAACGGTCAGTCTTTAATTAGAAACAAGCACTTAGAGCCCCAAAACAAACACGTGGATGGAGAGAAATAGTATCAGAGATGGTGGTCACACATTGTTATTAACTTAAACTGTTATTATTTTTTTTGGATTCACCAGTGCCTTGAAAGACGTTCTCTCCGTCTGTGATGAAGTCTTTTCACAAATAAATTCTTTTTGACCTTTTACTGACAGACACCAAGGGCTTCGGGAAAACGGCTCAGTTCTTTTAGAAATTCACAACTCCGGTCGAGAAAATAAGAAAAACGAGCAAATGAGGAAATCACAGATCTATCCTAGAGCGTGTCAGCAATCAAAAATTAAGTTCTTAATTAAAACACATAGTTTCCATAGTTACTGGGGATAATAGAAAAGAATGAGCCGAAGCTTCCTGGTTTCGACATGGATTTTCACGTCATGCTGTCCATGGTTCCTATTAGAAAAACCTTTAATGTGCTGTCATGTAATCTTGACTTGACAGTGACATTTGAGAATCAGCAGGATCTTTTTGTTGAAGTTGAGCTCATTCTTTAATATATATATATATATATATATATATATATATATATATATATATATATATATATATATATAACCATATAACCATTTACAGAGATATTTGGTCACAATTTTGTAACTAAACACTCATGGGTGTCATAAGAGGAAAAAGCCTCTTACTCAAAGATGAGAGACATCCAGTTATTGTAATGCAAATATAAAAACAGAATCATAACTGCTCCCAAACTACAACAAATAATAGCTTCATAATGACATCGCAGCCAAAAGAAAGACTTCAAAGTAGCGTGATTGTTTGTTATCATCACATTATCTTTAAATAAATTGAGGCATCTTTGTTTGTCCTGTTAGAGAGGATATTACACTTTAATCTTATGTTACACTTACTTACAAATAGTGTTGCACTTCACCCCCCCCCCTTTTTTTTTTTTTGAAAAATTGAAAATTGAATAGAGAATTGGAAAATACTCCCCAAGCTACACAGATATCCCAGTAGCCTTATTCTAAATATGATTATAAGAGCTATTCTTAGAAAATTCAATAAGCTATTTCTTGCTCCATGGAGGTATAACATTGTGTCCCCTCAAAGATTTGACAAACAAATCAGGCATGACCAAACTGGAGGGTACTTTACTTGACAGGTGAGGATGCTTAAAGCTCAGGTTAATGATCCGTGCGTCTTTTCCGTAGATCATCGTCAGGTGACATTGTTTGACCTCTCACATTCAGCTCAGTTGATGGTCGTCGGATTATACTTGGTTCGTCTAAGTTGATTGCATTTGCTCCTCTTATGGAAGTCATCATAAGAGATTTGGTTGTATCATTGGTGCGTCCTGAATGTACAACATCCACCTGGATCTGACAGGCAGAGAGCTGCTCTGGAAAAATAGTGTAACAATACCCTCTTGTGTTGAGTAAAGCAGCTGCACTCTGTGGTCTGTTTTTTTTTTTATTTTATTTTTATTTATTTATTTATTTATTTTATTATTACAGTCCACAGTCACATACACATTCAACCACATTATTAAAGAATCAGAAGAAATTGGTTTTGATAAATAAAAATGCAATGTTGGAGGTAAATGCTACCCACATGATCACTGAATCTGACTGAGTAAAAAGAAATGCTATTTTTTCTTACATTCAAATCAATTGAATAAATATTAGCTAGCTAGAGTACATCATTCAATAAACATGGAAAAAAAAGGATTTATTTATTGTCAATATCAGAGCATACAGAGTTATGTCCGTATTTAGTCTAAAAATACATAAAATACCAAACAAATAATCCTCCATGCATCCATGAAATTTTCACACCAGTAAATGTTAAAGAAGTAAATTGAATATGTATGAACTGGTAAATAAGATCTAAAATGATATTTAGACGAACTAAAACACAGTTTATTGGTAGAAGTGGGTTAATTTTTTAGATCATCCTTTTTTTGCTTTAATGCGCACATTCTTTCAAACAAGGTATTAATTTATTGACGTTTTTTTAAATCCACGTTTTATCTGTGTAGGCAGATGAAGGCAGGATAGATATGTTTTATGTTCAAATGTGATTTATTGATTTATCATTTCATCCTTTAATATATATCTTGAATATAACCAGCACTGCTGGTGTGTGAGACTACGGTAAATACATACATTTAAGACACATGCATGATCTGTTAAATTATTATGAGTTAAGAATCAATCATTTTACTCATTCTGTAAAGAAGAGAGATTCATTAGATGAGAGATAAGCATATTTAAGTTACTTTCTATGATCAAGGTTTTTTGATTGCTGTGTCTGAACAGTTATAGACAAGTTTGAAAACATTTCACACATTCTTTGGTAAGCTACACTATGAGTCTATACAGCTAGCATCACGTTAGCTCAAAACTGCTGGATGATGCATTTTTTTCCAAAATGGTGGGTTTGGGGTGATTTGTGCCAAAAGGCCTGGGTTAATTTGTGGCAGTGGGAGTCCATTCGTCAGGTGGCCAGGCAGATGAACATATGCAGATTGACATACATACATGAAAAAAAAAACAATAGATGGATAATAAGTAAGGCCAGAATATAAAAGAACTTGCCAATCAAACCTTTGATGTACATATGTAGAAAGAGCTGGCAGAACATACAAAGGTACTAGTAGCAATGTTTCACGGTCTAAATCCCATGAAATGCTGTGAACTGGCTTTTGAGTCTGCACAGAGAAATGACAGTGATATCGATGCCATCTGGATCAGAGGAAAAAGCAGGTTTGGTTAAGTGTACATGTATTAAAAACTGTCATGGCCTCGCTTTAAAGTCACTAAGTAAAAAGCGGCACAACTTACCCCACTCTCCCCCACCAGTGTTACTTATAGTCTTTGACAAGTAAAAGTAAAAATAGTTAAAACATGTAAATGTTAATATGAGCTGAGTGTCACTGACTGTAAGAATGTGTGAAACAGAATAACTTACCAAATACTGGATATTTAAGAGTTTATTTGTAGTCGTGTTATTAAAAGAATTAAGACTTTGTCACTGGTTCATATAATGAACTTCTTTTATTTCTCCAAGTGGCAGCATATTGTGTCCAGTTATCAGTGATGGAAAGTGTCAGACACATACCCTTATCAGTTCTCCGTCCAACAAACATTTGATAGATAGCTGGGCTGGAAAAGTGATAAGGAGATGTGCTTGACAACATTATAACCTGAGAAGCCTTTTTTTTTTCCCAATACAGCAAATAAAACATGATGAAAAAGAAAAATCTGTACATAACATGAATTAAGAAAAAATAATATCAAAAATAAAAGCATTTAAAAAAAAAGACAAGAAAAGAAAAAAGAAAGAAAAGTAAAGTCTCACTTAGTCTTCACATCATCACCATACAATGTTTGTCCCACAAACGTTTATGAGATGTTTTTGTCCACAGTTTAAATACAGATATCCTCAGAGGAAGCTCAGGTCCAAATTGCCTCGCGGTTGAAATCTCTGTCCACTAGTGTTTGCATAGCTCAGTGTCCATCCAGCGTTCATCTGTGTCCAACAGGCAAAGTAAGTTTGATGTCTCGTCCCGGGGGCAGTTTTATGTCACTCTGGCCCCACCTCATCCCCGATGCTGTCCCATCTCTCACTGGTTGAAAATGAATACTCAGATTATCTTATTTTCACTCCCGGATCTGTGCTTTGTCAGTCATTTGTTGTACAAGAGGATTGACTTTGTCCCCGTAAAAAAAAAAAAAAAAAAGATAACAGTGATAAACTCTGCTGCACTTTTTTTTTTTTTTGCAAAAAACGTGTCCAAAAAAAGTGGGAGAGAATTGAACAGTAACAGCGACAAGCAACAATTTTTTTTTTAATGAAGAAGAAAAAAAAAAACTTGAAAAGCAAAATAAATCAAATCATTAATCATAAAGGAGATTAGATGATGGTTTGAGGAGAAATCTATAAAAGCTTTTCATCTTAAGAGCACATTAGCTTTACTTTCATAAGAGGAAGATTTATTAATATTTACATCTATGCTGCTATATTTGATTGTCATTTTATGATGTGAATCGCTGGTTTAAATCCAAATTGCAATATATTCTCACTGAGGAATTAACTTTATCATTCATTATTACATCCTGTATGTAAAAGCTGTCTTATGTTGTCATTTAATCATTTAACCATTTATTTTATTTTAGTTTTTTTGTTTAAACAGCATTGAATTATTGTGTGTTTTTTGAAGCGGTTGTGTTGTTTTTTTAGACGTCACAACAAGACATGAAGTAGTTTTTGCGAGTTAACGTATCATAAGCAGCTGTCGCATTTTTAGTGATAGTATCTCTGCCTTTTACAAGGGTGAACAAACAAACATGTGACACGCTCTGACCCCTTCTGTCTGTCGTCTATAGTCACCCTTCGGGCGTTCAGTTGGCAGAGGAAGGACAGCAGACGTCTCTGTGTGCTTTGGTGCTGGTTATCTCTGCCCCGGTTCCTCCCCTCAGTGTGAAAAGTCCCGCGCAAATTAAACACGGCTGGCTCGCTTTCTGATCCAGTTCCGGCTTTCTTCTCCACACCAACCGCCAACAGCAGTCACACGGATGAGGGGAGATCTGCCAAGCATCTCCTCTGCAGTGCTCTGCTCTCCTCTGGGATTAGCTGCACTGCATTCCCACCGTCAGCAGCACCGGGGCCATAACACACACATATACACACACACACGTATCCATATACACAAAATCACACACTCAATTCAGTGTAGGCAGGGGCGGGGTCGTCGACTATACAAACACACACACACACACACATAAATTCCTTTTGTTTCTCTTCTCTGTCTTTCTGTTTCCCACAGATTCACACCAGTCTGGGTTTACCTCTTCTGTTTCCTCTCTAAGTCTAAATCTTTATCTCTTTTTTCCCCACAAACTCTCTCTGATACACACTCAAACACACACACACACACACACACATATTCAGTATCAGTCCAAAGCAAGCAGGCAGTATCCAGTCTCTAGTTTGTTCACTGAGATGCAGTCGCATTTCCTCCCAGAGACAAACTGACATTGCAGCTTGGTAAAAAAGTTTTTTTTTAAAGGTTTGCAGTTTTGTTGCATCCTCTCTGCACTGACAGGACACACACAGACGACGTCCCCTCGTCTCACCCACCCTGGGGACAGTGGATCAGATTGTATGAACAAGAGGTCAGCGCAAGCACTATCGCATAATGCTGCAAGCCTAAAGCATTACACTGCACAAGACATTTATATTTATTTGTAGTTATAACAGATAAAGCAGGAGATGTAGAAATATCAATGAGTTTATCCCTATTCTGTTCTGACTGATTCTTCAAAAAACAGAGACAAGAAGGCTTCCTGATTATTCACTACATTTGGTGAAATAAATTAGCTTTCTCATCTCCTCCTCAGCCAATCTAAAGAAGTCACATCCTAATGGCGGGTTGGCCCCTGGTCTGACCTTGGACCCTTACTGCAACCTCCTGATTCATGATGACCAGTTGACAAGAGGGGGATTTCCACTGCGTTATTATGTCTTCAAACAACAACAAAAACAGCACTTAACTTAGTGAGGCCTTGATTAGGCTTTTCCTGGGGAGACCAGGTAATTCTCGCTAATGACGCCCAGAGAGAGAGAGAGAGATAGAAAGAAAGAGACAGAGAGCAGAGGGAGCTCTGGGATTGGTTGATTGCAGAGATGATGCAGGCATGCATGTGGAGGGAAATGGTGAAACAAGCTGGTGTTGTCAACATCACAGAGAAACAGAGACAGACGATCAATGCTGCAGTCAGATTAAAGGTGCAAGACTTTTTTCTTTTTTCCTTCTTATTTTTTTTGCCGATTCATTTTGCAAGAAAAACAAAAAGCAGCATCGTCTCGCTTACATGAAATCCAACGTATCAGCAGCCTGCGGGCGGTCCTGCAGCATCGCTTGATGCTCCACACAACAGCACGTTGGACATCAATGGCTTCAAATTAATCTCCAGCAGAGGGCACCATAGTTGCTTTCTATTTATAGAAGTTGAGTAAGATTTCTAAAGGGGATTAGAGGCTTCTTGAGGTTGCCTCGCTCTGTTTTCAGAGAGAGAAAAAAAATGTCCATTTTCTGTGACTGAGCACTAAGTGACTGCGACTGCAACAGCCATTTATAGCATTATCAATAATAATCACAACACTATTTTTAACACTATATGTGTGGATGGATTCTCTTTGCACTGTTGTGTTAATATACCACACACCAGCAACCAGTAGCAATGTTTTGTGTTTAATTTGATGCCACCATGATGCTGTTTCATGTAAATGACTCTGATAACACTTGCAGCGTTTTTGAACGTGTTTGATTTGTTTACCGTTGATTTGTGCCATGCGATCTCACACATATCTCACATCACTGAGAAGACTTTTGCCTAAACCATTTTTGGCAGCACTAAACTTGACTCAGTTGCTATGGACACAGATGATGTTTTATTTTTTTTTTTTTTCTTCCTTTTTTTTTTTTTTTTATCTGTGTCCATGACAACAAAATGGCTGTTACAGGAAATGGTGCGCTTTTATAAGACTCCAAAAAAAAAAAAAAAAATGTTTATGAGTAAATGCAAGTTAAAACATGTGATTACATTTTCTTATTACTTCTGTTGTTCATTATTTAAACACCTGGACTGGAGCCAGTTAATGGAACATTATAAAATTTAAGGATTAAAACAGATTTGTAAGGCAATAAAATATTCATATTGTATATGAGGCCCTATTATAAACTCCTATGGGAACAAAATAATGAAATTATAATGTAAACATAAACAAATACTAGTATTTATTAGCATTTACTGACTGTTAATACATTCCTTAGGCATTTTTCATAGCAAGAGTTTGATTTTTGACACATTTAATAGTTTTAATACATTGCAAGCACACACAGACACAATTATTATTATTTATCAATCTATCAGTCTGTCTGTCTATTTATCTAATTTGTATCAAACTGCAATTACAACTGTGTTATTATGCAACACATACTTTATCTCTAATTTAAATTTATATGCAATATATAAACAATAAACAGTTTACATATGTGTTCAACACTCTTTATCTAAACTATACTATAGTTTAACAAAGAGGTAGTATATATGATAGTATGTGCATTATTATCAAGCCCATAATATAACATACACTTATTGATGTTATAAAAGACCTTATATCTTCTCACGATCTTGAGATCATCCATTAATTGTTAATTTAGATAGCACACAAAAATGCAGGAGTGGTAGAGATACAGAATTACCCACATTAATGGTTCGAGTATGAGGATCCACCTGTTTCTTTTAAATGACCACTAGATGGTGGTGTCAAGTCAACCATCAGTAGGATGGAGCCGTGTGGCCACCAGGCTCATTATTAGCAGATGATGAGGCTGCACTTCTTGAGAGGCAAATGCAGGCTGCTCGATAAATATTTAAGAAGGATAAAGGATAACAAACTGGTGAGGTGAGGTGCAACAACTACAACACAAGTGCACATACAAGGTCATTGGGAAATAAGGAAACCACCCTTGAGGCATCCAGCAGCAGCAGCAGCAGTTTTTATATTCATCTTGGATCAATTCCAGATGGTTTTAATATGCGTATCTGCTATATGATGTGAGTGCTGTCCGTTACATCTCATCTCATTCTTCACATTTCATATTCAAAGCTGGAAATGTGTGTGTATGTGTGTGGGGAGGGGTTGGACTTGCTGGGAGTTTAATAATAGCAACACAGGCCAGTTAAAGTTACTGTAAGAACAACAAAGCTCATTCAATAACATGTCCACATCTGTTGTGTCTTCAGAAGAGTTTCCATTTTTAATTCTTCACATCGTAAGGAAACAGAAAATTCAGTTGGGTGTGTATGTGCTGAGCTAATAGAAAATAGTTTTGCATCATCACATTTTCAGTTAATTATGCCTCGTGAACTGACTAGTCAGCCTCAGTAGTCGAGGTTCAGGTAAACAAGTCCAAACTGGCTTAGCTGAGTAAATGATTATATTTTATATTGCACTCAGGCATTTGACTGTAGAAAAAAAATGACAGTGCAGATGGTTAAGGTTTAAACTAAATGGCACCACATAACCAAGACAGTATGCAAATTTGAGCCATATATCTCAACACCTTTTACATTAAACATCTGAGGAAACCAGGAAATGAGAAATATGAGCAAACAAATGATTGCACCAGTTTGTTCCCGGGTGTGTGCTTGATTTGGTATGATTGTTCTACTTTAATGCTCATCTCCAAATGAGAGATTGATGAGATTTGATGAGAACACAGGGGCTAATGTCTCGGTAGTTGTGACACCTCAACGTTACGGATGAAGCTGGGGTGGGGGGTGGGGGTGTCATGAGGAGGAAAAAAAACACACCGAAATGCATTTCCACAAAATACTGCAGTAAAAAGGGAGAGAAAAGGGGGTATTAAAGATCACAACCTCAAATATCAACTCTGAACAGTGTTGCCAAGCCTTGTTGCTATGGAGATTGCATCCTACTGCAGGTGTGAGTAACGACAGAGGAAGTCAACTGTGCTTCCCTCTCTGAGTCTCTTTCTGTTCCTCTGTATCTCACATGGTCCTCACTGCATGTGTGAGCACATATGTGTGTATGTGTGTTTCCACCTCAGACACGCTAATGAACATGCCTTGAAGATTAATCTCATACAACATGTAAACACGCTTACACGTTGTGCACTTTTTAAACTTTCTATGATGTCTGCATCGTCACTACAGAAACCAGTAGACCTCAATTAAATCCTCCATTGTCCTCGAATCTCGGCGTGTTTTCCTCTCTGCCGTTTGTTTGGGAGGTCTCTCTATCTATCAAAAAGGCGACAATGGAGGACCTCTGGACTGTGCTAATGTAATTAACCCTCAGGCAGGCTTGTGCACAGTGTAGGCTGAAAATAAATACATGCATGCGTCCAAATACTGCTAGGAGATCTCCAACGAGCCGAGATGGCATTGCTTTGCGTCAACGCTGTTGGAATAAAATCCAGCCTGAAAAGACCAAAAAGATGTGACCTGGCGAGATGACACTTCTCTTTGTTCAGGAGATGTCATGGCACAAAAAACACAAAAATCAGAGAGGAAAAACATTCAATCTAAAGCTAGCTATCTACTTCTATTCCCTTTTTTGTTTGTTTGTTTATACTACAGTGACAGGGTCTACTATTTATTTCTTACTCATACTTAACTTATAACACTCATTATATCCCCCTGTTCTCTAAATAACCACAATGTGTGGTTTCTTTCTAATATCAAATTAACTAAATTAATATTTTATTATGAATTTATCAAAAAAGTTATTTTAAAAAGTCATAAAAAATGATATTTACTCAAAATACTTTCCCTCAGTGAATGAGAATTTTAAAATTTAAATGATAACTCTATTTTTTTTTTCCACAAGAATTTCACCCTCACATTGACTTGTCCAGTTCTATCAAATTTGGAGCTGTTGTTCTGCACTGCAGGCGGCTGCTGCTCGGCTTCCTTGTGGCTTTGAGTCTAACCGAGGCAGACTGAGAGAGGCTTATTAATCCCAGGGCTGCAGCTTCACTCCGAAGGCCACAATCAGAAAGAGAGAGAGAGAAATGCACTCCCTGTGTAACATAAATAGACTTCTAATGCTGATCATCTAAATATACAGTATGAAGTGCAGACGTCAAGGTTCACCGTGCTTGATCCAGCATTGTTATTAACAGGGCCTGACATTTTCACAGTTCACGGCTCAGTCACTCCTTGCAAGCCCTGGTGAGCCTGCACATTTGTATTACGATGAACAGAAGCTCACCCAAGTGTCCGAATTTGTTCATAACTGCGTTTTGAAATAAAGATGAAAAAAAAAAAAAAAAAGCTGAAGAACTGTTTGCAGCGTAAAGACACAGAGAGGTTTCTGCCTCTATGATTACGATTTAAATTAAAAAATAAAGAAAGAAAAAAACAACCTGTTTTCTGCATCATTTCTAGTGCATGACTCATAAAAAACCATGACGAATGAATGACAAATTGAACGCGTAATGATCAGTCTCCCATTAGCAGCAGACTGAAAAGGGCAGCACTTTAATAAACAAATATAAATCAGCCAGTGATTGTGACAGACACTAATTCAGCTCTGTGGATTTTAGGGTCATCACCTTTGTTTTGGTTGTGCATGTAAAATCCAGAGACACAAAGAATGCTTCAGCAAAATATGTAAAACATGGTGACCAAACAAAGATGTGTATTGCATATCTTCCTTGCTTTGTCTGCAGCTCTCTTCTCAAAAGCATGAATCTTTCTAAAATTTTAGTTCAGTACATAATCTCAGTATTAGGACCACGCAAATAATGGCCAGAATGAAGTCAACATGTCTAGATTTAGGTCAAAATATTGAGAAAACTCAGGCAAAATTAAATAAAATATTCCTCCTCTGTTTTTGTTGATTTTATTCTCAACATTACAACTTGCCTGTCAACTTACATCCCGACATATTGACTGAATTCCTATTTATGCTGATGAGTCAGTGGCTCAAATAACTGCTATATACCAATTTTCATCAGAATGAGAGCTAGTGTTACAGTCCAATGCCCACATGGGATTTGTTGACAATGACAAAAAATATATAGAATGTCTTCAGTCTTGTCCTTTAAATCCAAGTGTCACACAGACAAGAAAAAGACCATAACACTGAATAAGCCTGAAGATGGGTTCATACTAGGTGAAGCCATGGTGTTGAAGGGGCTGTTGATGCACTCTAACAGCTGCGATAATAGCATTTTTATTGAGAGCTCTCGTCAACAGTGGTATAACCTTGTCTGGGCCTGGTGAGCACTGGGCTGTAGTGTAAGTGATGGCACTCTGCCAGGATCTGACCACTAAGGCTCATTAGTCCCTATTGATAGCCCTGATGATAGGTTCTCTGAAAGGAGGCAGACAAGGAAAAGGTCAGCATATGGATCTTAATTTGACCTCACTAACCCGTCGCTGATTGGCAGCATCTGTCATCCTTAGATTTAATTTAACAGTGATTGAGTACTGCAGAGACCATATTGGCAATAACCCCTGTGGGCCATCTCATTGCTTCTGTTCTTCCAGATGGAAATCTGTGGCTGCCATCTTTCATGGCGCAACGTCTCCCGTGCCCATTTCATTTAGGCAACAGTCAGAGTAGTGTTAAGGACATGTAACTACAATGACAGTTTCTTCTTTGTTTCCCATCTTCACTGTTTTTTTAATTTTTAATTATTATTCTCCATCATGTGTGGTATCATGTTGGTCTCTGGCCAAAATAACAAAACGAAACTTCTGTCTCAACATATGTCTGGGTTCGCAGCACAAGTCTCACACACAAGTACACAGTCCTTCAATATCTGGACAGATTGCAGCTGTTATCCTGCAGTGTTGGCTCACAGCCATGAAGATTTGAAACACAAATATGTGGCCAGATTTTTTTTTTCTATCCAGTGTCTTATTTGCGATATTTGAAACAAGTTAGCAAAATTTCAGCTGCTGTTTTTTGTGATGGACTGAGTCTTTAGCCTTGTTAGCTGCTAAATGCTAATGCTAGCATGCTAACATGCTCACAATAACAATTCAGACGTGTTGACTTTTTTTTTTTATGGTTACCGTGTTAACCATTATAGTGTAGTTTGTTAGCAAAATTTGCTGATTCGCACTCAACACAAATTAGCCTACAGATGATGCGGCTAAATGCTAATGTTAGCATGCTAGCATGCTCACAATGACAATGCCACAATGTTGATGTTTATAGTTACCATGTTAACCGTCATAATTTTGAGTGTTAGCCACATTTGCTAACTAGCACTCAACAAAAACTAGTGCACAGATGATGCTGATGGGAAGATTATTGGTTTAAATTATTATGACAGGATGTGAAAAGTCACTCAAGTTATCGAGATACCTTGTCTGGGAACCATGAATATCTATACAGAAGTTTGTTAGTCTATCTACTAGACATCAAGCTATCTCATTGAATAATTGGTTTGATCTGTGATATAACACATCAGTGGGATTTATCCTCTGGGGATTATGAATGTCACCATGAAATGTCATTGCACTGCAGCCAGTTTTTGTTGAGATATTTCAGTCTGGACAAAGTCGAGGACCAACTGTTAGCATGGCTAGAAGGAGCTTGCCTTGAACAGCATTGCTTGCCACGAGCAATGGATGGGCAATGGAGGAAGTAATGTGCAGCTACACTGTGAACGCCGGAGGACAAATGGAATTAGACAACATTGCTCTATGTTTTAGCCAGCGAGCAGAGAGAAGATATGATGAGGAATGGGTGTGCAAAATAAGAGATGCTTCGAGGAGGAAGGCCCCGATTATGTAATGTTGGGGGTGGGGTGGGGGGACTTGTTTACATGTCCCTTCTGAGTTCATGTTAGCTGAAGGAAGACACCCTGCCTTTGCTGCTCTTCTCGGGCTCTGCCACATTGCATTAATGTCTTTATTCATATAGTGACTGGCCTACTTCGAGGCCAGCGTTTATGTCGAACTGTACAGTAAGGGAAAGCAAACGAATTTGCCAATTCCACTTCAGCGGATGTGTACACAAATGTAGAGATTAAAAATGTGAGAAGTCTTAAGCTGAGCTGCGAAATTAAGCATTTAGCAGATATATATTCATATATAAGCTCCAGTAGCTGATGTACAGTACAAAAAGACATAAAAAATAAAGGTCTGCATGTGCATCAAATGGTTGATGATTGTATTTGTGCTGATATCATATTTGTCTTTTCCACAAATTTGCATTGCAAATAATTTTTTACTTTTCCCATAATATAGTTTAATGTAATTGTATATAATACCATTTAAGTTTAATTTAGAAGACAAATTAACATTGACAGCATCTTGTATTATTGCCAAAGTTATGACGACTCAATAAGTAAATTCCCTTTGTGTGTGAATGGAGGAGCTGTTGATAAAAACTATGTGACATTTTGGAGAGAAAAAAAAAAAAACAGCTGATTTTCAACCACAGGAGATATTTCGCACATAACCGTCCGGCCAGGTCTTTCCCTCATGCTGGATGTCATCTCCATCACCTGAATCGGCCATATCTGGACAAACACTTTTCCCTAAACTTCTATTGTACTATATACCTCATACCCCTTCCTGTTATAGTGCCATGAAACAGTATATTTACTGGATATCAGTAACAGCAAGTCACAGTGTGCAGAAGTATATTCTCATGATAATTCTCAAGCATATCAGGACAAAATTTTTCAAGTTACATGCACCTCACAGAAAACACAGTTAAGCTGACTGTGACGTGTGAAATTCAATTACAGACCTGCTGTGGATGCACTCTATGTAACCCAGGGAGACTGGAGGAAGCAGCAGCCAGGTGGCGACCCTGTAGGCAGCAGTGAGCACAAATCACAATGGCCTGGGCCACTGCCAAGAGCAAGAGATTCTGCCATCGTACGGCCCACCAGCACTACAAGAGCCGCTCATGGTCACTCATCACAGACACTCTCCTCACATCTCTCACTCAGTGCACTCAGGTCAGTGGAAAGGGATTGCAATACATATTGTTGGCCACTTCGCTCCATAATTCATGTCCTGCTCCTAAAATAGAGTAGGTACTCGAGCAGTACGCGCTGTTTCATTGGTGACAGCAAAAAATAGATGCATGCATGTGGTGTGAAAAGCTGCATATTGTCTGACAAATTATTTACAGGTTTTAAAATTGTTGGTTTGTCTTAGGGTTAAAGACAAGATGTTTATGGTGATGTGGTTCAGTATCACCAGGTTAATTTGACGATTTTGTGTAAACTTGAAATAAAAGCAACAATCTGTCTAGTCTGTGAACGTTTACTCAGGCAGAAATTAAATTTAAACGTGTGCAAGACCAGACCTTCTACATGTGACCAAGGCTCAAAACCAGTGGGTCTTCAGTATCATCTCCGAGCTGTTACACAACATTTGTGAGCGATGGGATTTCAGCGAAATGACAGATAGATAGATAGATAGATAGATAGATAGACAGACAGACAGACAGACAGACAGACAGACAGACAGACAGACAGACAGACAGACAGACAGACAGACAGACAGACAGATAGATAGATAGATAGATAGATAGATAGATAGATAGATAGATAGATAGATAGATAGATAGATAGATAGATAGATAGATAGATAGATAGACAGATAGACAGAAATTGCATGTGCCTTGTAGATAATTTCTTGTACATCATGGCTTGTTGTACAGCCATAAAGTCCAGACATAATGCAAGCCAACGTCTGCAGGGTCCACGTTACTTTACTCCCCCCCAACTCATGAGCTTTGTGAGTGGCAGGTTGGTTAACCAGTCTTGACACAGGAGAATCAGACTGAGTAGAGGGAGCAGCCGTAGGAGCAATGGCTGCCTGCCACTGTGTAGACCGTCAGCGAGACATGTCAGCCTCCATTCCACTTAAAGCAAAGTATTAAAGTTTCTGTTTGTAACATTCAGAAAACCCTTGTTATTAATGACACCGGTGACCGTTAAGTGAACTGCAGTCGGCATCTTGTTGCCACACATCCAGGGTATGGACAGTCAAGTTTCATTTGGTTACACTTTTTTATAGAGATTTATTTTCTACATGTTTGCACATGTTTGCTGGCACTGAAATGGAAAAAATATATAACTGTATGGAATGGAATAATGAAATAATATAATATACAAGTATAAATATTAGACACAAAAGTCTTAAGTTTTTATCAATGGCTTATAAATGATCTATTACACATTAACAAGTTATTTATTAACTTATTAGAGAGTGGCCACCCAGAGATCTTTTAATTTAATTTTCAGCCCTGACCCTAAGAGACTTTGTGCATGCGGCTGGCTAAAGAATATCCAAGCATGCATTGGGCAGCAGGTATTGAAGCATCAGACAGTTCAAATATCCATTACAGAGCCTGAGATTCACGTTAGCAAGAGAGAAATATGTCTTCTTCTGTCGTATCATTCATCTAGATCTATTCATTTTCTATGGAACAATAGCGCACATGACAGTAATTTGCATGCGGCGTGAATGTGGCTCCACACCATTACTACAGTCGAGGGAGCTGTGCAGCTAAAGAAGCCAGAGCATCAGAGAGAAGAGACTTAGAAGAATATTTTGGTTGCCCTCACTGAAGAGGTTCTGTGAGCTCTGACAAGTCCCAACATTACTGCATTGCAGTTTTTTTCTTCTCCACACATCTTTTTTTTTTTTTTTTTTTTTTAAACAGCTAATCCAGATTGTTTAACACAACATCATGCTTTAAGGGGATTTAAGATGTCTGTTTGTATGTTTGCTTACTCACTTTCAATCAAATAGGCTGTGACTGCCACAACAGCCAACTTGTTTGTTCCTACATGACAATGAGCATGAGTGGGGGTGGGGTGGGGTGGGGGGGGGGCTCGATAAAATCCAGAGAGCTGTTTCTAAATAAGGAAGGAGTAATTAGTAAATGTCATTTGAGAAGAGTATGGCGAATTAGAAGCCTGGTGGATCATGTAATTAGGACTGGAGCTTTTTTTTTTCTCATAGGCGGCTCAGGGAAGGACGAGGACACCACAGCAGTATCCTCTGCTGAACACTGACAGCGCCACGAGCTGTTACAGAAAACACCATTTGACACACACACACACACACACACACACTCAAGTCGGAACACTTACACACTAATAGAAACACGCACGCACGCAGGGACAGCTCACAATGTCAAATATGG
Organism: Polydactylus sextarius; assembly: GCA_016801845.1. NCBI lineage: Eukaryota > Metazoa > Chordata > Actinopteri > Polynemidae > Polydactylus > Polydactylus sextarius. The sequence continues at coordinate 7,398,295 of CM028921.1, forward strand.
CTGACAGTGATGCATGACTGTTGTATTTTTTTCCCCTCCTTATTTCACATATCTGAGCTTATGTCATGAATGTCACATGTGGAAAACAGCATGTGGATCTGAAACATATACAGCATGAGCTTTTATTGGAGTTTTATTTTGTGGCTCCATCTAAAATGTAACATTTCAATTATTTTCTGCAATATTTCGATTTTTATCTAACAGTTTTAAGCAAACGAATTAGAAAATACTTTATATAGTTAATTGTTTTTACATGTAGATTTGTTTGCCTTCAATATCTATCAATTTGATAGAAGACCTGTTTTTGTTTTGTTTTGTTTTGTTTTTTGTTACTGTACTACTAAAATGTTGTACATACATGTTGACTCAGTTGATGGAAAATTAATCAATCAGTGTAATTTATTAAACAAAATATGGAAAATATTTATTCAAAGGTGAGTATATGCTGGTTTTTCATTATATATGGGTATGCAATGTATTTTTTCATAATTGTCAGTTTTTTAATAGATTTAATTATTCATCCATTAATCCAACATTATTCTAAAACAAAAAATCTGTAGTTTAATGTATTTTGTCAGATGTTTTCTCCAGGAGAGTCCCTGAGTCTGCTGATCCAGATCACTTAAAATGTATAAAACTTTTGAAGTATCAAGTCCACGTTGCAGAAAACAACATTTTGCATTCGCTGCTTTCTCTCAACATCCATGTTGTATTGCACTTTGGCTCACACCAACAATAACCACAGTGTTATCAGCCTCTCACATGTGTGTCTAAGCAAATCTATTCAAACCGTGGCAGTTTCAACTGCTCAGGCGCAGCACGTGTACAGCTAACATTTTATGATCTGTTTTATCACAGAGCTGATGTTCTTCTCTAGTTTCTCCACATCACAAGTGAGAGTTTCACTGATCACCTGTTAATATTTAACTAGTGAGTGACTAATTGAAAAAAAAAAAAAAAACAGGGGACAAGTTGAAGAAGATGCTGCAGAGCCTGGAGGGATTTGTGGCAGAAAAAGATCAGAGAGAGAGAGCACAGATAACAATGGAGATGGAGTAATAAATAAATCTCCTCTCTGAGAAGTAGCCGGAGGACTGACAGCAGCAGATTAGAGCCTGTGCCTTTTAAACAAATTGGGTGCTCAAGGAGGCATATTGGCTGTGTGCTAGAGCATGTTTTATAGTTCAGCTCTGTAACCACTAGGACATACAAGTCTGTCGGTTCTCACATGACATCATGGTGCAGCTCAAACAAGCTCACGCTGCAAGTTTGGCCCTTTTTCTAGTTTATTTATTGTATTTTTTTTATTGCAGTTATATTGTAATAAAAAAGGCTCAAACATGTTTTGCCTAGATTATTATCATTTATTTAATGTGGAATAAAAGCAGAAAAGAGAAACCGGTCCATCTGTTTATCTCACACTCATGAACGTGATATCTTAGTAACACCTTGACATAGTTTCTTCAAATTTGGCACAAATGTTCACTTTGACTCAAAGGTGACTCGATTAGACTTTTGTATCCAAAAGTCAGAATCATGGAGACCAAACTTTCTTATGACTGTGATAATTATAATGTCTTAACTTGGATTCAAGGAAGAACTGGTCGTAGTTCTGCTCAAGGTCAAAGGTCATGTGTTGTGTTGATTTTACAACATGGAGCAACAACTATAAAAAGTTAGACCATACGTGCCTACCGACAGGTGTTTTTATTTTGCCAGCATTATTTATATCAGTGAGATAAGGCTTACTATACACCTTATACGTTGTGCGTGAGAACAAAGTGCTGGAGGGAACACCGATAGAAAAATAGTTGAATGACGGTCATCGTGATGAAACATTTTCCTTTAGAAATATGACGTACTTTTCAATTGACAACAGCAGGGCGTCGCAAAGCAATTGTTCTCAGGACGCCCAAACAACTGCAGTTCCATAACAAAAACATGTCAGTATAATACATAGGTAAACAGCAACTACAGCCTCCAGCTGATTAGGTTTTCCTTGGTATACCTAATAAACAGGCAACTCAGTGTAAATTCTGTATAATATTAAGTATTTTAGTCACCTGCATAGCACAAAACAATAACATCAGCACTCTCTTCTTTCAGTATAATCTGTAATATAACTGATAGTAAAATTAATCTGACCAATATCTGAGCAATGATACAATGTACTCCAGAGTCCTGCCACAGAGCCAATATGGGACAGCAGTTTATCTTCTGCTATCTACTTCCTGCCACTGACTGTACTCTGATTTACGATAGTTGTCTCTCTTTAGGTTCAGAACACTGCAGCAGCCACTCACAGCAATAAGCGATTAAATTCAATGCACATGTTAAAGGAACACCAGAAATTTGAGTCCCCATTTGTACTTTTGTACTCAAGTAAATATACCAACTTACTTTCAACCACTGGATCCAGATAATATAATGTCATGGCAGTGGATGAAAACCACGAGATGCTGCTGAAATGCAATGATACTTGCCTTATTTTATTGTCATAATTCTATATTAATACACTATAGTTTTTAAACTGCCCTCTTTCAGGTTTTAAGTTGTGTATTAACACTCCTCTTCTCTCCAGGGGATAGACTCCACCTGTAAACTAAAAAAAATGGTCATAAAACAAATTATTCAAAATACCTAAAATAGTTGCAGACTTCACCATGAATATTAGTTTAGATATGAGAACGTAAAAAAGTTTTAAATGAAACCTAGAGAATGTATTGACTCAGCAGCCTTAAATTTAACCTGTTAAATGGTTGATTTCCAGTGAAGAGAGTTTTTTTTTTTTTTGTGCTCGTGCTTATTTCTCTATTAACGTCGTTTCGTTTGTCTCTCATATATCTGAACTGGAAATATATCGAATCAGTGGAAACTCAACTTGTGCAGCATCTTGTCGAAATGTCCCTGTCCAAGGTCCTGAAATCTGCTTTCCCAAGCATGCGTCATGTGACTTCACCCAGCTCTGCCTAGCTCAGCACCAAGCCTACTGGTTTCTGGAGATTTCATGTGAGAAAAGGACAAACCCTGAACCCTTTTCCTCTCTCTCTCTCTCACACACACACACACACTGCCTTCGTCTTTCTCTCTGTGTCTCTTTCTCATCTTGCGTTGTTTAGACGCTCCTCCTCACCTTTCATCTATTTTCGGTTCTTTATTCTATTTTATTTTTTGTTATTATTTTTTTTTTTACGCGGATGGAAAATGTGGACCATCAAAGCGCACGGAGTATGACAAAAGATTTTAGGATGCTGGACTTGTGCTGCTCGTTTTGTTCCTCTCTTTTTACTTAAATGCCAACACGGTGAATGCGTCGGAGAGTGTGGACGAGCTTGCTGCTGCTAGAGGTCCGCATTCAGAAAGTCAACATCTTGTCTTTCTTGGTTTGATTTTTTTCTTCTTCTTCTCCTACCCCCCACTCTCATCTGGAGCGACTTCAGAAGGATGTAACGACCGATCCACCTTGTGCAGCTGAAGTGTCCTCACCAAAATGCAGAAGGGAATACGACTTAATGATGGTCATGTCACCTACCTGGGGCTTTTGGCAAAAAAGGATGGTACGAGACGAGGGTGCTTGAGCAAAAAGAGCTCAGACAACACGAAATGGCACACAAAGTGGTTCGCTTTGTTACAGAATATGCTCTTTTATTTTGAGAACGAGTCCAGCTCTCGACCCTCGGGACTATACCTGTTGGAGGGATGCATATGCGACAGGGCGCCTTCCCCGAAACCTTCACTGTCAGCCAAGGAGTGTTTGGAAAAGCAGGTATGGAGAGCGTGCGCGCGCATACGCACGCATATACACATACTCACATATGAATATATCTATATCTATCCATATATATATATATATATATATATATATATATATACACACACACACACACACACACTGAAAGAACATCTCTGTCAATGCTTTATTGTTTTTCATAGCTACGTGTTAAAATATTAACGAGGTGCAACACTGAATATAAAAATTTGCTCCTGCGCCTTTGAACTCTTATTTCAGTCCCGAGCTGCGCTTTTCTTCTGCATGTGTTCTTCTTAACAAACATCCACATCGCATGATGACCTCAAATCCAGCGCAGCAGAATAACACGAGGTTCCAGATTCGCTGCTGTATTGCACCTTATGTAATGCATGCATGGCATTAATGATGAGGTAACAATATTAAGAGCTTAATGATATTACGGCAGCGCTGGCAAAGGCCAATGCAGTGTTTTATTTATTTATTTATTTATTTATTTCGCTTTAGGTTGCAGCATTTTTTTTTCACCCCTATTGGTGGGAGATTTTTCAGTGGTGCATGAAATGTAAATGGATTTCTGCTGTTATCAGCGTGATGCGTTTACATCCTGTTTGGTCACATATTTTTTGTTTATTTGTTTATTTATTTATTTATGGTTTTGTGTCGAAGTTACCCTTATTCATTGTTGAGTGCTAAACGAATGCTGCTTCCTAGAAAACGTGCAAAAAAAAAAAAAATACATAAAGATAAAATTATTAAAAAAAAAAAAAAAAAAGTTGTAGCCTCAGGGTTTCCATCTTGTGGTGAGATGATAAAATTACAGTAGAGGCTCAAGAATCAGCAGGGTGCCAGTGATCAGTCATCTCTGATCTAGCTGACCTGAATGAAATGATTTAGTTTAACACTGGAGTTTTCATTTGCATTATACACATTGAGTGTTATTAACCTCAGTACCTTTAATGCTCAGGGTCTTAATCGGACCCTCTTATAGTGTATAATAAACATCACATGCTGCAGGATTTGGACATTTAAATCATATCTGCAAATGAAGTGATCTGTTGTTGTTTGAAGATCTCCAATGACGTCTTCTTAAATCAGCGCAAACACAAGGTGAAAAGACTTGTTAAAACATAACTGTTATCGTGAATAAACAGTCGAGGAACAGAATGCTTCACTGCCACTGGCCCCCTCTCCTCTCTCCAGGCTCTGTGCCTGACTCTGTAGGTAGGGCTGCAATCCAAAGTGAGTCCAGGCTCTTCCTGTGAACAGCTGCCCTTGTGCTGACGAAGCAGAAAGCAACACACTGGCTAATTTTGTGCTCTCGCAGTCGCTTTAAAGGCACGAAAAAAAAAGAGAAAAAAAAAGAAAAGAAAACCTTCTCTGAAAGGAATAAAAGGTGCAATGTTTTTTTTTATTATTATTATTATTATTGTTTTGTCAGCAGTGTTGTTTCTCCCCTGCATTGTGCTGTTTTAAATGCAGCAGTGTGAACGTGAACATGAACATTCAGAGAAAAACAAACAAAAAAAAAAAAAAACAAGTCTGATCAACGAATCACTGCCATCTTGGGCTAAATTCATGATAAACTAGAGAAAAGATATTGATTTGCTTTGTTTTGTGAATCCTTGTTTGCACAGAGAGAAAGCACTGAGATGCACAAATAATGACTAATGACTAATGGGACTGATATAATGGGCTAGCTGAAGAGTTACCTCTCGATGTAAACAAACAAACAAACATCCTTAAGAGGACAAATACTGAAAGAAAGAGGGAAAATATGGCTTCTATATGGCTTCTACATCCTATTCCCACCTGGATTCATGGTTTTGTGGCGATGTTTTAGCCTTCCACTATAATCCCTACGTTATATTTATCTTCAGATGCAGTTAGTGTGAAAATGATAATGCGTTTCAGCCCGAGGTTTCTATGGCAACCCTTATTTGCATCCTAAAGAATGATGCAGTTGGAAGAGGTGGGGTAACACAGAGGAGAGAAGTAGTGCGTCGTATCTCTCCTATTAATGCAAGCGCTCTCTGGGCTAAATTCGTCGTTCCTTGCAGTACCTTGGAGGGGTCATAGTCCATTTATAGAAAAACACAGCTCGCTCACACCGGGAAACATCCGCACTTCAACCAATAATGCAGAAGAGTACCGGAGCAAGTGATGGACAAACTGTACTGTAAATAAAAAAGACTCCGCTAATATGTCCCAGCATCGGTATCTCTGCTTGATATGACGAAGACTAATAATCAGAGTAAAGCTCCTCATTAAAAAAAACAAGTGGAGTGATTACTGAGTTGCTTGGGGAATATATTGCGTCTGTGATTCAGGAAAGTCCTTTTACAGTATTGCTGCAATAAAACCGAGTTGTTTATCAGTCAGCAGCAATTACCAGGAACAAGAATTATTTGACTCTTCTAGAAAGAACAATTAATCATAACATGTCTGATTAATTATTTACCACTAACTTGTATTCACAGCACAAGATCAACAAGCGTTTTGGCCCCATAACAAAAGAATCATATTTAATTTATAATTAACACATAATTATCGATACTGTATGTATCTCATACCTTTGTTAAGATCAGTAATGATTTTTAAAGGTGCATGACTCAGCCATAAACATAAAGCAGGAAGCAGACAGTGTGCTTAACATCGCCCCACACTAGACACTCACCGTGCTCTCAGAGAGATCATGAGGGAAAACTACAACAACATGCATGCCTCCCTGCCAGAAATAGATTTTTCTTTGACGGTAGGATGAATACCTAATGAATGTGAAGATGGAAGAGCAGTCAGCCATAAATAATGATCAGTTGCAGGTTGATAGACGCCTGTTGAACATCTGCAGACCAAAGATTAGAGACCTGGTCTCGCTCAACGTGGTCAGAACGGACCAAAGGGTCAATGACGTTTCACCTTCAGAAGTTGCAGTGTCATTATATCACCGAGTACTTTTTGTTGATATTTCTTGTGTTTAATTCAGAAATATATATGCCACATGTTATAAACCCAAGAATGTTCCTTAAAACATTAAAATTACAGTTGGTTTCATTTCTTTTGGAAAATCTCATTTAAAAATACTGACGTGAGAGTATTGTTGAGACTAAGAGCCATTTGGACGATGGACATTAGATGTTAAGTGACATTTTATCATTAAACCATGATAGCAGAAATATTTTGATTCTTTATTAAGCAGAGGACCCCATATACAGTACAATTAATAAAGGTTTATGCATCCAAATTGAAAATTGTTGCTTGTAAAAGTGGAATGCCTGCAAAGGAGGAAAATGCAGTCAAATCGAACCCAGCTTTTGTCTCTATCAGTGACTTAAGCGCATCATATTTTATACACAAATAATATGTTTTGCGTGTAAATTATAACCAGTAATTATAGCTGTCAGATTAAAGCAGTGGATCAGAAGTCAAAGTTGTATTTTGATTCAGGAGCAGGTAGAGAAGCCAGGAAACATCAGCAAACTACGTTCGCCTAACACAGTAAAATATAAAGTAATCTTGAAATAGCAACAATACTTTGTTTCTTAAGAGATATTCTGCTCTTTTTTGTTTCAAATTTTCTGATTAGTTAAATTTTAGCCTTGAAGAGAGAAAATTGTTTCCCTCTCCAATCAAAGGATGTACACCACCAGCTTAACATTAATACACTGATCAAGTAATATAAATATTAAGAAGAAAAGAAAATACTAGAACGGCCTGAAGAATTAACTCCCACACAAGGAGAATATAGAATGCATTATGTTAAAAGACAAGTGCATGATTTCCTCAGCTATACCACTCACAATTAGCAGCTGCTGAGAGTCCAGCGCAAAAGCAAACACGCTCTTCTTTAATCGTGTGACACAAGAAAACGCAAAAACAGCCTAACTGTTCACATCGACTGGAGTTGCTAGGAAACAGGTATCGCACAGTTATGTAATTGGCCGTGGCTCCAGCCTCCATGTCTTATGGCATTTCCTCCTGGGAACCAGAGACATCCCAGGAACCGAGCTGGGGGAGGCTTCCCTCAGTGTGCTCCATCAATTGCACTGGTGGGCGAGGAAGATGTGGCTTCCCCAGGCCCTGTGTGGTTTTAAATCACTGGCTTGATGTCTGCAGTATAGCGAGGCATTGATACAAACACAAAGACTAAAAGCAGTGGAGAAGCTTCGGTCAAACCACTATTGTAATAGATCTATCCATAAGGTATCTAATCATGAAAACTCTTTCTGTTTTTAACCAAAATCCCTCACCCTCGTTCCTCCTGTTTGTTTCAGTACTATTTCACTGTCAGCTTCACCCATGAAAACCAAAAGGCGCTCGAGTTGCGCACAGAAGATGTAAAGGACTGCGATGAATGGGTGGCTGCAATATCACACGCCAGGTAAGAATACATAAGTAAAATGTGTATGCACGGTGATAAGAATTTGAATTAGCTGCTGTACACACAATTATGTGAAATTCATTACTCCAGCTGCAACAAAAAAAAAAAAAAACGTGTGTGTGTTTGAATGTGTTGCAGTTACAGAAACTTGGCCACCGAGCATGAGACTCTCATGCAGAAGTATCTTCATCTGCTTCAGATTGTGGAGACGGAGAAAACAGTTGCTAAGCAACTTCGACAACAGATAGAAGATGGGGAAATAGAGATTGAAAGGCTTAAGTCAGAGGTAATATTCACCGTGATTCCTTTACACTCAGGAGCAGGAATGTAAACAAATACGAATACATTATTTACATGTGAACACATAAGACACTCTGAACCATTTCCAAAAGCATCTGAATGTTTAAGTAATATTAACCATTATGCAAGACAAATCTAAAAATATACACTTTGAAGTAGTGCCAGGGAAACATTATAACCTCAACTCTGTCTTTTGTAGTCATGAAAACAGTCCAGGTGATCAGTGTCTGTCCAAACAGGAAGTCCAACTAAAAGCGGAACCTTTCCATGATTAGGATTTTCTTTTTTCATTACTTATGCAACCATCAGTTTTTACTTTTTTCTGTTGTTTGATTTTATTTTATTGCATTATGGTATATTTTTTTGGCACCAAACTTGTACGTATAGTAAGAACAGTACAACTGTACAACAGTAAAAAAAAACTAACAAAAAACAACGTACCTCTTTCAGTATAAATTTGAATACAGATATAGAAACAGATACAGACCTTAGCTTTGTAATACACTTTATTTGGAGTGCACCTCTGGGCTATTTTGGCTGTTAAACTGTTAAAATATCCAGGATTTTTGTCCTCTCTGGCTGAACCTCAATAGTGGAGGATTACAAGATTTTCTATCTATAGACAAAATGTGTGGCAGCCGCACACAGTATCAGTCAGACCTGCTGTAAATAGACTTCCTGCACTGGCACAACAATAGTGTATTACCACTGCTTCTTGCAATGCGCTCATAGTCCTTTCCAAATTTTCTATGAGTCTTGTCCTTGTTTCAACCTGCCAACACAACAAATAACAGCTGAATGAGTGGGAAAACAATGGATTGTTCCACTTATTGCTACGTTTGAATCATATGAGGAAACTGGAGTGAGAGGACAGAACTGGAAGCTCTACCCCGTCACACAGAGAGCCACGTTCAGGACGACCACTCTCCACTTTGCATCTCCCCTCAGAAACAATGCTCCAATAGTGCTGCGTTACCGGCTGTATTCTTCAGATCAAATAGCCGTTTTACTTTAATGTGCAAATGTGATGCTTGAAATCAAATTATGTGCTGAATATGCATGAACACAGCTTTATATTGCATCTCCTCTATGAAATGCAATGAAAATTAACTCTCTCACCATCTACAAAGTAAATGGAGACACTTAGCTTCAAACAGTTCAAAGCAGCTCCAGTCTGGGTGTTTTTCAGCCGCCTGTTTACCTCTTGTTGACATGCAGGACAGTCTGGTACATGTTGCATTTAAATGACCAATGTAAATTAATATTGACGCAGACATATTGGTCCAAGTTTACTCAGGTTAATGTCTCAGTGTTGACAGTGCTGACAGGTCCTTTCCTGTTGACTCAGTCACTTTGTTTGCATGTTGGTACGGTGAGTTTGAGGAAGATAAATGATTAAGTGGGAATGACTGGTGTGTGTGTTCATGTGGTTGCCTCCATGACAGATCGCTGGGCTGCTCAAAGACAATGAAAAGATCCACTCTAGCCCTGCAGCCACCCCAACTGAGGACGACTCAGAAATCAAGAAGATCAAAAAGGTAAAGTATGAAATTCAACTCAAAGTTGTTTCACTTTTAGTGTATAGTTACATGTGGAAGAACTGACAACAAAATGTGGGTCTGCTTTAGGTCCAGAGTTTCCTTCGAGGTTGGATCTGCAGGAGAAAGTGGAAGACCATCATCCAGGATTACATCCGCTCACCACATGCAGAAAGCATGAGGAAGAGGAACCAGGTGGTGTTCAGCATGTTGGACTCAGAGGCCGAGTATGTCCAGCAGCTTCACATCCTGGTGAACAACTTCCTTAGGCCGCTCCGCATGGCCGCCAGCTCCAAGAAACCACCCATCACACATGATGATGTCAGCAGTATATTCCTCAACAGGTTAGATCCTTCCCTCCAAAAAAAAAAAAAAAAAACATAATCTTCTTAAAGGTACCCTGTGGAGTTTTTGAACACTAGTAGTGCTATGCAGAAGTCTTCATGTGAGCAGGTGCTCGATTTTTGTGTCGACTTCTGAAGATGCCAACAAACTTGACATTGAAAAAAAAGATGCTAACAAGCTAGGTGGATAACATAGAAGTTAACACTGCAGACCAACATTAAGAAGTTGACTTTACAAATGTTTTACGATGATTTTAGAGAAAGGTTAAGTTTTCTTAACTCGCACAATAACAGCACATAGTAAATTTAACAAATATTTCCATCTATAATTGAGTCTAAACCACTTGTTCATCACATACCACAAAATCTGAAAATTGAAAGCAATGACACATCTCATACATTCATGCAGTGGTTTGTCATAAACCTCTAGTCTTTTGACAGGCAGTAAGACAATCAAGTTGTGAACAATGTGTGACTGTGCAATTTGTGATAAACTATCATGCATGGCCATTATTTCAAGTTGTATGTATTTATGTATTTATAATAATGTATTTATTATATCATGTAGACATATTCAGTCTCATATCAAGGTTTCTTGCCCCATCAGAAAATCTTTTGCTGGACACACAGACAGTGCAGTGAAGACAGTAATCTGCATACACCCTCATTGGCTTATTCAAATTCCACCCACACACTCATCCAAGCACGTTCATGCTCAAAACCTGCACACCCATGCTCTCATACACATACACTGTCTGGGCTTTCATTTGTCACAACTTCTCTGGATGTTGGCTATTAACTCGCAAACTCTGTGTTTATTTGAGGATTTAAAACTAACTGTTTCACTAATATTTTCTTCTTCTTTTTCAGTGAAACTATCATGTTTCTACATCAGATCTTTTACCAAGGTCTAAAAGCCAGAATAGCGAGCTGGCCAACATTAGTGCTTGGTAAGAACCATGTCCTCTGTTTTCTTTGTTTCATTGTTTTCATTTTCATTATTTTGCTCACATTGAGAAGCTAACTTAACTATGATTAAAGGTGATGACGCATCACCCCACAGAAGAAGCCCTCAGTGTTGTTTGTGCTATTGTTGTTGATCTTGGTATTGATCTCTCCACAGCCGACCTGTTTGACATCCTGCTGCCCATGCTGAACATCTACCAGGAATTTGTGAGAAACCACCAGTATAGCCTGCAGATCCTGGCTCACTGCAAGCAGAACCGAGACTTTGACAAGCTGCTGAAGCAGTACGAGGCCAAGCCCGACTGTGAGGAGAGGACTCTGGAGACCTTCCTCACCTACCCCATGTTCCAGGTTAGCTCATTTGTCTCACGGATATACACAAGAAATAAAGGCAGACCCATTTGTTCGCTGCAGAGCTGCAGCTTGGTGCCAGACATTGTCGTTAATTTTGTGCTCTTGCAGCCATTTGTGGCCAAGTTCTTCTTCTTCTTATATAAATGCTACTCTAGGGCTATATATTTCACTTAGCTATTGCTATGCCAATGATACCTCATTGTGACTGTCTGTAAAACAGTTGGCCACTTTGCTTTCTCTACATTAAAAGCTAAAAAACTCTTGTCTGTGATTCCAAATGTAAACAAAAGGTCCATTACAAAACTTTTAAATTCACAATTGGAAACTGCTTCTACTTCCAGAATTTTCTTTAATATCATTTATATATTGTTGTATACTTGTAATTTCTACTTGTACTTGCACTATACTTATACTTGTGTTTATTTTACCTTGAGTCCATACCCAATTTTATCCCACTCTCTTTCAATGTGCTGTAGCTACAGAAAAACTGCAATTTTTTGAAAGTGTAATTTTGATTGTTGGTTGGTTATTTAGATTTAGTAAATTAAAATGGAGCCATTCTCACAAAACAATGAATTTAAGTGCAAATAAAGAATTGATTTGGTCCACACAATTGCAGTTAATCTATAACAATGTGGATCATTTTTTTGTCATTGCATTTAGATCCCCACATGAGGATAAATATTAAAGATGTGTGTAACTAAGCAGTTTGTGAATTTGGATTTGAAAAAAATGACACCTTTTATTAATATGTGCACTAATGTCATCACACTTCAAATGCTATGACTAAAGTGTCTAGCACAGTGTATGTTCAGACACCAGACAGCAAATTATCAACATCTGTCACTGTTAGTGTACATTAAAAGTGATTTTGTGATAAATTTTACTGATTTTGTTGAAGTATCTTAGACTGAGACAAATAAACTCTTGTATTATGTAAGACACAGCCTATGAGACGATGCAGCAGTAGTACGACCTTAGATATACTGTGCAGATTTCAACCGAATGATATTTAACAGTTGATTAACCTAAAGAAACCTCCTAACCAAATATGACTACAACCAAAGCAATATATTCATCCATGTTCCCTGACCTGTATGAAAAGTCAGGACTTAGCCTCAAAGTCCTGCCTCCTTCTCAAACACTTATTGGTGCTTTGAGTGATGTCTCTTACTGTAGCATCACCAATCAACATCAGAAACGGCAGATATTTGTCTGCGTTTGCTCTTAATATCTCTGTTGTGCTGTTCATGTTTTTTTCAAGCTCAGGCTTTAATAATGGCTCCTTTCTGCCAAGGCACGCACGTTTCCCAGCAGTCCACCCTGCTGGGGCCTACTGCAGGCTGTGTTGTGTTGATTATAAATTTTGCTGATGACTGTAGATTGTGCTCTCTACTGATCTACTTCTCATTATTGTGCGTGCACATCGGCACTTGCACATTCCTGTTATGTGTGCGTGTTTGTGTTGTTGTTACATTTATGGTTGCATGTGAGCCATTATATTTTGAGTGCGACTCCCCTGTTGAATTTTTTGTTTCTGTCTCTGTAGATTCCCCGCTACATTCTTACACTCCACGAACTTCTGGCCCACACACCACATGAACATGTAGAGAGAAACAGCTTGGACTACGCAAAATCAAAGCTTGAAGAGCTTTCCAGGTATTGGAACAGTTGTCAAAACCCCTTGTGCACAATTATGAAATAAACAGCTACCTAAGATCTGCTATTTTGTCTAGTGCCACACCCGATGTTATACATTACTACGATCAAATAAGAATGATGAAATGTCGTTATTACTAGAATCATGCACGACGAAGTGAGTGAGACCGAGAACATCAGGAAGAACCTGGCAATAGAGAGAATGATCGTTGAAGGCTGCGAAATTCTCCTTGACACCAGCCAGACGTTTGTGAGACAAGGTAACCTCTGCCTTTATGCATTGTCCCTCAGAAAACCCTAAACCTAATCCTGACCCTCACAAGGAGAGTCTTTGATATCCAAGTGTAATTAGACTGCTCTGAGGAAAACTGATGATGAATCTGGGACTGTAAATGTCGCACATCCCCAACAGGCCTTGATGGATGAGGAAAGAGAAAAGAAAAATGGTAGATTATTCAATCCTTAGTATCTAATGTGACCAGTATCTCATGCGTGTACATGTCCTCGCTTACAGATGAAACAGCTCCTTTTTTTCTCTTACCCCCTATTGTTGCCCCTGTCTATATACCTATCTCGTTTTCTTTGTCACTCTTCCTTCTATTTGCACTCACTCTTTTATTCCCACATACAGGGTCTCTTATCCAGGTGCCTATGAGCGAGAAGGGCAAGATCACCCGTGGGCGACTGGGCTCCCTGTCTCTGAAGAAAGAGGGGGAGAGGCAGTGCTTTCTGTTCTCCAAGCATTTAATCATCTGCACCAGGGGTTCTGGGGGAAAGCTTCATCTCACCAAGGTGGGCCCGCACTGCTGATCTAGTAGTGGAGCTGCTCCTTATTTCAAACACCACAACCTCACCACCTTATTTCTTACACTGCTGCAACAACCTCTGAATATATGAACTAAATTGAACGGATTAACTGACAGGAGATGAAAGCTGCAGGGTTAGTGATGTTGTGGCTTTTATCAGCAGCGATGACCACTGGAGCTACACACACTCATACACAGGCTCATTGTAAATGTTAGAAAGCCGCTGATTGATGTCACTTTGATTTGTGTAATGGAGTGGTGGTATATTATTACTACACATTACTCAACATTACAGAGGGCCATTGATGTTTGGGGTCTAGAATGAGGCCAAAAAGCCTCCAACTGAAGGTCTTATTTTAAATTTCATACAACCTATACAGCCTTGCTGTAAGATATTGTAGTTTAGATGTTTTAGTTTAACTATACTTTCACTTGGAAGGATGTTTCACACAGTGAAAATGTTAACAGCAGTTGATTAATGACTCTTGAAATTGTGTAATAGCATATTGAGTCAAATGGTTGGTGTTGGTGTGAAGAAACTGAATGTGTATTGTATGTTGTTTGCAGAATGGAGTAGTCTCGCTCATAGACTGCACTCTTATGGAGGACCCTGAGGGGACAGATGATGAGTGTGAGTGTTTTATTCATATAGCAGCTAACGGAAATATACATCATATGTACTATGTGTGATGCTGTGTATAATGTATGATTACTAGAGCATGCCAGACCTTATAAATATTTCACAATTCATATTTGGAGAAAATATTGCTCCCAAGTCAGGCAATGCTACTAGAGCCATCCAACTCAAAATAAATAACTCTCAAATAATTATGGGTTGATCTGTTTCTTTTCAGTCAAATGATGGTTTTTTTTTACTTGTGAACACTTGATATTTATGCCCTCATGTCTTTACTGTTTTTGCTTAAATCAGTAGAGAAAGTGAAAGCTTATAACACATCTTTGTGTTCACCTCAAAGCTAAATCAGACAAGAGCGGACAGGACATGGAGCACCTGGATTTCAAGATTGTTGTGGAACCAAAGGACAGCCAGTCATTCACAGTCATCTTGGTGGCCTCCTCCAGGCAGGAGAAGTCAGCATGGACCAGTGACATCAGCCAGGCATGTCAACACATATCGCAGTCTCCAGTAGTCAGTCGAGAATCCTACGATGTTGACAGAAAGTCTACATGTTACAGAATTATCTGACATTTTGCTTCCTCTGTCCTCTCTACCTTTACTGTGTCTGTCCTACAGTGCATAGACAATATCCGGTGCAATGGGTTGATGATGAACGCCTTTGAAGACAATTCCAAAGTCACAGTACCACAAATGATCAAGTAAGCTAGTTTTTTTTTTTTTTTTTTTTTTTGTAACTCTTTGCGCATTTCCCCTTTTTCTGACATTCATTTCTACTTTTTGTTTGTCTTTTTTCCCCCGAGCAGGTCAGATTCAAGTCTGTACTGTGATGACGTGGACATTCGTTTCAGTAAGATGATGAACTCCTGCAAGGTGCTGCAGATTCGCTATGCCAGCGTTGAGCGCTTACTGGAGAGACTGACAGACCTCCGTTTCCTCTCCATTGACTTCCTCAACACCTTCCTGCACTCCTATCGCGTGTTCACTACCGCTGATGTGGTGCTAGACAAACTCATCACCATCTACAAGAAGCCCATCAGTGCCATCCCTGCTCGGTGAGTCACATTAATTTGGATAGATCTGATTGTTACTAGGTTGTTAACACCACTTACAACAGATATAAATTTTGTGTTATTTAATTTGTCATATATCAGATCAAAAGCAACACCCAGTATACAGTCATATGGGTCAATGTGTAGATGGATGTTCAGGTGTAAGGGAAGTGAACCAAAGAGTGCATTGTAAGTAGCTGGCCCAGATTGACAAAGATGGCAGCTTTCACTCCTCTTTCAAACCACTTGTCTTCTTTGGATAGAATTTTTACTTTTCTGTTGTGAAAATTGTCCTGAAGATGTAGGTGGACTGTATAAGTGTCATGCACCTATGAAGCACTCATTTAGTTCCTCAGAAGTTTTCCATTCCTGCAGCATTTAACTGCGTATACAGCATTGTTCTGCTTCAGTCTGGGTACTTTGTTAGTGTTACTCTGCTTAGAGTCCTTTTGAGTTGCTTTGTTCCGGTTCAGTTTTGGTAACCACAACTTCTAAGCGTTTCCTTGGTATGTTTATTCACTTTCCTTTCTGCCATTGTGGGATTTTTCTGAGCCCAATGGTGTTGGGTCCTGATGACTGGTTTGTGATCCAAAGGGTGGTGAGAGTCAAACAGTAGGCATTGGTCTATGTGTGTCCAGGATACTTCAATATTGAGACTTTGTCTTTCTGACTGTACATAGAACAATCCAAGAGAGATTTGTTCATTTCACTGGTGTTCTCATGAGGGAACTTGTTGATGTCAACTATACCGATGCACTCTGTGAAGCAGAGAGCAGCTCCTAGAAAGGAGATCTCCATTTCTTACATGCAGAGATCAAGGACTACCTGGGACACTGGTGAGCCCATGGTCTACAGAACCTTTCAACTGGAAATAGAGGATACTTGGGCAGAGGCTCTGAGGTAGAAATACATATGAAGTGACACCATAAAAGACAAGGGTTTCATCTGAGTCCAGTTTTATTTTTCCAGCCTCATTGGCAAAATCCTGGGAGTCCTTAATGCAATGTAAAGAGTTTACTCACCAGAGGATTCAAGTATTTAGCATTACTTAGATAATGTCATAAATAAACAAGTTAATGCAGCTGATGATGGGTCTTAGAAGGGATCCTTCTTTGTGTATCTTGCAGGGCATTAAGATCTGGAAAATGTCTTCCCCCCGAGGTACAAGATTGATCAATAGCATTGTCTTTCTTCAGCTGTTGTATACAAGTAACAACTTCCTTTCTGTAGCCATTGGCAGGATCTCACCTTGGGTCTGAGGAGAGGAGAGTGCTGAGGAGAGTCATCACCTTCGAGTGATAGTTTGCTGCGTTTACCACCCTCAGTATATCTCCTTTTATTGGTTAGAAGAACAGCTAGAAGAATGATGATAGATAGATAGATAGATAGATAGATAGATAGATAGATAGATAGATAGATAGATAGATAGATAGATAGATAGATAGATAGATAGATAGATAGATAGATAGATAGATAGATAGATAGATAGATAGATAGATAGATAGGTGGGTATTATGATTGATTGATTGATTGATTGATAGATTGATAGATTGATAGACTGATAGACTGATAGATTGATAGATTGATAGATTTTGGGGGTTTGTTTTGATGGTTTACATGAACACAGAAAAGCAGCAGATGGAACAGTGGGGGAAGACAGGCTCTATGATGCCTCTGTATCACTGTATGTGTGTGTGTGTGCATGTGTGTATTTATGTCTGTGTTCACTGGTCGAAGGCAGTAATTGGGTCCAGTTTCTCCTGCCTGCCTGGGAGTGTCTCAACTAGGCTCTGTCGCTCTATGGCAACCAGCCTCGGTGGTGCAGGACCCCACCCTCCCTTCTCTCCCTCTCTCCTTGTCTGCAAAAGATCCATAGTGTGAAATGTTGCCGGAGTGTTGCAGTGGGGCTAACTCCACAGGCCTACTGCGAGGGCCGCACTGTGGGGGTTCAGATCAGGGGGAGCTCCCTGTGCCCACGCCCTGCAGCATGCTCTCCCGTGGCGCTTGTCATGTCACTGCGAGACACCTACACTTGGCTGCTTGTGTCAGCAGTGGCCATGCGCACTATCACTCGCTGTGCTATTTATGGGAACCCGTGAGGTCGCCAGGAGGGTGGCAGGGAGTGGGAGAGGTTTTCTGCAACACTGCAGCCTGTATCCTGCTCTAAAATGATTAGATGCGACTGCAAAGGGACTTCTGATTGCTTGGCTGACTTGGTTTGCATAAATTATTTAAAAGGTTTTGTGTATTTAGCTAAGCTTTTTAAACATAGAGTATACTAACCAAATATCAAAGAAACATATTCCTGTGTCTCAAATTCAAATGCATATATCCTTTCATGATGCAGGTCTCTGGAGTTATTCTTTGCCAGCAGTCAGAACAGTAAACTCCTGTATGGAGAGCCTCCCAGCTCCCCCAGGGCCAGCAGAAAGTTTTCTTCCCCTCCTCCTCTCGCTATCGCCAAGAACTCATCCCCAAACCGTCGGCGCAAACTCTCCCTCAACATCCCCATCATCACAGGGGGCAAAGCTCTTGACTTGGCTGCCCTGAGCTGCTCCTCAAACGGCTATGCAAGCATGTATTCAACCATGTCCCCGTTCAGCAAGACCTCCTTGGACATCAATAAACTCTATGTGTCCAGCCCCATCACAAGCAAAATCCCTGATGAAGGAGAGGACAAGAAGGACAAAGTGGAAGAAACCTCAGCATGCAAACAAGGTAGGTCAGCAACAGCCTTTCCAAGCCAATCAGTCCACCTTCGCTTCACTGTAATTTTGTTTTGAGTTGTTTATTTTTGTTGTGATACAGATCTCTCAGTACGAGAGGAAAGTGACAATGATCAAAACCAGAGCGATGATGGGGACCCTGAAGCTTCTCCCACCAAGTCACCAACGACCCCAAAAAATGTTAAAGGCAAAAACTCCTCAGGTACATTGTGTTCTAGACTGTGAGCTGACAGTGCTGCATTCATCACAGAGCTTGTGATGAACACAGAATAACACAAAGCTTGTAGCTGACAATATTATTACATTTGAAATAAGGTATATTTTGTTTTATATAGTGTCTATAGATCAATTGTTTCTGCTCACGTGGCACTTGGTTGCAGTGGTCACTGTGATGATATTTTTTATGCAAAAGAAAAAAGAAACAAACACTAAACTGTGCAGCATAAGTCATAAAATGTAAATTTGTTCATGGCTATGAACATGTGGGGAAAGCCAATTCTTGGCTTCAGTAGGTGTTAGGGAAACTTGTGTCATAGCAACTACATCAAGACCGTGTTTTCCCTGCCGCCCCCAGTTATGAGGCTGTTTCACCACAGCCAAGATTATCTGTGCCTTCTAAATCCTATGACAAAAATCACACAAAAGCTTTTAAAAGCAAAGCCTTTCCTGGAAAATGTGAATTAACTGAAATTGTAAAGCAGCATTTATCTCACATGGTGCATATGATCTGTCTATGTTCCTAAGATTTAAACATAGCAGACGGCAGAGAATCTGTTGATTCCTCTGTTATGCTGATATTTGGTGGCTATATTTAGCTGCAACCATCTTGATTATCAAAGCCTCTTGTAAAGGAAAGTCTGGAGGGACAAGGTTGTTTTGGACTCTAGTGCTCCCTAGTGGAGGCTTTGGAAAGTAGAAGAAGCAGGTCATTCTGCAGTGTAGATGAATTCTGTTGTACTCAGTAATATAAATACTATTTTATTAAGGGTTGTTTTGAATTGTGAGGCATACATAAGTAGCAATTTGTTATGTCTCCTGTAAACAGACAGCCCATTTATTTTTCCTTTATCCATGCTTCTATGTAGAGTTCTCCTTGTTTTCCTACAACAATGGCATGGTGATGTCCTCGTGTCGAGAGCTGGATAACAACCGCAGTGCACTGTCTGCTGCCTCCGCCTTTGCTATTGCTACAGCCGGAGCCAATGAGGGTACTCCAACCAAGGAAAAATATCGGCGGATGTCCCTCGCCAGCACTGGTAAACACAAAAATCCAGCTGTAGTCATTGGTTAATATCACCACGCTGCCCTAGATTTTTTTTAATGGCACTACATTTAACTCTGGTTTTAAATTTGTATTTCTCAGATTTTATAGGTGTTTTTTTTTTGTCAAAGCTGTATGTATGATGACAACCCAATGTGAAAACTGAGCTCATATATGTTGTGCAGGCTTCCCAACAGATCAGAGAAATGGAGACAAAGAGTTTGTGATCAGACGAGCAGCGACCAACAGAGTTCTGAACGTCCTGAGACACTGGGTGTCCAAACACTCTCCGGTAAAATATGCCAACACAAATCAGACCACATCTGGTGTATATGCACAGTTTACAGTTGCTGTATGACTCCCCCCTGTTTTATATATCTGTTCACTAAGTTAGGTTGAGATACAAGAACAGACAGTAGCAGGATCAAAACATGACTTTTGCACCTGCTTGTCTGTTTAACCTCAGATAGTCTTAGATTGCTGTTTGACTCATTGATCACCAGTGTTTTCTAGTTATTCTGTCAATAGGAAAATTGACTATTTTTCAGTAATGTGACCATCTGTAGTTCCCAACATGACTGTAGTCAACCCTGAGAATAGATGCTTGAATCGTAATGTTATTCTACTTTATGTTATTTGTCTATGATAGACACAGAGAGGATATCAGGATTTGAGTATCTTTGTTGTATATTCATATGTATTATAAGGATCCTGTGTATGTGTTGTATGTGCTTCTCCAGGACTTTGAGAGTAACAATGAACTGAAGACAAAAGTTATTGTATTCCTGGAGGAAGTGATGCACGACCCTGAGCTGCTGACCCAAGAGAGGAAAGCAGCAGCCAACATCATCCGGTACTGTTCTGTTTTAATTAAACCCAGAAACAGTTGAAACTAATTATTAAATTGTACACATGTAAGAGCTTAATTTGTTTTCTTCTATGTCACAGGACTCTAACTCAGGAAGATCACGGTGACAGTCAGATCACCCTTGAAGATGTGACACAACTGGTGAGCGTGAACATTTCAAGTTAAAACACTTTTAATGCTGCAGGAAGTAAGATTTTAACAAAGATATGTAAATATATCACTGCATCTACTTTAGGGCTGCAATTTATGATTAATATTTTAATTATTGAGTAATCAAATTGAATCCAAGGGGTAGAAAATGAATGAATGGATGGATTAATGAAAATGGATATTTTGTCAACTGATGTTTCATCTATATAACGATTTATTCCCAGAGCCAAAAGTAAGATTGACAAATATCTCGTGTTTTTTCTGATCATTACTCAAAATCCAAAGAGATTTTTTTTCCCATCATAAAAACAAAACATTATATTGTCGAATTTCTGCTTATAGAATTATTAAAAAACATCAGAGCAGCTTCTGGTCAAAAAACATCTCTCTTTCTTTTTGCTTTGATAGACTAAGCATTAAGCAATACTTTTATTTGTATTCTAATTTTCACCACCCCAAGATGGAAGGAGGTAAGGCCGAGCCCTTTGAGAGTCACTCTGCATTAGAGATCGCGGAGCAGCTCACTCTGTTGGACCACCTGGTGTTTAAAGTCATCCCATATGAGTAAGTGTTATCACATTTTAGTTGCCTATGTTTGTAGTCAAGAAGAACACAAATATTAAGTTGGGTTGGGTTGTTTTTCTATTTTTGTTAATCATATATCTGTTGACTTTGCAGGGAATTTTTTGGACAAGGCTGGATGAAGAATGACAAAAATGAGAAGACGCCATACATCATGAGAACAACTAAGCACTTCAATGATGTATGTTCACAAAAACAGGCTTTTTATTCTATGTTGTAACTTGTATTGATTTTCAAAGACTAAACTCTTTATATCTCTATTTCCTCAACAAGATAAGCAACCTGATAGCTACAGAGATCCTGCGCTGTGACGACGTGGTCACACGAGTAACGGTCATAGAGAAATGGGTGGCGGTGGCTGATATCTGCCGCTGTCTCCATAACTACAACGCCGTGCTCGAGATAACTTCCTCCCTCAACCGCAGCTCTGTCTTTCGTCTTAAGAAGACTTGGCTCAAGGTTTCCAAGCAGGTGTGAAACTTCCTACATGTTATTTGATTTGTTTTTTTTCCTCCTCCTATTATTATTGTTGTGTATTATCTTATATAAAGTGTTATTAATACTTGTGTTATTTATAACCCTTTCCTCTAGACAAAAGCACTGATTGACAAGCTGCAGAAGCTGGTCTCATCGGAAGGGAGGTTCAAAAATCTGAGAGAAGCTTTAAAGAAGTGAGTTCAGTTGAAGGACATTGTTTTGGATTGGGTCAATAAAGCTAGCATGCCGTACAAGTGGGTGAAATGTGTGTGTGTGTTTTTCCCCAACAGCTGCGATCCTCCTTGTGTGCCCTATCTGGGGATGTACCTCACAGACCTGGCTTTCATTGAGGAGGGAACACCAAACTACACCGAAGACAACTTGGTCAACTTCTCGAAGATGAGGATGGTGAGATTTTTTTCCGTCCTGTCAGATGAAGGACGTCATACAAATATGTATTACACATTCACAATTTAATGTCCTGCTTATTCTGCTTTTCAGATTTCTCACATCATAAGAGAAATCAGGCAGTTTCAGCAAACAGCATACAAGATTGACCTGCAACCAAAGGTAATTAAACCACCACTAGATGTCACACTAGAGCACGTACTCATATCAGATAGGGGGAGTAGGGGGAGAAGTTTTATGTAAACCTTTTATTAGTCATATTATCAAGCACATCGACTCATAATACTGACTCTTCATCTGAGAGAGAAGTGAAAAAGAGATGCTATCCACTTGCAATCCTTTTTTACCTTATGTATATGCGTATATTTCTGTATGTTGATCGTTTGTTAATTATGATTATTTCATTACATGTTAGAGGTTGAGGCAAATGATCAGTAGTTAAATTTGAAAATAATTGGCAATTGAAAAAGGCAAAGAGAGAAGAAAATCGAAATAATAATGTGCTTTGGTAGCTTTAACTTTTCAGGACACAAGTATGATGATTTGCAACCGGACATTGTTTTATTCTGAAAGATGTAGACAGTAAAGGAAATGTTTTGTCTTTGCTGTTTTATTTTAAAAGTATAAAGAAAAATTCTTAAACTTTTTAAACTCTTAAATTTCTTCTTTTTTTTCAGGTAGCCCAGTATCTACTGGATAGGAGCGCTGTCCTAGACGAAGAGAGCATGTACGAAGCCTCACTCAGAATTGAGCCTAAAGTGCCCAACTGATGGGGAAGGTGGTCCACCATGTTATTTTCTCTGTTAATATTACACATCAGTTAACATACACATCAACTTTTGTATAGTTGTACATGTTTCAGATATTTGCTCTTCTGTACAGTAGATGTTTAAGGTTGTTTGATGCCACAAAATATGTCAGTGTATAATTTTATTTTGTTTCGTTTGTTACCGTAGCCATGACGCCACCTGCTTTAAGAATTAATTAAAATTTCTTTGAGTTGTTACAAGCATAATAACAGAGGTCACTTTAGCTGCACGTGACTGTGTCTTCTCTGTGACCAATGACATTATTTTGCATCATCTCATACTGTGTCGACTTTGCACTTTCTGAGCACTCGTGCTGCCGGCCATTGTTTCTCTTTGCCTGAGTTTTATTGATGACTGAATTTCTCTGCAACCAATGTAGCAATGTAAAAATGTAACTGCATCAAATCAGGTAAAAGAGCACAGATAATATAACTGTACTTAATGCTGGGGGAACGATGATGAGTGGAGATGACAGTGAGGTATCTGAAGCATAACTGTCTCTGTGCTTCCCAAACCAAAACAAGAGGGATTTGTTTCTTCATTAATGCTTACTACTCTGAGGACAGGGGTTCCCAACCACTTTTAATGCTATGTTTCTGTTGATAGTATCATTGTGTACCAATTCATTGAGACCCACCAGAGATCATAATGAATGGATCACAAATCTCTGTCTCTGTCTTGTTGTGGTCAGTTACTAAACTTTGGAAAAGATTTGATAATGCTCAAGGATGCACAAAAGTATGTCAGAATGCTAACAAAGTGAAACCATTAATGTTAACCAGATTACTGGAGAGTAATTAGGTTTGCAGGTATTTAAGCCAACGTATTGGATAAATTAAAGTGCTGACCTGCTGAAAGGTCAGAAAATCACCAAAGATTATTACACTACATCCTGAAACCAACAAGACCAATACGTTTCCTGGCAATATGTCCAGTAGTTGCAAACATGTGTCAATCAAAAATACAAATATGAAACAGTGCTAGAAAAAAATTAATGACTGGATATTATAATCTAGACAGGTCTTTTGTTAGTTGTTGAGATATTATAATCTAGACCATCCTACTAGCATAGCTACAATACTCCATATTGTTGTTGGGAATAATAATGTAACCCAGACAGTGCAAACATAGTCAACAAAGTTTTACAATAGTCCAGCTTCTTGTTGTAGAAATCACATATTTTCCAAGTAGCAAATGTCCAGTAATGGTTCACAGACAAAAGGTTGGGAACCTCTGCTCCATAATACATGTTTTCATTGACCTACAATTAACATTTTTTCTATTTAAATTGACACACTCCTTTTGTAGCCTGTTGTCACGTGAGGTAAACCTCACCTCTGTTCATTTTGTATAACTAGTGCCAACATACAACACAAATGAAGGGTTACATCTCTTTAGTTTGCTTCGATTTAAGGTGAAAGATTTGTCATCTGAATTTACTGTTACACTTTGAGAACACCAGTACACTTCAGTGATTTCTCCCCTTTGTCCAAATTCTGTTTATTGTTTTTTTTTTTTTTTTTTTCCAACTCAAATTCATGACAAAAGCTCACATGCGGTGGTAAGTGTTGTACCTTCAGGTTCGGCGATACTTCTGTAGAGTAAAAGGTTGTTGCTCTTCTGTAATTAAAAGACAATCTGTCCTTTTTTGCTGTTCCAGTGATTGTGGAACGTGACTGTATATCACTCTGTTATATGCATTGCTGTTAAAAACTATGATAAAACATATGTGAATGACCTCTGCCTGCAGCATTCAAACACTATTTTTGTAGTAGTATAAGAGAGAGTGACCTCCTCTTTATATGAACATGGGAAAGTATTTTGTACTTTGTTGTTAACTCACCTCACTGAGATGTGCTGTACATTTTGTACATGCAACCCTGCATATTTCTCAATGTGGAACCGTGTAATCCTTTAAAAAAGAAAAAAAAAGAAAAAAAATGTATCTCAAGCTTAAACACGAAACGCTACAACAGTGTGGTCTTGAAACCATGACTTAGAGGTAGGAGACGACTTCAGAGTGTTTTGCATTTATACTGTAATCCTGTCTATAACCATTTCTGTTAGCAGGAATATAGTAACGTAGTGCTTATTCTGTGAATATTTGTATGTATTTTTACTATGTATGTACAGTACACTTTTGAAGCTCATGTGGCAGGCATGCAACACCTTCACAGACAGAATAATACTATATACTTATACTGTATACACTTATACATGCACATACTCTTATAAGGTATATAAACAAATAAACATTTTGCTGTTAGCAATACCCAGTGGTATGAAAATTATCTTTCAACCCTCATGTTTCCACTCCTTAAGAAATATTCCCAGTTTTGTAAGAAAAAAATGGGGAAAAGAAAACACAACAAAAGATTTGATGATAATAACAACAAATAAAAAAAAATTAAAATATGTTTCCCAGTTACCTCTTGCTAATAAATCCATTTTATCTCAGGGGCATTTTGTCTCAAGTGTTTTTGTAGATCATCAGTTGACATCATGCTCGTCTTAATAAAAATATAACCTCAGTCTTTAACAACTCTGTCCCGGCAAGTGATGTATAGTAGCTAACGGACAAAATCTGGGTTTCATAAGAAAAATAAATAAATACACGCTATCATATTCATTAATTGGCATTAATTGTGCATTTAATCAGATGGAGCTTTTTTTATTCAAAAGAAAACATGATGATGGACACAAAGTCTGAAATAAAAGTGACCATCAAGTCATGATGTGTTACTTCACAAAATGCCATAGGCATTATTTCTATCTATCTATCTATCTATCTATCTATCTATCTATCTATCTATCTATCTATCTATCTATCTATCTATCTATCTATCTATCTATCTATCTATCTATCTATCTATCTATCTATCTATCTATCTATCTATCTATCTATTTAAGGATATTACACCTTTTGCACCGTTTTTAGCTTGGGTGAAACTTTAAATGAATCTAAAATTTATCCAATGACTCATACCACAACTTTGGGGAAGTTTGGTCATTATCACCTTGTTTTTGTTTGTCTAAATGTAAATGAGGTAGTTGCAGCTGTTGATGGATTTTTAGATTAGACGCAACATGTAAAGTCGAAAGATAAAGCAGAACATATACCCTTGTAATTTAAATGCACAGATCTTCCGTGTCGTTATCTATCGCTGTGTATTTAGAGCAGGCAACAACTCGCCGCGTGACTTCTCACTAGTTTCACTTCAGGTTCACGCGCCGCCGCGTTCGTGAGCAGCTACAAAAATCATGGTGACCGCTCTGCTGCTGCTCGCTTCACTGTCCGTCGCTTCAACTTTCCCCCTGACTGAACAAGGTAAACTTATTTTAAAAGCACATACATTTTTTTTTTTAATTTTATTTTCACTTATTCCGCTTTAATTGTGTTTTATCTCAAACTTTCGCTTTCACATATCTTACTGTGGAGTCTATTCGTCTTTTGTTTCAGTTAAAAAAATCGCTTTGTTTCCATTAATTATTCGACTATGTGAATTATTTACAGACGAGTTTCACTTCAAGTCATGGATGGCACAGGTACAGTAGATCGTATCTATCAAAACGCTGTGTAACAGAAGTGAACTTTTTGTTATTGTTTTAAGGAAGTTGGTTACCTGATATGACAAATCACTGTAAAAACCTTGTTTTAAGTGTACTGATCTGATCACAACTATGAAGTATAAACTGAATATTAACCATATATACCCACACCTAATCTATAATAAATAACACTAACAGCAGTCTCCCCCATGTACAGCACAACAAAGTGTACAGCATTCAGGAATATTATGAGAGACTCCAGATATTCACTGAGAACAAAAGGACTATTGACAAACACAATGAAGGGAATCACTCTTTCACAAGTAGGAAGAATTTTTTACTGTATTCATTGTTTTGTTTCTTATTATCCTACTGTGATAAAGTGTGTTGAGTTGTGTTTGATCTCTTCCTGCAGTGGGGCTGAACCAGTTTTCAGACGTGACATTTGGTGAATTTCGAAAGTCTTTCCTCTGGTCTGAGCCGCAGGTACATCATCCGTTCAGGAAGAAGTATACATTAATGGGTTTTTGTTTGTTTGTTTGTACTTTTTTTTTTTTTTTTTTGGCAGAACAGGTACTTATTTTAAGCTCTGACTTTTCCAGAACTGTTCTGCCACCAAAGGGAGTTACCGCAGCAGCAATGGACCTCATCCAGACTCAATTGACTGGAGGAAAAAGGGGAATTACGTGACAGAAGTGAAGAATCAGGTAGTGATTCGCTGCATAAAACACCTACGAGCACACAGATATTTTCACTTTCATTTATTGATCTCAAATGTCACAGTGAATTGTTGCCGGGTAAGATACCAGTTTGTAATAATAACAACATATAATTCCAATAGTACCTGTACATAATGTAATAATCTAGCTGGAAGCATGAAAAGTATAAGCTATATAGACAGATAACTGTGTATAACATAAGTTGTTTGTATGTAAGTAGGTGGTATTCTGATGTGTCAAATGCAGGTGTAACTAATAATCTTAATTACTGCGTTGCTTGTAATAATTCTGGACAAGTGCTTCCATCAGTGTTATTAGTGTCTTCTGCACTTTTTCATTTGACAAGTCAGGCATTAACTGTGGAAAACAAAACTATGTTTGTGCATGAGAAGTGAAATGGCGGGTAAAGTACTGACCAAGCAGAAATTCAGTGGGATTTTTTTTTCCAGTGAAATCGAATTCAAAATGGGAAGGAAGTGTCTCACTCTCTAAATATATGAAAAAAAAAAGTTACAGAATACAGATACAGAATTTGGTCAGAACTTTACTCGCCATTTCACTTCTCATGCACAGACGTAGTTTTGTTTTCCACCGTTAACGCCTGACTTGTCAAAAGAGGAAATGCAGGTGAAACTAATAACATCAACTAATGATGGCAACTTGTCCAACAAATATTACAAGCAATGTAGTAAGTAATTAACTAATTACTTAATAAATTAGGAATACCACCCAGTTACATACAACCAGCTTATGTTACACACAGTTTTCTGTCTTTATAGCTTATACTTATCATACTTCCATTACATTTTTTTTTTATTTTTCCAGCTGTGAGCAGCTCCCCCATTTCTTTGTATGTGTTCTCTTGCAAACAATATTCATGTTTTTTTTTTCCACCTAAGGGAGGCTGTGGCAGTTGCTGGACTTTTTCAACAACAGGATGTCTGGAGTCTGTGATTGCTATCGGATCTGGGAAGCTCGTACCGCTGGTGACTTTCTTTACACTCACACTAAAATGTTGTGGTATAGTTTGTTACTACAATCTGTGGTCTTTAAATTCACTTTCGTAAAAAATTTGTAATTTTTCCATTACCCAGTCAGAACAACAGCTGGTGGACTGCGCCCAAGATTTTAACAACCATGGATGTAATGGGTGAGAGTCAAACATAGGCTTCCCTCCTCTTTTCATAATGTCACTGTAACTAATTGTGTGCAGCACCACAGACACATCTTTACAGCAATCTCTTTATTTGTCTTCTAGCGGTCTCCCCAGTCAAGCATTTGAATATATCATGTACAATAAGGGACTGATGACAGAGAAGGACTACCCATACACATCTTTTGTAACTAATCTCACAGCACAAACTAAACTAAATAATAAACAAAATTGACGTGACATTGTGTATATAATGGTTTATATATAATGGCTTTTGCTTTTTACTCTTACATCAGGAAGGTGCATGTGTGTACGAACCAAAACTGGCAGCTGCTTTTGTGAAAGAAGTAGTGAACATTACAGCTGTGAGTGAAATTCAATGTCTTTATTCACGATAAATGTCTTTATTGAACTCCCGTGAGTGATGAGGCTTGTCTGATACCCCGTCAGTACGACGAGATGGGAATGATGGATGCTGTCGGTACACGCAATCCTGTCAGCTTTGCCTTTGAGGTGACGCCGGACTTCATGCATTATCGCCAGGGCGTGTACACCAGGTGAGAAGAAGTCCCAGCCAACACAAAGTTTCTTTTCACAGCAAGATGTGCCCCTACAGAAGTATTCTCATTTTTATTTGGACATATACACAAAGACATAAAACTTGTTCCCACTTACATGCGTATTTATTGACATCAATTTAAAAAAACTGAACCAAATAATATGGATCTCTTTGTATTAGTTCATCTGATAGACGTGAAAATAGTTTAGTGCCTCATTCTTTACTAATGTGTTTAAATTTGGATACTGATTCTCACTTCTCTTCATGCTTTCAGTACTACATGCCACAACACCACAGACAAGGTGAACCATGCAGTTCTAGCAGTGGGGTATGGGGTGGACAATGGCACCCCTTACTGGATAGTAAAGAACTCATGGGGATCCAGCTGGGGGATTGATGGGTAAGTTTCTGTTTTAATACATGCAATAAGATATGATAAACATGCACAAGCTGGAAAAACAAGACAATAACTTTGTTTTCTTCTTGCAGGTATTTTCTTATTGAGCGTGGGAAGAACATGTGTGGACTTGCTGCTTGCTCATCTTTCCCAGTGGTCTGATATCTGCAAGAAAATAAACTACAAAAAGGTCAAAAAGGGGGCAGACTCCAATTATTGTTGTTTATGGTGATTTTTATATGATCATGTGCTTTTGTGCAAAGTGAGTTTTTATACAATGAAACACATCTCAGGATCCAGTAAAACACTATAACAGGATAGTTCAATGTTATATTCATATTAATCAATACAAACATAGCATCATGCATTCAATTGATTGTGATTACATTTATAAATAAAATACATTTTACATCCATTAAATCTGTTTGAGTCTTTTATCACAATATACAGCAGCTGTCTGTGAGGTGTCCAAATGGTGTGATGATTGAGGGAGGTGTAGTCTCCTGTGATTATCTATCATTAAACAACCTCACTACACTACTAAGCTTCTAACTGGTAACAAAACTGAATATTTTCAACAGGAACAGACCATACAGTACAAATAGCTCAGGAGTGGTTAAACCATCTAATGTGTTTAGTGGGATATGAGTATTTGCCAGAAGAAATAGTGTTATGTTATTGATATTTTCTCATGATTTCAGAAGATGTCACCAGTGACAGTTAAAGTCATGGTCCCAGGCAGGTCCTGTAGTTTGTGAAGCCTAAAAATATACCAGAATAATAGTTATTTTCATTAAACAATAGAATATTTCCCTGAATTGCAGTTGTATGCTATGCTACGTGCATAGAACATGCAATTAAATATAATACATTATGTAAAAATAACATTAAAAAAGAACTATGAAGGAAAAAATATATATTTGCTAAAGAAAAAGATATTAAGATAGGATATTATATAGTTGTTGTTTTTTATTATATTCATTTATTTATTTGGTTAGGGTATTTTTCCTTCATGCAGCCAGCACAGACAGACCGTCACAAGACTACATTTCCCAGAAGCCCCCTCGCTGCTCAATTTCGACCAATAAGCAGCCAGCTTGTTGAGGAGGCGCAAAATCAACCAGTTGTTTGTGGACCTCGTACAACTCAAACCGTAAACGTCGCGGTTAAAGAGGCGGATAAAACTGTTAGAGAGTGATGACCTTAACTTCATTGGCGGGACGAACAAAGCGCGAGCCTCTTGTTAGTCGTCTCATACCGTGTCACGAGCAATGTTGAAGAAAAGTGGACACTATTTGGTGAAGTGAGCTCGGACTTCTTTACGCGGTTAGCACTCGCTAGCTCAGCATCATCTCATCAACAATGTCCGGTCTCCCACAAAATAACTTGAAGGAGCAGCTAGCGAGGCACAGCAATGCTGCTCAGAGCAAGTTATCTCTGTCTAAACCTAAACCGGGGTAAGACCAAGAAGCAACTAAAATTTAAACACAAGCTAACATTTAGCTTCGAACTACCTGCTATGCTAACCAAACAACACTCATTAGCTTTGTAGCCATTAGCACAAAGTAGGGTATGTTAGCTTTATCAGATAACTGAAATTAATGTCTTATGCTCATGTATCTGTGCAACCAGTGTTTGCAGTCACATTTAGAAACAAAATAGCCACGTGTCTGTTTTTTTTTTTTTTTAATACATATGTTAATGCCTAATACAGTTGGCTGCTGTTCACATTTATCAGGTAGGTATCAAAAGATATACATTTTCCATTCAAAGTAAAAGAAAGTGCCACGAAGACTGATTATCCTCTAAAATCTTCAAGTCTCAAACTAAATGGACATTATATTCCTGATTTCAACTGATGTCACACGTCTCCTAATTTTATACCTTTGAATTTTGCAGGGCCTTTTCTTTCAAAAAGAAGTCCTCATCAGGTACGACAAAGGTGGAAGTCCCGGCCAAGGTAATCAGCTCAAATGTTTTGGCAAACAGGAATGTTAATGTCCCTAAGAATAGTGTGGTGACTAAATCTCATTTGACATTTTCAAACAAGCTTGAAGGACCTCAAAAGTCCAAAATCAACAACTTCTTCCATGTAAATTCAAAAGATAAGACAGACTCCAGCAGCTCTGCAGGTAACTCTGCTACTGCGAGCAAGACTCCTTCAGCAGTGTCTGCTGTTAAGGCAACTACACCTTCAAGTTTACATAACACACAGGTTACTGGTGGAAATGGCATCACCACGAGCCTGGATGCATCCATTGGATTCCCATCAGATGACTGGGATGATTTTGATGACTTTGAGACTCCTTCCAAAACAAAAAATGACTCGTTCAGTTCAGAAAGATCAGGGAACGGCACCAAGCCACTGTCGTCTGATAAAGAAGAAAAAACAGAAGTCACAGAGAAACTAATGGGATCGAAAACGGATGAACTGGAGGACGGCACAAACAAAGATGAAGTTTCAGTTGGACCTAGTTTTATTCAGGACTCATCTGAGTTTTTGGATGATTATCTTATTACAATGCCCAGAAGACGACGTCTTGCTAATCGGAATCCGGTCATGAGCGATGACGAAAATGAAAACAATGTTGTGTCTGAGCCGTTGGAGGAAAAGACAGGTAACGTGTAGTTTGTTGCATTTTATTTGTACACTGTAGAGCATGCACAGGTATGCAACAAAGTAAAAACAATTTTATCTCCATTTTTCCATTTTAGACAAATGTATGACTAAATCAAAAGTAATAGAACTGGATGACAACTCAGAGCCTGAAGATGACCTGGACTTCATTCCCCCTTCACCTATTCCAGATATGATCTCTCAAGCAACCTCTGTGTTGGAGACAAGGTCGGTCTTTTCAATTCATAATGCTTTAGCGTTCACATGAGTCACTGTGTATACATACATCTATCTATGGACATTATGTGATTCTACCTTCTACTCTAACACTGTCTAACTCAGACTTAACAGTGTTACACTTTTTTACATCAAATGCTGAAATGAAACAGTTACTATCATTACCATAGCAAAGTCTACCCTTGTTAGATGCATATTCTTCTGTACTGTGGATATTTAGAAAAAAAGAGAATCTTGATTTTTTTTTTTTTTTTTTTTCAATCAGATCTAAATCAGCTGAAAGCAGAGACAGTGGAGTGTATTCAAGGGAAACGATCAGAACTCCTCCTGAACCTTCTGATTACTGCTCAAAAGACAAAACAAGTAGGTGCTAAATCTGTTTATGTTAAATATCCAGTAACTGTGTATGTTTTATTAATGAAGTAAGCATCTGTTCTTTGTCCTCATTCAATAATCTTCTTGTCCTGTGTCTCAGATGAGCAGCTTTTCAGTATCATGGAGTCCATCTGTTCTCTGGTTGACTCCATCCCTGAACACGAACTAATAGGTCTATCCTGTGGAGATGAGCTTTTACTGAAGAGAGCTCAAAGGTAAGTACATTTTAGTAAAATATAGCATTGTTGTCAGTCATAATTACATCTTGGTATGACTGCATTCATCCCCCTTTCTTCTCCAGGAAAAGGATTCTTGCCACCGGTGGTGATGCTCTGTTTAGGACACAGCAGCCAGACAGCACTGTGATTTCTGAACCCAGCTTAAAAGAAAAATCTTCGTTAAGCTGTGATACATCTCGTGTCAAGACTTCCATCACCTCTGTCCCTGAGGACACCAAGATACGTCCTCAGATCAGGAGATCTTCAGTAATCTCTTTGGACTATGATTCTGATCTCTCTGATAGTGTTATTAATAAACCTTCATACAGTAAAGGTGTTGAGAAATTCAATGCGGAAAATGACAACGTCTGTGACTCTCCATCCACTCCCAGCCTTACAAAATCATCTTTTAATTTATCCAAGAAAACAAGCATAGACTTGGATGACTCCGATCTCTTCTTCTCACCCAAGAGGTCGGAGTCTGTTAAACAGAACAAATCGAATCGAACTGTCACAGCTACAGAAGACACAGAACCAGACGACTTTTACATCGACGACTTCGACATAGATGACTTTAATGACACTGATATCCCTGATTACTTTGATGAACCCTCAGCTTCGTCAGGGTCTGTGCTAAATGCGAGCACCGTTACAAAAGCAGTGAAAGAGGGGGGACCGAGTAAGTCTTCATGGGAGAAGAAACCAACAACACCCGTGTCTGCATCCAAACCCTCAAAGATCTGCTCCCCTGGTAAGTCAGCACGGAATTTATTATTGAATTATTTATTGGGAATTTTGTCTCAACTGACCCCTAAATCTTATAGCAGTTGAATACTTTAGGTGGGTTGTGTAAACAAAATCTCAAAATTCAGATTTGTTAGGAACATGTGACTGATAAATTGTATTTTTAGTCTTTGTCTGTCTGTTTATTTTATAGAAATACTGATGTGACTTGTGTTTTTCTTTACAGAGCCCACCTTTAGAAATCCAGCCCACGATCGTTTCAGAGGATTCAACTTCCCCTATTCACAGGAGATGATAAAGATCTTTCACAAGCGTTTTGGTCTTCATCAGTTCAGGTTTAATCAGCTAGAAGCGATTAACGCGGCGCTTCTGGGGGAAGACACATTTATTTTGATGCCCACAGGTCGGTAGACATCTTGCACGTTAGAAACACACTTCTCTGACGAACAGCTCAAGTCAAGATGTCCACATCTGTTGTTGATATGTATTTGTAGGTGGTGGTAAAAGCTTGTGTTACCAGCTTCCAGCCTGCGTGTCACTAGGAGTCACTGTGGTCATCTCACCATTGAAATCGCTGATCGTAGACCAGGTCCAGAAACTCACCACACTGGATGTGAGTATTTATTCCTGCTGGTCTGTTCAAATCCTGTTTTTTGATATGTGCTACTCAGAAAGTGCTTTTTCATTTCATAATGTCAAATGTGAAATTTCAGATTCCAGCGACAAGTCTGTCTGGTGATAAAAGTGACAGTGAAGCAGGGAGGATTTATATGCAGCTCTCCAGGAAAGATCCCATCGTTAAACTGCTCTATGTCACCCTGAGAAGGTGAGAAATTGACGCATAACACTCGCAAATCACAGTTATAGATTTCAACAGTTAAAGTTATTAATAGTGACTGTTTTCACTCAAAATTGATGCATCTTTTCTTGTCTCTCAAGGTGAGTGCAAGCAACAAGCTGATCTCTGCCCTGGACAACCTGTACTCACGAGGCCTTTTGTCCCGCTTTGTCATCGATGAGGCTCATTGTGTCAGTCAGGTGCGTTTCTCTGATTTTACTCTATACATAATCTGCAGCGCGCTTTTATTTTGGTGACAGCTGTAATAAATCATCCTATTTCCCTTTTGTTTTATTCCAGTGGGGCCATGATTTCCGACCAGACTACAAGAGGCTACACGAACTGCGTCAGAAGTTCCCCAATGTGCCGATGATGGCTCTGACGGCCACGGCCACCCCCCGCGTCCAGAAAGACATCCTCAACCAGCTGAACATGACCCAGCCACAGGTGTAGGTGTTCGATTTCACGCTCTGTCTTTCATTTTAACTGAAACTCTGTTTCACCCAATAGTAAATGGACAATTTCCAATCCAATACATTTTCAGGTTTACAATGAGTTTCAACCGAACAAACCTGAAGTACGCAGTCCTGCCTAAGAAACCCAAAAAAGTGGATGAGGACTGCATCGGATGGATCAAGAAGCACTACCCACGTAAAGAATTCTTATATTACCTTTTCTGGCCCTAGTGTATGATATTTTCAGAACAATGTCAGTTTGTGGACTATTAGTACAGGACAGTCTTATAATTGTAACCTCCCCTTAATTTAGTCTTTTGTTTATTAAACTGACTCTCTGCGTGTTGCAGGTGACTCTGGCATTGTGTACTGCCTGTCGCGTAATGACTGTGACGCCATGGCCGAGAGTCTTCAGAGAGCGGGGATCTTGGCTCTGGCATATCACGCAGGCCTGAGTGACGGTGACAGAGAGTACGTGCAGACCAAGTGGATCAATCAGGACGGCTGTCAGGTGAGATCACCAGTCAGTCACTGTTATCATGTGAAAAAAAAACGTGGGCAGTAAAAATAATAGTAAAATTTTGAAAACTTTTCTTTTTCCTTCTGCCTGCCAGGTCATCTGTGCCACCATCGCCTTTGGCATGGGCATCGACAAGCCTGATGTTCGCTACGTGATCCACGCCAGTCTGCCTAAATCAGTGGAAGGTTACTACCAGGAGTCGGGAAGAGCCGGACGAGATGGTGAAATCTCTCACTGTATCCTGTTCTACTCCTACTCCGACGTCCATCGAATCAAGAGGATTATCAGCAGTATGTGATAAAAAATAACAACACTCAACAACAGTTCAAAGTTTATAAATTGGTCATGTAGACTCATGTGGTAATTTGTTTTTTCACAGTGGACAGAGAAGGAGACAGACACACCAAGGCCACTCATTACAACAACCTCCACAGCATGGTGCACTTCTGTGAGAACATGATGGAGTGTAGGAGAATTCAGCTGCTCGCGTACTTCGGGGAGTTCAAGTTCAACAAAAGCTTCTGTAAAGAGCATCCAGACGTCAGCTGCGACAACTGTATCAAACCCAACGTAGGAATCATTTCTCTCTTCGTTACACATTTAAAACGTACCTGTGCTGTTCCCGGTCGAGTAACGATTCGACCGTTCCGTGTTTTGCAGCAATACAGGATGAGAAATGTCACTGATGATGTGAAGAAGATCGTCAGGTTTGTTCAGGAAAACTGTGAGAAAGTTGGAGGAGCGAGGTATGGCAGGACTGCTCAGCAGAACAGGCTGACACTGAACATGCTCGTGGATATCTTCTTAGGTAAAAATACACTCTCACACTTGATGATAAAAAACTGTTCTTTCTCAGAACTGTCAGCTGTTCTCATGTGGACTAACTTTTTTTTTGTCAGGAGCTAAAGCTGCCAAGGTACAGACAGGAATGTTTGGGATGGGAGGAGCGTACTCCAGGCATAACGCTGACCGGCTCTTTAAAAAACTGGTTCTGGATAATATTCTAGTAGAAGACCTCTACATCACGGTCAATGGTCAAGCTGTGGCTTACGTCTCTGCTGGAACAAAAGCCATGAACGTGCTGTCTGGAAACATGCAGGTAACAGCTCAGCACATCAACTATAAAGCTGTGTGAAAAGTCACAACATAAATTGTTTGATATTAAACACTAACCGGCATTATATTTGTTGCAGGTGGAGTTCTACGAGACGGAGAGCACGTCTACCATCAGGAAACATAAAGCGGCCAGTGCCAAGAAAGTTTCTCAGAGAGAAGAGATGGTTCAGCAGTGTCTGAAGGAGCTGACAGATTTGTGCAAGCAGCTGGGGAAAGCGTTTGGCATTCACTATTTCAACATCTTCTCCACTTCAGCGTTGAAAAATATAGCTGGTAACGTCTATTACCTGCTGTTAAATCGGCTGTTTAAATACCACGACAACTTACGGTTGATAACTTGTTCCATCTTTTTTTCCACATCACAGAGAAACTTTCATCTGATCCTGAAGTTCTGCTACAAATCGATGGTGTGACTGAGGATAAACTGGATAAATATGGAGCTGAAGTCATTCAGGTCCTACAGAAATACTCTGAGTGGCAGTTGCCTGGTATGAGACTCTATATTAAAACTTTTTGAACTATTTGCTTTGCTAGGTTTTTTTGTCTTTTTTTTTTTTTTAATCTTGCACATTGTGGTATTGGTATTGATCGTACATTGTCTTTGTAGAAGAGGAGCAGACTGGCGCTGGAGAAGACGGGTGGATCGACACAACACGAGGCCGCGCGAATATAGATTACGACGACGAGGACGACACTGAGTCCTCAACTTACTTCTGTAATCAGACGGCGCAGGGACAAAAGAGGAAGAAAGCTCCGTTCTTCAAGTATTCCAAGAAGAGGAAAGGATATGGCAACGGCAACTCCAACTCTAAGGGGTCTGTGGCGTTTTGTCTCATATTTCTTTTATCTACTTTACTTATGAAACCCTTGTTTAACTTCTCTTTCTGCTCGATGTTGTGAATTCAGTCGTGGCTACAACAGCAACAAGTCGTCGTGGTCGTCGTCGTCCGGCTCCAGAGGTGGATCAAAAGCTGCAGGTCGTGGGTCCAGGAATGCGGCAGGAGACGCATCGGGAGGCAGGAGACTGGGTTTCCTGTCTGCTCCGACTCCTCAATCTAACCGGCCTTTCTTGAAGCCAACTTTTTCACACCTGAGTTAAATCTGTCTTCCAGGAAACAACTAACCACTACTGTTTTTATTTTTGTTTTTTTAAAACATGCTGCACATGCTGTTGATAACTGATGTAAAGTATTGACCTGTTGTGTCTTAATTGTTTATTGAAACTAAACTAAAACTGTATATTTATCTTCTGTACAGTTAGTGTCACTGTATTTGTCTGGATTTTATTATTGTTTTGTTTTTTGTAAATGGTTGTAAAATTTGACTTTTTTCACTTATTTTCTTTCTTTCTTTTTTTTTGCATTAAAGACATACAAATCTTCACTTATTGCGTCATCTTGGCTTAAGAAAAGCATGCGCTGAGTTGGCGACGTTCCACAAAGGCACGGGTGGAGCCACATCACGTTTTTATTCAATGTTTTATTTCAAGTTTGAATAGTTTTTTATTTAATGGCACCAGTTACAAGGGACTATTGGAGAGAAACAATATTTTTATACTGACTTGTACAGAAGGTTACCTACAGTACAAATGGGTTCGGAATGGATCAGACTGAACAAGAACTGGATTTGGCACATGGGTTTATATATATATATATATTTATATATATTTGTGTGTAATGATGTAATTAAACAGCAATCTCCAATCCCAGGATAGAACAATGCAGACAACATAACACCACCAGACATGGAGATGCATATACACTTAATGACGTGTATGAACGGTCGGGTGAGGATCTGTCTACTGGGAGCTGACAGAATTTTAATTCTAAGTAGCCAATTATGATCTAAATTGATTATGTAATTATGTGAATAATTAATTTTAACGTGGAGAAGCAGAGAGAGCAGACAAAATAACAAGAACACCTCACAACAAAGTGCAGCCCTGTGTAATATCACAACTAAATATGACCTCAAGACGATTCAAACACATCTTTTAGTTTGTAAGAACTGATCAGAAAGTTGCACCAAGTTACACCATGCAGGTGTTTCTGTTATTGTGTCCATCCCCTGTATGTTTTATCTTTTTAAAAACACCAAAAATCAATACGTTTCTGTTTTTTTTTGTGTGGTTGGACCTTTTTCAAGGAGCGGACAGATCAGCTGTTTTTGTTTTGTTTTGTTTTGTTTTAATATATAAACCATGGATGACACAAACATTGGCCAAAACTGTAGCCATCTCCCATGAAGTCAAACAAAAGTAGTTATGTAAACATGACACAGCAACTGAAATGTAAATGTAAATCACAGGAAACGCGCCTGTAAAGACAAATTAAGACAGATTTTGTGGTTTTGGGTTGGGGTGGAGGCTGCTCGTCGGTGTTACGTCGCAGTTTTTCGGACGGAGACGAACACCGTTTCCTCCTCTCCGCCTCGGGAGATACAAGGATGGAGCAGTCTGAAGTACAGCTGATAGGGATGTTGTGTCTTTCGCTCTCTCTCCATCCCTTCATCATCATCATCATCATCTTTGCCACTTTGGTAAACGTGCAGAGTTAGGATCCAGGCACAGGGAACAACCTGCCACTTAACAATGAAAAACAGCAAAAGAAAACAGCAGCAGAACAAACATCCACACAAGATGCGTCTAATCTGAAACTACTGAATGTAACGGTAACTATCTCACCAGCAAAATTTGGTAAATAGTTTTCTCTAGAGAGAGAAAGGACATTTTCATGTATCGTTAATTTTTTTTTTGAATCACATAATTTTGCTCATTATTGCTTCTTGAATAATGCTGCCTGTTTTTTTGTTTTTTTAAACTATTGTTTTTTTAAACTGTTGCATGTTCAGAGAGAGACCACTGAAGCTACATTAATGCTGATAAGATGTTTGAGAAACGCCGTTACAGACTGACCTTTTTAAAAAAGAAAACAAAAAAAACAAAACAAAAAAAAAAAAAAAACAACAAAGAAAAAAAAATTGCTGCTAATAACTCCAGCCTGGCTGGTCTGGCCAGTCACATGTTGACCTTCATGTCAGTTAAGAAGTAATAAATATGAAATATGAATGTAAACACACGGAAAATAAAAGTCAACCCGCCCACGCTGCTCCGGGGCCTTTTTTTGTATTTATGTATTTATTTTTTAGGAGAATTGTGCTTCATCTTTGCATCTGATATTTACCGGATGGATCCGAGTTAAAAACTATTAACATCACCTAAAAAAAAAGGCTTTGATATGTAGGATATGACAATACAGCTTTAATGATTTGATGAGAAATGTCGGTTGCTGCTCCCTCCACCACAGATATAACTGGCGAAGATAATTGGAGGCGGAGGTGGGGGTGGGGTGGGGGAGGTGGGGTCTGAAGGATAATTAGCTAGAGGAGTGGATCCAGCCACAAAAGCCAAAAAGTGCATGCTACTCTGTGGTCAGGACTACCATTTATCTGAAGACTGACGAGGCGGGAGCGAACAAAGATAGGTAGCACCATCGGGTCTTCAGTGGAGCAGCTGCAGGTGCTGGTGTAAGGGGAGTGAAGGAGGGTGGGGGGGTCTTTGAAAAACAAGCAATCCTGTACAGCCATTATAGTGATGAGTCACCAAATGCCTTCCATTCCCCGTTTTAGTCTTCAAATCCTTGATTTCTCTACCTCTTTCTCTCTCAATGTATGCCTTTCAATTTTCATTCATTCTGTTTTGTTATCAAAATATGAAAAAAAGTAATTTTTTTTATTTTATCCCCCCTCCATCCTCTCTCTCCCCCTCTCTCCAATCTGCTATCACCTTGAATCTTGTTTCCATTCCTACACACACACACACACACACACACACACTAACATTTAACACCTGCACCGGGTACAGGAGGTAGACACTCAATACAAAAAACTGATTTTACCCAGAATCCAGCAGCCGTGACGTGTTATTGCTCCCTGGAGCTGTGAGGCAGAAACGTCTTAAAGAGCCTGACGGATGAAATCAAATGACCGGTGCCAACGTTGGCTTAGTGCAGATACACAAGGTATCTGCTTTTATTTTCATTTTCACCTCGAACTGAATTACATAGTTGAGGGAAAAAAATGTATGAGGGAAATGGAAATGATGTTATCACACATTATATTTGTCTCCAGGCTCAGTTAATTATCCTTTTTTTGTTTGTTTGTTTGTTTCTTTGATTGTTTTCAATGATCAATCACTGATCTGCTTTTGTTGTTGTTGTTATTGATAATGTAAGAAAATTATAAAAATGCCTATTATAATATTTAAGAACCTGCGGTGACACAACGAATCATAAATGGCTTCATTTTTAAAATTACAAAGATATAAAACAGAAGAAGAAGAAGAAGAAGAAGAAGAAGGGGGAAAAAAAGTCTGAAAAACCAGAAAATGTTGAAATATGACAATTATTTGATCGATTGTCAAAAATAGTTGCCGGTTGATGCTTTTAACAAGACAATTAACGGATCGTTTCAGCCCTAGTTTGTGTTAAAAATGATATAATTTTTTAAGGTGAAAGTTAAAAAAAAGAAAGAAAGAAAAAAAGAAAGAAAGAAAAAGCAAATGGGTCACTGAACAAGTCTTTTTTTTTCCAGTAACGATCAGACTCACAGTCGCCTCTACGACAAAACTCTTCAAGTACAATAAGATCATTATGTTATGAAAAGGTGAAAACATGTTATTTGGATTATTTGGTATTTTGCGGCGGCGGTGGTTATGATATCTCCACGATATCGTTCTGTACAAATCCGATACACATTTGAAATTTTTTTAAACGCGTAGGTCGAAAGCTGATTTGCTGCTGGTGGAGTGATGAGAGATGTGATCAGTGTTGAGTGGATCTGGATAAAAACCATGTTTTTGTTTTTTTGTTTGTTTTTTTTTTTTTTTTTTTTTAATTTCTTTTTTAGTCCCCCCCAACCCCACCCCCTTTTCCACATTTCCATGAATGCTTCTGACCTTACTTGAAACACAGCGCTAAAAAAGGTATAATTTAATCTTCAATAACAAAATAACATTTCAGTTCTGTTAAAATATACATGGAAAACCTGTCAATATATATTAGGAAACAAACTAATTTGTACAAAAAGTACATCCTTACTTATTCTAATAATAATAATAATAATAATAATAATAATAATATAGTATGGTACATAAACCTAAGAGCATGGTTGGTATGAAACCAAAATAAATCATAAACTCTTCATACAAAGAAATAATTGAAATTCATCGAATTTCAAAGTTGATGAGAAAAAATGCAAATCAAATTAATTGGAGAAATAACAGAACAAATGAGCACATTAAAAAGTACTTCATTATTAAAACGATATGAGCATTGCACATCTATCTAGACAATTATCTATTATTGGTGCCAGTGAATATTTGCTCTTCCATGAATAGATCTCTAACCTCGTCTGACACTACTGGGTCACATTAACACTATTGGTACTGGTTTTATTCGACTGTGTCCTTTATGAAACGTTAGAAAAAGGCAAAAACAAAAAAAACAAAAAAAAAAAACCAACTTTGATCTTCACCAGTTTACTTTCGCACACACCGTCGTGTACTGAAGCGTAAGTCTGCGTCACAAAAACAATCCACACAATTCAAAACCATCGGCAACAGTCACAGACATCCTCTCAAGAAAAAAAAAGGCATTTGGTAATCACCCTGTTTCACAAATCATCACTTTTTATTCTCTTCAGATTGTTCTATTTTTTCAAAATTTTTTTTGTTTGTATTTTTGTTTGTTTTTGTTTTTTTTTTTTTCTGATGAGGTGAATCTGCTGTTTGTCTGGACTTGACTTGTGATGGGGATGGACCAGTATCAAAAGATTTTTTTTTAATTCTACTTTTTATCTCACGTTCACGTTTACTTCACAGCAGTCGGCCCGTCGACTCCTAACCTAAACTCTCACATCCAATCTTTAAGTGACAAATCAACTTCCTCGATTACCGTTCATCACCTCTTCTCCTTCTTCTTCTTCATCTTCTTATGCAAATATATGTTTAAAAGCAATAAATAAGAAATGAAGGCAACGTTTCACCTGTTGCGTCAAAAATCTCCCCGTTCCCGTGAAAAAGGAACTGCTTAAAATTCCGCTTCTTCAGTTCTTTGATTTTTAAGTTTTCGTTTTTTTTTTTTCACTTTGTGTTATTTGAAAAAATAAAATACCTGAAATGACTTGAAATAAAAATTAAAAAAAAAGAAAAATGCGAGAAAAAAAAATGTCCTCTGCTTTGTAGAAAAAAAAAAAAGAAGAAACCAAGCGAAACGAGGAGGTGGTGGGGGGTTAACTCAAAGTGGAGGAGAAGGAAGGGGGAGGAGGGGGTGGGAAGAGAGATCCTGGCCCGGTGTTACCAGGAGTGGTCCAAGCTGTATGTCTGCAGGAGAACGATGGAAGAAGCAGGGTTCATGGTTGGGACGAGGCTGCCCTCCATCACTCCGGAGTCCTAACCGTCTTCTCAGACCCCCGAACGGGCTTACGAACTCTACGACCTCACTCTCACTTGTTAATGAGCAACCCGCCCACCCAACGGAGCTTGCAGGCAAACCACCGTCTGAGGGGACAAAAGTATTCGTAATGGAACTGCTCAAATTCGGGGGTCTGGCGGATGTCACGTAAAAATGCTATGTCAAGGTCTGACTCGGTGAGGATGATGAGGAGGAGGAGCAAGACAAAGAGGAGTCCAATGGTCACAAGGAGCAAACGGAGGACACTTAAGACAAACTTATTCACCTGTTCCACTTCGCTGAGGGCCGAGTCCCCCCCCGCGCCCTGCACCTGTGCAGATCTACCATCAGCACCAAAATCACCCCCTTCTCCATGCAAGGGCGTTCCCGCCTCCGACTCCTTCTCCTCTTCGATGCTGCAGGGCGCCCCGTTGATTTGACGCGACACGGCCAGCTCCATGCTGTGCTCGGCCACTGGGGTGGGCAGGACGCTGTCGGAGGGGCTGTACGCCTCGTCCGAGATCACCGCCATCCCCTCGCTGGCGTCTGTGGCCTGGCTCCGGGAGCGTGGGATGAAAGATTCCCCATGGGACACTGAACGCACCGGTGTAGAGTGGGCACTGTCACGCAAGGACTCCAGACCTTGTGAAGATGATCAGATAAAGGAAGAGGAGGTGGGGAAACAGAGAGAAGAAAGAAATATTACATAAATGTTTACAGCCTTAAAAAAAGCTCATTAAAAATAAACTGTGAGGTCACTCGTATGTTATTCTAACGTGGCCTTTACAGACACAAGTGCTGAGACGTTTCTTCTGCCGTTTGTCCAGGAGAGGTCTTTTACACAGCACAGACGCACCGTCTCCAGCTTGAGAGCTGAAATCTGACCCTGCTGTTCCCAGAGTTACACAGACGGGGGCATTGGAGGGGTATTCGGGGGGGGAGGGTATTGTCATTATGGTGAATGAGATCTGGAGTTGATGTGAATCACTGTTCTAGTGGATGAAATCACATGGAGCCAAAACGCTGGAAGCACAGCTCATGTTCAACAACTATAGCGAAGAAACCCATTAAAAATGTGCTAC
Source organism: Polydactylus sextarius (assembly GCA_016801845.1). Lineage (NCBI taxonomy): Eukaryota > Metazoa > Chordata > Actinopteri > Polynemidae > Polydactylus > Polydactylus sextarius. The sequence goes on from CM028921.1 coordinate 7,442,389, forward strand.
CTCTGATCCCTAACCTCTCAACAGATAGTAAAAATGATCCCTCTTTAGAGTTTTCCATATATATCCTTTGTCCATGTCTCCCATTTTAAACAAACATAAACACAAACCACAAGGTTTATTCCAAATCCTATTAAAGGATAGGTTTACAATTTCTGTTATGTGAGTGTTATATTAAGACAAACAGACAGAAAATATGTGGATCCTCCACCCCTTTAATATTAGAAGAAAATATAATCTCAACCTATTATCTGAGCACTTAACAAATCAGGAAATCTTTCCTAATTCAATTCAACTAAAGTGAAACGCCACGGAAAAAATATTTGAACCTACTCAGTCAGACTGAGCTGTCAGTCAGGATCAAATGTTCCATTAGAGTAAATGGGGTAATGGAGAATTGTCTTAATTGATGAATAACAATAGAGGAATTGATGTTTTTGACTCAATCTAGCAGATCTGGAACATCTGGTGAAATTATTCCAATATAAGTTCCATTGTCCAACATCAAGCATTATTCATCCGTACGTATTAAAGAGTGAGATTAAACAGAAGCAACGTCAAGAGAACAGATTTATATTATCTCATAGAAGATACTGTAATATCTTCTATCTCTACCTCTGCAAACTGTCAACAATGCTTTGGTTTTAAGTGTCAAAAAAAAAAAAAAACATTGTGTACTGTACAACCGTGCCACTCAGGCTGCAGGATAAGTAACGGTACAGTACAGTATGTGAGACCCTCTCTACAGTGCACATGTCGGTAAAGATGAGCTGTGGCTGAGACCTTTGCTGACGACATCACATTCTCAAAGCAGCAACATTACACCTTCACTACAGACGGGGGATTAAAATTCAGCTTTTGACGAGGAAGCAAATCATGAAAAGAGACTTTTTGCAGATAAAGAAGAAAAAAAAACTGCAGGAAAAGTAGGAACAGATTATGTCAAAGCTGCCACTGATATTAAGCTGCTGTCAAGTGAAAAGGAGAAGGCATTAACATGGGTGTCAGCGGCCATTTTTACTCAGTGTTGATCTGCTGCACTTCTATCCTATGATTTGCTTACAACAGCCAGTGGAAGAAGCACCGTTTTGATTTGTGTTTCCCATCTTTATAGCTTTAATTTGAAACACTAGAACAAAGCTTTAACAAAAATGAAAAAAACTTATTATCGCAGCACATCCTGTTAAATACTATATCCTGGTTGAGACCAAATACAGCTGTTACAGCCTGAATCAACTAAATGTTTCCAACAAAAGCACAAAGAGACATCAAAACTCAAAAATGACAGTCCAGATGACTCATACAACAACAGGAATGGTGTTGCTCCCACCCGCCATCGACGACACTGCTTTAAAATAGAGAAAGAGACCGACATGCTTGCCATGTAAAGCACACTTCTGGCTGGCTCTGAGATGAGTTTACCTGGTGGTTTGCTGGGCTGAATGCATGGCAGGGGAGTGCCAGGAAGAGGGGTGGCGCTGGCAGACTCCTGCTGCCCCGTCAGAGCAGGGTACAGGGGCAGGACGCCCAGGGCCTTGCCCAGCATACGAGGCCCCAGGCTCAGCACGCGAACTTTCACATCCCGGTAGCAGTGGTTGATCATACGCAGGTGAACGTTCACCCGGGTGGTGATGCGGATCAGACACTTCACCATGGCTGCAGCATGCACGTGTTTATTCCTTTGTTATGGTCCCTGTCCCGAAGTCCAGGCCACAGTCTTGCTGTGTGTGTGTGTGTTATGTATGTGTATGTGTGTGTGTGTGTGTGTGTGTGTGTGTGTGTGTGTGTTTTGTGAAGGGTTCTGTCTTAATTGCCGTTTGCAGGGAAGAGGTAAACGGTGGGTTTCTGCAGCAGTGCTTCGATCACCAGCATTGGCTTGGCCTGATTTGGCCCCACCCAGGCTTTTGACATACATGGAGTAGAAGGCCTGGGCTATTTTCAGCTGGAGTATTAATACCTCTGTAAGCACCCAGTCAGCACACACTGGGGTGGGACACTCTTGAGGCTCATAGCAAAGGACCCTCAATATATAGAGTCCACCTGCTACTGACCTCTGTTTATCTCAGCGCACAAAGATAAAGTATGTACTTTAAAGACAAGCTGACAGAGTCTCAGTGATTGGTTTTACCCACAGTCAAACTGGACTGTGTCACTAACAGAGGCACCCAGGTAAACTGTTCTGAGGCGGGAGGCTGCAGGTGGACAGAAGACGTGACATTAGCTGCTACTGCTTTGGCACAACTTACACAAACAATTGTGCAAACACACACACACACACACACACACGCTTGACTCAGCTCTGTAAAAGCTGCAACTGAAGTGGAGCAGGCTGACTGACGCACACACCTGCAACACGCCCCCTCCAATGCTGTAAGCATGAACTGGGCCAAGTGGCTCTAGTTACGGTGTGTGTGTGTGTGTGTGTGTGTGTATTTTATTAAAAAGGGAAACAGTTCTCACTCTCACACTCGAATTAATGGCTCCCTGATTAACTGACAATTTTGTTTCAACCAGTTTCTTGTCAAAATTCCACATCTGAAGAGGAGCTTTTAATAAACTAATCGTAAAAACCCATAATGCCCCCCAGTGCTTTCACATCCACCATGACCATGCTTTGCTGTATCTCACTTTCACTTCTTACCCTCCATGATAGATATATGCACAGCTCTCCGACGCGTGCGCGGTACGCTGCTGAGACGAGGTCCGTGAGTGATGGACGGACAACTTCTGCTGGGCACAAGGCCAGCCCTGCAGAGACAAACACAGACACAAACGCACAGTCGTCACTTCACAGAGAAACGTCCCTGAGTGGAGGTAACTCATGCTGTAGCGAGTAGGTGCTGCTGATATAAAGACATCTTACAGTAGCTTGGTGCCTAAGAAAATGGAGAAAAATGAAACAAACAAAAGAAGAGGAAAAAAAAAATCTGATCGAGAGCATTCTTGTCCTCTCCTTGGTTTACAACTCTACCTGTGTATTTCTGGAGGTTCGCGTTTGATTTTGGCACTCTGCTCCATCACCTCTTTTGCCACTCGTCCACTGTTATAAAGCACAGAGACCATGCTCAGGATGAGTTTCAGACACTCTCTCACACACACACACACACACACACACACACTGCACACACACACACATAACCAGGCAACCTGGCGTCACCCCATGCCACGAAAGCCATCACTGCAGTGGATGAGTACAGTACATGAGCATCATGACTGAATAAACCTGGTGAATTCAGCCATTTTGAAACTGAATTACCACCAGTCAGACAAATGCACAATGACCGTGGCTCGCCCTTTAACAGTAAACATCCATTTAATCATGACTAAATATGAACTTTTTAATCTTAAACAGGCAGTTCAGCCAAACAAAAAAAATATTTTCTCATTTACATGTAGTTAGTATCCAGCTCTGCAGATATGAACTGAATGTATTGTTGTTGTTTTGCTGATAAATCAAAATTAATTCATCAGTTAATATCTGCTGTGCTTTTTGAGATACCACTGAGAGCTGTTGAGAAAGTGTCTTTTCTCAACTTCTTCTCTTGTATAATTTATGTTAATCACTACACAGTAAATACAAGGTGATAATGCATCATGTGATCAGTCCCCTTCAGCGTGTCCTCTATCATGTAAAGTGTCAGTCCTATCCCCGGGGCTTTAAGTGGGCTGACGTTACAGCACAGAAGGCCAAGAGGCCACACGTCCTCTGGGGAACATCACACTCCGCTTCCAGCTGAGGGGTGGGGGGTCTTTTTCTGCAGTGTCCTCCCCTCCCTGTCATCAGTCATACTCCCTTGTTGTGTACTCTACCTGTAACGGAAACGGCTGCCCTTGAAGAACAGGTTGCTGCTGGACACTGTGCGAACCTGACTTGACTTCTCAAGCCTGGAAAAAAAAAAGAAAAAAAAAGACAAATGAAGCTAGTTGCATCTTAACATGAAGGAAAACTGCTGATATGATCTGGCTTGACAATATAAACAATGTCTAACTCATTATTGCTACAATACGAATGCATGAATATGTGTAATCATTGCTGTCTGTATCCAAGAACAAAGCAGAATCGAGGATCAAATACACTACTATTAAATTATGTATGTACTCTTCCACTATATGCTCTGCATCCCTGACAGGACTCCATACAGTATTCAATATGTTTATATTGTCATAGTAAGTGAAACATTAATGTTTAATGTTTCATTTTGCTTCAAGGGACATGTATATGTGGGCTTCCCTGAGACAATATTTCATTTATTACAGTAAGATGTGGGAGTGTTGATAAAAATATTATCAGCCTGCCACTTCACAGAGTCATAAAAAGGTCACATCGTATCACATCATATTCACCCCATCAATGCTTGCTCTAAGCTCTGCCCTTCTTTTACCCCCTATCTCCTTCCATCTGCTAATGCCGACACGCTCTTTACTCTGGAGCCGTTGGCCCGACTCATTACTTCACCTCTCACATCCTCTGAGCTCACACTGCTTGTGTGTGGTTTTTTTCTCCTTTAATCACCTTTCCTGTGCCAGAGAGCGCACAAGGAGGGGGGGAACACCACACGCTATTATTCACAACTTGGACATATCAGAGAGAGTGAGCCATATCTCAGAAAGTGGTTGCAGTCGCACGTGGCAGTGTGCACTCACTCGCCAAAGGTCAGAGTCAACTCACACCTCATTTTCCCACTGACAAACAACCCAGAGAGAAGGTCTTTTAAGGACACAGATACTGTGACGCCTGCTCAATGCAACTAAATCATAGCGGTGAGAAGAAATTAAAGGAGGAGGTTTGTAAACTCACTTATAGAAAGCTTGGTTTTCTACTCCGCATTTCCAAAGGTGCTTGCATGCTTCCGGAGTGGGAGCGAAGTACGTCAAGATGATCTTTTTGTCCTGCACGTTTAAAAATACAAGAGCGTGCAGGACAATATAATACACCGAGGCAGAAAATAGGCTTCCATACAGGCTGTCACTGAAAACAATGCAACGTGGAGCATTTTCTCCACGTCCAACAATCGATGCTCTCACCTCCTTCTGATTTGCATATATGTGGAATGTCTTGCCTTCGAACTTCAATTTAGTCACCTCATTCCTGTCCGGGAGGGAGAGAGAGAGAGAGAGAAAGGAAAAAAAAACGTAGCGACAGTTACACATACAGAAAGAGAAAACCACAGCCTCGTTAAATATTCATGACAACCACTTTGAGATAATATAAACAGCCACAGACTTCAATGTTCGCCTGACAAAACAAATAACTGATAATATTCCCTGAAGACAGGTAATGGAGAATGGGAGGAAACCTGAGCACTGCTGAGGGAAAACAAACAAAAGCCATTAGAAATGCTGGAAACTTAATGAATGTGTTGTTATTATGTAACTTTTCAGTTTAAAGATTTAGGTATAGTTTTACTGTTTATCGATGAAACATCTTCAGCTTCAAATCAGGATCGACTGCAACTAGATGTGACTGTTATCAAGGTATTGTCTTGATTTTCTGTCTTGAGTTTTTCTAGCTGGTCTAATTTTCCATCTGTGCACATTAGCCCCCAGCTCTCGTCACAGGTAGAGGCAGATGGAGGAGCTTTGTTGATTGTGACTCTACAACCAGCTGTAGTGCACATGCTGTTTCAGCGTCCTACATATAGAGCATATATGTCATATCAGGTGAAATCGAGGGCCCCGCAGCACAGCGTCATGTGCCTATTTGCATCCTGGAAACACCCGGGGGAAGCGGGCGTGCAGTCTTTCGAGACGCACGTTTCGCTCACCATTTTAGAAAATGAACTCTCTTGTTTCCCTGAAGTACCACGAAACCAAACGGCGTGAAGGCAAGGAAAGCTGGGTTCCCGGACACGTCCTAGAAAAACACAAACACGGAGAAACATAAATCAGGCACATGTTCTCACAAGCACTGTGTTGTACCCCCCCAAAAAAAATATTTCAAGTGGAACTGCAATGTTGTAGAAATGTTTATGGTTTAAATATAGGACAGAAGAGTTTGGAAAAACCTTGCATGGATGTGGATCAACACCATATGTTTCCAGCATCTGGGCTTTCTGAAGGAAATTTCGCTCTGATGTTTCAGGTGTTTGTCCACTGAGGGAGAAACAACAACATGTCAAAACATCTGCATCAGTCTGAAATTCAGAGAGATTGAGATGACACAAAAAACAAAGAAAGAATATAAAAAACACCTATTCTGTTATGGCAGATATGACAATATTTGTTCATATTACAGCAGTGTGTTACATTAGTGTTGGGTAGGTGATAAACCACTAGTGGGCAGCAGAGTCTTTTTATCAAATCTGCACTTGGTTGTTGCAATTCTCCCTCTATTGTGTCTCACTGTATATCATTAAACAGACATCTTTTGTTGTTTTTGTTGCCCTTTATTTTTTTTCCCCCAGAGAGCTTTAGCCTTTAAACCGCCTCATACCTAATGTAAGACAAAGCTGAGGTTTATTTAGTCGCATTAGAAACGATTAAATACTTATTTTAATGCCAAAAAAAAAACATTTGACAGAGTTAAGGCGGATGAGTGCAAGTGAAACGCTTCATCAGCTAATCTGCTGCTTGTTCAGAGTGTTCGTCTGTCTGTGTCCTTGGAGTCTGCTCTGTTTGATCACTTTCAATATCACGCTCTGCTGCTCTCCCAGTTAAAGCTGAGGTTAGGACCCATCACTAATAACTGTCCAAATAAAGGGCATGGCTATGAACTCAAGACGGTCTTGACTGTGTTATCTGAGTGAATAGTGGAGGAAAGTGCTTCTCCTCCGCTATCTGCTGGAATAACTGACAATAATCTGTCTGGTCAAACTAATATACAGAGTAATGGTACCTCATTACCGCGGTCAATTACATAAATGTCAAAGGAAGCCTGGATTGTGTTCAGTCTGAAACTGATTGTGGAGGTGCAGCTGTACGTTTTCTGGCTCTTACATCAGCTCCGTCTTATGTATATCTGCAATCCGGCGCTCCAGCTTCTCCGAATGTTTAGGGAAAAACTGGAATTTGGAGCTATAGCCTTCAGGATGCTTCCCAGGGTCGTAATCACCAATTTCAGCTTAGAGGAAAGGATAAAAACAAGTGTAAATGCATTTATATACATTTAAACAAATAAAGCAAATAAGGAATAAAACAGACTTCATAATTTTAATAATATAATATAATTTTAAGATGGAAAACATGTAAAGGATTATTTTTTGTGCTTCACGCCACGCTGCACTCCCTCAGATGACCCTGATGCCGCGATTTCTCTCTGTGAGGAGGAGCTGACCAGGCATCCCATCTTTAATTCATCAGCTCCTCCTCCAGAGGACCTGCCTCCCCTCAAACACTCTTGCTTCCTGTGATGTTAGCTGTGCCACCATACCTCATGTGTGTTGTGTTTATTTAGGTCTGAGAGGATAATAAGATGACAGATAACCACTTCAAAGAATTTCTGATTGAGCGCGATTTCTTGCTTATTAATTGTGAACTAACCGTTCACTTTGTGCCAGTTTTAAGAGTCAATATCAGATAATACAGATAATCACATCGCTGTGACTGTGAAACGCTTATTACATGCATTAAACGTAAAAAATTCAAAACCACTGCAGGGATATCCTTTTGATGAAGAGCATTGTGCTTTCTGTTCATGTCACCTGATTCAGCTTCTTTTCTGAATCTATTTACTTGACTGGGAGCATTTATCAGCACCCTGAACAAGAAGGCGTGGTGAAACGCGAGGGGCGGTGTAAGTCATTTCCATTTGTCGCCTTCCATTACCTTGAAGGATGTAGGCAGCCAGCATGGCCGCATCCGAGGTTTTACACAGGAGCCTACCGTGGTAGAGGTCTCTCTTGATTTGTAGGAAGACAAGGTACCTAAGAGGGAAAAGACAGAAATCACATCAGACAGGCCTGGGCTTAGAGGAATACTTCTAATCATAAATACCTATGACTACTCAAAATAAAACACATAAAGAATACAACAATAAGAAAAGATAGAGTAGGAGCAGCAAAACCTGATAAACCTCAAAGACGGTTGATTTCATGTTCTGTATGGTGGGTCTAAATATTTCTTTTTGATTTTGCTGAAATGGGGCTTTTGTTTTGTAATAAGAAGGGTGGGAAAGGAAAGGCCCTGAGGGAAAGCTGCTACTGACGTTGTGCTTCTCTCTAAAGCCTCCAGCCTAGTTTCTAAACTCAAGCAACAAACCAGCTCCTGAAGCATGAAATTTACTCCTTTGAAGTAAACAGCAGAACGCTGATTATAATGACTATTATTATGATAATAATTATTGTTAGTTCTTTTATTATTATTAGAGGTAGGGAAGACACTACATTCAGTAGGATTATTTAACAGTAAATTAAACATTCATCTCCCTCTAGCTATGCTGTTACCACAGCGGCTGCAACACGTCCTGCACGGTGACATACATTAAAGGGACATTTATATTTCCCTTGTTGTTCACTCTGCAGTGAGTACAGGAGAATAAATGGGAACTAAATCAACATATGTGACTGATTATTTACCCGAACCCTTATTTTCTCTGTTTTTCACTCTGCCCCTCTCATCATCATCCTGTATCACCGCCTCTGCTCCTCCCCCCTCAGCTTTCCACTCTCCTTTTTCCTTTCCACTCTCAATCAGTAGCCTTTGCCCCCACATCTCCTCTGTCCGCTCTGTTCATCATGCACATTCTACATGTGGCGCACACTCCATCTCATTACATCTCAGAGAGAAAGACGCAGAGAGAGAGAGAGAGAGAGGGTGGACTCCTCTCCCCCGCAGTTAGTGATGAATTCATCAGTAAACTGCACATGCACTCATTCACCAGCTGGCTACTCTCAGCATTTTCTAGAGGCAAAATAAACTCGTCGTAAAGATGTGACACGCTATGTTTGATGTTCTCCTCATTATTTTTTATTTTTTTATTTATTTTTTGGTGACTAGGATACAAGTGAAGGCTTTTTTTTTCCTCCTTTTGCTCCTTTCTGCTTCACAACTCCTCTTGTAAACTGTGTTCCGTGTAATATTTAATCATGTTTCAGACTTTAGTGAGTACTCAGGCGTTTTAATTATGAAGGCCCATAAATAATGTTTTAGAATGTGACGTGACAGATTTGCTCCGTCTGAAATTTTTTTTTTTTTTTTAGAACGCTGTCTGAACCACAGACTGCAACCGCACGCTACAAGTAAAAAATAAAAAAAGTAAGGTGTAGCATTTATCAACCCATCTGAAAAGAAAAAAAAGCAACAACAACAACAACAGGAGGTCATACCGAGTGATTTCCTCCTTTAGGGCAGCAGGATCAGGAGGGTAGAACTTGACTCTCAGACACATGGTAAATGGAGGCTGAGCTGGAGGAAACAAACACCAAACATTTAAGAGACGGACGGTAACACTTTCATACTGACACATCAAATATTCAACAGGAGACTGAGAAAGTCCTGCATTCAAAATCAGGGAAAGAAAAATACAATATTAATCAAAAGCATCAAAAGCAGGATCAAAAGCATCATTGACAGAACAGTGACTACATGTACAGTGACTCGGTATCACAATATGGTTTCAAATATGTATCGTATCCATCACCCACACTATTGCAGACCTCATGAACAATTAAATTGCCTAGTTTTCAAGTTTAAAAACAAATAAACATAAAGTTAAAGTACTTACATTTCATTTGCTTTGCAATTGATTTTGTGAACTCCAACCAGTGCTACAGAAAGAAAAAAAGAGACACAAATTACGTCACCAAAAATGTCCTGTCTGAGTAATCCACACGTCAAATTATTCAAGTGACACTTTGAAAGTCAGTGGGCTGTTACTACTGACAGTTTTCTGGGGAAACGTGCTCGTGACACACATGGTGTTACAACCTTGCTGTTCTGGCGCTACAATATGTCAAAACTGCAGTGAATCTGAAGTGTTTCCTTTAAAGAAATCATCAAAGGTTTCAGGCTAATACATCACACAGCTCCCTGACGGTCTCTTGAGACACTGTTAGAGGAGGGAGGCTGATTAAACAACAGGTTTTGACTCAGCTGTTGAGCTCCTGCCACTGGTGACAGTTACACAGGCTCGGTGTGTCTCTACTACGGCCAAGTTCAGATTCTTCGCTCTTTCCATATTTTTGTCGGGTTTCCTTCTCGCCAACCATCCAAACCCCCCCGCAACAGCTACCGAAATAGTCCTGAGTGACAGCATGAGGACACGAAACGCAGCATCAGCGAGGCTTGGCTCTTGTCTGCGGGGCGACAACATGATCCTCGGACATGTGAATACTTTATGAATCGAGCAGCACTGCTACACGCTTCACGGCAGAAAAGCCTGATGGGACAACCTCTCTGAAAGGTGGCATGAATAAGAGAAACTGAAGAACACAACTTTTCACTCTGGATTATGGTCTCACGCACTTTAGCTAAATCAGATATGATCCATTTTTAAAGTATAGACAAGCACATCAAACCTCCTATGCAAGCGGATGGATCTGGATGTAACAAGATAAACGTGAACTTTCTAATTTATTCAATCTATCTATATTATCTGTATTGTCTATAATCTATATTGTTTACACACACACACACACGCTTACCCGCTGTTTGTCTGGATCCACATATCTGATTCCAAAGTAGTCTTTCTCCAGCAAGTTGAGGTGATGGCAGATGAGGTCAAACAGATACTGTCCCTTCGCATCCCGCTGCAATAAAAAAGAGAATAAAAACAGACATTTCAGTGAGTACATCAGCAACAAGAAATCATGTTTGAATATGTGGCCAAGAAAAGATTCAACAAAGAAAAGGCACCATCCAAGAGTTTCAACACAACAAATAATTCCCACTAGCAGAATGTGCTTCTGATTTTTTTTTTTTTTTAAACCCTGCAACAGATATCTCAGATTTCTCCAATAGTAATACTCAGCCGGAGCTGTCAGATGTGTCTGGAATAAACCCCATCCACAGCTAAAAAGAGAAGCTCAAAGAGAGAGAGGGGGGATGGATTAAATATGCTGAGATCTCGCTGGGGTTTTGCCAACACTTTCATTCTGAACCTCACAGGGAGGCTTTCCCTCTGAGAAATACTTGTGTATATTTCAGCACTGAGAGCAGCTTGGGCCTCCTCCACTGTGTCAAATACAAAACGGAGACCCTCCTCCTGCTTCACAACACTGTACACTGCACATTTCATCATGGCTCAAACTAAAAATGAATTTAAAAAAATTGGGTGAGCATGAGGAACAGATTTTTTTGTAGTAGTAGTAATGTATCAGTCACACATAATACTCTCTAAAGCATAGTAACAACATAATATCTCGTAGCATAGCAAACAAATTAAAAGTTGCTTTCCCCTGAAGAGATTTATTCACTTTGGAGTGATGCAGACATAATTTGCATAAGTACATTAAGAGTGATTATTGCAAGTGGGTGAATTACTTCAGTGTGTCAGGTGGAATAACATGTAACAGTTCTTTGACTAATCAGACACTGAAGAGGAGCCACATAGGGCAAATCAGTCCCTGTGAAGAGTGACGGATCTGAATAAAATTATAAAATATAACACAAAGACACTTCTCTAATCATAAAAGAAAAATACTATACGGAACATATATACACACACTTTTGGGGGGTTAGGTAATGTTTTGAGTACATTTAGATGAGGTTAGATCATGGAAATGATTGTTCAGTGTCAGCAAAGACAGCAAACATTAATCCAAGTGGCCACTGTCTCTGTCGCTGCCAGGGAGGCACCATGTCCATGTGTTATGTCACGGATTTGTCCGATTTTCTGGAAAAGTGCTTGAATGGGTCAGTTAGTACAACCAAGTGCCAAGTAGTCACAGTGCTCATGGGAATCCGCAGGCAAATGACATAGAAACTTTATTATGTCATGTAGTATTGCTCACGTCTACATCTGAGATGTAGACGTGAGATGAATGTAGTTACTCTATGTCTATGCACTGTAAGATTTTACATTAAATTATATTAAAAGGTGACAAATAAGAATTTCACCTCATCATTTAGGTTTATTAGCCTGCGGCTCCATTATTCTGAATCACTCCCAGTGCTCTACTTAGTATAATTTCCAGACACAGCAGACAAATGTAAATAGACTAAACAATCAATGCAGGATTAAGACTGGATTTTCCATGTCAACAAAACGTGTCCATAATATTGAGCATCAGTCGATACTGACAATGAATATGAAACATCCGGGCCTATTCATGTCCGCGTTTAAATCACATGGTCGCAGCGTCTGGCAGCCAGAGGTCCCAGCCCTCATCATGACTCATGAGGATATTGTCTAAGGTCAAGGTTGGACAGCCACGGACGGCCGTCTCGCTCCTCTCTCATTTGCCCAGTGACGGCAGAACAGAAGTGTCAGTGGCAGCACTCTCCTCCATGTCATTACTCGGGCTGCAGATAACAGGCACTTCATTAGGACAAAGGCCTGTCGATGCCGGGGCTTGTCGCTTAACTGCCGTGACTCTTGTGACCAAATGCCAACGGGAGCTTTGCCGCTAAAGCTAACTGACCTTTATTCTGTAGCGAGACCGAAGGGGCTTCATGGGTGTTCGCTGCTGTCACTTTGATATTCCACTCTTGTTGTAACATCACTAAACAATCTGGTGCGTATGATATCTTACAGTTCCTTGATGAAACAAGAGGAACAAAACTCTGTGCGTAGGGAGACATACAAGTGCAAGTGCTCAAATGATTCTCAGCTCAGCTTTCTGCAGTCATTTCTTGCTATAAATATGAGAAATCTGGTTTCCATAATCACATTACGAAACTTTCCCCTACGGGGATCAATAAAGCATCTCTGATTCTGATAGGTGAGTGATGAAACTTGATTTCCTCTGTGAGATTTATAGAGAAAGCAAATTTGTAATCCATGTCATCCTCGACTAAGATAACCATTTTCAAGTATTCTGCACTTAAAATTCAAAAAAACAACAGTAAAAGGTAAATGTGATGCATTTTTTCTACATTTATAGGATAATTCCTTTTTCTCACGATCACAGGTTGGAGAACCTGACTCTAGTGACATGTTAGGAGCAACAATGCCAAACACAAATCTAAAAATGGTTCTGTATAGAGGGGACACTGTGAGTTAGAAAGGACATCTGCTCCTTTGTTGTGAGGAAAGAGCAAGTTTGTTAGTATTCAACAGCACTCCCGTCAGCTGCTCTCCCCCTTTTTTCTTCTTGCTCCCCGCTGCCCCCTACCTCTGTGTCTTTCCCACATGGAGCACAGCTGCATTATTCCCCCCACCGGTTTCTCTAATTACAAGATGGAGGTGATTGCAGTAGAGAAAGGATGCCTTGAAATTTCTAATTAATACAAATGAAATATTTCCTCGCTTGGATTGTCATCTTAATCTTAGCTCCTACCTGAGCACCCACACGTTTACAAAAGGTTTGTATTGGTTTGACCTGTGGAGTAAAGAGTTTTGAACAACCAGCTGATGAGGTGTGATCCTATTTACAACATCTATCCCTAATTCTAATAAAATTTTGTATGCACCGTCCATGACCTTTTGTTACATCTCTGCAAAAACATAAAGAAAGTTGAGACATAAACTGTGAGTTAAGAAGAGAATAAACAACAACAAGCCCGTAATGTGGAAAGATTTGTTCAGTGTAAAATCACCGGTGGCAAAATGTCATCGTAATACAGAAATATATAATATTGAGACAATGAATCTGTGACCGTGACACCAAAAGATTTTCTGGAGGGGAAATACAAAATGAGGTCCAAATAATCAAAAACAAATGTGATATATATTTCTAGACTGAGGCTTCAACTAAAACGGAGGAGTTTATTCTTTATTCTGCTTCTCCCGACAATCTCGGAGTATGTTAATGTATTGAGAAACCAACAAAACTAATGTTTTTAATACCACCTTGACTGACAGGTTGCAAAACAGGTCTCCTAGCATAAGGTTTACTTAAATTTTATTTTCCAAAATACAACTAGTGTTTTTCTCCTGTTCCCCTGACTGGACTTTAATGTTTTAGAGTAAATAAATTAGATATTCTAAAACAACAACATGATCATATTCTAGAATATGGATGAAATGTATAACCACAGAATTGTGAAATAAAAATGTATTTCACATCGCATTTTTAAAGTAAAGAGCACAATGCACAATTTGGTTTTATAATTAAGAAAAAAAAATATTTTTATTAAAAAACAATTAATAAGTCTAAATATTATGAATCATGTCAAGAATAAGATCAACTCAAGTTTGTCTGAATCTCTCACAGGTTTGAGGAAACAATCTGATTCATTTCATGAAGACGTTGAAAACAAAATGAATATAGACATGTTTTTTTTTTTTTTTTTTGTGATGTACCTCTATTTGAAAACAACATATTGTTTTTTTTTTTACTTCCTAAAATGCCCCCTGTGTACAATAAGCACTTTTCCTTTCAGATTAATCACTAAAATGGTTTCCATGTCAACGCAGGGGCGCAGACCATTAATAAAAGATTGTATCACTATATAGTGAGAGGAGTGGAAACATGATGTCAGTGACAGTGTAGGACTGTGTGTGTGTAGTAAACCTAAACGTACCAAGAGCCCTGAGGTCATTTCTTTGGTTTCATAAGCAGATTGCTTTCTTTTGTCCCAGGAGGCAGTTAGGAGTTAATGCTGTGGTTAATGCGTCAGACCTTTTCCGTCCCCTGACCGAGCGGCACAGAGTTCAAGTCACGACCCTGCCACTTCAGCAGGGGACTGAGGATGTGAACCCACGGCCACTTAAGTTAATATGAGGCTCCCTTTACAATAAGCTGTAAAATCAAGTCTGGTTCTATTAAGTTACAGACTGACGTGCTTCACACATCTTCCAAATTCAATGATCCACTCACACATAACAAAGCAGAACAACAGAATTGCAGGATTTGGTAAAAAAAAAAAGTCTAATTGCAGATTATTGATTTTAAATGAAGTTTCAACTGAGCTACAAACCTTAAAATGGCTCTTTTCCAAATAAATCAATGTTTTTATAAAAGTAAATAAATAAAAAATGTCATCATATTGTGAAACTCACAATCACATCGGTAATTGTAAATTTTATACCGTCTCTTTACTATTTGTTAGGATGACATCATGATGTGTGATTATCTGAGCTACCAAACAATAATATAAGTGAACATTTAAAAAGTCTAAAGTCTTAAAAAGAAAACTTAACAGCACATCATGTCAGTTTAGTTGTAAATCGTGCTCATTATTACTACAACATGCATTTCAGTACATTTTAGTTGTTTCCATAATATTCTACACAGATGAATTAATCCAAGCTACTGCAGTACTGGATCAAAAAAAGTATAATTTTATTTTAAAATTTTAATCTAACTGAGAAAATGTAATTTTGTGTAAACTGTTGACTTGTTGAATGTCACTGTAATGGGACTGTAAAATGTAAAAGGTGCACTGCACAACAAATGTTACCAGTGAAAATTGACTTTTCAGGCTCCTCCTCATGCTGGATATTTAACAATCAATGCTGGGAATTTTTTTTTTTAGAAACAACAAAATCAAGCTACTGCAAACACAAACTGCTCGAAATGCATTATTATTGGACAGCTCACAAAATAACTTCGGTAGCTAATGAAAGCATTGAAAAAGATTATAAAAACAACTGAAAAAATGATGAAACCAAATACTCTGCAAGCTTTTAACAAAATAATTTGTCTTCTTACAGTGTGGAACCAATTGATCAGTACATGGTCGGACATTTGGTGTCTTCACAGGAGCACAGTGACGGATCTTAAATAGGGTCATTAACTTAGAGCCTTCGGCAGTCGGAATGAAGACAGAACACGTAATAGACGGAGACAGAATATCTCGAAAGCGATTAAAAAGCTTCATTCAGACTATTTTAATCATCAGCTGTTTAATCTGGTAGCTAAAGAAACAGGACAAAGAGTGACATCTTGAGGAATGTATACTGAAATGGCAAATCGGTGCACATTTTTTTAGATCCAACATATAGTGATCGAACTGTACAGAGCCTATACAGTTCATATATGAATGGATTCTTTGATAATATTTAATTCAGTGGAGAAATGACCTGCTTTAACGGGACACAGAGATTTAATGGGATGCAACTGTAATGAGTCTCTGCACAAGACAATGCTGTGAACCAGGGAAACAGTCTCACCAAGGAGAAAAGTGGGCCATCAAAACACTATGAGAACGTCTCAGGATTTGCCCCAGAAATGTGAGGGAATCAAAAGAATAAGTGAAGAGAGTTGGATACGAATAATTGCTTTTAGAGCTTCTCACTGATAGATAGTTTAAATGGTATGAAATTGGGGTGAGATTTTAGTTGTCGTTTAATTGTTGCAACAGGAATTCATGAGAGAGGAATGTTCTATTCAGCTAAATGCCAAGTCATCTCTTCAGCATCTCTCAAAAATGATTCATAATGATTCATAATTGATATGTTTGGCTCTAAACCCCGCTTTGCCACTGTTGGCAGGGCTCTCGACAAATCAGTAATGTTATGACCAGTGTTATTGTACTGTCATACAATTAAAAAGAAGAGAAGAGAGAAGAATGAGCTCAGAGATCTACAAAATAAGACCAACCTCTATCCAGTGCGGCTCCAGTTTCATCATATTTGGGGGGCTTTATTTTTAATTCATCAAATATGTAACAAGAGGATTGGAAGCACAATAACTTAATATGAGTTTGTCGATAGCTTTGTCTGCTTAATGCCTTAGGATACAAGTTGCTTTGTAATTATAAGAGGAAATAGGTGAAAATGGTCCAATTAAATGTGATAATTACAAAACTGTGTGATGAAATCATGTAAGGAAAAGCTGCAGAGCGCGGGCTGTGTTCTCGTAGTGAGAACAGCAGGTCTCTGAGCTGCTTTTAATGCATATTACTGAGACTAAAAAACGCAACACCTGAGATCTGTCCCACTGCTTCCATGTTGACTGTTACAAATCAGGATTACTACAAGATGTTTAAAAAAAAAAAAAAAAAAAAGGTGGTTTGAAAGAAGAAAAAAAAACTCTACTCCTCAGTGGATTTGTATCTTCATAAAGTAGAAGCTGTCATTCTCATTCATAAATAGCTACAGCAAAACAGTGTGTATGTAGGTGACTGCAGGGTTAATTACAGGATGTACCCGCATCGTTTGAGAAGAGGCTGAAGATGTGGGTTTGATGGAGAGTTGTTTGTGACACGAGCCTGAATGATTCTGTGCCTTCCTGCGGGCGCAAAAGAAATGGACACTTTTCTCAATGAGGATTTCTGAGTCATTAGTCCTTCAGCTCCAGTGGTGATGGATTTTGCTGCCAGCTAATAGCTTTCCTGTCAGCACTGCGGGGACAAATATCGCAAAATTTACCACATGTAGAGCGCCACACAGAGCTAAAAGCTCAGAGTTTTAAATAAGATGAATAGCACAAAAAAATGTATATCACCCTGTGACTGGATCCTGGTCTGTTGTTGGCCTGTGAATGCATATGTGTATGTTTATGGAGCACTGAGTTTTTCCCCTCTGCAAAACAATTATGTTTTTTTTTTTATTTAAAGTGTGACAAATCCCCATGAAAAATGAGCAGCACAATTGGTGTCACGCTCGGGATTAGCATACAAACAATACTTCATTTATTTATTTCTTTTTCTTTTTTTTCTTTTTTGGCATTTGTGCAGCTCTTGGTTGTGATGCGCCGGTTTGTTCTACCCCACGGTAGTGAAAGGCTTTTTCGGGTAATGAATCAGTTTCGCTAATTCAGACTATGTCAACCTCTCAGACCTCATGCACTGTTAACCTCTACATCAAATGAGAACCGTGCAGTCCTACAGCATGCATTATTATCATAACTACATCTAGGTTTAGCTCACAGGCATGACATATTGCACCAGACATGCACATTTGAGTCGTTGGCAAAAGCTCATTCACACACTGACTAATGTCTGTTGTTTATCAGTAAAATAGCCATAAGCGCAGCACTATTGGATTTCTTGGCAAAAGCAGGAGTTAGTGCCTGTGAGCCTTTAGTGTTTTTTTTTTTTTTTTTCCTTTTCTTTTTCTATCCATTTCATAAATGTTCTCTCGACGCATTAGACCTTAACAGAAACTATTTCCAAACGGTTTCATTGTCAGATCTTATTGTTAAAAGCTGCACAACATGGTCTACTAATTGGTCACAGGCTATAAGTCTCACAGTGTGTCTTAGCCTTCAGCTTTTTTTAAAAAAAAAAACAATGAGACTAGTTCACCGAGCTCCATTCTCATCCTCTCTGTCAAAGCTAACCCCCCACTGGAAGGCAAAGACAGCTGGTGCTTACTAGGCAGTCTTCACCACTGGTTCTTTTTTTTCCAAACACACAGTCTCTAAAATATGCGTGACGACCCATCGGGTCTAAGTGTTCCACTACGGCACCTTCTGCTCGGTATGATGATAAGCGATGCTGTGCTGATAACGCGAAACCCCTCGGTGTGAGGTGCACGCTCACTGGTTTCATCTCACAGTCGCCTCCTGACGGTACACTGATTGCCTCCCTGAGTCAAGAGTTTCATCTGCACTTTACTGACACTGTTAAATTTCCTTTCAATTTTACCTCCTGTTTATCACACCTAACAGTTTTACTTACACAACTATCCTTTTCTCCGCTACTTCAAAAAAATCCACTGACACGAACAAGACAGCTGGAGGATGAAGCTTCATTTGTCTTCTTCAATGAGCTGCTGGCATCAGGTTCTTTAATGAAAACTAAAATTGCATGAGAAAGGACAGGATACACTAAGACGCAGTAATCTTTTAACTGTCAAATATAATATCCCTTTTGAATTCTTGGTCTTTTTTTCTATTATTATTATTGTTATTATCATTATAGAGGAAAGATATTTCCCAGCTGTAGCCTGTCCTATTTTTGTTAAGTGGGCTGATTGAATGTTAAGACACGAGAGAAAACATCAGTTGGAAATGGAAATTCAGTAGAATCACAGCTACACTGAAATGAAAACTTCTGGGAATATATATATATATATATATTCCCAGAAGTTTTCAGTTTTCAAGTTTTCATTTTATATATATATATATATATATATATCCCAGAAGTTTTCATTTTCACACAGGTGTCATGTTGTGTTGTGTGTTGTTTTGGTTCCTGTGAAAAAAAGTTTTGTGCTTCAGAACCAACTGGGCTGCAGAAAAGAGAAAACCTCAGACAATGGAGAACCTGGAGAATTGGCCGGAATTAACTCCTCTTCTGTCAATTTAAGTTAGTCCAAAGTGAGACAACTTTGTCCAAAATTCACCAGAGAGGTGACGACAGACAAGTCACCTAATCTGGTGCGTTTAATAAACAGCTTTAGTAGGTGATTACAGAAGTAAAATGAAACTTAGATGTTGTTTTGTTGTTGGTGTGGGAATGGAAATAATGGTGAGAATATGAGGCAGAAATTCCAGAAGAGATCATTTGCAATGCAAGCACTTTGTATTATTCACTCGGAGGGGAAAGAACTAAATGAATGACAAAGCTTGACTGACACCTGTAGCCACAGGCTCTGCTTTCTTTTTGTCTTCAGAGTCAGTCACTGATCTAAGATACAATGACAATAGTCTCCGTGGCCGGAACACACCGAAGACCTCTTTCCCTTTTGCATAATTAAGAGCTTTTGAACACCTCTGACTAATTTATCACCTAAGTTAGGACCATGCATAGTTCGGAAGCAGAATATGGATCTTCAATCTCTAGTATAAAGTCTCCCGAAAAGAAGTTCTCCAACTTTCCTACTTTACATCCAGAAAAACCAAATACAAGCAGAAGCCTCCTCTGCTAATTCAAACCCCAAAGTGCAAAGAGGCTCTATTACTTGACACGCATTACAGGTAAATGGCACATTTAACAGTCAAGATATTTAAGTGAGCAAGAGGAGGCGAAGGCAGCATAATGCTTTTGAGTAAATTCAGGCTTTTCTCTAGTGAGTAGACGGAGGCTTGATTTTTCTGGCTCTGCTGATGGAGTCATTTCCAGTCAGACTAACGTTTGCTTGAAAGACACACTGTTTTCACACATTTTTTTCTTTTTTACGGTGTGACTTTGCAGTGTCGCCACATCAAGTTTATGTAAGAAATCTCAGTACAGGGTGTCATAAAATACAGATAATGTTATGTTTTTCTATATTCTGGTTACAGATGGTCAATACTGAAGCTGTGATATAGATACTTTTCTGAAAAATCCAACTACATTGTTAATAAGACAATGAAGTAGACTTTTGACCCTGGATATTGTCATTATTTCATTATATTTTATCTCATCAGACATTTAATTTCATTCTGAAACACTGTCATAATTATCATATTAATTCTATTTCTGGAATTCTCTCCACGTCTACCTGATATATCAAGTTCACCAGAGTTGACAACGACCATGTCCTCTGACCTTTGATCACCAAAATCAAATTAGCTTATCCCTGATTCCAAGTTGGTTCAAGATTGTCTCAAATATGAACACATTCCCTCAAGTCATTAGTGAGAATCACATTCATGAGAATGAGAAAAGAAAGAAAGGAAGAAAGAAAGAAAGAAAAGGTGGTGTTCTGAAACCTTCAGTGCACATCAAACTCTTCTGATTGGACGAAGACAGAATAGTTTTCTTGATGGCCGACTACAAACGACGTGAGTGCAGAGGATGAGAACGTTACAGTTTATTTTTGCCGTAGCTGAAGGGCCCATCAAAACATTTTGGTTTCTTAATTGAGAAAAAGATATTGCTCTTCACAGTGTTGTTATGAAATAGTGCGTCTCTGTAAACTGCACATGGTTTCACTCGGAGTTTAGCCACTAGTACTTGTGATGACATCTCACATATTTTGTAGCTGGCTTACTGTCTAACTGTGGTATGCCAGAGGCGTTCACTGTACTGTAAATAAGAATCTGTTTAGCTATACTCGATGGCAGACTTGTATGTGGTAAAAGAGCAGCGTTTATGTGACTGACAGACAAGTAGGTCAATTGGGCGATTGACTGGTAGAAAGAAGCTGAGCTCCATTTCTTAGAATTAGCACCCTTTGGCTGTTTTAACCGTGTCATGCTGAGAAGAGGGGCCCTCCGTGGTACCACTTCACTCTCCATTGTCTCCGGAGCCCGGGGAAATATCTCTTTCTAGTGATGAATCCAGCCATAAAAATGCAGAAAGCTGTTTAGCCCCGGAGACCGGCTGCCTGTGCACAGAGGCGTGAAAGGACCACCATTGCCCCTGTGTGTTGACGCTTTAATGGAAGCCCAAGGGAGATGCAATCTATTCAATAAATGATTCAGAAAAACAAGGTTTTTCCTCGAAATGTTCCAAACATTTATGACATGGTTAAATCTGGTCATGGGTGGGTCATCAAACTTGCTGCCATTGCCCCTATTTTATTTTCTGAAGCAGTTGCACTGATGGTTAGAGACCAAAAGCAAACAAATGAACATTTTTCACAATTTGTTCACATCATAATAAGCACTTAAAACACTACAGCTTGCACCAGAAATTGTCAGAGTCATACAGGGCATGACCAATTTGTTGTTTGCACTACATGGATTTAAACACGCGAACACCCACTTAAGTCTATTACTATCAGGGGCTTCAATAAGGTGAAATAACCTTCAAAAGTCAGAAGCTCTCATTAAAGCCAAGTAATCCCTGGTTCCACTATAATGGGGGAAATTAGGAAATTATCTAATTGGTCGCACACAATTGGATCGCCTACTGGGAAACAAAGAGCCATTTCAGCGCCACTAAGCTCTACAGTGCCCCATATAACTGAGCGGGTCTTCCCAGAGGACGCTTTAGCGAGTCCTTGTTCCGTAGGCGACGAAGCCGTTACGACTCATCAAACCCACTTTCATGACCGTTTTACAATCCTCACTCAACGTGTTTTTGAACACAGTTTTAGGTTTGCAAAAAAGCACACAAGAGACAGGCATTTTATTTCAGAACAGACTAATCTTAATGTTGCTGTCAGATGTTTAGTAAAACGCAAACTCTGTTTTTGTTTGATTGAATTTGATGTGATGTAATCTCTGACTACTTTTCAGAGCAGCACTACAGGCTCCAAACTTTCCCGAGGTGGTTATTGAGTTTGACTCAAGGCAAAACAGCTCTTCTCTTACTTTTCACCATCTTAAAAGACAACAATGAGCACAGTCGTTTCTTTTGATTGTGTTATTTTCCTTGGTTATTTAGTGTGACAGCCGTAAAAGAGTTTAACTGTGAAAGCGAGGGCGGCTGCTGTCTGTGACCCACTGTGCTGTACTTGGCAACCAAACAGCGAGGCAGGACAAGTTAAAAAGTGCTGTTGAGTTGTTAGCCATGGATTTGGAGTGACAGCTTATTTGAGAGATTTACTGTGGTGTCACTTAGGAAGATTCAAGGAGGAGTTTCCCTATTGCTTAATCTTTAACACTGTCAACGCTTAATTGAACGCACTGGAAATATTTACTTCGATCAATTTTAAAGAGTCGAAAGTAAACAAAGCGAGCATACATCAAATTAACTTCCTCATCAGTAGGTGAGTACATCTCTTCTTGAGAAGGAAATACTATAAATCACTCAATTATTGAGCTTTCTCAATGGAGGAGCAGAGTATGACCCTGTCAACATCAAATCCATGTGATATATAAATCTTCATAATAACTGAAAGCTGTATTTCAGTGTATATTGGTTAAGCAACATGTCAGAATAAACAGATTTTTTTCCAATGCTGACATGAATAATTACTTCATTTTATTGACAGAACCACTAACTAGTTTTGTGACTAATCAATCAATCAATCAACCAATCATTTAGTCAGGAACAACATTACCAATAGTGAAAAACAGATTCAGATAGATATTCACTATCACATAGACCAAAAAATCACTTTCATGAAGCTGCACATAGGAAATGTTTAGCTTTTTTGCTTTAAAAATTGTTTAAAAAATGAATTTATTATCAAACAAGTTTCAAATTATTTCTATATTGGTCAACAAAGCCAAATACCTTGTATGTGCAACACATAGTCAAATTATTGTTTTATTGTTGTTAGCTTTTCTTACTACACAAACAAACAAATAATCTGAGAAACTGAGAATATTTTACAATCGACCAATGATGAAAATAATAGTTTAATGTAGCCCTAAATGTAAGAAAAACAGGTATTTCACCCTTTATGTTTTCATTTGACATCATAGTAAGTGCTTTGCTAGAAACAGGCACCTGTAAGTGTAGAGTAACACGTGTAAAAAGTCTTCTGTCATGTGTTCTTAAGTGTGTCAGAGTAGATACAAGAGATGATCAGCTGTGACGGATACTTTTAAAATCACTGAGTCTGAACACGAACCCTGTGACAGCAAGCATATCTGCAGCTAACCTTGTCTTGAGGTCAACCACTGAGGGGAAAATGAAGGCGAGCATAACTTAATTGGTTTGCACGCTAAATTAAATGCTGTTATTTTGAGAGAAATCTAATTGTATAGTTAATATGAATTAAACCTCTTAGGATGAAATCTCTAGAAGCGGAGCAAAAAATAGCACTTTCAAAAGCAGCTGTGAGAACTCTGTCAGCTGCCTTTTTAAGCTTCATTCCCATGCATCTTAGCTTCTTTTGCTCTGTAGAGACATGATGTTACATCACATGAAATGACATGTTGAGACTGAACATGTCTTGACAGTTCCTGTGTTTTTTTTTTTTTTTTCAGCACAGAATAACATATTTGTAATAATAACGGTAAGATATATTAACGAAACTGACAAAGAGTACCACAGGTGATTACTACAACTTTGTCTTTAAGCTTTTCATTACACACACATTTTGTCATTGTGCCCTTTGCAAAGTCAGGACTGACAGCATTGTCCCATATAACCACTTCCTTCAACCACCGCTTAACAAACCCAAAAGGACAAACACGGCCTTTTCTCTCCCTGTTAGACATGTCGTGTTAAAATATTATTCTTCATAAGCTGATCAGAAAGCACTAGTGGTAAAGACGGGAGAAGAGCTGAGCAGAGAATAAATATACAATGTACGTCGTACTTTTACATCACCAGCTTCTCGTTCTAGCTTTCGGTAGATATGGGCACGCTATCACGTTTTCGTCACAGAGGGTTTAGCATAATTTTGGCGCACGTCTTCCTGAGCGTTAGGTGTTAAAAATATTTTAACTTTTCTCAAAACGGAGCTGTGCTTCAAATACATTTTCAACAGTCTCATAGCAACAGCGGTATCCATGAGGCTCTCCTCACTCAGGGTCTCACTTTCTATTGCCTGTCCATTGAATGAAGGTAGGCGACTTCTTACAGTATACACACAATGTAAAGATAGCGCTCCGTCTTCTTAAGTTTCAATTTCATCTTCAGCTGTCTCCCACACACATTACATAAGGTATTGATCTGAGTGTGCCAGACTTCAAATGGAAAAAAAAACAAGTAAGTAAGACGCAACTCTAAATAGCTTAGCCAATAAAATATTAAAATTTTATCAAAGAAGATCGGTTTGACCCAAAATAATTGCTTTCAACCTCGGTGTGAGAGGACAGCAAACTGATACTTCAAGATTGGGAAGAATATGCTTGTAGAAAATTATTTGCTTGAAGAAAAACAAAAAAGGCACCAAAAATGTGATGTTGCAAAAGCAGAAAACTACATTTCTTTTTACTCATCATAGGAGTAGTTTCATGTATAATGGATAATTAGAGGTGCAGTTAAATCTGGCATATATATATATATATATATATATATATAGTTGTACAAATGAATGAATGACAATGGATGATTAACTGGTTTCAGCAGAGACAGATGGAAAAAGGCAGAAATTTTCAAAAACAGTAGCCACACACCCACACACACAAAGCTAAAGCCAACAAAACAACCTCAAAATATCTACATATTATTATCTGACACTTAAAAATATCATGTTGAAATATGAGACCAGGACTACTACACTTGTACTTTCCAAGCAGAGCCGAGCAGGAAGAGGAAACAATCTCAATATGTTCCAAAAGAAAACATTAATAAAGGTTATGGCATCACAGAAAAATGTAGTTGCTTATTAACTCTTATAATTGCTGTAACTTTAAAAGTGTTGTCATCTTAAATCTCTTCATTCTACTTACTACTGCAGACTGTAGAGTCAGAAACATTTATACTTGGCCCACACAACAACTAGTCTACCGTAAAAAGATCACGTTTTACAAGCGGTTACCCTGAGGAGTACTGAAGTTGTATATCTGTAACAATCATGTTGGCGGTGACAGCAGACGTTCACTCAGTTTAGCTTCTGTCACACTTCAAGTGCTGTCACGCTGAATTGGCTCAGTCCATACAGAGGCAGCATGTACGTATTTTTTTTTTTAAAGCAGTTAGCCACTGTGTTGTGGAGCAATGATACACAGTTCAAGCTTTGCTGTGCATGGTTTTTAAACTTATCCACACTGAATTTTTTAATAGCTTTGACACATAATTACCACAGAAAGCTGAATATGGGCATAATGTTTTAGGGATAAGAGAAAGTTTTAGTTTATGATCAGAGAAACTGACAAGAATGGGGATGTTTTTTTTTTTGTTTTTTTTGGTTTTTACATCTGAAACTTGAAAATTATAGAATAAAAAGCTAAGAAATAATAAAACTTTATTTTAGCATAATGCTCTAAACTGCAAAAAAGAATCAATTTCTACCTATTCCTTGAACTTTCTTTTTTCTTTTTTTTTTTTTTTTTTTTTACATTTTTTTGCAGTCTGATAAAGTGTTTCGGACAATAATCTTATTCTGTAAATTATTTAAAAGGCAATAAAAATGAAAACATGACTTGGTCATTTCACCTGCCATGAATTCAATTCAAAAAGGGCAGCAACATATACATTTAACATACTCTCTAACACTGAAATCTTCAAATTCTGCATCTTCACAAGTGAAAACGAGTGCTTATACAACAGCTTCTTACTTCTCTGGGTGAACTAAGATTCTTGCCCATAACACTGTAACACCACATAGGAAAAAATAGGCTGTCAGTGTGACCAAAAATAGAGAACTCCTTGTATTCCCCTTTCGAATAACCAACTTCAGCTATGATGGTATAGTGCTAAGAAACAGTTCTCACAGACAGTTGTTAGAGCTCATGCTCAACAACCAGGACAGAAAAACAAATTAACAGCACTGAGAATTGTTTTTTTTTTTTTTTTTTTTTTATACTTATCCGTGGTCTCAAGAAAAGTTTCCCAAGTCCATAAAGTTGATGAGTGTGTGGTCGGCACAAAAAACTCTCTTTGTGCAAAATGCAAATATTCATCATTAATTTATTGCCGTATCAGTCTTTTTTTTAAGCCTTAAAAATGCTGTGATGGACATATCTGTGCTCAGGGGAAGGCAAAAGATAATAGAGCTGGGTTATATAAGTCAGATCTTTGGCTCTCTGGTCTGAAAGCTATGTCTCTTTGCCAATGAACAGTACAGGAGAAGTGACTGCTTGAAACCAACAAGTCAATATCCTGTCAAGTACATCTTACTTAACTATTGATTATATTTCACAAATTATCTTACAGTAACGTGAGAGTGCCACCCAACAGAAACTGAGTTAACCGATCTCCCGGAGGCAAAAGTCTATAAGTATAGTGATGATGGTTATAAACTACCAACATTTCCCAATCAAACATTATCATAATGTCAAACACCATCCCTTGATCTTTGCAAAATTGATTTTACTAAATGTTTTCTTTCTAATGCAAAAACGCTATTCCTCCTTCAATGAGTCTTTGATTTCTCTTGTTCTATTGCAAACCAAACCACTCTACATTAACCTTAAAAGTGTCCTCAGGGTTTAAAGGCTTTTTTTATCTTTTAGGTCGAGGCTTTTTGGACACCTTGACTACTGCACGGAGTGACTGAATGAGGCCAGTGGATTGATGCTGCAGGTAGGAAGGGGAAAAAAAAGGAGTCTGTTGACTGACAAACTTGAGATTTGACATCACCCCAGAGGGCTGATGGGAGTGCATGCTGGTCCAGTTTGACCAGTTTGAATCTCTTCAGTCAGACAAATAGCATTTTGGCCCTGGAGCATCCTAAACCATCAAACGCAAGGTGAGTTCAGGAAAGTCACTCAATGTCCATGACAAACCTTCGGCTACCTTTCCACTTTCTTACCGAGTGAATCTACATCATTATGTCTCATGCTGCAAGACAGACAAGGTATGTGATGTGTGATAAATATGATGGACGCCACAAGACTATGACACAAGACCATCTATTCATCCATTATCTATAACACTTATCCTTTAGGGGTCAATGGAGACGGGGGTTGGAGCAAATCTGGCGCCACACCCTGGACAGATCAACATATATAGACAAACAGACATATACAATGCTGTAAATGGATATAAGAAGCCAGCTTTTGTTTCTAAAGGACATTCACCCAGTGTTAGTACTTTGTAATTTGCACTTTGATTTCACAGTTCTTGAGCAGAAGACTGTTACATGCTCCCAGATTATTTTTAAATAAAAACACTTGCTTAGCTTGCTTTTGCCAGAAAGTTTTCTTTGTCCTTTCTAATAAGAGAACATTATTATTGTCTCATATAAATGTGCAGTGGACTAAAAATGTAAAAGGTAGAAAACAAAGCCCTGTTATTTTATTGACTGAATTGAAAATCTATTTTAAAATCAAGAATTGATTCTACTTGGTGTAGTCTAATCAGTTGTTTTTTTTTTTTTCCAGTAATAACTGGCAGCAATTTTGGGTTCATTCACTTTCTTTTACCTCAAAATAAAGTCTAAAATCTCAGCTTGCTTATAACTTGTATTGCTGTCTGACTGCAAGTGTTTTTTTACCTTTTTTTGATAATATTACTGCAAACCAATGGCCATAGTTACATAGCTCTAATGAACTGTTTTTCTTTACGATCTCACGTAGTTGGTGGTTTGCTTTAAAGGTCATGGACCATAAACCTCAGCATCACAAATCAAAATCCACCCTGAATACTGCTCTGATGCATTGCTCCAGACAGTTAAGGGAATGGTTCATCATGCCCTTTTCAAGTTGGACAGGAACAAGCAGAAAATTCAAAAAGCAGAACCAGCCTGACTGGTTGAGTGATGCGCAAACCAGCAAAGCTGTAGCAAGGAAAAGGCTGGGTCACTTCACAGTGAGCAGCCAAGAAGAACAGATTGCTTCTGCTCTGCATGATCACAGTGGGGACTGGCCTGAAAGGGGTCTTTGTTTGCCCAGGGGGAAGCTAGAATGGCATAGCTTGGCTGCACAGGGTGGCATGTGGTCTGGTGTAACTGGGACCAGGGTGGCGTGGGAGGCTGCACTTTTTTTTTTTCTACAGGCCCTCTCCCCCCGTCGTTCCAACCTCTACTCAGTCATGCAACTCTGGAAGCCATGATGTCATCCAGCGTGTGGTGGGCAGCCTCCCCGGCGATTCTCAAGAAAAAGTACTGTGCCGAGTCAGAGTCTGAGATTTAAAGAATATTGGATCCAAAAACAAAAAAAAAAAAAACAATGTCTTCCAACGGGTGTATACCAATTTGCCCAGTCATCCAATGCCAATTTGTGATGCATTTGCGGTGTGTTCATGTGTATGAACATTTCACTAAAATCCCAGTGGAAGATGATCAGCAAACCAATTAACAAGAGCCATCAACAGGAAACTGCTGCTACTATGCTTTGATCATCTTTTTTGAAAGCTAAATAAAGAGTTAACCTTGAAGATGCCATGACAGGTCACAATGAAAGAACTGAGCTGAATATATTACGTTTATGGTGGTGGTAGTGTTGGTAGGAAATATCCTCAAGATACAGCACAGCAGTCCCAAAAGCAAAATGCTTATCTCAACAACATCATCATCATCTTTGCCCACTGTGCTGCTGCTGCTTGTGTTTCAGATGGATGAGCTGTTGTAGGATGGAAATCTCAGAGCTCATAAGATGAGAAACTCCCCCGTCAGTAAAGGAAAACTGCAACTGTGAAGTATGCTGACAGATTGGTCACGTACAGCACCTGAATGTATAGTTCTGGGATGATACTGCATGATTAAAAAATGTGCAAATTGCAGTATTTTTCCTCAAAGAAGCACATTGATATCCACTAAGCCACTCTCAAACACTATAATATATACAGGAATAAAGTGTGTGTTGACTTTAAAATTTGAACAGAGCTGAGATGTTTCTATCCCACAGAAACAACACAGCCACTAAATCTCTTTTAATCCTGCCAACCAGCTTTTTTGTCTTATGTTGCTTTTTGATGTTCCCTAATTAAAAATACTTGTAATCAAATTGTAATCCCTGCTTTGGGAACTATGAACTATGGTGCATAGTTTTATATTCAAAATTAAATTCAATGACCACACAAAGACGTATGTTGATCTAGGGGCATATCACTAGAGTCTAGAAACACACAATAAGCACATGAATGAGTCGAAGGGGACAGAGTCCACAAAAGACATGTGGATAGTTTTGGCTCAGTGGAAGTACAGCGAGGGTTGACTGCTCATAAATACCAATGCTTAAAACACACACACACACACACACACACACACACACACACACACACACACACACACAAACCATCTGTAACCGGGGCTGTCTGATTCAGTGACAATGATGAATGGAGGTCGGCTAAAGCGATCTTTAGCATGATGTATTGCCTATTTAAATACCAATTGTCATCACTTAATGTGATTCTTTGATAATAAAGATAATTAAAGCCAAAAATAACAATAGGCTGTTATTTGAGTAATAACATTATCACCATCACAACGTTTCCTTTAGGCTGTACATTATGAAACAAAAAGAAAGATTTCTTATATCAAGCACGTGCACTTCAGAAGGCAGAGCAGGTTCACTATTAATCATGAGGCTCTGTATTTTTGATCCTTGGACTTACTCTGTCCCACATTGCACAAGATGTGGTTGTATGGGGAGGAAATGTAGGCTGCTTTAGACAAGAAGTTAATTAAATGTACCACTTGGATTTTGTTTTGTCAACTTGGTTGGATGAATGCAAAGTCATAACACAATGATTAGAGGTTAATAAAGTTCCTTGTCAAGACTATGACCTTGAGTCGAATTCACCAGAAAACCATTTTCAGCACAAAAGTCGGTTAAAACTCAGCTGTAAAGCTGAAACCCAGAGAGTACTGGAACCTCCTCAAACCACCCGCCTTGAGCCTAAAATGCTGATCTCATTACCACCATATAATCAGCCTTTTTAATGATCAAGGCCCCTTTTAGACTCCCTCAAATCACGTCATCCATCTGCTCCACTGGGATTCAGTCCTACTCTCCTAGCTCTGAGCCCACTGGAGCAGCAGCGCTGGATTAGCAGAATTCGCTAATGCTGCACCCTTCAGGCACTAATTACTGTACCAGAACAAGCGGATTTTCATCTGCGGGCAGTATTGCTCACTGTGATGTGCCGCCACTTTCTGTTGTGAGGACTGTTTCCAGTTCTCACTTTACGTTGATTTTGTGACTATAGGAAGTGAAGACAAGGCTGACAAAACAATCTTACAGTTCTGATGCTCAGCTTGCATATCAACTATAATGTGGTGAGAAAACAAAACAAAAAAAACACAGTGTAAACACAGTATAATAGCTGTCACATGGCGACATCCATCTCTGTTATGAAATGGCCATAATAAGTGCGATATGAGGTAAAGCGAGGACGTGTAACATGAGGTGAGATGTAGCTGGGAGCAGAGAGAGTTTGGGCTCATATTACCCAGCACACCTGGGGAGCACTGACGATATGAGCAGTTGCCATGGTGATGAGGTGCCACAGCATCCCAGAACTCCAAGGACATGGAAATGTCATTTTTTCCTTGGCTGCCACTCAGAAAGTCCGAAGACAAATGAGAACACAAATTACGACACAAGTGTAAGTGTTTACACTGCTATGTGTCAGCTCCACTGACACCCTTGCCGTCTACGTGTGAACGTAAAGCTACATGTTACTGAAAAATGCCACTCCTACACAATATTTCAACATTATATGTTAACAGACATAAATTTAACGCTAAATACATGTCTGCTTATTCCTTAAGCCAACCACATTTCACACCCAGAGGGATTATTATTCACATACAACATACAACAGAAAGTAGGGCCGCATCTTTATGGTTCATTTGACTAAATGCTAAAAGCAGAATGTTATAATCCCTTCAGGCTAGTGGTTATATAAAACATCTTGATTGAGAGAAATAATCCACTACTGGATATCAGAACAGGGTCAGAGAGAGAAATAAACCTCCAGAGTGGGTTGTGATCTAAACATAATAGACTGAGAGCAGAGGGAAGTGGAGATGGAGACGCAGAACAGCGAGAGAATGTGGATTAAAGCTGCAAATCTGCAACCCATCACAGTCTATCTAGAAATTCATGCTTAAAAAAAACCTACTTGATATGTGCCGAACGATTATAGGGTTTGATCAAAGTAAAAACTTTATCTTCTTTTCCCAGGGACAGTGGGAAAAAAGGAGCGTAGAAACATAGTATAAACAAGTTCTCAATATCACTTCTATTTAATTCTCTGGGAATTAAATTTCAGCTGCTTTTCCATGACCTTATTTGCAGAAAAGGAATGAGGCATCCATCTGTCTTCCTCTGGTGTTGACACACTGAAGGATTTGTGACCATGCTTAAATGTTATTACATTGTTGGTTTGGCAGACCGCTGTGCCCCCTTTGCCTTTCTCTCACTGCTTCCCCTCGGTGACTCATCAAGGCAATAACCTTGACAAATGACCTTCAACACCCACACTCGGCATAGCAACACTGACAAGATTTGCTAAACACTTTCAAACTGGCCTTCGTTTCCATCCATCTGTCATTTTACCAATTCTGTAGGTCTATAAAGATTTATACACACATGCCTCACCTTCCAATGAAACCTGTGGGTTGATGCGCTGCTGCCTCACTCAAAACAGCATTAAAGGCAATTTCAACCTGTACATACTTTACTGGTGAGGTTACATATTCTTGTTGACCCGTTGAACTGTCAAACATTTGAGTTTCACACATTAAAGTGCTAGAGAAGCCTGAGATATAAATTTTCTTTTTATATTTGTGTTTGAATACCTGCTGATTTCTATCAGCCATAACACAAAACCAACACTATCTGCCACAAATATGCAAGGAGGAAAAGTGGAGCAGTGCAATATACCAAGTAATGTCCTGAGGGACAAATACAATGTGCAGCATAGATAACATTGCCAAAAAATTCCTGTGCTTGTTTGAAGTGGGTCAAAGAAACATTGTTAGCTTTGGATGCCTCATGTATGGATGTCCAAGAATATATTCTGAGGACATCCTGTTGTTTTTAGTATTAAATAACTACTGCTGTAGCTGGGAAGAGGTCAAATGTCACCTCACTGTTTGTTACTGATAAGTAGCTGTCCATGTAATGGACAAGACAGCAGCATGGTGTTGAATCATTTTAACACATATTTTTTCAAATTACACTTAACATGACAGCCTTGTTTCCAGAGGGACTCTCGGATATCACCGATTAAAAATATCTCACAGTATGTTTACAATATGAACGATTACATCCTATTTACCAAAAAGCACCAGGAGTCATGAGCACTCAGCCACACTGAGCCGAGAAAGACACTAATGCACATAGATGCAATAAGCAATGGAAACCTTTTCAGCAGAGGCTATGTGCTGGGTAAGCAGCTCTTACTGGAGGGAATATATTACTCTGCCATGATACTTTAATACATCTAATACATGGTGTAAACATAACGCACATCATAGAGCTGTAACCTTGTAGAGAGAAAGCTTGGCAGAGGTATTGACAAAGACGTAGCTGAGACTTTGAGAGCAGACATTTGTGTTGGTGAACCTTTTTCACAGACTATTTTTGTGACTTGTCTTAAGCATAAAATCATGGCTGTGTTCCATGCAGATGTTAACACTAAACAGGGGTAAGCCATCTGACAATTTTATGCTGCGACAGATCTTGAGGACGTTCACAATCCAATTTTAAGGTGAATCAAAAACAGATCACAAAGTTTTTTTTTACCACTGTACAGACAGAAATGTATTAACATGGATCCATGGCATGTTCACAAACCAACAGAATGGCTGTAGTGATTGGCAAAATTATAGTCTCATTCATGTGTGATGTATTTTGGAAAGTACTCAACGTGAGATGGCAGCATGGCAGATGTGGACGTGTTACTAAAAAAAGATTCAGCTGACAATTTTGGAAGTCATCTTCCAAAGGGACATAGATAGCGTTTTACTCAGATCTGTGCAACACCACAGATCTGAGTAATAATCAAGTAATAAGTAGGTAAACCCTACCAACTTGAACTTGCACTCACGTCAAAGTCAATGACAAGAAATTACTGCTGTGCTGTAAGAAAGGTAAAAAAAAAAAAAGCCACACAAGAATATTAGATGCCTCTTCAAAGTCCTTGTCTTTCAGGGACTAGAGTCTCTGCAATAAATCAAATGAAGTGGGCAGTAAAGTATTGACTGCAAAGTCTGGCAGGTGGTCACTGAGTAAACATCAGCTGACAGTGTGGTAATTTCTGCACAATTTGCAAAAGGGCACAGCCTTGGCAAAGACTCAAATGCTCATATTTTGCCTACAGCACAGTTCAAAAATGAAAGTTCAAAACTCAGAGAAATATCAGAGACAGGCAATATGCTGATCTGTGTCAAATTAGCAAAAAAACTACTGCTACACTATACTAATATCTGAACATCCATCATTCTGTGATTCAGTAACAAATTCATAATTCATATCTTCACATTTATTATGTAGTCGCTTGCAACTTTAAGACATATACCGGGCAGAGGAAATGATGTAATTAATGGAAAATAACAGATGAAGAGTAATAGCTATATCTACTTTCAGTTTCATCACTTCTCTGGCAGGTATACACTATACATACTGGCAAAAACAACACCACTTTTGTAGCTTTAATGAAGAAAATGCTCGGTTTAATTGTGTCTCCTGCAGACCACTGCACTCCTCAGTGACTGTCACTACAATGCATCATTACCAAGCCTGAAATGACAGTCTGAGATTGCTCCCACCAGAGGAGGTGGGTAATGGGATGTCCTGAAGGGCACTCCTGGGGGCTTTCTATAAAGCTCTGCTGCCACTCTTCAGTTGCTACCCTCATTAATTATAGAAGGCAGTTAATGCCTACTGTATGAGAGGCGTGGCAGGAAAGCCCAAAGGAGCCAAGAGTGAGAGCAGTGGTCAATGAAGATGCTGCAGCAAAACTCAGCAATTCACTCACAAGGGAAACTTAGCTCTCTGCCAAGCGCTACACTAGTAAAATATTAACCCTAAGCCTCTAACCACACAAAGAATTCATATTAGCAATTTCTGAACACTGTTTTACAAGTTTAGAACAAAAACACATGCACAGAATGAAGATGCAACAGTGAACTACTGCTAGTTTTATACAACCAAGCTTGTTTGTTGTTTTGTTGTCTGATAAGATGTTTGCTGTGTTGAGTCATATTCATGTTGTGTGACCATCTCTGTCAAAGGCTCAGCCTTAAGAAAAAAATAGGAAAAAATAAAAAGCAACTGGAACATCTGCTTTGTGCCTTGTTGTGAGCTTTCGATCGTAACAGTAGGCCACAGGCTACATGTTACGTAACATGGTAAACTTCTAAGACTCCTTTGTCTCAAACGGCGCTAAAACTGTAGTGCGGTATGAGCAATGCAATCAATTCAAGCTATATCACTGAACCCCCCCCCCCTTTTTTTTACGCAGGGCCCTGACAGATCAGCTAATGATAGTCACAAAATGCGTTCATGATTCATTAGCTTTGCATTGTGCTTGAGGCAGCATGTGGGAGGAGGCAGTCAGGCCAACTCCTCTGTGGAGTTTATTCTCTGTACCTGCACTGAGGAATGACTAGTGCTAAAAATAGCGACGCTCGCCACAAACCGGACCACAGCATCATCAGCATCCCCACAACCCACAGGATAACAACTACTGATCTCTGTAGTTTTGGGACCAGTCCTCATTTAATTGCACTAAAATTTGAATAGTTTCCTAAAAACGCACAAATATGAAGCACTTCCCCAAAATAAGAGAACTAAGGCTCAAGATTTGACCTAATCTAATGTATTTACAAAATATTATGCAAATAGAAACAACTGAGCAGCTGGGTGAGGATTTGTGTGTGCCATTTTATATCACGTGAATCTCTATTGAAACTGCCCTTCCCCTCTTGTACTGTATATACAGCCAAAGAGGCCCTGAGGCAAACAATCATTCTTCCTTTCCAAATGAGTTGGGAGACTGACGTGCTGGGTAGCTACGCAAACAGCCCTTTATTCCCTTCAGCGGCACCTGTCTCCCACCCTGGGGACAGTGGGGAACTCCATGAACACCATTTATTGAAAGGGAAGCACCAATGTTGAAACAATCCCCTCCAGACGTCTATTCTCCTGCCATATGGCACACCTCTGTCTGTGTACCCAGCCAAAACAAAGACACTGCTGCTACCAAAGGCTAACGTTATTTCCGGAGGATTTATATTTTTTTTAGTTTTTTTTAAACACAAAATCTGAAGATTTTCAGTGTCACCACAGCTCACAACATGGAAGCACAACACAAAATGAGAAAAATAAATCAACGGTCATCTACAAATTCTTTCATCAAATACAAATACTTGTGAAGGTTCAGTTTGTAGCCACATAATGCACCCACGTGTCCAACTAAAGGCCAATCTATTTTCACACATCATCTAAATGTTTTGTCACATTGATCTCAAGCTTTCCTCCTATAACTGTCTCTTAACATCTATTACATGGATACCCGTGGAATCTGGTGCTGAGAGGTTGAATCTTTCTAACTAGTGATTTTCATCTAGCTTAGTTCAAGGTTTACACTTAACCAGTGAAATACCTCAGTATCTATTGAATGGATTTTCATCTTTTTCTTTTTCAGCATCAAATCAAAATTTAAATGCATCCAATACTTTGGTTTATGGCCAAATACCTGCAAAACTCAAAGCATTTTTATGAGGGTCAGTTCTACTTTGTGTGTGTGTTAGCATGCTAAAATGCTAAAGTAAGGTTTGGTATAGTGTTCTTTGCCATTGGAAGATCGCTGTCTCAAAGCAGCTAACCCTTCATAAATTTGACTAAATTTGACTTTACTTCTGCTGATTATCATAATGTTTGGATTGTCGAGGTAGAACAATGTTTAACAATGAACACTGTGTAAACAATATGGACAATAAGTAACATTATTCCACATCCTTTTGTTCCGACTCTGAATCTCCGTGACAAAGGTGGCTCTGAATTTGATATTTGGTTTTGAAATAAAAAAGAAAGAAAGAAATGCAAGACAATAAAAACGGCTCATTTCTTGTTTTACATAACAGGGAGCGAGGGAGTGCGTAGATATCAGATGCTCTATTCAGTCAGTCATGACATAAGCACCTCCAGAGAGACATGCACTCTGATAATCATATGCACTACTCTTAAACCTTAAATCCATGTCACTACTTGGCCTGAAAACCTATTTTCCTCAATACAGCAATGCAGTTTTCAGCACTTACGCTGGTCTTAATATAATTCTCTTGCGCTAGATGTGGGAATAGTCTCGTGTTACCATTACAAACGAAACGTTATACTGGGACCGAATAGAATTTTCTGAAGCAAATGAAAAGATGCAGGTGATTGAGTACGCTGTGTACTCACTCTCCACTGAAGTCAGTGAGGCGTGTAGTCAAATGGAGAAAGAGGGCACTGAGGAGAGAGGCAATGGGAAGAGAGAAGAGGAGACACCCAAATAACAAGTCTTTATCTTGGCTTGTTGTCTAATATATCCAGACACACGACCTAATGAGCCAGAGAATAATGAGAATGTTTTTTTTCCCTTAACTGATTTCCAGCAGCTGTTTGTGGCTAAAGGAGGAGGACACCTGGGAAATATGTTGTGACAGTCAGTGGTTGTCCTGGTCATTGAGACACAGTCTGGCTGGTTTCCAGGTTGGAGCAGCTAATCACAGACACAGAAAAACATTCCACAAGAGAAATTCTAAAAATAATGCGACTTCCTTTTTTTATGATGACGTTATCTATTGGCTTGACACTCATTTAGCAAGCCTTAATGTGAAATTATATTACAGCCAGGGCTGTAATAACATGTTTTTTTTAGCATCAATTCATTCACAAATTATTAACAGACATGGTGACATGCTTGCTTTGTTTCATCAAAAGTCCCCTGTAATCAAGACAGAAAAAAGCAGTAAGTTCTTAAATTATGTTAAGTGACTGAAACAATAATTTGATTATTAAAAATGGTTGTCAATTATTTGTATTTTAATATAGAAACAAGATGTTTCTTATTTGGTCACTGCTTACAAAAACCATCCTTTTCATTTCAACCAGATTCTACAATTGGCCCAAACCTGCAGTGGACAGCTGGCTTTATGTCTGTTGTTTGTTGTCTATCTCCACTGGCCAGCCTCTTTGTCTCCTGTTTGTGTTCATCTATCTCCTCTACAGAGACACTCATCTCTTGTGACTGCTGCGCTGACATACACACAAAGGGAAAAGGAGACCGACTGCATGCATGACTAGCTGTTAGTGTAATCTGCAGGTCCAGACACACGTGGAACAATAGTAGTCACCAAAGCCTTTATTTGAGTCTTGAGATTGAATGAAATATTGACTGATGGAAGATATGTCATGCAAATATATAGATATATGTACACACACACACACAGACACACACACACACACACACACACACACACACACACACACACACACACACACACACACACACACACACACACACACACACACACACACACACACACACACACACACACACACACACACACGCACACACACACACACACACACACACACACACAGCAAAGCAAACAGTGCCAACATGCACAAATAATGACTCTCATAAAGCAACGCAGCTTGTCTTCAATCTACCCAGTAGAAAACACAACTCCTTCTCTCTGGGAAAATTATCCAGAGTGGGTGGCAAATTAGACTTAGATGAATTAAAGATTTAAAGGGTAAAATATGAAAAATAACCAGCCCGCCTCGTTTTACACATGGTTCTGTTCAAGCTCCTATGCTTTCTGCCTTACTCATTTCATTTTTTTTCACCTCAAGATTATTTTTATTTTGCCGCATTTTGCTTTTATTCGACAGCCAGCAGCGAAGAGGCAGACAGGAAAAATAAGGAAAGCAGAAAGGGGTTATGACGTGAAAAACAAAAACCCTCGGCTGCAATCAATCTGCAGATGTTTTGGGTTATGTAGCAGCCACATCTGTACAAGGGTGATGGGATCTGAGTTTTTTTTTCTTAAGAGCTAAATGCTCAATGTTTTTTTCATTCTTTATATAGGCCTACCATTTTATAGTAGTACTAAAGATCAGCTACCTTCCTCTTTGTAAACAGCACCGACTTAGACTTGCAAAACACATTATGCCAACTGCAGTTGCTTCACAGGAGATAATATTTAACTCTTCCTTGTGAATAAAGAAGGATAAAGTGCCTCCTTCACTCTGTTATAATTCAAAATGATTGTCAATTGTATTATTATTGGAATTAAACAGGTAAATGTGGGCAACAACGCACCAGAATGTTCTAGAATAGATATTCAACCAATTAAATGGACATGACCAATGCACTTTAAATACAGTTTTTGATTATTTTCATTATAAAATTCTGTGTTTCTAATTCTAATTTAAGTTGTATTCATTCATTCACAGCACACGACAGTGGTGCTCATTTTATTTTTTTATTTTTTTTTTTGTGCTAAAGCAATAAAAACAATACCTTTGAGTTTCTAACAGAGTGGTGTTGCAGGTTTGAGATTTTGGGAAAATGAGAGCATGTCACAGCTTGATATTTTGAACAGTCAGAAAAATAACTGAAGCACTGCATCCTCATTTTACCTTTGACTAAGTTCTGCAATCACAAAACCTCAGGATTTTTATATTCAAGAGCAAAAACTTGCTTTGTCCTCTAAAGCTGCAGTGAACAGATTGCGCGTTCTGAGACGCCTTCATGCAAATCACTACGGCAACCAGCTGTAAGTTTCCTTACTTCTCCCATCATTTTTTTTTTTGTTTTGTTTTTTTTTAAATCACAACTCTTGACAAATAAATATCACACCAAATCT
This sequence comes from Polydactylus sextarius, assembly GCA_016801845.1. Classification (NCBI taxonomy): domain Eukaryota; kingdom Metazoa; phylum Chordata; class Actinopteri; family Polynemidae; genus Polydactylus; species Polydactylus sextarius. The sequence goes on from CM028921.1 coordinate 7,481,504, forward strand.
CAAGACACCGGGGCAGTGTTAAGATACCAAACTAAAGATGCTTAAAACTCAGAACTCACTGTCTCCTCTGTGCAGTCTACTGCTGAACTCCTCAACTCTGCCTGCATGCTTCATATTTACATTTAAATTATAAATGACTCACCGTCTGCTGGAGTTTTATGTTGCTTTTTCAAATGCGGCAGTGTACAAAGTGAACAGGGGCTGTGCACATACAGTGGTTAAGTACTGTTTATATTACAAGAAGCTGTTACCAAACAGTTGTTCTGTCTGCTCAACACAAAGCCTGAAGGAGCTGATTGCTCAGCATTAGAGGATCTTTTCACCTTTTACTAAATAAATTATGTGTCAGATATAAACAGTATATAGAAAAATAAATCCATCTTTCCAATCAAATAAACACAACCTAAGTAATATCTCCAATCCATATAAACAATCAAAACGAGCCTACATTGGCCTGCAGACTGAAAACAACACAGATCCAACACTGTGTTGAGCTCTGAAAGTGTGTCATTTCCCAAAGTAAGAGCAAGAATAACTGTACAAGTGTATCTGGAAAATAAATATCAATCAAATAATCTTAATTCATTTTGTGTGATAGTACTTCTTTTTCTATTTTATATACCTAATGGCAGACAGTCAATATACTGTTGAGAATATCTGAGATATCCTGACATGACAACACTTTCCAAAACAGGAATGACCGCACTGAAAACATGAGAAAGTGAGTTCCCACAGAGCTCACAGATTAGGTAAATACAACACAGTCCGCTGAAGCACAGACGGAGGAAAAAGAAGATGGAAGAGAGAGGGGAGGACCGGCAATCATTAGCTCAAAAAACCCTGCAGTGAGGCTGTGTGCAGCAGAAGCACATGTCTTCTAATGATACAGACAGAGAGAAAGAGAGGTGACCCGTGGAGCAGGCAAGGGTTTGGATGAAGGAGAGGAATACCTGAAGAACAAAATGGGAAATAAGAAGAAAAAAAAATGTCATAAATAAAATGGATCAATCTTTCTGCTGAAAAATGCTCCCTTGCAGGACATGAAACTTAAGTGATGCAATGAAGACTGAACTGAGAATTGAAGATGAAATTAATTTTTCCACCCTGCTCCCCGTCAGCACTTCTCTGGCTGTCTCTCACCGCTGCGTTGGCTGGAGTGTCATGTCTGTAAGACTGGATCTCATTTCATCTCATCACCTGGTCTATGTGCTGATGACACCTATATCATCATTATTATCATTATCATCATCATATTATTCATCACCATGTAAGTTTTCTTTTGGATTTAACAATAATGTTGGACTGTCAGAGGCAAAATGTTCTGTTAAACACTTTAAAAACATAATAATATATCTTCAGCAATAGACACATACTATAACTGCTAATAGAATAAGTAGTCACACACACATCTATATATAGATACTCTATACCACAACATTTTTAACCTGCTGTTGTGCAGTCAAACAAAAAGGTGAAGTTGTGCTGTTTTCCCACTTCAGAGTGTAGTAGTACAAGTCTCCTCATTAGTCTGCACAGGCACATGGTCTCGAAGTACAGAGAGACAAAGGCTGAGTTCTCTTACACAGCAGAGAGCCCCGAGGCCCAAAGACAAACAGGACCAAAGCGATTAGGAGAAGGTGGAAAGGAGAGAACAAAAAGTACAGTCTAAATATGGATGGTAGCCTGGTGACATTCATAACTTTTTGTCATAAAAGTCTTTTCCCACTATATATTCCATGCTTACCATTTCCTTTTCCTTCTAAATATATATCTGTTTAGAAACAGTTTATGTTGCAACTTATACAACATCACGTTCTCTCCATTAGCAGCTCCACAACCTGCGACTCCTCAACATAACCCAATATGCAATATTAGAAAGGCTATTACATTGTCCTCCGACTGTAAATGCTGAGCATGACATAACATTGCAATTAAAATTCTGTTTGAAACTAAATTGAGTTCAAACCTTTTGAGGTCAGCGTTTGAAGACGACTCTTATCTGATTAACTCTGCTGTGACTTGGGGTGATGCATCATGACTGCAGGTTACAAACACCCTTCATTATCTGTAACTGATCAAAGCTCGACTCTTTGCAGTCTCTTTCCCTTTTAAATGAGTTAAGCTATACCCTCTCCCTTTCACAATCCCCCACCAAAGAGTTCTACTGCACCATTTATGAGGCCAGTGAAGTATATAAATATCACCAACAAGCTGTGCAATCTGTTTGTATTACAACAGCTGTAGGCTATCTCCTTTTTAAGTGAACCTTGGCCTGCTAGGGTAGCAAGATCATCAACTCTGCTCTGGTCTTTTCCCACTTTCTCATTAGTGGACTAGTTACCACGGGAATAAAAAGCTCTGGTAGTAAGTTTAATATTCATGCTTCCAGGTGGAGCATAACCTCAGGCCTCTCTCTTTTTTCTTTATACACAATACATCCGAGGCAGCACAATGGAGGGCTCAGCAGACTGCTACCGACACACTGACAGACTGCCTGCCTGCTCTCCATCCTGCCCACACACACACACACACACACACACGGACACACACAAAGAGACACTGTTGGGAATAAGAGAGGGCCATTTGGTGAAACAAACCCCTACGAGCTCTGCACCCACATTTAGTGGCCTAAGCAATGATATGACAGCGAAACAAATAATGAGAACCGAAAAAAAAGTTTTTTCACAAATCCCAGCAAAACCAAAGCAGGTCAGTCAGAGTTTAACCTCCCGCTTCGTCCTAGCAGCACATTGTGAGACAGCAGTTAAACACAAGGGAGAAGATTAAACGCCACAACTAACGGCAGCATCAGCACAAGCAGCCCTTTGCAACCTTGACACAACGCATCAGCTCTTTTATTATCAACAAGACATGACTGATGGAGTGTAGCCGGCAAGTGGCTGCTCTCACATATCAAAACCCCAATGAAAGAGACCTGAGAAGGATACACGCTGCGGCCGTCCTGACAGCCGCTGTGATAGATGCTACGCCAGTGATGTAATCCTTAATCGCAACCAGCCAAGTGCCATGTGTTCAGCCAATCGTGATGCAGGTAAACACAAGTGACGTTCTGCCTTGGTTAGTCCTCATGAAACATTCAGACCTAGCACACATTTTAATCATTCATATGAAGCATATCATCAGTGCGCCAGCCACCACGACATGCGAGCGCTCACACGCACATGCACACACCTGTACACACCAGGGCACGAAAGTATGCACTCATTATTGAATACTGCTTACCTAGCACAAACAGTATGAGTCACTTCTGAAGGTCCTAACAGTGTAAAGTCAGCATAGAGAGACCCCTGCAGTCACAGGGGACCTATGAGGTATCACAATAGATACTGTAGCTACTCTTATGACTAAACATAATTTTTATAAGCTGATTTTTTCATTATCTTTCTATTTTTTTTTTTTTAAGTTAGTGACATCAAAACATCAAACACAAGCAAATGACTGAAAACAAAAATCAAACAAAGGCAAAACAATTGAACTTGTGTTTTGAATGGCCTGCAAAATGTTACGCAGTAAAAACAGCATCATGTAGGCATCTTCCTCTTTTTTTAATTATACCTTGCTTCTGTTCAAGACTTCCAGTAAGCCATGACAGCGTGACAAAGAGACGGGATTCAAAATGCCAAAACCTGAAATCGAGGCAGTTAAGTAGAATTTGTGTCATCCATCATTATTATTTTTTTCTTTCATACATTATACATTTGTGCTTTTCCTGCAGCGACATGTCAAAACGTCTTCTGCGAAAACGGCTGATCAGTACTCGCAAGACATTTTAAATGATACCAAGCCTTAAATGTATTCCATCAATGTTCCAGTACAGACAAGCCTGGCCAAGCATCTCCAAAGATGATCTTGGCATCACAAGTGTTATAACGCTGAATGTGTGTTAGGGGAACAGTGGGACATTCCCAAGATTGTCCTGTTTTGGTGTGACCGTGGCATCAGTCACCACACCACCGGTGCCCTCCAATAACATTCAGGAAATAAATTATCTTTCTGTGAAGGCTAACGGCCAAGTCTTTGTCAGAGCTTTTTTGGAGCTGGGGGGAAGCCTGTCCATTGAGTGATCTCACATTTTGTTAGAGAAACTGTGGAGTCACCGTAGCAACAGCTGGGATCCTGGCACCGTGCTTCAAAGTAAAGCACCCCTCAATACAAATACACACACACACATACACACACATATAGAGAAGCTACCATCCCCCGGCAGTATCCTCACTGAGACATTAGCAGACCTCAGGAGAACTTGCACAGCATTGATTTTGGTTGTTGCAGTTGTAAAAAAAAAAAAAAAATAACAGAGAGAAGCACACTAACTCTTTATTATCTTGGAACAGATGTCAAGAACAAAAGCCTTTTTTTGTGTAATTTCTCACTTTTCAGTTGATTTAAGTGACACTGCCCTGATATCAGGTGGTTGTGGTTTCCTCTGGGAAATCGCAGGTTTAACAGGGTGCAAACTATAATTAACTCTGTATTTGAAATAAAGTCGGCCCCAAACAGTGCACTGACAGCCTTTCAATAAATCCGTAATTAATTAGAAACACGACAACAAAACACCGGTGGTTTTCAGAATGAGTAAGAGACTTACACTGACGAAGGTGAGAACTTACTATCTAACATCATCACTCTTACTTATTATAAACTGCAACAAGAAGACTTGAGTGTTTAAACACACCCTGCTTAATGTCAAACGATCCATTTTGGGATAAACAATAGTTTTTCCTCGTCTGTAGAGACCGTCTTTCTCACTCTCTGCTTCCTCTGCCCACACAAGATTCACAATACCTTTTCATCTCTGTTGTGTAGTGTAGAAGAAATCCTGGCACTGACTGTGTACGAAGGGAATATTAGAGCATTTTCAATATGCGTAAGCTCAGAGTAGGGAAACTTTTAAGGCAAACTCAGGATAAACAACCTGCACTTAGATGCCCCAAGCTCATCAATAATGCATCTGCTAGAACTAAACTGGAGTAATGTTTGAATTTTGTGTCGGAAGCAGACCCACAAAAAAAAAAAACAAAAGAGAGGCTGTGCTATATTTGTATTGATATTTGATTAACTGTGTGGCATTTAATTTAGACGTGATTAATCTGTTATTCATTCAGATGTGACAAAAATGTGAGTCGCTGCCAAGTCTCAGCCTGACTCTCTACTGCAACGCTGCATTAAAGGAAGAGGCCTGACAGTAAAAGAGGATTTCAGGCTCTTCCATCAACCTGCGACTACACGAGTGCTAAATCTACACGGCTGTGTAATGATGACTACTCACTTTTTTCCCGCTTTCCCCCTGAACATAGCTGGAAGATCCATAATTCGTTGAAGCAAAACTGAAGTTTATTCATTTCAGGTGCATCTGCTTAAAAAAAAAAAAAAAGGAAGCACACATTTTCTGTCCTTCTTTGAAAAGCCCTCAGTGCCCTGCTTTAGTGCACGCTAATTTAGCATTTCTAATTTCTACTGAAGGTGGCTTTTTTGACACAGACACAGAGGAGATATCCCTGTCATTGAAGAGGTTGATACCGGATTCAAAGTCAGAGAGGGATAACCTAAGCCGGAGGGTAAATCTGAATATTAGGAGGCATTAAATTCTTAAGGACAGGATCAGAGTGTAATGGAAACAGGTCTAGTGGGAATAAAATCTCAGAACGCTAGAAACTGGATAGGAAGGTGATAAAGAGTAAAAGGGAGAGACAGAAACACAGAGAGGGAGAAAGAGAGAGAAAGATTGTGAGAGACTGAGAATATATGACCTAGTTACGCCTCTTACTGTGCGTTCCCTAGTCTAGGTGTCCTGGTATCCTGTGTGTTTTTTTGGTTTTTAGAAAGGCCAGAAGGCAGGAAATGAAGGAAGGGCAAAGTTTGAACTAAATGAGGAACACGCTCCAGCGGTGTGGTTAGTCAGGTGGATTATCCTGCTCCCCTCTCACAGACAGAAACATAGTCAGGATGCCAGACAGTCACAGCAGAACCGGAGCATTCTCCTCTTTCACTCCCGCTCCCTTCCTTCCAGCCCACTGACGTCAGCCACCCAGACCACACGACTATGCTGCAAACAGCACACCTGCTGGCTTCACAGTCCATCTGGCCCTGCTCCATCTCTGGCTCAGCTCGCCAAGCAGAAATGCAGGTCTGTTTACAACCTGGACACACAGTCACGATACAGTCCTTGCAGTCTCAATTTCATATCTGCTCGTGGTAAAGACGGGGGAGTTATTTCAGTATCACCTGCTGATGACAAAATTCAAAGTGATAAAAAAAAACATGCATGTCTTATTAATGTTTCATTGTTCTACATAACAGGTTAAATGTTTCTTTAACATGTCACGGAGCAGCTTTAGTGTGTCAACATGTTGCTAACTAGTCAGAGAATTCACTTAGGGTATCCTCACATCCCTTTCTTGGGAGCGAACACATCCACAAAAGGAACGGTTTTGTTTTCTAATTGATGTGACAGGCCCTATCACCTACTTTCTTTCTTTTTTTATGAAATTAGCATGAATATAAAACTGCACGATCAAAGCGAAGATCGTAGCAGGAGGAACAAAAAATAGGCAGAAATGATGCTTTTTGAAATCGAGGCCTAGTCTTGTTTCTGCCTTTCAAAGCAGCGTGTCAACACCAATAGTTGTGAGAAGAAGAAAATGCTACAAATACACAAGGGAGGGATGCTGCGGTCGCTGTATGATGGCATTCGATCCTAAATCAACACATTTTTAGCTATGCAGCTACCAGTGTGGATCTACAAGAGCCAAACTGTGTAACTTAGTAGGCATGTTCTCCAGAGCAGCAATGGGATACCCTATGTGCATTATTGATGTTAAAGATTCAAGGGAAACTCAATGAGCACCAACATTAAATGCTGGTACCAAGTAAAGCTCAGTATCAAGCTAAAAGGCAAAACTGAAAAAAAAACAGAAAACATACATTTTCTGTCATAAATTTCAAAATAAAATGTGATTTCTAGCATCCTATTTGGTCTCAAAAGATTGCCACCAAATTCACTGAGGGGGACGTGATGGAGGGGGTAGAGTACATTCCTCTGGTTCAGCCTTACGTTATTAGAAATGACAAAATATAAAAAATACATTTTTTTACATGTTTCTATTCAGGATCAGCAAACACCAGCAGCGGGACATGCAGGCACTTGCTTGTCCCTCTGCTCAAACACTCGCTTTTTTTCCCCATCTGCCAAATCAGACACAATTGCAAGCGCTATTCATAGAGCTGTGTCAATGAATAAACAGTGGTCGACAGGTGACTAACCTGAATGGTGCAGGTATATTCCGTATCATCCAACAGTCTCACGGTGCAGCTGTATTCCCGCTCGAGATTCCTGATGCTGCCACTCATAAATCGGCTCAACATCTTCTCAGAGAATCGCTGCTCTGCGTCTGCGGCCAGAACAATAAACTCAACACCAGCATGCAAGTGAATGTCACATTGACCACATTCCCCGGTCCCCTAAACGACCAGCAGCCACGTATTTAGCCGCCGAGGCGTGCACCATTGTTGACCCGTTAAGTTTTCGTTGCAGTGGGCCCACGTTAAGAGCACAATCCGAGGATGCCCGCATCCACATCCAGAGGCAGTTCAGCTCTAGTGGTGTATATGTGTGTGAGGGAGAGAGAGAGAGTGTGTGTGTGTGTGTATGTGTCTGTGGTCGAGTCGAGGATTATCTCTCACCACTCACCGCTGCCACTTGAGCAAGTGGGCGGGACTTAATGAAAACTGACGTCAAAGTGAACCAATGAGAGCTCGTTGTATTTTCTCTTGTCCACCTCAAATCAAACATTGTTTGTCTTGCACCGCAATTTGTCTCGACACAAATCTACCCACGTCCACGAATATTTTAAACGGTAATGAAAACCAACGTTGATTTAAATGTATTATACATATTTACATCGCCGTTATTTATAAGTATATTTTGCAAAAAAAAAAAACTGACTCAAAAGCTGTGATTTTTTTGTAAATGCATATAATAAAAACAAAGGCTAAACATTTTTAGTTGATTGTTTGATTGTGGATTCATTGTTATTAATAATTAAGAGTGTGATGACACTTGAATGCAACATATGAGATATGAGGATCCTCAGATAAACAGGCCTGATCTCTCAATTAAAAAAAACACACACTTTAATATTCACAATATTCTATTTAGAGAAATAATAATGTGGTTAAGTGTCCGGTATAAATTGTGTGAATAGTCTCACAAATTGGTATAGCATTATAAATGTTGTTTACACTACTATACAACCAGTTTACTGTGTGTTTCCTGGTTGTAAACTATGGTTTTACTATTGCAATGATTTGCAAAGGAGCCAAAACCAAACTGCGAGAAAAAGAAAAACAAAAACTATTTGGTCCCAGCACTCTCATGTGTTTTGATTATATGTAAATAGTTTTCAAAGTTAAGGTAAGCCACCCTGACAGGGAGACAAGGTATTTTGTTTGTCCGAGCTCCTCCTACAAACCTAATGACATATTGGTGAATATTGAATGTCTTCGACTGCCCCCTGCAGTCCAGTCGGTGTCAGTGCGTTTTTTAAAAACCTGCAAGTTTGTCCTTGAATGAAAAATAATGAAAAATACTGAAAATGGATCCGGACTAACGTATAAACCGTGGTTACTTTGGACCTTTGTGAGTCTGTGAAAGGTTGACGGGATGTTCCTGTAAAAACGGTGATGTTTCGTTTTTTGTTTTGTTTTGTTTTGTTTTTATATATATATATATAAATTAAACTCATCAAGCTTGACTGTTTAGGTTTCACGTGTACATTTAAAGGTCTGTGTTACAGCAGAACAAATAAACATAACATTGATTGGATACAATGTAACAACTGTCGTCGATAATAGAATGAGAATCTAAAAAGATTCCCGTTCGATTCTCTGCCGTGACCCGGATTCGAACCGGGGTTGCTGCGGCCACAACGCAGAGTACTAACCACTATACGATCACGGCGAGCTAGTGGGAACTGGGTCCTGCAGGCGAGAATTTGTTAACATAAACGTGAGCTTCCTGATTCCCAATAGTGACGTGTCTGTGACTGTGAGGGACTAATAAATGATACCTCAGACTGATGTTAACTTAATAGTTTTAGAGCAATAGCAAGAGAAGCAATAATGATTTATTATCTGTAGCGAGTAAGCTAACTCTAGCTTAACTTACCAACGTGTTAATGTGTAAAACATTACGTTTTTTTCTGACATTTTCGTCAATAACATATCTTATCAGTAATTTGTGTCTTGGTTCGACATAATCTTGCTGCGTTTCCATGTTCAAGTCACTTTGTTTGTAGTTATCCTATGATGCCACACTTCCTTTTTATGTTTGTTTGTTTGTTTGTTTGTTTGTTTTATTTTCCATCGTTGAACTCCATTCAAACTTAAATATTCTGCTCAATTACAGTATTACCTGTATTCATATACTATATAATTCATATTCAATATTCATAAGCTTTTTTCCCTTTATTTATTTCCCCCATTTTCTCTCATAAAATGAATAGAAGTCAATAGAGTTATCGTCCATATCCCTTTACTGTTTTTTTAGATAAGAGCAAGGTTTGTTTGTTTGTTTGTTTGTTTTTTGTTTGTTTGTTTGTTTGTTTGTTTGTTTAAATGGCAGTTATTTACCTACCACGTCTGAATTTATATAAAGGAAGTATGTGGGAGTAGGTCGAAGCCTGTCACATGGCCTGTGATGTCACTCTTCAGCTGATTTTATCTTCTAATTTTTTCCCCAGCATATTCACAGATACATTAACACAGAGATCATTCTGATTTCTGACCCGTGGATTATCTTTAACCAACATCTGGCGGCCCACTTTTACATTTATTATTACACAGCCAACAATCCCACAAATATATCCCTCAGAAGATAATTTATACTACATTTTGAGAGTTACAGAAAAGTACAAAGATAATATAACCTAATATAAGAACAAATAATATTTAAAATATGTTCTATCCGTTCTTTTTTAATTTTATTTTAAATTAAAAACTGAAATAAATAGCTCTTCTTTAACATTTAAAAATTTTGACATTTTGACTTTTGACATGACAAGAAATAAATATGTAATGTAATATATGTGAATCCACTAATTCCCTTTAGCTAACAGCAAAACTAATCTTGGCACGTCTGAGTATTTATAATCATTTTCGTTCATGGTTTACATCACGTAATGTGGAACAAAAGTAGTATATACTTTAACTTCCCCTTTTTCTTTCAAAGACAAACATTCGGTTTCATAATTGTTAACTTACGTGATGTCTATTAGTCACTACTTGTTTTCCTCTAAAAGAGTAATAAACAACCGTTGAACTGTTGATTTGGTAATAACAGACATGATTCAGAAGATTGACAGTCAATATAGTGATTAAAGGGTTAGATTTATTAGATAAATTATTGACAGCAAAGATCTTTGCTTGATAAATTAGGCGAGCCAGCTTGCCACTGATGAAAAAGTGTCATACACAGGTAATATTTTAAGTACTATACAATTTATGATAAAATCAGTGGGTAGCAAAAGTAAGTGTTAATGTTTTCTTCAGTGTTGACCTAATTGAAAGCTAACACAAACCAGACACGGATCTCATTCACACACTCATTCGTCATCAACAATCACAGACAAGTTTCATAATTGATCTGCAATCGATCTCAGCACTTCTTAATCACATCAGTGAAATATGTAAATCTCAACGTAGTAAGTATTTACAGTAATGAAACCAGAAAGGTTTAATGTTGAAGAATAAAGTCTCGTAGTTCGTTCTCATCGTTCTCTTCAGGTTCGTTGCTTCTTGTGACTGAGACTTTAGCAGCACACTCTGCCTTTCTGGTGAAGGGGCGACGTGGACCAGCCACAGTCTGGTGCATTAGTGGTTTGCTGCTTGAAATCTTGCCCATACTTTGAGCAGATGCGCCTTCATGTTTTCTGTCTGTTTTATCTGCTGCGTGATTCCTCCTCCTGTATAATTTACAGGACGCCACCAGAGGTTTTCCTATGTCCACATGTTGGCTTTCTGTCTCCCGCAGGTTACTGTCTGTATGTGTATAGTGTAGATCCACCTTGATGACCAGGGATTCCTAACAAAAGGCAAACAACAAAGAGGATTATTTCACATTTTGTTCTATGTCTGTTTTTCCATAAGAATGGACATAAATTTCATTGACTTCATACCTTAAGCCTCTGAAGAGCACAAAGCCTCAGGGTGCAGTCTGGATTATCAGGGTTAAATAGTAGAGTGTCCAAATCCTCTGACCTGCCAGGACCAGAAAATATGTCCTCCATTGGCTACAAATACAGAGCAGAAAACATATTATTAGTGTAATTAGTCAATCAGCTTCATCAAGAAGTAAAAATAACTACAGCATTTACAGTGTTTTGAAAAGAGTATCTGTGCAATTATGTCTTGTGAACAGATGCATAATAAATCATCCACTAGGTGTCACTATAGACCTAAAACAATCTGTAGCCTTGAGCGTGTGGCTGAGAGAAGTGTGACAGGTCACTAAGCACTTCCTGCTCTGTGTTTTTGACTGTGTGGTTGCAACAGACAGGAAGTCTATATAAGGGCAGAACTTCCTCAGACATGTGAAACGTGGGGGTGAATAATCAACACAGAAAAAATTCCTACTGGCTGATGGAAAGTGACCACACGGCACAGTCAGCAATGTGGAATTTATGATGTAGATACAGTTTTCAAATTTTAAAGTAAAAATTCAGGGAATTGTTAAGACAGTCAAGTATTAATGTACTACCATCTGTATGTTGCATATCTTTATTTACTATAATGTGTTTTACAGAAGAATGTCACTGTATATAAATAACGTTTTAGTTCCTAAATAGGAAAGTAAAGCTAAACAGTAAAGCTTGGCAGGATGTCTAAAAAGTTAAAAGAAAGTTTGAAGAAAAGATAAATATTTACAGGTACGCTGCTCAAAACGACGGTGCAGTCCTGGGTTCGGGGACCTGTTGTCTTTATAGCAGCAAAAACCACCAAGACATTAGAGAACAAAGCTGAGAAGCTGACTTCCACTTCCACTCCGCAAAGAAACTTCAGTCGCTTCTTCTGTGGTAGCTCTGAAAGAAGATATGAAAAAGGTTTTGTTGTTTTAACTGTTTTAGTTTTTCTGCATTATCATGGGTTTAAGTCCCTGAGATTAGGGGATTTTTCGTCACTCTGCTAATTTAAGATGCAGACTTTTATCTTGGATCTAGTCTGAAGGAAACGGAGAGGATTCTATGATTAGTGCACATTATCATGATTCCGTTTTAGAGATGTAACTTTAATTTGAGGAAATTAAAGAGCGTCAAATGATGACTTCCTTCCACCAGATGTGAAAATACACTTGTAAAACGAACCAGTTCCCTGTTTTGATAGATCACAAGCTACATGCACCTTTTATGAATGGTGCTGAAAATACCGCAGTGAACCACAGCGTCACTACTTGGTTTATCACATGCTGCAGTGTAGGTGAGGTGTGAGGATGAATTATAAGAAATAATTTCCCTTTACTTTAGAGACAATACATAAAAGGGAAATGTGGTTTCCTTGACGAAGTGCAATTTCACCTGAATTTTACTAAAAAGTAGACAAAAAGAATAAGAAACAAAACCTACAGGTGTAGGGAAATTTCTCCCAAACTCACCATTTGCTTGTTTCCAGCAGACATCTCGCAGGTGTAGTTCTCTTGTGTGGCCGGTGGTCCGAACTGGATCTGCGAGGGATCGAGGTTCCTTCAGGGTGTGTTTTATCTCTACCGCCTGCTTGCCTGCAACTAACGAGTCTTTGTGTACATCTGGTGTAGAGAGAGAAGGAGAAAATACAGGTAAGTATAATACTTCAAAAGACCAGAAATGAAAAGCCGACAGGACCTTTTATAGGAAATCAACATTTGATTTCATTAATTGCTAAATTCATATCTATTTTTAACAACAACAGGATGAAGATTCATGTTCCTTTGATCATGGGGCTGCCTGTGTTTTGCAATAGCAGTGAGTGAAGGATGAGTGAGTTTTAAAAGAGTCTCATCTGATTCACATGGCTGACTTTGAGGAACTTAGGGAAATTTGAAAAAGCAATATTAGTTAATGTTCACTGGATTGACTGGGTTAGATTAGTTTTGGAAAACCCCATTTTGAAAGATTCAATAAAAGAAAATATAGTAATCATTAAAAAGGTTAACAGGGTGGATCGGCCAGTGCTAACTAGCGTTTGAGGAGATTTTGTGTCAGGAATAGCTGTCTTCACATCTCTAAATAAGTCCCTAAACAACATGAATGGATGTCAGAACCAGAGGCCAGTGTGGGGATTGGGGGTGGGGAGATTTCTAAGTTACTACCCACATTGTGACTCTGTGATTTCAAATAAAAAGTACCAAGGGCCAAAAACAAAAAAGGGATAATATATTCAAACACAGTTCTGCCACCAGAGCGCCCTGTCCTGCTAGTACTGATTTGCGAGTGAACCCATCAGAGCGGTGGTAGGGGCTGCCCAAACGGCAGAGCAGCTGTCTTGCACTCTGCTGCTCTCAGGTTTCTCGCTGATCTCCAGCCAACAGTGTGAATTTCGGGAGAATGAGGTCACATGCTAATGGTACCTCGAAAAATGATTTCCAATTAAACAGACAAACACGATGGGACGACTTGGTAACTCCCCACCTCTGCTCTGTCACAGCTATATTTACAAGCTCTTTAAACAAAACCAAAAAAAAATTTCTGACAATCATTAATTCAACTTGTCTGTGGTCTACACACCACTACACACCACAGAAGAACCTGTTCTCTTCAGATGCATTTACCCTTGATCTGAATATCTAATAATATATATATATATATATATATATATATGCCCTTTTAATAATTCTTACCTTCAGACACCCTTTCCAGGACATGTGTGATCTTCTCGGACTGGAGGATGTGCTTGTTCAAGTACTTAGTGAAGATGCCCGTACTTTTCCCTCCGTCCTGAACCTCAAAAGCTTCAGCGTCTTCACATCTGTAGCAAATTAAAGAAGGGAATTATACAGGTATAAATATCAAGAGGTTCAGATTTAGATATTTATTTTTATTTTTAAATTAAACATTGTGATTAAATATTCTAAAAAGTACATACGTGGCGTAACCGTAAACAGTGTTCCCACTGGGTTTTAATGGCATGATGACCGAAGGTATGCGATCCTGGTTGTACCTTCAGAAATTAAAATACGGCTTTTAGAAGTATGAAACAGGCAAATTAAATGGACAGACTTAAATTATACACACACACACACACACACATTTTATATATAAATGTATATATATATATATATATATATATATATATATATATATATATATATATATATATATATATATATATATATATATATATATATATTAGTATGTCTATGACTGACTGACTACAAATAAATGTGAATATGAATAGAAATGTGAAATAACATCTCTTAGTGAAAACAGAATTTAATTCCTCCACCTACCATTTTCTACAGGTATCCAGTAGGATCATGCTCAGTGCAGTCTGTCTTTGTTGCATGCTGAGCATGACCCTCTGCACACACACACAGTTTTCAGGTTTGTACGGTTGTGGAGCATCAATGGCCACCAAGTAATTCCTTCCAGCACATTCGTACCCATGACCCGCATAGTAGAAAAGACCTGTGATGAGTGATAAAACACACATATTTACAACTGGAATAGATAATATGTAGTTTCTGAAGCTGCTTAAAGAAAGGTCACACTGTGATTTCTATATAATATGATATTTTAAAGCACGTCATATTAATTTTCCCTTCCTATTTTGTTATTATGAAGAGAAACTAGAAAGCAGTAATAGATGGTATCATTCTGATATAACATGATAGTCACTTTATGATAATTTAAATGCCGTTATCTACATAGAGTCATATTGTACATGTATGATGTTTAATAATCAGTCAAAATAAATGTTAAGCCGACCATCTGCTGGTAACTCATCATTTATAAGTCTGTTATAAATACCCCATCAAAGTGTCAAAGACATTAGGAAACGATAGAGAGGTGTTATGGAAACTACACCGCTTTTTTTTTTTTTACACGTCTGCCCACTCAGCCAGATTCATATGAGCAAGATACTAAGTCTAAGATACTAAGTCAGCAGTGAGCAACAACAGATCATAGTATGGAAGTTTTCATTATATATTTCAGATGAATGTTATAATGACAAAAGCTGAATTTGTGAATGAACTGACCATAAACTCCTCTGTCCAGGAGCTGAATGAACTTATCGATGGCACCCAGCATCTCCTCCCTTGTCAGATCCAGCAGAGACACCACTCTGAAGCCAAGCTGCTGCAGAAGGTTCGCAAGCTCGTGTACATCCATAATGGGGGCCATCAAGCCGGGATGGTTGGAGTAGTTTAGGTTGCCAATAAGTAAGGCGACTTTATCTGTGGCTACAAGAAACATTAAAATAGAATCTTAATTATAGCATCATGTGGAAATTCCCATACATACCCAGAGTTTTTCCTCCCAGGACTCTAAAATTAGCAATTAGATTCTTTCCATAAAACCGTACCTGTGGGTGTTGGAGGAGGAAGCTGTTCTGGTTGCACTAGACCACATTAAAAAAAAAACAGAAGCACAAAATGAATATCTTTGATCATAAATCTGATTTAAAATAGTACAAATGATTCTCTACAGACACAGACAGAACGATGCAATCTAACAATTTGGCATCTGTTTTATGCACTGTATGCACTGTACAGACAAGTTAGAACAGGAGTAGAAACTGCAACAACTAGTTTCACTTTACATCACTTTCCTGTTGTGTGTCTAAGTCTCGGACCAAGTACTATTTGGAGTCTGAACTTCCTTTTTGCTCTGCAGAAATGGGAAAGTACCTCCACCATAATGGAAACAACTACAAGCCTCGCTGCTAAATCAGTGGAATTAAAGGAGAGTGAGGTAAATCACATCCCTTTCGTTGGAAATGGTGGAAAAAAGTCAGAGGAAAATACAACGGCAAAATTGGGGAAAGACAGACGCACAGAGTCAGTACTAGTTCAATGTACAAACTTACCAATGTTAACATCTACTGGCATGGTCCATATCTCTTCCAACACGTTAGATACCTGGCACAGGTACGTTCCTTCATCTTTAGCTGTCGCACTGTTAATCTGCATGGATCACAGTAAATTAAAATGTTTTCCTTTAAAAAACTATTTACTATTATAAAGCAAAAATATTAATCAGATCTTCAAAATGAATTACATAGCTAGTGAAAGGCGTCTGACTTACATTAACACAGTGAATATGGAACAGTGTCAACAATCACAATCAGCACGAATCATCAGAAAGAAACGCCTGCCGCGCTTCCTTACCTGCAGCGTGTCACCAGTCATGTTGAGCAGTGCCTGTCCATTTTTGTACCACTGATAATGAGGAGTGGGGATGCCAAACGCAACGCAGCGGAGGGTGAGTTTGGCATCTTGTTGTACTTTCTGAGGTTTAGGGTTGACAACAATGTGTGGATTCCCCTGCCATTGTTCTGGCAAACCTGATGTTTAATTTAAAAAGGAATTTTAAAGACAGACAGAGATTAAAACCCATAACATAACAGATTTTAATAGCAACTGTACGTGTGCAAAACAATAAAAAAGAAAGCACAATGCATACCTGATTTATCAATGTCCAACACCTTCACTTTCACCCACTCACTAAACACGCAGTTACAAAAATGGTCATTCACTCGGCACACAAAGAGCTGAGTTTTTTTGGCTCTGAATGTCAGGTCTGCTTGAGTCCCACCAGGCACCTTGTAAGATAAACGAATCAAAAACAATCATAAAAATCAGAATCATTTGCGGTTGGAGAAAAAATATGTTTGACAAAATCTAAATCTAATATTTTAGCGGTTTGACATTTTAGTTATTGTCATCATTCTTTACCAGTCATCTGAAATGCTTGAAGCTAAAGTGATAAAACTTTGATTTTACACAAATAATATAAAATCCTACATACCTCCTTTAAATCATCAGTGAACCACTGGTATCTGAGGATACCTGTACCCTCAGCTCTGACACTCAGAGTCACTTTGTGGTTCACAGGTACACATCCAGAGGAAGGATGGCGCACTATGTAAAGTTCTGTAACAAATCAAAAATGAAAATTGCACATTGTCATCTGAAATCACATTGTATGATGATAAACAATAATTGTACTTGTGGTGTTGGTGGTGTTGGAGAAACAACATACCTCTGATCATTATTTTTGGATGAGATCCAGTCATCAGTGCATTTTCTTCTTATTCTTATTCTTCCAGACTGTAAAAAAAATTGTATTACTATTGTACTATATTACTGTTGTTTTAAATAGAAGAACTAAGACGTAGTAAAACATTAAAAGTTGTTCAAATAAAAATGTCTCTGCCAGTGGAGAATCGCTGTAAACTTACAACCCCTTAACTTCTCATTTCTAGTAAATTCAGCTCTAACTGTACGTCGCAGTGTTGATGCAGTTGTAAATATCCTAATAAAACTAAGAAAAATATCTGCGTACAAACTATAATAATTCACATATGCTTGACTTCATACCTGACGTCGGTCCCGTACCAGTTGAGCAGCTGTCGGACCTGAGCCAGAGTATGTTTTCCTCTATAACTTTGTAAATTTAATCTATATCGACAAACCTCATCCCTTTCCCGGAACGAGACTAAGCACTCCCACATCGCGACCGTAATGCCTCTAATAAACGAGCAGCGGGTTATTAGCACAACGAAGCTCTGTATTCCGCTACGCAAAAAGAATTATAACGCAATGACGCAACATGTCGATGTTGAATAATACGCGAAAGAACTAACTGCTCCGGATGTAGCGTAATCAAAACTGTCAGGGAGATTCACGTGGAGCCGCTTTTACCGTCGTTATGGTAAAAAGCTTATCTGGCCCTCGATCAGGTGTGGTGACGGACTGAGGTTGAGTTTTTGAGAGAAAATGTGCGTTTGAAAGTTAAACTTTAGTTCTTCTGGGTTTCGTTGAGACAGGAAACTCATTTCGTGTACTAGATTTAACCATGGTGTGAGATATTTAATGATATATGTAATATATAATAATAAATAAATATATAGATAAATAAAAATACTCAAACTTTCAAACTTCTTCATATTTACAACAATAATAAACATTTTATTTATATCAAATGTAGAGCATATTCCTGAATATATACCTGATATGTTTAAAAAGTATGAGTTGTGTATATACAATAAAGGACCAGGTTTAAATAATTTAATTCTTATTTGTGTTAAAGCTATATTTTATTTTGTATTTCTTTCTCCTTCTTTTTTTTATTTATTTCATTATGCCTTTAACCACAAAATAGAAATATGGTAAAATCTTGATTATCGTGTAATAAAATGCAAGTCTGTAGAAGATTTCAATTTGAAAACAAACAAAAATATCACTGCAAAACAAATTAAGAATTGTCAAAAACCATGAAAATAGATAAGAATAATCTAAAACTATAATATAACGAATACATTGATAATTTAAAGTGATCTGACACCATTAAATCAAGGTGTAGATTTTGTAAGAGTCTGTTTTTGTCTAATTGATGAGACATATGAGCAGCTCTGTGTTTTGACCATGTGTTGCAACATTAAGCGAGAGCAGATGTCCTTAAGCAACTCTTGACCAAAGCATGAGGCATAAAGCACTGGTCACCTCCAGCTACGTCATGACAGATATTTTACTGACATGTTTTTCAAGCCCACATTCATTTGACCTCAGAGTCTCATTAGAATGACACATCCTTTTTCCATTTTTTTTTCTAATTAAGATGGATCAAAACAAAGTAGAGAACTATTTCCACTGTTACTGCCAATGAACTCTTGAGGTTTTAGAAATGTGCTCTGCTTGAAATTGTTAACTTTTATTCAAATTTCTGTTTATTTTTTAGACTCCTTTGCTAAGTCAAAAGTCTAGTTTCGGAAAATCTGATGTGCTGCTGCACCTATTTGTAGGCCTTCTATAAATAGGGCCCTGCTGGCAACACATGCATGTCTATGATAGGCAGTTACAGAGATACTCTTCACAGACTCTGGCTCCAAAGCAACACCGACAACATCTCAATGGTGAGTTGGAAAAAGTACCAAGTTTTAAGGTGACCAAGAAACACCTGAATGATATTCTTAACACATACATGTAAAAAGCATGTTTTGGGTTTGTGTTTGACCACTAACAGCCCTTCAACAACCTGATAGCTCATCTATTTTTAACATGCTCCAATGCAAGTGCTTTGCTTGGTCGCAAAGGACAAGCATTGAGTCTTTACTCTGAGTTTGAAATTTATTTAAGAAAATAATCCAGACTATATCTTTTATGGTCTTTCATGAACTTCCTTCAAGTTTTGTTACCATTCTGAAGAGCCTTTTTTTTTCCTCTGCAGGGGTTTTTACATGGATAACACCATTACATTTGAGCTTTGAACAAGCTGCGGACGTGAACACACGGAACAGTTTTATACTTGAGGGTGATACATTCATCTTGGATCTTACATTTGTGAATCTCGTCAGTGGACAATGACTTCAAGGAGGCCAATGGCACGCTCTTTCTCCAGCAATGGGAGAACAAGCAGCTTCAGTGATGAGGACAGCAGCTCTTCCAATGGCCGCAACACTTACCTCTCAAATGTTAGGCCTGAAAACAGGTAGACACACACACACACACACACACACACACATATATATATATATATATATATATATATATATACATACATACATACATATATTGTTGTTGCCATGTCCAGCACATTCCAGGATAAAAATCATACTTATCACATAAATTATGCATATTCCTGGTTCTAATCTACAAGCCATGAGAATAGCAAGATGAGGAGGTGGGCAGTTATTCAGTTATTTTATTTAGGTGGGTTCCTTATACAGGAAAATAATCATTGACATCCCTTCATTTGCCTCCTCTCTGAATAGCTCAAGGTATTCTCACTACAGGCCAACGAGGTAATCTTTATTTTTGAAACATTCCTCCCAACTAACATGTTAACCACAAAAACTGGTATACCCCCCAAGAATGAAACCAACACACGTTAACTGTAAGTTAAGTAAAAGTGTCCAGTTTGTCCAATGTTGCATTCAGTTTCAGTGATATTTTTGGTTTCAGTGTTGAATTGACTTTGTTTTGCTTGCTCTGTGTCACTGTGTTATACTTTATTCACTACCAGAAGTTTCCATTAACATCCTTTCCTGAGTAACTGGAATGTACCACAAAGACGGAGCAGTCACTGAAATGATACTGAAGTGTAAAACTGATATTACTACATTTGAAAATTAAGAAACGGACATTAACACGTTAGTGCTTCCTTCCAGGAGCACGTTGTGCAGCGTCATGGCTCAGCTGACCGAGGACATACAACCGTCTTTTGAAACAACCTTGAAATCAAAGGCAGTGTCAGAAAACTGTAATGTGAAGTTCACCTGTGTGGTGTCAGGTAGGTCTCTGCATGTCCTACATGCCTCTGCTTTTTCACTGTAGGAGTATGCTTAATTGAAACTTTTGAGATTGTTTGTGGTGTGAAGAGACAGGATGTGACTAATCTGAAAACAAAGGGATGCATTGTTAGAACTCTGAGGGAACCAAATGAACTGTACAATACATCCTGAATTGCTCCATAAACTTAACTGACAGAATAATATTCAAGCTGGTATTTCAAGATGTGTTGTTTTTGACTGCAGGCAGTCTGAATGGGTGGGTCCAGCAAGCAGGAGCAGCTGTTCCTGCGTGACACATCACAAACATGACGCAACAGCTTTAAACACATTCATGCCAACGGAAAAAATTGTGTTTACTTTACTGTGTAATCTACATTTAGTTATTTATACAAGAGGGGTAGTAAACACAGACAAACTCATGTTTATAATATGTGAATGTTTATTACTGAAAGACAATGAGTTGTTAATAGTCTATATGTGTCTATAGGTTACCCAGCTCCAGAGCTGAAATGGTATAAAGATGATATGGAAATGGATCGGTACTGTGGCCTCCCAAAATATGAAATTCGTCGAAATGGAAAAAATCATTCTCTCCATATTTACAAGTAAGTAAGACGAGATCTATCATTTGTTTTAAAACCAATAGAAAGTAGCTGATTGTGTCGATATGACTGCATATTGTGTCATTTATGTGTACATAAAATGTCATAATACATTTTTCTATTTTCAGCTGCACATTGGATGATGCAGCCATTTATCAGGTCTCTGCCTGCAATAGTAAAGGTATTGTCTCCTGTTCTGGAGTTTTGGAAGTCGGAACCATGAACGAGTACAAGATCCACCAGCGTTTCTTTGCCAAGCTGAAACAGAAAGCAGAGAAGAGGAGGAATGAGCTGGACGAGCCACCCAAGACAGAGGATAAAGAAAACATTAAAACAGAGATGCCACAGCGAAGCCCAGAACCTCCTCCAAGGAAGCGGGCCAACCCAGTACCACAGGAGAGGCCGGTGGTCAAAGAGCAAACACCTAGTGAACAACTAGGAGCTGCTGCAGAACCTAATGGAGTCAGCTCAGATGTCGTGGCCCCCGTCACATCTAAAGACCTGGAGAAGGAGATATCTCCACCTGTGGAAACATCAGCTAAAAAGAAAATAAAGATGTCAAATGGTGTAGATGCTGGGCCTAACAGCAGCAGTAATAGCAGCAGCGCCAACATCAATAGCAGAAGCCACATGATGGGAAATGGAGGTGAAAACTGTTATGATGGAGGAATCAGTTTGGCTCAGTTTCTGTCAGAAACTCTCCAGTCTCAGGGTAGTGAGAAACCTAAAGAGGTGAATATATCTACAGTAAATGACAGTAAAGAGAAAGAGGGGATGCAAAAAGAGAGGGAGGAAAAGGAAACAACATTAAAGGATGAGTATGAGAGAGAGAAAAAGAGAGAAGAGACAATAGAAATAGAGAAAGAAAGAGAAAGGCCTTCAGAGATGTCGCATACAGCAGCCCATAACAAACATGGTCCAGAAGTTAAACATCACAGCAAGACTCATAAGGACCCTGACCACCACAACATCCAGGCCTCTTTATCCTCTATGCTCCACACAGTCAAAGACTTCCTGTTTGGTAAGAGTAAGAAGGAGTCTCATGATCAGACTGAAAGAGAGTTTGACCATGATTCAATTCAACCTCGTCAACCAGAGACACCACCATCATTTCGGTTGCGACAGGAGTATCCAGAAGTGACTGTCGTAGAGGACGTTGTGCCTATGGAAACAGATCAACCTAAGGACACTTCAGAAAGTGTGGAAATAGAGCAAAAGTCGCTGTCATCAGAGACACGTGAACATAGACATGAAGACGCTGTTCTACGCTCAGACCTGCCATCAGCTCATAAATTGCCAACCGAGGGTGCAGAGGAGCAGATCGTCAAGGTGACTGAGGATGTTGTAGAGGCCATGGAGATGTCTGTGGAGGCAGCAAACACCAGTCCACATGAAGAAAAGTTATTGTCTGGGCTTCAAGTACTCACTCAGGTATGTTCAATGGTCTTACAGGTCAGCCGGTTGCTACTTGAGAGATATATATAGATTATATATATAGACTATATTTGTGTGACGAGATGGGCTTCCTCAGTCTCAAACCGTGTGGTATGTCAACTATGACACTAGTTAGGCTTTGAGCCACTGCTGGTTGTAAATGTGGTAGATAAAAACAAATTATGATTCATAGTTTGATTTGTATTTATGGGGTGGTGTGAGACAATGACACAATACACCTACTTTAAAATATACAGTATAACATCAGTGATCAAGATCTGGCCAATTGAGTCAGCCTGGCTGTGTTGAGGCTGTGATTTGTCAGTGTTGATATCAAGGTCAACAAGCCAAACAGCACTGTGTGGGAAACATAGAAACATGTATAACCATAAGAAGATAGAAACTAGCACCACATGTATGTTTTGGGGATGGGTTAGTAGTTGTTGTGTATCTACACAGCAAACTGTAAGATAGGAAAGGAAATATCTCAGATGTCTGAACACCAGTGCGTCAGAGATCATGATGAAACCTGAATGTCAGAAGTGGTTCTCATGTTACAAACAGGGCTTGGCGTGGCAGAGGCCTGTGCAGTCTAGATGAGCGGTAGTGGAGTGAGTCCCTACGGCAGGTCTCAGCATGAAAGGAGGACCTCGTCACATTGGACACATTCCTGTCCCCCATATCTTAAAATAAACCTCTTCCTTGTCTAGAGCAGAGAGAGGAAGGCAGCACTTCTGTCATCTCAATGTCCTGCTCGTCGAATTGTTTTATGTCTGTGGCATGTGTGGAGCTATACAGCATACATCCACACAGTGAGGAAGCTAATAGTGATACATAATTACTCATCGTTTTCACTCTATTTGTGGTTGCAGGATTTGCTCCAGCCCAAATAAATGTCTCTGGTTTTAATATGTTTCCCTGAAGTGATAAAGCTGCTTGTTTATATACATCATAAACACATAAGCCCCTATCTTCATTTAAAGCACCATGTAGACCTTTGACCTACATGTTCAGCAAACAGAGAGATACAATATTTACAGAGATACAATATTTACACAGAAATCCATAAAGCTCCACATGACAGTGACAACTTCGACAACTTCGTGATATTCATTGAATATTAGTATGAAAAGTACTGAGATTTAAGGGGATAGTTCATTAAAATGTGCTAATGTTTGACTAAATCTTTGTGCAAAGAGTAGACACGGTTTTAGTTGTACATATTAAAAAAAAACACACAGAAATTATTAGAATTTTATTTCTGTTTCTAAATAGTTTATTTAGCTTCCATATGTGGCAGGTTATGTAATAGTATGTGATCATTTCTAAAAGCGTATGTGATTAAAATTGTACTTTTTATAGTTGATAACCCTTAAAAGCATATGTTTAATTCACGTATATTGTGCGTTTTTTAATGGTTTTGTTCAGTGAATTGTACATGTTGTATTAACATCTAATTTATGGTGTGTCGCCATGAATTGTGAAAAGGGAACTGAAGTGACTATATTTAAGTTTTGCCCACCTGCTGAGCCATTGTATGTCTCTAATGTGGAACTACAACTGTGCTTCTACTGTCAGTGGTATGACATGAAACTTTTTGGATGACTAAATGGAGGAAGTCAAAGCCTTTATCTGAACAATGTTTTCTCACAAATATGACATCTATTTACACATATGGAATAATTGCCAGAGCCTCATTTGTAAAATGAACATGACATCAGTTCCCTTCCATTGAAAGAAGCTACTTCTTTTTTACACAGTAGCCACTACTGGCCAAAGGTGCTGTCACAAAATGGCACATGGCTTTGTTAAACTTTTGTCTGCTCGGTGGTGTAATCAACAAAAGCAGGGGCTGTAAGGGGGAAACCATCCGACACTCCCATGGACTTCTCAAAGCCTTTTTTTTTTTTTTTTTTTTTTTGTTAAAACGATCAAACAATCAAATTCCGCAAAATATTACTGACATCAGAAGTTTTGCAATTTCACATCAAAGGCAGGTTAAGCTCTTCTTTATCAGTCGGTTTAGTTAACACCCTACCCATGTTGTGACTTGCCCCTTGATGAAAGACAGCACAATAAATTCTTTTTGTAGACAGCACACATGTCAATTGCGGGATTTCCCCTTGACCACGCTGAAACATATATATAAGTCAAATCAAACTCAGTGGCAGTTTGTTTTTCAAATAACTGTTTGTCTAAAATTGGCGTTCAGTTATGACTCAATTTAAATTTCAATCTAAAGAGATAAAAAGTTTTTTTATTGTACTCTCTACATGTGCAAACACTTGGTCACAGTGACCATGCATGTGACATGAGGTTAAGAGGTTCCTGAAAATAAGCTGACAGGTCATAAAATACCAGGATATGTTGACTTTGACTTGTTATGTTGAACTGCAATTTTTTAAACATTATACTGTTATATCTAACTAATAATTGATTCATTTTGATTAAAGACTGACTACAGAGCTCTTCCTGGTTTTTGAGAATATACAACTTAATTGTAATGGATGTTTGCGCTACGATGATTTATTGTAAAAAAAAAAAAGTCGCCTCAAGTGTCACAGTCTCACTGTCAAAGGTCACAGCGATGAGTTTGCTTTTAAGAGCTTCCTAAAATACTTTTTTGAATCCTCAACATGATACTGGACGCTGTTGTTTTGTTGTTTTTTTTAATTAAGTTGTGCAGACTTTTTGCTAGTAACAAATCAATCTGGTAAAAAAAAAAAAAACCACTTATTGACACTTATTGACACTGCTAACTACTGTTTTTATTGTTTTACTTTCTTTCAGATGGAGAACAAAGACTGTCAAGTGGTTACAGTTCAGCCTCATGTAAAACAACAAGAGCCAGAATGCATGACAGTTTCACCACAGCTTAATCTTCAGGCTTCAAGAGGTGAGTCTTCACCCTGGGGAGATATATCTGCTTTACCACAGACCAAAACTCCATATGAAGAAGAGTGTCCTCCCACATCCACTCTTACCAATTTGGAAGATAGCCGGACTCCCCCTCACAGCGCTATATCAGTGTCTAACAGCCACAGCTTGGAACAAGCGCCCACTGAAATGGTGCGAGAAGAGCAGCTGACTATTGATAAGATAAGCAACAGAGGTAAACCTGTCACAGAGGAAAGACACTCTTCTATTAAACTGTGTGAGGAAGAGAAAGCTGAAGTGAAATCGAGCAAACAGCCGTGTTCAGATATAAACAGATCTGAGATTACTGAATTTACAACATATTCACTGGAAGAGAGAATAGAACCACGTGAATCTAAAACGACCAGATCAGGTGGTTTTACCTCAGTCTGCTCTGGTAGCACACGCACCAGAGAGCGATTATGTAAAAGAAGGGACTGAATGTGTTTCAGTGGTTCAGGAAATGAATGTAGGATTTCCGCCTACTGAGGCCTCAGTGAGTTTTAAGAAGGTTGACCTAAAAAAACAACAAGAATGCACGCCTATTATAGAGGAGGAAAGTGCAGAAGTGCCCAATATCAGTACAATCCACAGTTCAGACTCTGGTTTTAGAAGTAACAAAGAGAGAAGTGACCCGAAAGAGGTATTGAACTCTGCTGTGGAGGAAGATTTGGAAGTTAACTTGTGTAACAGTTCGAACGCACAAGAACGTGCAATTATAGAAAGCAGTGAAGTGAGAAATGAGGGTTTACTGTTTGAAGTGAAGAAGGAGGCATGTGTAGAGGAAACAAAAATACTTTCAGTAACACAAAATGAAGGAAGTAATGAAAATGTTTTGGAAGAACAAAGTCAAATTGCACATCAAGAGGGTGGTGAAAGACAGTTTTCTTGGCCTTCAGATAATATTCCACAAATTCAAATATCTTCTATTGAAGACACGATAGATATTACACTAACTGTCCCAGATGTAAAACAACATGAACATTTTGAAATCCCAAAAATTGAAATAATGGAGCCAGAGGTGAAAGAGTCAACTCTGCCGTTGACTGTTTTGGCACTAAATAAGACAGAGTCAGAGCCTTTAGTTTTACAAAAAAATGAAACAGCTCATGCCTCAGAGATAACACTCCAAGACCAGGGCATGACTGATTTACCACACTTGTTGGCTACACAGAAAGGTATTCAGAATGATAATAACTTCTCACCTACAGAGATATTAAAGGAAGTTGCACAATTAGATGACAAGACAAAAATGTTGGAAATGCAGCGGCCGCAAGTGAAAAGCAGCGAACAGCTCCCTCAGATGGATTATGCTTCAATTCCTGTTATAAATGTTTCATGCACTGATGACACTGGGAGTGATTCATCTGTAAAGGCCAATGTTTCACATGACAAAGTGCCTTTGTTTGTTGTGCCACCAATCTCAGTCACTTGTCATGAAAGTGAATCTGGATCCAGTCTGCCTACTCTCAGTGAGTGGACAGAAACAGAAACTTTAGCTGCCACGCAAAGGGGAACAGAGCCTGTTGGTGATAGCATTGTGGCCCCTGACCTGGAAAAAACTCAAAGCACAAAACAGAACCTTGAAGAAGTGATAGAAAAGAGTCTAAAAGAGAACACCCCGCCCCTGCCGTGTGAAACTCTGCTACCGAAGGTTGTCGCCAGTTTGCCATCCCTGAATAAACCAACAGAAGATAATGGTGCGATTGAAATCTTGAAAATAAAACCCCATAAAGAGGCAAAGGTGGAGAATTCTATGCTATTTGAGGACCTACAAAGAAACAGGTCTTCAGTTGAGAGACTCAGCTGTAAACCCCCAGCTCATCCATCTCTGAGCCCAGGTAGTCTTCGCAAATTTATGTCCAAAGCTGCTCCAGATTCAGACAATGTGGGTGACAAAGTAGACGAAGACGGCAGCGGAGGCTCAACGCCGACCTCATCCCTTTCCTGTGAGAGCAGTCCCCGGATGAAACGCAGAGACAGCCTGACGCTCATACGCTCCGCCACACCAGAGGAGTTAGCCTCCGGAGCTCGACGTAAAATCTTCATCCCAAAAGCCATAGACGATGCACAGGGAGCCGCGGTCGACGCTCAGGTTAAGAAGGAGAACCCCTACATGTCACCCAGCCAGGCTCGTAGAGCAGCATTACTACAAGCTCCTACTGGACAAAACACTCCACCAATGGAGAGGCGCTCTCCGCTACTGAGCCGCAGAAAGGCCACGTTGGAGGTGCCAAAAGTTGTGGAGGAGATACCTAAAGAAGAGCCAGTCACCAAGAAAGAGGAGAAACCAGCTGAAAAGAAGCCAGACCCTTTGAAAGGTAATAAGCCAGTCAAACACGTTCACAATCAAATGAACTTTTCAACAGATACAATGTTGTGTGAACATGTGGGAGACTAAAATATCCATGTACAACATGGAAAAATACTGTGTAATCACACTATTACATATTTTACTTAGAAAATATATCTCTACTGTGAAATTCTTTGCATGTTTTTTTTTTTTTTTTAAGTTTGTCAACATGAACATGTGATCAGTACACTAGCACTTGAGGGAATGGAAACATTAGAAAGTCTTCACTCTCCAGTAGAGTATATATTTACCATGGGCCCCATGTTGGGTACGGCAGCTCCACAGGTCATCCGAAAGATCAGGGGAGAGCCGTTCCCAGATGCTTCTGGACACCTGAAGCTGTGGTGCCAGTTCTTCAATGTACTGAGTGACTCCACCATTAAGTGGTTCAGAGATGAGGAAGAAATACTGGCAGTAAACAAGAGGTAAATCCCCTTTTTGTTTGACTCAATATTAATATCACAAGTTGTGTGTAATGTGTTATAGTTATTCACTTAATAATGTCACCCTTTTTCACTGCTATTATTCTGAGGATTTCCAGCCAACATGACTGGTAAAACTGGGCAGGTTCCAAGTAAGAAACAATAATGCTACAAGGATGAACAGGATTTATTTGGGCCTCAGAGTGCATCCCGTGGCCTTCTGTCATTCTCATATTCTCACTGCAGAGACGTCCTGCTCATGTGACTGTGAACCCCACAGCTGTGACACAGAGAGGTGAATCTCTGGCTAGACACAGAAACTGTAACCTGACACAATATTTTTCTCATCTCCAGGGGGCAATAAAAGTCTATATATGTGCTATTGGTTGCTGTGTCAGCAGACTGCTAACGCACGCCGTGACCGTTTGTCTCACAGTGACACCTTGTGGGCTGTTGTTGAATCTTTGAATTTAGGCAAATATCAACTTGATGTGTTCATGATTGTGTGCATGTGTTTTTTTTTCCCCTTTCATGTCCTCAAGTGGAGGTGATGAAAGCCAAGTAGCGCTGGCTATTGTGCTGGCATCCAGCCATGACTGTGGCGTATATGGCTGTACAATCAGTAATGAACATGGGAGTGACACCACTGACTTCCTCCTCAGCGTAGACAGTAAGATACAATATGTCAGGAAAAATTAAGTCTGAAATCTAAATCTAACTATTTCAATAATGTTTTTATGAATCTTTGTATTATTTTTGTTTTTTCAGTTCTATCTGAGATACTTCTAAGAGATGATTTGGAAGGTAAATTTCTCAGTTAACAACGTTCCATAGTAATAGTGTGTTTTTTTATTTTTGAAAAATGATGTAAATCTTTGTTCTTTGTGAAAATCTATTTCTCTTTCTTTGTAGTGGGAGAGGAGATCGAGATGACCCCGCTGCTTTTCACCAAAGGTCTGGCCGACTGTGGGAGCTGGGGCGACAAGTACTTTGGCCGCATCATGACTGAGATGCTGCACATGGGGGAGGGCTGCGCTCACAAAGCCAGCAGAGTGAGGGTTATTTATGGCCTGGATCCTGTCTTCGACTCTGGAACCAACTGCATCATCAAAGTTCAAAACCCCATCGCCTACGGGACCAAACAAGACAACAGCCTCGCAGAGAGAAACCTAGTGGTTACTAAACAAGTGAGTACAGATTTATTTCCTGATAACTAATCTAAATTAATCACATTAAATTGCCAGTAACTGCTATAGCAAAAAATATGCCTGATTTCATAAATTCCTTGTGTTGCCAGGAATGCAAAGTCCAAAACACGATTAGGGAATACTGTAAAATCTTTGCAGCCGAAGCAAGAGTTATTGAGAATTTTGGATTTTCACTGGAGTAAGTAGATTAACTACACAGTAAATCTGATTATTTAGACTTTATAAAATGTACAGTTCTGCTCATAATGTTTTTTTTTTGTTTGTTTTTTTTGTTTATTGCCTGCAGGGTGATTCCTCAGTATCTGATGTACCGGCCTGCAAATACTGTACCCTACGCTACAGTGGAGGCTGATCTCGATGGTGTCTTCCTCAAGTATTGTATGATGGATCCTAAAGGCAGATTGATTACACGAACCACCTCCGAGGTGGAGCAGAAATGCAGCACTTTCCAGCACTGGATCCATCAATGGACGCACGGCAATTTACTCGTCACTCGCCTGGAAGGTAAGTCAAACGTACGAGGTGAATAAAAGTTATCATTTATTTATTGGTGGGTATAAAAATGTTAATAACACTCTTTGATTTGTGTTTGCAGGTGTTGAAACAAAGCTTACGAATGTTAGAGTTGTGACCAAGTCAAAAGGGTTTGTATTTGATACATTTAAATCATTTCAGTTAATGATATATTTAATACACATAAATGTTTTTAATGTTGGAATAGCTACAATAAGGTTTTCTCTGTATTTTAGATACCAAGGATTGACTGAGCGTGCCTCCCCTGAAGTATTCGAACAGTTCATAACACATCATCAGTGCAACTACTACTGTGGACTTCTTAGCCTGCGTCCTTTGAAGTCTATGGATAGTCTGCAGCAGCCTACCAAGATGAAGGGCTCCAGGAGCCCCCTCCTCAACCGCAAGCTGGGCTCCAACAGCCCACAGCTGCAGAGGAAAGGACACAGCCCTCAGCTGAGTAGAAAGGCAACCTCTAGCCCCAAGGTGACTAGAAAAGCTCCGGAGGCAGAGGACAATAAATTGGATGTCAAACCCATGCCTGCAGTAACATCTGATGGTGTTGAAATACGGTAGGAAGGTGGACTTCCTCTGTCTCAAGCAATGTTTTATTGCTCTCAGTGGTTAAGTATTACCTGTTTCTTTCCATTTACCAAAGCCAGCAAGGACTTGAAGGATAAGAGATAAGAGAGTAAGACTAGTTTGTTGATCTGACTTTAAAAAAAAAAACAATCACTGTGAATTTCTCAGTTGCCATCACAGCTATAAAACATGTGAACATGGGAGTGATGGGCACAAGGTTTTTGACCTTATAGTTCTAAAAGTCAGTGTTTTTTTAATTTCATTTAATTATTTTTTTTTCTGTCAGAGTTGACAGTAAAGTTGACGTGACACTATAAAATCCCTTCAAACACCTTCCTCAGAGTCTTATCAGCTCTATGAACAGACGGATATTTCCACACAGTATGACGATTATGTCATATTATATTTTCAGTAGCAATTTTGTTTTATTTTATTTTATCCAGGGGATGTCAACATTCTAGTGTTTCGATTGAAAGCACTGTGGATTATAGAGTGTACATGACCACAGCCACAGGAGAGTTTGAGTTAGTGTATCCTCATCAATGCTGCACATTCATCTGTTATGTACAGTATGTGTGTAGGCCATCAGGTTTATTTCGTAGTATTAGAAATGCCTAATACAGCGTTTCTCTACACAGCAAAGTTGAACTCATGCTGTGGAACAACAGCACCATTTTTAGGTTAAAGATGTTTGTGTGCACTTAGTTTTTTTTTTTTTTGGTATTACTTTTAAGTATTTTTGGATGACTTTTTATTTGTTTCTGTTTCTCGTTGAGGTTTTGTCTGTGTCTTTAATCTCTCAGTATCAGTACAGTATTTCAGAAAATGCATTGGTGAATGCCACAGTTAAAGTAATAAGCGGTAAGGGGCTTACAAGTGAACTCTATGGCATGTTTATGCTCATTGATATGCAGACACAAGAGCGTGTTCCTGGCAGCAAAGAATGCTGCTGAATGAGGTTCACACAGTTATTTGGACCTGTACTATGGACTGTGGGATAAAAGCACATTAAACAAAATAGCCAACAGAGCAGCTTCAGGCGTTTTAGATGCCCATTGATCATTCATTAAGGCTTCCTGCATGAACTCTGTAAAGTTTTACAACAACTGACAATCAGCTCTCAGTTTTGTTAGGGTACAGATGGTCAACAGTAACCAGACCAATCTTAACCATTGCTCTTTTCTTCTTTCTTCTTTTTTTTTTTTTTCTTTTTAATCAATCACCAAGTCAGCATGGACTTTGAGATTAGAGTAAGGATGAAAACTATTCGGTTATCTCATACGTTAGCACAGGCATTCGTGGTTAAATTCCAACAACAAGGAGACATCACCTTTTCCCCCCTGACAACAAATCAATGGCATTTCTGTCATGGACTCTCCGTTAATGATCGGTGAAAGAGCTCCAATCTTCAGTTGTTGTCACATAATTGCATGAAGCCTCATTAATGTAAGAAAACTACACTTCTCGGAGAAATGAGAGTTGCGATGTTGAAGTAGCTAAATAAATCAGTACATAATGACCAGCTGATGATGGTGAAAACACTGTAACGTTAAAGGTGTGACGTCGTGCAAACAAACGGTCGTATTGTGTTTATGTGTACATAAAGTCAAAGGACAAAATGGATGAAGTAGCGTGAAGACAACTGGCAAATGTGTCAGGGAGTGTGTGAATGAGTGAGTGAGTGAATAAATGTGTGTTTACAACCTGTGCTGTCTTCGGTGTGTTACACCATGTCAGCTAATGTTTTTTTTGTTTTTTGTTTTTTTTAAATAAATGTGTAAAAAATATTTGTGTCCGAGCATCATTCATTATCATATCATTCTCAACTTTATTTATATATTTATTTACATTTATCAAATTGTAAATACCTGAACATTTCATGAGGTACATTTCTTAAAGTTTGTCCTTTTAATCCTTGGCTCTAAATTAAAGCCGAAATCTGAATTAATTTACAATATAATACATGATAAGTTACATTCAGCTTGAAAATGCATGTAAGCTTTACAGTTTTTTTTACATTTTCTGTGATACATACACATATATAGATAGATATAAACATCGAGAGACTGCAGTAAACATATAGACACTGGTGAGTGTTTCACTCCTCTACTTACAAACTGCATCAGAAAGGCCACAACACTCACAGCATTTAGAGAAAAACATAGTGACGTTTGCTACTTGGCCCCAAGAACCTTCAAATGAGATGGTCCCGTTTTTTACAGTGCTGCAAAAATAAGTTATTGCTTATTAGGAATCAATCATAAAAGTGTGTCACTAATTGCTCTGAATTTATTCCAAAGTGTAAATGTAAACACATACCTTTGAAAGAGGTCTTTGCAGCAAGTTTGAATGCTTGAATCTGTGACGTTGAAAACAGCCGTTTGGAACAGCTCCACACAGTCCAAAGGATTATAGAGGATCCCTGAGAAACAACGTTAGAGCTTGGTTAAACTGTATCACATCCTCAAATGTACTGAATGAAAATACTTTCAAAATTACAAAAGCTTTTTACCTGCAATGCAAGCATTGACAAGAGACACACAAGTCCCAGTGAGCATAGCTCTGAACACCAAAACGGAAATATCACCTCGTCTTGTTGGAGCTATAGAGGCTTTAGAACAAAGAAAATGTTATGCATCAAAAAAGGCATGACTGACACGGTGTCCTGACGAATGACTAAAACGCGACAGGATCACTGAAAATACTTACACAGGCCACCGATCACAATACCCATTGAGCTCAAGTTGGCAAACCCACAAAGAGCATAAGTAGTGATTATTTCTGAGCGGACCTGTAACAAAACCACCATTTTTCACATTTGTTGCAGGTGTTCAAGAATTTTATACATGTGGTGACATCAAGTCTCCAACCAAGGACATATACTCACAGATATCCATTGTCTTTCACCTCCGATGATTTCATCGAGTCCTGCGATTCTGTTGTTCTTCAGTTTAGATAGATTCTCGTATGCCACAAACTCATTAAGGAAGAGCTTTGTGCCAATTAGTTTAGCCACAACAAAACTCTCATCATATGGTATGCCCATCATGAAGGCCACAGGCATGAATAAATAAGAGCAAAGTAGCTGTGACAGAAAAACATAAGTTAACAAGATAAGATAACACAAGTTATTTGGCTATTGATGGACTCACAATTTAAGGTATATGTGGATTGCATTTATCAAATATCAGAATATTCTTTGGTATCGAAATGTCACAGTCAAATCTTTTTATTTTTGCTAAAACATACCTCAAATGTGATTTCTGGATATCCAACCATACCTCCAGCCCAACTCAGAGATTTATTTATGAACCCGAGGATGGCGAGAAAGGCGATCAAGTTTGCTGCAATGTTGGCAACAAGACCTATTGAAGCAGATGCTCCGCTGCTAGCTGCTTCCAGAATGTTCTGGTCACCACTAAGGAGTTAGAAAAAAAAAAGAAAAATTATTTAAACTTTAATTTAAAAAAAAAATATGGATGGAGAGCAGGTGATGGGCCAAAAATATACACACCCGGCATCCACTTTAATATTCTTCTTTGACTTGAAGGGACTCTCTTCTGTCTCTGGATAAGACAGTTTTGAGATGGCCAAAGCACAAGGAGCAGCCATCACAGAGGCTGATATCAAAGAAGATGCTTCAATCTGCAAAATACAATGAAATGCAATTTATTTCATTCAATCTTTATCTGATTCCAATCTCCTCAAAATAGTATTGTTTTACTCCTGTCTAGTAGCTACTAGAACCAAAGAGCTCTTGCACATTACTCAGCTCTCGCTACAGACCAGCTTCCTTCCATTGGCCTTCAAACCTGTTTTGGTACAGTTTGTTCTGGAGGAACACTCAATATTCCAGCAGCATAAATTACTGATTTAATTTCATCTATCTGACTTTACTGACTCCAAGTGAAGAAACATGGGTTGGGCTCTCTGGCTCAGCTCTAGACAGTTTAAGGTCTTACCTAACACATTGAGACTACTTTGTTTTTTCCAGTGGGGAGTTCTGTTCAGAAAGAACAAATATTTCTCACTATGTGCCTGAACTTTCAGTCCTAGATCTTGTTTCCAATAACTTTCTTAACTTTGGTTATGGGCAGATCAGATGTTTGAGCAATCCTTCATAGCAACTGAAATTTGACGCCATCAAAGTCGTTTTTAAGGGTTTTACCATTTTCTCAAAGCTGTAAAAAAAAAAAAAAAAACTTTTGTGTTTTTTGTTTACACTTGCCTTAGGTTACAACAGAGGTGCCATATACTGTTTTCATATCCAAGCTCAAAAATATCCAGACTGCATAATGATATTATAATTTGTAATGATATTATAATAGATGAAGCTTCAAATGTATACCTAATATTATAGAAATGTAATACTCTATAAAATAATAATCAAAGTGTATTTATTTAGTTTAGCACCCAAAATCTAGTCAATATAATTAATATAAAATATAATAAATACATAAAATACAGTTATTATAAAAATAAATCATTTTACTATATGATATCATCATTATCATTATTATTGAAAAAAAAAAATACTTCCTCTCACCCCAAATGAGATGAATGCTCCCATGACAGAGCCTGCAATTGTGGCAAATCCACCAGTCATAACAGCATGGATCTCAGATTTGGTCATGTCGTTCAAATAGGGGCGGATGAGCAGCGGTGCCTCTGTCTAATGCACAAAATTAAAAAAAAGACAATCATATAAACAAGCAAAATAAGTGTAGATGTGTTTAGAGTTATCAATGACAAATTGTGTAATCATAACACTAGGGAATACAGAGATAGATTTAATTTCATGAAATTACAAATTAAAATATATTGAGATGAGTCAGTGATTGTGTGGCGAGGACATCAGGCCTTGCTCCACGTACCTGCCCGACAAATATATTGCCTGCCACACTCAAGGTCTCAGTGGGAGAGGTTCCCAACGTTATCTGCATAACCCATGAGATCTGCGTGGACAAAAACACATGGCTCACGGTCACAGTACATCACTGCAGTATGAAAGTGTAAACAATGTATAACTAGACCTTAAGAACGTGAATGATACTGTGACACGTTTTAACATGGCTTTACCTTTAATATGATCCACTGCATTATCCCCAAAAAGTAAAGAATAGACATCACGCTGCTGAAGAACACAACAATGGGCAAAGCCTGAGGATGAAATTACAAGACAAGAATTAAACATGTTCAATTTGAATAGTATGTAATCTTTGTTAAATGAAGAATAAATTGTAATTCACTCATTCTCTTACTTGGAAGGCGAAAATGTCATCGATCAGATTCCCAAAAACAAACCCTGACCCCTCTCTGGTATAGTTAAGGAAAATCTAAAAAGAAAAAAAAACATTATATTACGCTATATTACATCACACTTTATTATTTATTTCCTGGCTCATTCATTTGTTATATTTTATGTCTTTACAATGGGCACTAAATCAGGGGGCATTTAACAGTGAGTAACAAACAACACATCTGTGAAAATGTTCTGCTGATTCAATCCTTGTATGACCCAAGAATGACTGTGAACGGCCTAATATAGCAGCTCTAAAGATAAGCACATATGAGCCACTTGGTTAAAGAATATCATGATTTTGGAGATAAGAAACTTTGCGTCATACTAAAAAAATATGTTGTGCAAATTAGGAGATTTGGATTCACATAACACATTTCCAATAATACTTAATAATTACTACTTTAATATATTTTTAATTGCTTATGTAAAGTCACATGTATCTTACTCACTGATTTATTAATTATTCATATCATAATAGTCCACAAATACCTATTAATGCTATGACTGATGGTGGGAAACTTCTCTAGTGTTCTGGTGGAGGTGTGAATGTGAGGTAATCCTCTTTTTAATACACCTTCTTTAGAACATGAACTAAGTGTTCACAAATAAATCAAGTATAATACCTGCACTTGGTCTCCGAGCCATTTGAAAGCAATGATTCCAGGCTGTGTTCTTATAACAAAAAGGCCAAAGCAGAACTGCAACCCGAGACCCCAAAACACAGGCCTCCATGACACCTAAAAAGATTATTCAAAAGGAAACTCATTTGTCAAACATTGTATCAGGGAATCTCCATAAAACCTTGTGTTATTGCAAGGAAGCGCTTCCTTAAGATGATAGGAGCACAAGGCCAAGTGATATCCAAAGACTCAGCAAAACAGAGCAAAGATAAGTTGAGGGATAACGCCCAAGCATGTTTCGAAACAGCTGTCACAACAGTAATTATTTATCTTTGAATAGAGTCAGTGGTTGACTCACCGCTGTCCTGTGTGCTGAGAAGATGAAAATGAGCACAATGAACATGCACACACCTCCGAACGATATGAGCTGCTCGGGACGCTTGCTCGTGTCTATGGCGAGCCACGTCACAAGCAAGGCCACAACTATGATGATGAAAACCCTAAAAAACACAAATAAAAAACACACTTTAACTCATTGACATTGACACATTCCATTGTGAGAAGCTCTTAATTCCATCCAGTCACCATTTCATCCATTTCAGGTTGGATTTAAAGCATCTGACCACAGGTTTGAAACAGCGACTGATGCTTTCTCCTTTGTATTGCTTCAAGAGCTCGTATGATTTAGCAGCGATAACCAAACTGGTCAAGACCACAAGAGCGGTGGCCCTCTGGAAATCTAACACACACGCTGCAATGAAGTACGCCACATAACCTAAAGCACAAAAAGAAGAGGAAAACAGTGGTCAATCAAAAAACATTGTTTGTATTCCCATGATTATTCCTAGTTTTAGTCTTTAGTCTTTATCTTTTAAACAAATATCATAAAATCCCAATGCGAGAAAGACACCACCTGAATATAAAACTACAGACTGTAACATTGTAACTCAAATGATTAGATCTGAAACACTACCTGCTCCAAGTAGTCCCAGCACAATGTATTTGAAGGTACTTGAGTGAGCCTTGATGTAATCCTCTGTGGCATTAATCGGCTTGGAAACATTGCTGAAGTACAGAACAAATTAGAAGTAAAGTGCAATTCTAAACAAAATATACTGGTTTTGATAATAAAAACAAATCTCTTCCTCATGCTTCTGTAGATTAATTTTCAAGTAATAGATATTTGATTTTGTGTGTGTTTGCAGTACTACTACAACACCTGCTGTTAAAACCCAGCAATATTTCACCCGCAGTAAAACAATAACTACAAAATGCTTACTTAAACTGACATACCTCAGGTATGATCCAAGTCCCTTTTTAGTCTTTTTAGGCTGCGATTTGACACTGCTAGTATCAGTAATGTTGTCTTCCTGAGAAAATAGAGGCATTTTATTTTTAAAGGTGATCATGTTGAGTCATTTCTTTTGAAAATGAAAGGTGATAACGTACCTCTATTTCAAAAGCCTGGTTGACCTCGCCATTTATGTTGGCGCTGGTTACATCTTTCAGCTGGACGCCATTGATTTCGGCTAAAAAAAAGAGAAGAAAAGCAAAAGGAAAAAAAAACACAAAACAGTTGTTCACATCAATGCAGCAGCTTTTAAGAAATCAGCTTCAGCCTGAACAAAACAGTGGTGCCAAACAAGTACCAAGCCGTGTCGCTATGTACTCTGCGAGATAAAAAAGAATCTTAAAAATAAATCCACAGAGTGCTGGAGGCTTATCTTGTGAAGAATGGTGCACTGAAAAAAAAATACCAGTTCACAACTGAAAAACAAATGGCTTAATTCAAGGTAAAGCAGAGCTAATGGCTTACTCATTGTGAGTCCTCCTAAACCCGGCTGTCAAATGCTGTGCTGTAAAATACACTACGGGGAAAATATACTCTGCCCTCTATGAAGCATCTTATCATTAATTAACAGACATGTTACGTACTGCTCTGATCTGACTCAGGAAGAACACGACAGTGACATAATGTAACAGAAGTGATTCAATGGCCTTTGTGAAGTAGCAGTGGATTAGACATGATGTTGACCACGTTCATCAATTGCCAAATCACTGGAGGGAAAGATAAAATGTGAAACCTTGAATTTTAAAAGAGTCATCAAAGTCATTCTGTTTATAAAACAGACTTCATCACAGGCAAATGAATCAACACGATACATATATTTTTTAATTTTCCTAAACGAATATCACAAGTCAGTTTACTCAGTATGAGGCAAACATAATATAGACAGTCTACTGATGATTTGAATTACATGGGGAACACAAATGTTTTCTCCTTCAATACATTACAATACAATACAATAGATTAGCAGGCCTCATACTGACGGACACAGGCGTTTATTACGACACAAATCATAAATGTTTGCCAGTTTGTGGCTGTGACCTTTTCAAACAGTTTACAGTGAATAATTGGGATCAGGGCATCACGTCCTCAGACAGCCTCAAGATTAGTTATGGCCATTATTGGGTCTATTAGATATATAGCCGTGCAGCTACTTTCAGGGTGATGATTCATGATTGGATATAACAGCAGCTATTTGTTCTAATCGCAGCAATTCAGATTCAACCCTGTCACACAATTACTCCACAGTTCATAACCCTCGGCGGTGGGGTTAAGTGTGTCTGGGTGAGGGTGTTAAACATTAATTATTGTTTAAATCACACGACATGTGTTCGCCAGGTTATCAGAAAGCTTGAAAATTCATTAGAAGAAGTTAATGATCTAACGACACATTTTATAGCATAACAGTGAACAACTTGGCTCATTAAGTTCTTTATGTACACCATAAACTCATTTTCAAACAGACAAAGCTCATTTGAGACTTTACTTGTGGTGGCCATCACTTGAGAAGTATATTTATTGAGGTGTGTCTACAATAAATATGATATTTATTTGTTCATTGCTCCCTTTCTGTATTCATTGGCTGTTTTAAAGCCACATGCTGTCAATGACACTCTACATGGCTGTTAGATCCTGGTACGTCATTGTTTCTCTGAATTGTTGTCACTGCTGCACTGCTTGACAAGCAGGAAGGGAGGGAGGCTAATGGGCCTTGACTCCCTCAGTTCAGTCTTACAGGGTATCAAAACCTGGCCCCCATACAAAAATACACACCTTGTTCCAACTCAGAGGCTCCTGGGCTCATTTACCTTCCAATTAATTTTAAAATCTGAATCCACATTTCTGCTCCAAATAATATTATATATTTCTTAATTTACAGGCATTTTGGTTTAAAACAGAAATGCAGCCGTATATCAAAACAGCTACTCTTACATGGCACCACAACATGTTTTGGTACCACTTAGAAACTGGACCCAGTTTTTTTTTCCAGTTCACGTTCCAGTTTACAGTGTTTATTGTGGCTTTTCATACCATGGGCTCAATATCAATTTATCTCTTCTACATTCATTCCCACTTTATTTCATTTCACCAGAACAAAAAACCCACTCAGTGTCAATATTCTATTCAAAAAAAGAGCCTAGGTACATGTATTAAAAGCAAACAGTAAAACAATACCTTATCTTTCCCTGTGTTGCACTTTGATTTACAACATATCTAGGTTGCTAATGAGAGTAAACAAAACACCTGATGCCTGGCTTCCTTTGTTTACACTGTGATTACAAATTGACCAAAAAAAAAAAAAAAACATAATGAAGTAATGTCTGTCTCAGTGGCTGGGACGAATGTGAGCATAATAAAAAAAAAAAATATATATAGTGGATTTTTTTAACCTCACTCTGACTCTTCATCACTGTTTTAAGTTATTGATCTATTGAAAAAAACATATAGGAATTAACTGATCCTGTATTTTTGGAGCTTGAACCAAACTAAGGACTAAAAATCATCATGTAGGAGCCTTTGCTGTTTCAGATTTGATCACATTATTTCCAGTTAATTGAGATTATAATGTTAAATTTACCCTTAAATGATCAAAGTTATATTCTCCAGGTCTGAACAGTGTCTTGGATATCAGTAATAGCTCCTACTGCTGATATTTGACAACTTATTTGATACTGTAATGCAAACTTGCAGCAGTCTCACCGTCTTCCTCCTTTTGGAGTACGTGCAGTATTGTACCCAGTGGTCAATGGCACCGCCTCTTCGTCTGCGAGACAACGCCGGGGGTTTGAAACACAGAGCTACAAGAAAATGAAAACGAAGTTAACGCTAGTAGCTTGTAGCCTAGCTATGAAACCCTGCAACAGCCAACCTTAGCTGGCAAACACACCAGTTAACAGGCTGTCTAGCTAATTTACTATAGCTGTTAAACATACTCGGATCAAATGGTAAGCGAAATTGAGTCACGACTTTAGTTTTCCATCCTAGTTAAATTATTTGCGCGCTAACATTAGCGTTGCTAAGCTAGGTTGCTAACTTGCTGGCTTGGCTGAGATATGTAGCCGCTCGGCTAACTGACTGTATCTTGTGTGTTAGCATAGCTAATATCAAAACAACTTGATTGTAGTTTAGATATTTAGTGACGCTATGAGCCCAGTGGGTTTTACCAAGAGTCGAGTAGCTTATGTTATGTGAGTAAATGTATGTTTTGCTTTAAAACAGCGGCTACATGGTTAAAACCCAGTAGGTCGTTACAACGGTTAGCTAGCTAGCTAATGTAAACGTTATCCAAATGTTAAACGGCTATCCGTCTGGTAGCAAAACAGCTGCGGTGTTTTTAAGCTCTATCTCCAGTGCCCACTATGTGCGTTTTTTTTCTAACCTTGCACGTGTTTCTGTAGGTTCATGAGACTGCGCAGCCATGGGTGACATGAAAACCCCAGATTTTGATGATCTTCTGGCTGCATTTGACATCCCAGATGCCACAGGGTTGGATGCTAAAGAGCCCATCCAGGGGAGCCATGAGGAAACAGAGGGTCAGCTGAAACACACGGGGATATGTCTGGGTGACAGCTTATTGAGTAACCAAGCTGTCACTACAGCAGATGTTCCTGTTGTAAGTGTCATTGTGAAAAACACAAGTCGCCAGGAGTCGTTGGAAGGTTTCAGTGACAGGCTAAACTCAGGATCGACATTGCAAAATGGATTCAGGGGACAAGAAACCTGCATTGACCCTGTTGAGACAAGTAACAGCGGCTTCTCCAAGTCGTTTGTCTCTCCGTTGAACAGTGAAAGTTCTACAGAGTTTCTTGGAAAAGCACCTATTCAGCACAAACCTGATGGGACACCAATATTTTCCCAGTCACTTTCTCATTTTAGTCCCATCTCCAGTCCTGAGTCTGAAGACATTCAGAGCAGTAGAGATGAAATGCATCCAAAACAAGAGAGACCGTGTTTCCCAGAAGCTTCCGTTTTGGTGGAGCCATTAATCGCAGACAATCCAAAAAAATTGGACCTCAGTATGTTTGATGACTGTCCAAAGGACTCTGATATTCCTAAGAACACTCAAAAGAGCAGAGAAGAAGAATGTGGTAACAATGATGAGCCCTCTGACGTCTGTGTCAGTAACAAAACTGATACAACACCTAGATTACACAGTGTATGTCCTGCGCCAAGTGTTAACCAAAACTTTATGGAGACCAACTGCAATTCAGGAAACACAATAGATGTTCTCACTTCTTATTCACCTGTCAAATCTCAGACATCTAAATTATCATCTTGCCTTGAGGCTTTGGTAGCTCTGAATGCTAGAAAAGATCCCAGTGAGCAGACTAATCCCAGAGAGACATCAGGAGTTCACAACGACTGCACGAAAGCTAGCCCTAGGGTGCCCATATCCCCCCGTAGCCCCAGAAGTCCACTTGAAGCTGTGAAGCGGTTAATGAAACCACCTGATAGCCCTGTGAGCATCTGCAGCGATAGCAGCGGCAAAGCGTCTCCTGCAGTGACATCTGGGTCACCCCCTGCTATACCCAGGGTCAGAATAAAGACAATTAAAACCACAACTGGGCAGATCAAGCGCACAGTCACCAGTGTGCTGCCTGATTCAGAAACAGATGAAGTTCACTCAACCTATGAATCCTCCCCATCACAGAGTATGATCAGTGAAGATTCTTACTGCAATATGTCTCCTCATCAGTCTCAAAGTGCGGCCATTGACAATGTCGTTGGACTACAAAGTAAAGGCACTGCATCTTCACCAAAAGTTTTACACAACAAATCAGATGCAAGGAGGTCAGGCACAACACAGTCTACAACAATATTTCATAATACTAGTGCTCCTGTGAAAAGATCTGTTGCACATCAGGGACACAAACCAAAGAGAGTGTCAGCCACAACAGGCAATACTACTAGCACAAACTTTCTACCCAAAGCAATGCACTTAGCTAGTTTGAACCTGGTCCCTCACAGTGTTGCTGCTTCAGTAGCTGCACGGTCCACCTCACATCAACAGAGCCAGCACACA
This sequence comes from Polydactylus sextarius, assembly GCA_016801845.1. Lineage (NCBI taxonomy): Eukaryota > Metazoa > Chordata > Actinopteri > Polynemidae > Polydactylus > Polydactylus sextarius. Next base: position 7,524,329 of record CM028921.1, read on the forward strand.
CTTTCCTCTACAGTGTACAGCTCTGTCCCGTTGGTGCATCAGGTCAAAACAGCCAACACTTATCCTCACACGTCCATTCCTAACACAGCAGCAGGAACATTAAACAGACTGTTGAACAATGCCAACCCAGTGCCTACATACGTGCCCAACCTGAACCCTCCTCCAGAGAGCAATATCAAGCTCCCGCCGCGCGGGTACTGCTGCCTCGAGTGCGGGGACTCCTTCGGGGTGGAGAGGAGTCTTGCCTATCATTACAGCAGGAGGAGCGTTCACATAGAAGTAGGATGTACGCACTGTGCGAAGACATTGGTGTTCTTCAACAAGTGTGCCTTGTTGGCACATGCCCGGGAGCACAAGAACAATGGCATGGTGATGCAGTGCACACAGCTCCATATGAAACCGATAGCAGAGGAGCAGATGTTTGCACCCCTGAGTGCTGAACCTGTGAATGCGGATGCTTACAGCTCGCCATCACCTTCACATAAAAACCAACCGGTGCTGCCCTTATATCCAGATAACGTCATCCGTCACCGTCTCCGATGTCTGGAGTGTAACAAGCAGTTACCTGACTACAAGGCACTTGCAGGCCATTACCAGAGGCCATCTGAAGACGCGGAAGGCCTAGTGAGTAGACGCTTGATTCAAATAAATATTTATGCATTGTCGTACGCTGACACTTTTCCTCCTCCTCTTCTTTTCTCTTATAACACAGATGTGTAAAGTGTGCTCTATGTTGCTACCCAACAAGTGCAGCTTCAGAGCTCACCAGCGTATTCATGCACACAAATCCCCTTACTGTTGCCCGGAGTGTGGCGCCCTGAGCCGCTCCGCAGATATTCAGAAACACGTCAAGGAAAACTGTCTGCACTACGCACGCAAAGCTTGGTACAAGTAAGTGTCCGAGCATGTAATGTAGCTCTTTTGTTAGAAAGTCTTAGTCACACACAATGTGGCGTTACAAAAAAATCTAAATGTTATGGTGTTTTTCTCTTTTTCCAGATGTCTTCACTGTGATATGGTTTTCAAGACCATTCATGGACAAAAGAATCACATCGAAGAGAAACACTGTGAGGTCTTTTACAAGTGCTCCATCTGTCCAGTCGCCTCCAAGACCTCTGACAGCTGTGAAGTTCATATGAAAAATAAACACGGTGCTAGCAAAACATCCCCCCAGTAAGTCAACATCTCGTGATCTGAGCGGTAGAAATTGCACATTTCTACTTAAACTCAAACAGTGTTTGTTTAACTTTTTTTTTCTTTGTTTCACAGGATCATCTTTAAGTGTTCGTGTGAGACCATTTTCAAGAAAAAGCAGTTACTGTTTCAGCATTTCCATCAGAATGCCAACAAGCGTGTTACCTGTGTATTCAAGTGTCCAGAATGCAACTCGGTCTTTCCACAAAAGCAGCTGTTAATGCAGCACTTCAAGGTTAGAATGATTGTGTTTTATTTTATTATAACTCCCTGCAACCTCTCTGTTGTATTTGTAGGTTGAATTTAATTTTGCTGTCAGGGTTTATAAACGCAGGTTATCCGTTTCCTTCCTTACCCTTTATTATACTTGAAACTTGAACAATAAAAACTAATGAAATGTGGCTTCAATAATTCCCATCATAATTCCCCTCGGCCACATCATTTACTTTGCCAAGCAAAGCTCATTTACTGCTTTTGTTACAGTATTAAATCTGCAAAACCCTTAACATAACAATGAAATCAACATGGTCGTCACGCAGTTCAACAACACTCAACACACAAAATACACACCAATGTCAGTATCATATATTGTGATTTTTAGTTATGTATTCTCTGTTTTGTAGGGTGTGCACATAGGAGGCATGACAGCAGAGACAGAGAAGAGCAGCAGACAATCAGACAAGACCGACAAGCACCAAGACGGCGCTCAAACCGTCCAACAACAGAAGAGTCACAGTCCCGTTAAACACACAGATGGTCCCAGAAAAAAGGCTGAGCAGGACGGCAAGCCTCGTGTGAAACCCAGCGGCTGGACGTGTGGGGAGTGTCTTCAGTGGTTCCCAGAGAGAGACTCCTACGTTTCTCATGTGAAGACCAAACACGGGAAGGTAATGAATCATGTTTGTAATGGACTAAAACACATAATAACTGCTATGTACTGAAATACACACTAAATGACCCTGGATTTTGCTGTTTGTAGTGAGGATTATGTTAAATATACTGTAAAGGAAACAGAAACTAGACATCAAACAGTTTCCTAAATCACAGAACTAATACTTTTCTGTGTCTTAAAATTCACTGAATACATACTTTCAGTGATTTGTTGCAGTGTACAGTAGCTCTACAAATGACTACAGAAAGACTCAGAGACTCAGTGACTGTAATGTTCATAAATACATTTCCTCCTCCCCTTTTTTCACACCTTTTTCACACATGCATACCTTGCTCTTTGTGACACTTTGTGGGCTGACACAAAAAAAGCAGTAAAAAGCAGTGTGCCTTCAAATCACACATGCAAAAGCAGCACATCAGCAGAGCAACAGCTTCAGGCCTGTTTAGACACAGGATACATTCCGACACAGTGTTGCCCGTCGGCCATCTGTGTCTTGACACCGTGTATTATAGGTCACCGGTGTAAAACATGAGTAAATGTACTTATTGTACAGTTAAAGCAGATATATGAGTGAAAAAAAGCAAAAGATCCGTTTGTTTCATCACAGCCAGGAGATCGACGACCAATCATGGGATGAAAAGCTCCCTTGTAAACGTCTTACATGATGTTAACCTATTGATCACACATTATTGATCATACTTATTGATATTATTTATTACATGATTTTGATGATTTCCTCATGGCTCAGTCAGACAGTACAATTTAAGGAAGAGGAAGCTTGTACTGTTTGTTATGGTTATATTGTTTAGATTTACCACTTTTATTTTTTTATTCCAGTCTATGAAGAAGTATCCATGTCGACATTGTGAGCAGTCTTTCATCTCCGCAATAAGTCTGAGAAGACACATTCGCAACGACCATGACGGGAAAAAAAGAAGTTACACGTGTTGGTAAGTTTATGTTTGTAAAAGATAATTTCTGAACGTTATTGTAAATTAATCATCAAATCATTCATTTCCATGTCATGTTTTTTTTTTTTTTGTTTTGTTTTATTCTTGAGGTATTGCACGGATTCAAAGACAGTATTCACCACAAGTGTGACATTGAAGAACCACATCAGTCTTATGCACGGAATCAAAAATCCTGATCTGGGCCAGATGCCAAAAACAGCCATCCACGAGTCAAAAAAGGTTTTGGGCAAGGTATTTGTTTTTATTATTTTATTTAACACAAACATAAAAAGTACCTTTGGGGCGTATCGTTTGAATGCGTGTGACCGGTGTGATTTGCAGGGATTTGTATCAGGAAGATCTTCCACAAGCACACAGAAGCAAGATCAAGCCGGAAGTCTGGAGGCTCCGTCAGCGAAGCGAAGGAAAACTCAGTTCCGCTGTTCAAAGTGCGGCTTCATCACGGACGACAGCTCACAGTTCCAGCAGCATATACCTCAGCATAAATCTGATGAGAACACTCCCCAGTGCCTTCACTGTGGCCTGTGTTTCACATCTGTGCTGTCTCTCAACAGACATCTTTTTATTGTGCACAAAATTAAAGACCCCGAAGAAGAGGAGGAGGTGGAGAAGCAAGAAGAAGAAGAAGAAGAAGAAGAAGAAGAAGAGGAGGAGGAGGAGGCAGTAGTTAGAGACAAGGAACAGGATAATCAGCCAGTTAGATCAGCAGAGACTGACGAGGTAAATAATTTGTTAGCAGAGCTTAACGAACCTGAGCCCTCGCAGACAGAAGAGCCAGCAAGTCCTCACTGTGACAAGACCACAGACTGTAATTTCAAACTGAGCGCTCACTCTCACACACAAGCAGTCTCTCTCCGGTAGTGACAACCACCTCGTCTCTCTCTTTCTCTCTTTCTTTCTTTTTTTTTTTTTTTTTTTTCAAAGTCACTCTAATTAATTCGGTTCTTATTTAAACGTGGTGAGATGCATGGAGGTGGTACAGAGTTGTTTTTTTTTTTTTTTCCAGTAATTTTTATTACTCAAGTTATTCAGAGACAAAGCAGTATATTGAAGCAAATCTATAACATTTAATAAAAGAACAGTATTTTTCATAAATTCATATTTCACATATTTTTATTTAACTTTGCATGTCGGCGACGTATTAATTTTGCCTACCAGACATAACCGCACTTACAGCTGAAGCTTTTTTTCTTTTTATTTCTTTTTTTCTATCCACCCAGGAGACTCAGGAACGTCTAGTTAGTTTTTTAGGTCCAGTATTGATCGATGTAACAAGGAAGGGGTGGATTTTCAGTCTTTGTAACCAACAGTTAATTTAAATTACTTAAAGTCTTAGTATTTAATGTTATACACTATTACCTGAATGGGATTCAGGTTAAAAAAATTTTATGTTCAATGCATTGTTTTTGTTTTGTTTTTTCAGCACAATCCCACAGTTTTAGTCACCATTTATCACAAATCATAGTATAATATAATAATCGTTTAAAAAGCAGGTTTCCTGCATTTATGGTCAACTGTTATTTTTGAAAAAAAAAAAAAAAATCCTGTAAGTTGAGTTACAGGTACCGAGTTGTCTTGTTTTGTTTTGTTTTGTTTTTTATTTTATTTTTTAAAAAAAAGCCAACTGAAAATAGGCTATACATAAGAACAAGAGTTTTGAATATTTAAGCAGCTTTTGTCTTTTTGTTTGTCGAACGTTTATTGACTTCTGGGTGCATGTGTCGTCCCAGATCTAGTCTTTTTTTTGGAATAATAATAATAATAATAATAATAATATTGATAACCTTTTTTTAAATTTTTTTTTTTTTTTAATCTGAATTAGCATTCAGGAGAAACATGGAGAGGTATTGGATGTTTGGCGTAGCAGTATTGAAAATACCTCAAATTGCCGGAAGTGTATTTTTTTCAGGCAAGTGAACGGTCAATGTTATGTCAAATCAGGGTACATTGTTTTGGATAATCCAGAGCAGGTGTGTTAAGTGACGTGTGGCGGCATATTGGAGGTGACGTTTTAAAAGATCGGGACCTGTTAACAGGAAGTCGCTCGTAATAATAATAAATAAAAATATAGAAATTCCTAAAACAAAACCCATTAAAACCTCAGATGAAAGACAGATTAACACTCATAATAGTGACTCCTTCTAACACACAGGTCCTGATTTCTAAAGCAGCACCTCTTTGTTTTGTAATGATTACATGACAGTTCCTACCTCCATGGTAAAAATGGCAGTGATTGTTAAATGTTGAAAGGCTTTGAAGAGTTGCAGGTAATCTCAGTGCAATGTATATATATAAAAAAAAAAAAAAAAAAGAAAGAAAGAAAGAAAAAAAAAAAAAAAATAGTTTATAAAATGTGTGTTATCCCACATTATTAAATTTTATAAATTATTTTGGGAATGATAGCAAGGCTATATGGTCATATTGACTTGAACTGGCAACTGAATTTTTCTATGTAAGTGCTATATGAACTCTTTATTTCTGTAATCCTTAAATCACCACGCTGCAGCCGTCGGTCTGCAGAGGCTGAAAAGAATGACTCGTTCACAACTTGTTCTTTTGTAAATGCTTGTTGAAGGAGATTTGTACTTTTGATACTGTGTACAGCGAGGACTCGTATAGGAACGTTACCTGTGTACATACAGTAGCCAATGAACCTTGGATTCACAGCATTTCTTAAGCCATTACATCTATTCAGCATGCAGTGGCCCCCGTGCCTTGCTGTTATGTTTACGTAAAAAGTACTTACAAATAAATCGGTGCATTTAATTATACATCTGCTTTGTCTTTTTCTTCTTGTGTAACAAAACTGGTTTCTGTGTTTAATGGGTGGAGAAAGGCATTCAACAGCGCTAGGACGCAGCCGTTAGTGATTCTGCATTGAGGTCACGTCTTTTACAATCTTCATAGCCAATAGTCAAAATGGCACAAGTCATTCAAGTGTGCATCATGCACCCAACAAGGAGCCAATCACAGATGTGTGACTTCATCCTACTAGAATATTAAGCCCATCCTATCTCAGTATAACTGGCCGTCCAGAAGACAGGAGCAAAGAAAAATTTAATTAACACACTAAAATCGCAAAGAACAACACCTGAGGAATGAAAGGCACTTTGACAAAAATCTGCAGAGCAGGACTCCTGTCTTCTTTCATCCTTATCTCATACATTTCAATGACGTCTGCGATGACTCTCGATTTGACTGAGCTTAGAAATAAAGTTTCGAAAATCAAGGTGAATCCAAAGGGAAACCTGTGGGCAACAGGTAAGAAAAAAATCTGCTTGATATATGTATAATTTAATATTTTTGTAGATTATAATATGCACTTTTTTTACAGTTAACACTGAAATTGTATGCTTTGATCAATAAGGGCATTTCATGGGAAAGAAAAGTGTTGTGGATAGTTCCTTTATGGAATCTGCCTTTGAAGATGTAAACGTTCCTACTGAAGTCAAAGCTCCCCTTAAAGTGGAGGACCTGCAGGCACTGCTCATACAGATCCTGAAAAATGCCCAGCAAACACAAGAGAAACAAGCACTGAACATGTTAGTTAATTATTATAATTATTTTTCTTATTGTTCTTCTTATGATTAAGCCGTCGACTGTGCAACTGATTATATTTTTCTCATTCATTCATCCATTCATTCAGAGTGGAGGGGATCCTGCTTGAACATTTCTGTCCGTCAGCAGTTGTTTCACTGTCAGTGTAACAATGTGAAATCCTACTGATGAAGAGGAGTTTTAACCTCTAACATGTTTATGTTATGTTTTTAATGTGATATGATTTTTATTTCATTTGAAAATGGCAATGTAATGCCAATCTGCACCACTTTAATTCCTGGATCTAATATTTATGTGTTAATAAACGAAAACACTGAAAGCCTGACCACTTTTTTTTTAGTATTCATTATTATTATTATTATTATTATTATTATTATTATTATTAGATGTTTTTTATCTTAATATATTAGCAAATAATGTATGTTATGAGTGTGATTTCTATCAAAGTATTTTCACATAATATTTAATCCGATACGGAGGAAAACAGATTTATTTGTGTCAGCTTTGTCGCCCCCTATCGAGCGTCTGAAAAACAGTCCCCAGTTATTACATCCGGGTTACAGTGTCAACATGCCGTAAACGCACATCCTCAGCTAGTTTATTTGACAACACACTGCAGCCATGCCTCTAATAGTGATGTCCGGTTATCCGTGTAGTGGTAAAACACGACGGGCCGAAGAACTGAAAGTGTATTTTGAAGAAAACACGCAGAGAAAAGTTCACATTGTGGGAGACGCTGCTCTGAGCGTTGACAGAAACAGTGTGTACGCAGGCAAGTTAAAGCTAACGACGTCCAACATCATGTAGTTGTTAAGTGTTTGTAGCTAATTAGGTTTGTGAACTGGGTTAAAAGTTACTTTTTTTACGCGCTATTTTATTTGTTTAATGTGACTATATCAACGATACACTGTAGCTAATTATACCGGGAAAGAAAAAAAAAAACAAAAATACAAACAAAAATATTACTGAAAACTCACTTATGCGTTTGTCAGGGGAATTGAGCAGGATTAAATTAAACTGATGGTATTTTAAATGACATATCAGATACATTATTTTTAACGGAAGTCTCATAATCGATTAGTCTCTTTACAAAAGCATAATTTGCATAATTGCATAATTTTTTTGTTAAAACATTTAAAATAACACTTGATTCAGATGGATCTTTCTGATCTGGCATCAGTAGGTTTAGCATTTTAGCATTTTCAATGTGTTATTCTCAATCTATCCATTAAGATTGATTCTCTACAGTGCTGCATAACTGGATGAAGCCTGTTGTTTAATGATCAAACATTGCCAAGTTTGTTGCATCTGCTATACAGCGGTATATGCTAACACCAGAGAGACAAGATTTACCTTTTATTCAACCCTCTTGGACATTTTGCAGACTCTCAAAAGGAGAAAAATGTCAGATCGTCTCTGAAAGCTGAAGTAGAGAGGTGGGTGTCATCTTGTTCCAGACGTTTAGATGCGTCGCTGCTGCTCTGTACCGTCACTGTCTCTCTAACATTTGTTTGTTTCCTGTTTAGAAAAGTCAACAAGGATGACATTGTAATTTTGGACTCATTAAACTACATAAAAGGTAAATGGTGATAATTTATGCTGTGCTTTGTTGAATTTTTATTTAAGTGTCGTGGTTTTATTTGTGAAACTGTGAAATCTTACAGGGTATCGCTATGAACTGTTCTGTCTCATCAAACATGCACAGACACCAAACTGTCTGGTGAGTACAAGTGATAAATTACTATCTGAAATAAAATATTTCCAGTCATCACACAAGTAAAAGTCTTTATGCCTTCCTTCTATAAAGGTGTACTGTTTGACGTCAGATGAACAGAGTTCATCGTGGAACAGCAGCAGAGATCCAGCTGAGCAGTACACTCAGGACATGTGAGTCAGACCCTGCTGCACGTGTCCGACTGTGATAAAACCGTCGTTTGTAATATCTGTTTTTTTGTGGTTCGCCTCATGTCGATTTTGTCTTTTGTAGCTTTGACGCATTAGTTCTAAGATTTGAAGCTCCGGACTCCAGAAATCGATGGGACAGTCCTCTCTTCACCATCCTGAAAGACGACGCGCTTCCATTTGATGCCATTTCTGATGCACTTTTCAAAAGAAAAGCACCTCCACCCAACCAGTCCACACAGAGTGTAAAGGACATTATTTTTTAACGGCGTTGTTTGCTCATATTTTCATCATCTGCCTTGTTACCTTTTTGTCTGCCTAGTTGTAATACGTTGTGTCTCTCCACAGCAACCGCTGTCATCTGCAAACTTCTTGTACGAGTTGGACAAGATCACACAAGATGTGTTAATGGTACGTTTCGGTCACTTGTTTTGAATTAATTTATCTTTTTTTTTTCCCTCCTGCTATATCGTTTTTAGAAGACTGTAATTACAGAATGTCTGCACAAGAATACAAACTTTTTACATTTTTTACTCCATAAAGACTCTTTAGTGCACAGACAGGAAACGCAACTAGCACAGATTGTAGACACAGGAATCTATCGTCCATCCCGCATGACGTAAAATCAAAGAATTAATCAGAAACATTGTTGTTGAACCTAACGTTGCGTCCACTGATGCGTCATGCTTCTGTGTCTGGATGACGTTAACGTTACCTCACAATTGGCATGTTGTTGTGTTAATACCTTTCTCCCCAGTAATTATTTATCCATGTATTGATGTGTCTATAATGTTGCATGTCTGCTAACGGCCGGCAGCCAATGCAGCTTTACTTCCTCGGTTCCTGTGATTTACAATCAGGTTTACCTCTTAGCGGAGCTGAAATTGCACAGCCTTTGTTGTTTCTTTGATCCACCGGGCCACGTCTCAGTGTGAAAATCCAATTTGTTATTCTTCGTCTTCCTACTGTTCTAAAGCACATAAGAAGTTGTGTGTGTCGATGAAAACGTTACTGTTAGATTTGTAATATATGTGGTAAATGTTTTACATTTTTCAGGCAATTTTCAACGCGCAGAAGACAAGTGTTCCTGGGGATCTCGTCTCAGTTCCAGGAGCTACAGAAAAGATATCCTTTTTTATGTCCATGTTGGTATTTAAAACACATTTTGGTATGTGTGTTTTCATGTCTGTTATGTCACAAATGTAATCCAATCCCAGCTTCTTTTGCGTCCGCTAATTTTTGATGACTCATTCTTATCGTCTACCTCCTGACAGAAGTCGCATTTCCTCATCAGTCTGTATCAAATGACTTGTTAGAAGGGGAAGGCTTCCAAATACATGTCAGTGCCATCAAAGAGGTTTAAATGTAAGGCACTGCAGCTAATCACCATTAAAGGTCTTGGCCTGTAATAACATACTGTGGCAGACGTGGTGCAGGGAAACCAAATTACATAGATTAGTGGATTTTTATCGGCAGTGCACATTCTCAGAAGCAAACACTTTGATTTTCTCCTTTGAAAGAGTTGGACAGAGGAGAAACAATCTTGTCAAATTTTAATGACAGTCGCATACTTTGAGCTTTAAATGTCAACAACGTCACCGTGACCTTCGGGTACTTTGATAAGTTACTTATGTCTCATTCGCTCTTTAGCCGTATTGTCGAAAACTTGAGGATTGACCATGTGTCTTCATGTGAGAACAACATGAACGCCGTCCTCGCACTCGAATGTCCTTAACCTGATGTTAAACGTGGAGCTCACGAGGAGCATCAACATGGCAGAGCTGCGGAAACTACGGCGCCAGTTTATCAGCTACACTAAGATGCACCCGACAGAGAACACAGGACAGATATCCAACATGTTTGTGCAGTATTTAAACAAGAGTCTTCATTGAAATTTTATAGTTTTTTTGTGACAAATAAATATGATTAAATGTCTTTTTTGTTGTGTTTTTATAAGAAGTAGTCTTTACGGTAGCGGAGAAAAAGATATAAAATGGTAACATGTTACAAATATGTTGCTCTCAGGTGGACAAATCACAGACGACCTTGTTTTACAGTACTTTTATTGTCTGTGTTGACATTTTCTGTCATCTGCTGCTATGGTAACCTTACTATCAGGGAGGAGGGGGGTGAAATGCACTTTTAGAAGACTGTGAACGTGGCCAGAAAGATAGTGGGAGTGAAGTTCAGTAGTCTTGCTGAAACTTTTATCAAACAGATGTCATGTATAACAAAGCCATGTATATTTGCCAAGACAACACTTACCCTCTGTTTACAGAACCATGTTGACACCATCTACCAACACTTTAAATCTCCTAGTGCTTTTAAACAGGTGCAAAAATAATTTTATCCCCCTTTCCATCCAAGTACTCGTCCATCTTAGTGACCCCTCCATCTATTTATGATATAATTATTCTGTTTTTACATGTTTTAAACATGTAAAAACATAAAGCCCTATTCGCACTGGATTAGTTTTACTCCCCAGACACTAAGGCCCAGATATGTTGTCAACAACATGATTTCCAAAAAAAAAAAAACACTTTTTGGGTTAAAATGATCTCGTTTAACGCGTTTATAATCGTCATGGCAACAGCAAATCTAACGTCAAAGCAGCAACGTGACTTGGGAACAGTGGGTAGTTGTTGTCGGGATAACAGGCAGTCAGGGAGTTTGTATTAAACTTATTGAAAGATAGAAAAAAAAAGTTTCTTATCGCATCCTGCTACGCATTTCATCCACCTCAATATTCTTCGAAATTTCGCTCTTCTGGTGGATCTGAGCTGTTTCTGTGAGCGTGTCTCTGTACTTGTACGGACACGACGAGACTGAGTCTACCCAACAATCAATGAGACGCAGACTCGCACCGGACTAGTGTTTATCACGGGACGTCTGTGTTTGGTGAAATATGGTAGGTAGATTTGTGGTGGAATTTTTTCTTTACAAATTACAGACATGGCGCATTCGCACGGGATTAAAATCACAGACATCCTCCACAATTATTACAAATTACCAGACCAAACTAATCCCGTGCGAATAAGGTTTAAGATCTGCTGTCTCCGCACACGTGCGTCCGCGACGTCACTTTTTGGGTTATCTTTACAATAATATGTTGACACTTACGCTGCCATTTAGATGATGCTTAAATTTTAGAGTTCAGGTCCAGATCAGGTCCTAATAAACCCAAATAGCAATGAGAAATTAAAAATGCATTGGATCTTAAGAGGTTAACAACACTGCAATTAATGTTTATTCTTCTTTTTTAGCCCTCTTGAGACAAAGAATTAACTGATTAAATTTAAAAATACTTATATACTTATATAGAACTGAACACTTATATACAATATATGATTATTATGTAGAAATTAAGCGTGTGTTTCCTGATCTCTGCTTTTTTCTGCTGTCACTTTAGACCTCTTTGCTTAGTCATGTAGGGGTTAGCCTCAATTCCCTCTTTTCCCTCTGACACAAAGTATGTAGTTTCCTTGATCAAAATCTCTTTATTCCTTTGTGGACTTTGTCAAGAAAATATTGCTGAATAATGTTCTTCTTACGTAAGAGGATTGAGAAAAGCCAGATTGGAAACGTTTTTTTTTTTTTTTTTTTCAGGTTTGCTTCCACCTACAACTAATTACCGTATGTTATGTCACTGGAATGACTGGAATTACTTGTGTTGTGATTATGTACATGTTCTAAAGCACACAATGTGCTTTAGAACATGAATTGTACATATAAAGTCTTATGTAACCAATAACCCATATGACACAATAGACAGATTCTTTGTAAATATAGTTTTATTGAATGAATAGCCACAAAAATACACTTTTTAACCAAAACCAACAAGGGAAGCAGCATGGAGGCAATACACAGTAACAATTAAACAAAGACAAAATTAGAAATTGATTTCACAATTGATATTTTAAAATAAAAAGCACTAAACATACAATATTTATAGTTTTGCTTCCAGTTGTGATCTTGTCTTGACAGTTTTTTTCTTCAGAGGTGCTGAGGTGCCAAAAATAATGTCCCAGTGAGAGAAGAAAGGAGCAAAGTTGCTGGTTGGTTTCTGGTGGTGCATGTCGTGAGCAGGTGCACCGCCCAGCAGATCGAAAGGCACCAGATGGTTGAGGCTCCACGGGAGATCGTAGCCTATGTGGTCCTCCACAGACATCCACAGACTGAAGACTGTGACGCACCACGTCGTCAACGGGTGACACTTTAAAAAAATAGGGTCCTGGTTGCTCCACAGTCCTACGGTCATCAGTTCTGGGATGCTGAGCTGTTCTGTTGACCATGAGAAAGGAGCCATGTATTCATGGTGGACTGCATGGATCCATCTGTAAAGTTGCTGATTCTTGTGATGTATGAAATGCCAAATATAATACTGAGTGTCAAAGAGGAGAAGGATAGCAAGTCCATCTACGAAAAACTCATACAGAGTAGGAGCCTCTGCTGGCAGTGTTGGCAGAGGCAGAATGAACATTGAAATTAATACGCTTGGGAGAACAAAGAAGATGTGGTTGTACAGCGCTGTGAGGAAGCTCCTCACCATCATTCTCAGTGTTGGCTGCTTGTCTTGTTGGATCTTGTATTGATAAAATAAAGGCACTTTTTCTCCCAAGAGATCCAATACTGCAAAAGGTATGCTGAAGAAGAAATAACTGCCAAAAGCAAGCAGGACTGGTAAAAAAGGCGATGAAATTAGAGGCAGGTGGTTTGAAAGCAAATAATCCCAAAAAGGCTGCAGCAGACGATCTGAGGCCCTGGAGGGCAGGAGCTGCAGAGGAAGCTCACTAATGTTCAACATCTCACTCTGGTGCAATGCTGCTACAAAACTGCTGCAAAACTGCTGCAAGTCTCCCGATCCAGACAAAGTTCTGCCTTTATATAGTGGAGTTGAACAGAAGAAGCTTTGCTCTCATTCAGAACAAACCAGCAGATTTCACCCCCCCTCACCGGTCAATGTCGACAAACAGACCTTCATAAGAAGATTTACAAAAGCATTCAAGAACATGCATGAGACACAACATAATGACAAGCTTGATAATCATGTTATCAACCAGTACAGGGTCAAACTTTGCTAATGCTTTGCAATAAGGTACTTGTTTTGTTTTAAGGGGATTTTTCTTAAAATTAATTATTACACGCTGTGCTATTAACTGTTCCTATGGCATGTAAAAGATAACATTTTGTTTTTGCACTGTCTGTTCTCCTAACAAGGATTAATGATCATTAATGATCAACATAAAAACGCTGGAAGGACCTACATGCATTTCATTTTTCTTTACTTCCTGTCTATCCTATAATGTATAGGTTTAATTGTTCAAGTTAACAGTGAGATGAGTACTAACTGTACAGTTTTGTAAAAAAAAAAAAAACAAAACAAACAACTTTAAAACCCTCAAAGGGTACAAAGTCCTCCGACTCAATCCACGCTAAGTCGCTAGAGTTTAAAAATCAGATCAGAATATTAAGTCTTCTCACACTCACAGTGCTTGATCACAATAAGAAGATTTATTGTGGAAATAGACATTTTCATCAAAAAACAGTTCATTTATCATGTCTTTTCATGTTCACAAACTCCTCAGCAGCTACTTCTTTTCACTGGCGGCCCTTCTTGAAATAGTTTTGTTGGTGTTGGCATATTTCTGTCGATCATTTCTGAAAAGAAAGAAAAAAAATCTTTTTACCGCAGAAAGAAACAAGAAATTTCTTCTCTGATCTTAATGGTAAAAATACTGAAACTTCACGTAGATGTACTCGTACCTGTTCATTTTAATTTTATTTCTGCATCCCAGTCCTCCCTCCCAGTGGGTGGTCCGTGCGCCTCTCGTCATCATGCTGCCACAGCTGATACAGGGCTTCCCGTTGCCGTACGGCTGCGAACGACAAACATGGTTCCTATTTAGTCAAAGTCAACTTTATTTTTTATTTATGCTACATGTGCGAGACATACATATGAATTCTAATAGTGTTTCCCTCTGCTTCTATGGTGTAAACATATAAAAATAAAACTGTTTGAAATAGAATAACATTAAATATAAGCACAAAAATAAAATATGCATGTGAAGTAAAAAGAGTGAAACGAGTAAAAAGCCTCTTACAATCTTTTACAGCACATAATTATGGTTTTGTGGAGGCGTTTGATGAATTAATGGTTAAACATTTTGCACTGAAATAAGAAAGTGATTTGTTAGTGTTACTTTGAATTGGGGTGAACTAGGATGTTAGACTTCTGTTCAGTGAAATGTGAGAAACTTAAATCTCTGTATAGTTCACCTGCTCTTTGGCACAGTATCCACAGAGCATCCTGGTAGCGAGTTCCATGGGATGGTCCTGATCCTCATCGTGGCACACATCACATGGGTAGGCCCGGCCACAGCAGGGAAACCTAACAACACAGGCACACAGCATTTGATCAGTTATTGTAGTTATTGTAGGTATTTCTCAAAGTTCAGATATCGGAAACGTTCACAGCGAGGATGTTACCTTAACCAGCGATGGCTCTGTTTGTAATGTTTGCACGTTCCTTTTTCTGGCAGCGGTTTCCCCTTTTGCACAGCAGGATCTCTTATTGTCTTATGATTAACGACACCTGGAGCTGCACAAAGAGGGGAAAGAAATCACATTGTTCAGTCTGAAAATGTTTTATATAATGCTCATATTTAAAGCGTTTTCATGATTTGTCTTGACAAATAATAATGTGAGGCAACAATAGATAGAAAGGAAACTGTTGTGGCACTGTTGTGGTAAGATCTTAAACCGTTGATTATCCCTTTGAAAGCAACTGTAGATGAGCTCTGACCTGTTTTGTTGGTGCGCGGCTGAATATACTGGAATCTTGTGCTCTCAGCAAGGACACTGAGTTTGCTATGGCAGTGTTCACAGTTAAACTCTTTTACTTGTCCATAGGAAAGGTTCTGAGGGAAAAATAAAATATTTTAGTTTTTTGTTTCATTCATAATATTGATTTTACACACACACATGACCACATGCAGCAATAAGCAGAGCATGTTTTGTTACCTGCAGGGGGCACTCCTGCGAGCAGTTGAGGCAGCCCACATTGAGTTCACACTCCTGAAGTATGAGGTCAGCAGGTGTAGCATTGTGGAGGTCCAGGTATCCCAGGACATCACTGTAATGGTGCAGCAGACAGGGCCTGAATGCTGCATTGATGCCTGTGTTGCACTTTTCACACTGAGCTGTGCAGGCTGTTCTTCCACTGAGTGTCAGGTCTGCAGTCACCTTGCACCTGAAGACACAGAGTACCACTTTATAACTGAGGATCAGCTCTTGGGGAGTAAAAAAAAAAACTTCCAAGTCTCATTTTTTTGGTTCTTTTTCCTTACCTATTACACTGAAGACAAACTGTAATCTTATGTGCAGCTACAGTTGCTGTGTTCTCTCCCAGCCTCAGTCCCAGCAGCTTCACTTCTGTGCCTCTGCGAGGATTACTGATCTTTATGTTCTCCACCAGATGACTGGCTTCCTCCTCCTGCTGCTGCTGTTCGTCATCACAGCCTGGCTGCAATAACTTTCCTCCTTCCGCTGACCTCTCACCCGGTGTCTTTTCCAGTTTTTTGTCATTACTGGCATCCTCATTTAATTCTGCATCAGCAGCAGCAGTAGTGGTTTCAGAGGTTGGGTCAGAGGACTGATCATTCTCTGATTTGTCACACACTGCAGCCTGGAGCTCTTGGTATGATATAAACTGCAGTCCAGCCTTTTGTAAATCAATGTCTTTTTTCAACTGCAACAAATTAAGAATAAAAATATTAGATAGGATAGGATATTAGGTAGGATAGATAGATAGATACATAGACAGACAGACAGAAAAATGTCAATAATGAATAGACACTTGGGTCAATACAGATACAGATTGTGGTCTCACCTGCCTGGCTCCTTCAGTGAACAGTCTTTCCAAACTGCGATCTAGCCAGCGGAGAAAAGGACGAAACAGCAGCTCTACCTTTCCAAGAAGCTGATTGGTTGCATGTTTGGCCTCAAGCCACTGTAAAGATGCTTGTTGCACATGTCTGTGCAGACGGTAACATTATAGTAACATCATGTCTGCAACTACTGTCAACACTAATCAATCATTAAATTTTAAATATTTAAATAAACATAAAAAATTATTTTTACCTCGCCATTACTGGTGGCAAATCCTGATCCAAGGGTATATCCAAAGTGAAAATCTAAGCAAAATGTATTAGGATTGTGAGGAACTGTTTTTTTTTTTTTTTTAGTAATATTAGCACATCTTTAGTGATTGTCTTTACCTCCAGAGGGTAATTGTCAGGGAAGCTCACCATGATGTCGATTTCTTTCAAATCAAAAGGCTGCAATTTAGAATGTAAAGGGTCAGCATGTGTCAGATAATACTGTGTTTAATCAAACAGCTGGCTATGTTCTTCCATAAAATGGTGTCAATATAAATGCCAAATTAGCTGCTGTGAAATTAGTTGATGTTTTAATCATGGCTTTACCCAATTTCCCGCATGACAAATAGGCTTATTGAAAACTCTTTGTTACAGCTTAACAAAAAATCCTGTGCTTTCCTGTGCTAATTAACAATAAGTAACGATAAGTTGTGTTTATATTGTGGGAGAGGGATCAGTATTTGTCACAGCGTAAATGCAATTCAGTTTCACTTTGCATTATAGGACTAATACACAAGTAAGCATCTTTACATTATGTTCACATTGGATTGAGTAGAGACAGAAGGTAGAAAGCAGTAGTAGTAGTATTTTTACCCAGTCTGGATCAGTGGCCTCTACAGTCATCCTGTAATAAGTAACTTTGCCGTCACTACGTTCCTGAACAATCAACTGGTCTTGGGGAAAACGTTTCTTCAGCTGCCTGATCTCAGTGTCTCGAAGTTGCTTGGCAACATCCTCTGTCATATCACGCAGCTTGATCTCTTGGGGGATGTTGGGACGTGGTACTGGTGGCATCCTCTGAACGGGTCTTGTTTGATTGTCAGAAGCAGGTGGGACATCCACTGAGGGAAACTGAGGTGGATGCCAGAAGCGACATTTGTCTTCCATGGTGCAGTGGCCTGAAATGAAGTAGCGACAGGGGCGGCGGTCAGCTGCTGGGGCGGCCCTGGACTTATTAACAGGAGGAGGCCTTTGCCCCACATTTCCTCCAAGGTCCTCTGAGTTTTGAGGTGCAACATCTGACTGTGGAGTCTTGATTGTTTTCTTCTCATGCGCACTGGCATCAGCTCTTACGTGTAGAAATCTACATTTCTTCCCAAAATTGCAGTGTTTTCCTTGAGAGAAGAAGCGGCACAGCTGTTGTGTTTGAGGAACTGGCTCTGGATTACTCGTCTTCTCTTCCTCACCATTCTCCATTGTTAGAAACCTCTGAATGAATAAATACAATAACACGAGTTACTGAGATACATCTACTTAATAATAGCAACTAATGAACACTGTCATGTTGAGGTAGACAAGGATCATCCCCAAAATACAGACATCAAGCTGGACAGACATGATTGTCTTCAACAGTGGTTCTCAACTCTTTTTAGTTTATGTCAAATCAAACTAACAAATCAAACTTGTGACGGCTTTAACTAAACACTGATTTCCCCTTTTTGATTGTTAAAATTAAAGACTTTTTTGTAACATAAATATCTGTAATGTATCTTTATGTTAACCAGCTAAGTAATATCATGACATTATAAAACACGTTAGCGTTAGCTATTTACTTAGCTACTTTAACTTGACGTACAGTTGTAGAAATGAACCATCTACTTACAGTTAATAAACGACATCACCTAATATATACGTACAGGTCGTATAGGTTGTTTTTCTTTGTAATGATGAGACCGTAGCTATTTAAATAACCGCTGCACTTACATTTTTTTCCTCACATAGCAAGATAGTACAGTTACAGTCAACACGTGACGTATCCGTGCGTAAAATCACAGGCAGGTGTCAATTTTACGTCATTACGTACGTTCCGAATTAACGTTCCGAATGATTCCAAAGGAATTTTACCAACGCGATGAAGCCAGATTAGAGGATACACTGGGTGCTGCTGCGGCTCAGTCCTCCAAAATACCTGCTAATGGAGGCCGGAGTGCCGCAGGACCTTTTCACAGCATTTTGCACGTCTTCATTTGTAAATATATGAAATGCATCGGGGATATAAACGTTAAGAAATCCTCACAGAGCAGCACCAACCTTTAACTTCTGCTGCTCGGCCTTTCAATACATAGCGGCGCATGTGCTGAGATCACACAGGCGCGTCAATGACGCAATCGAAGTCAAGTTAGTGTCAATCAATCGAACATCCGGTTTGTTTTTTAAAATTAAATGATGGTGCTTTAATTTTGAAATTCATATTCAAATTCATAAATTAATAAATACATTTAATTTATGCATCAACTGAAAGAGAATATTATATTATACTGTGAGGGTAGTTGTGAAAAAATATCTCCAAGTCTCTTGGTGTGACAAGTCCAAATTCAAGACTCATCTGTTTAAACTGGTTATGACCCATAACCTATTTCTATGTACATTCCCCGTCTTCCATTTCCATTTTTTTAAATCATTAATTTCATTTTTTCTGTTAATTTTACTTACGTTCCTTTACTAAACTGTATCCCTATTTTTATTCATAATCTAGTGTCTTTGAGTGACTTGAAATGAACAAATAAAATGTATTATTATTATTATTATTATTATTAGAGGGAAATTTGTGCACCAGATTTCTTAATAAAAACATAAGCTTCACAAATACACAGCAGGAAGTTTTTGGGAGGATACAAACCCACATCACTACAGGCCATATCACTATCTGCAGATAGGGTCTCCCTTATCTGAAAACAATATATTTTTGCAGCAATTCAACCACATACGATGAACATGACAATGAGAAAAAAGAGACCGCACAACACAAGAAATGTTGTGGGGATGAAGATATATTGGATCCTGATGTCACGGACGTGTGTGTATGCCACCTCAAGCATTGTTTTTCTTTTCAATAAGTTAATTTTTATGTATGTAGACTTGTGTATATTTAACTTGCGAAATTTTTCTTAAGAAATTATGCACCAGATTTCTTAAGAAAAAGATAAGGAAAACTCAAAGTTCAACCGTTTACAGTGAACGTGTCAGTGTGAAAAAAAATAGCACACTTTCTCAATCCACTCTGAATTTTGATTGAGATGTATGTGCATATTTAACTTGCACAACACAAGATATGTTGTGGGGATGAAGACATATGAATACTATATATGAGGATATAATAAATGTTGTTTTAATCAACTCGCACAAGATAAAGATGAAGGTATATTGGATCCTGGTGTCTAGATGTTATTATCTGCTGCTTGGCTGCTTTGTCTCTGATAGAGATAATATACATACACTCATCAGCCACAACAACTCATGACATGACCTCACTTCTCCCACCTGCTTTTCTTTGCTGGGTTTTTATTGTAAAACAATGCATGCCCTCACACTCCATTTGTGTGTGAGCTGTTTGGTTCTACTCTGGTTCACTTGCATGTCGCGCCTTATAAGTGATTGGTTGAATTTACGTAAACGCGGCTTCTAATTTTATACTACTGGCAAAGTTTTCTATAATGTTTTCTGTAGTTGCAGTTTTGCACAATAAATTTTATTGAAATAATATTCTTGACTATTTTGTGTTAATTGATAGTTTAGAAAGCAACTTCCTGCTAGAATGCCTTTACTATGGGCATATGGGACACATTCAGAAATGGTTATACTGAAATTTACGTACCAGAGTATACCGTAGTATATCCCGTCTACCGTCTATGGTTCAAATTATACCACAATATAAATTTTAGGCCATATTGCCCTAGCACCAACCACCCAATGCCACCAAAATAAGGATTTTTTTTTTTTTTTTTAATCTACATTCCATATACTGATATAAGAAGTGACATGGAGAAAAAAAGCTACTTTTGTGAGACAGTTCTGCATCCTGGAAATCTCAGACTATGCATCCTTTTACAATATGGGATCATCCTGTTTTTAATCGCTACAGAACGGGCTTTGTCCCTTAGTTTTAAACACAGAATTTTCTTGTTCGTGTTCTGTAAAGATCTACCCTGATACTCATTTCACAAACTATGCACAGAAACAAAGGGTTTGTTATGTTATTCACGAGTACAAGTGAAAAATAAAAATATCATAAAACATAAATAATCATTGGTAAATTGTGGTCAGTTGTTAATCCTGCAAATCATTGAAGCAGAAAAACAGACGTGTTTCTGGTTATCACAAAATGCTGCAGAGCAAACTTTCACACACTAGTCCTGGTTTCAGAGACAGGATGAATACATTTGACTGGTTTTCTTTGTCAGTTCAATTATATTTCATTCTGTAACATTCTACCAATTCCTTATTCTACAGGTTCTACAAAGTAGCCACTGGCATTAGATACTGAAAGTGTA
The DNA here is from genome assembly GCA_016801845.1 of Polydactylus sextarius. Classification (NCBI taxonomy): domain Eukaryota; kingdom Metazoa; phylum Chordata; class Actinopteri; family Polynemidae; genus Polydactylus; species Polydactylus sextarius. The sequence goes on from CM028921.1 coordinate 7,545,273, forward strand.
ACAATAATGTGTTGCAAAGTGTTGCAATAATGCCACAACGCAGTGAAACAAAACATACTTTCATGCTTTAGTATTTTTCAAGGCGAGTTTTTAAGTGCTTTTACTTTAAAAATGTGACTGTATAACTTTCATTTGTATTGGAGTAACTTTTGACCAGTGATATCTGTACTTTGATCTATGTAATGAAGTTGGATACTTCGTCCATATCTGGCTATTACCATGTAAGTTCTATGTGAACTCTTATTGATTTCCACATCAAGACTGAGTCCAGAGAAAAGAAAAATAAAAAATAAAAAAGTATTTGCTGCTCCCTAGAGTCCTAATAGCAGATTACCTGGCAGTGGTAGGTAGTCTGTAGTCTGTAGTCTGGAGTCTGTGGGTTTGTCTCCTGTACAGGGCTGTACTGCCTACATACAGGCACACAAGTATAAGATAAATGCAACAAACAATGAGAAACCACGTAATGAATTACAGGAGTTATGCTGTATTTCAATAACATGTTTCAATCATATTGCTCAGATAATGAAGCCTGAAAGTGCAACATAGTTTACAAGTCAAGGAGTTTTAAAAGTCTACACACACTCAGTGTTGACTGTCATATTAGGGTCTCAAATTCATTCAGACTGGTGTGTTTCTGTTCTCCAATGATAGATGAAGACAGCAATTGATACATTTAAGCCCAAGAAATCACAAATACATTTTTTTTCTCCTCTATAGCATGTAGATAAGAAAACAAAATAAAATGGAAAAGAAATAATGACACAAATCATGCATTGCAAAATTAACAACATGTAGTGAAATCTTGTGCATTCATTGATGGTTTCCATCAGTATTTTGAGCCCCTAGCCTTTTTAAGAACTTATGTTGTTCCTTTGACTTTAAATGACCTGCTTGCATTAGTGGCATGCCTTTATCAACATTCAATCCATTCATCTTCTATCCCTTTATCCAGCAGTCAAGTCAGGGCTGGAACGTGTCCAAGCTCCTTACAGCAAAGGCAGGGTACACCCTGGACAGTTGCCAGCTTGTCACAGGGCCAAATATAGACAAAGAACCATTTACACTTATATCCACACCTCACAACTAGAATAAGTAGATGATTGGACGTGATAAAAAATAAATAAATAATGAGGTAAAGAGATAGAAGCTTAATGACATTGCTAATGATAGGGGATAGTGGTGGTGAATCTGGCAATAGGGTAGTGCGCAGTTGTGAAGCAGCTTGTAGCTTTCTCAGAAGATCTCTACTTCCCAATGTCTTAACAGAACCAGAACCATCCTCAAAGACTGCCTCCACCCAGCTGACCACCTGTTTGACCTGCTGCCCTCGGGCAGGCAAAACAGGTCAATAAACCACAACTCCAGATTTCCAAACAGGTTTTCTCTTGGGCATAAGCAAACTAAGCAAAAAAAAAAAAAAAAAAAAACCCGACCATATATTATTTTATTATCTTGTTGGAGAAACATTTTACATTTATTATTAGATGGGTTTATGAATTCTCCTATATTCAATGTAATGATGACAAACATATCATCCATGCTGGTTGTCTAAGCACATCTAAGCTCATTCCTGATAGAAACAACTAATTTTTTCTCACTGACAGGCATACAGTTTAAGTACAACATGCAGGAAAATGCAACCTGAATCACTTCAAGACCGTATGACATTAGTATTTGAACACAATGTCAAAAACATAAAATGAATAAATAAATAAAGACCTGACACTATGACTACAGACTAAAATACAAAATGATTAATTATTTATATGTCTGTTAAAAGTAATTACAGGCATGTTTTCAAATTATGTTTTCAAAGAAATTTCAAATTACTTCAACCTAAGACAGCTATTTAGTAAAAAAGTAACAAACCAGCATTTTTTTCTCTTTTGTATAGAAACATACACAAAATACAATTTTAACAAACTTCCCATGCATTGTTTGCTGAACACATTGAAGGTGATTGATCACAACATAAGACAACATGGTCAAAATTCGCAGAATAAATATAATGTAATTCCCACAACAACAACAATAACAAAGACAAAGGTCAAGTGAAGTGTTGGTAAAAAAAAAAAAAAAAATCTAGAATACTGAAACAGTTGTGATGGTGAGATCGTTGTCTCAACACTTCCTTCCTGTTTTTCACTGTGAACCTACAGTGACTGTGGAAAATAGCAGCATAAAATGTGCAACATCTAATTGTTTTGCTTTACAGATCAGTATCTTTTATATTTTGCACTAATTTAAGAAAAAAAATGTCTTAGTGTGACTAACATCCTTTGCATTACACTGCATTACCATTTTAGCACCTTGTACTTAGTTAGTCTTTCTTTAAATGACTGAATGAACTAAAATATTTTCTGTGTTGTATTTTACCTTTGTAAAATGGCTAATAAAATCACTTACACAAACTTTGAACAAAGTAAGATTTTAAATAACAGAATCTATCAAGTGTCGCTATATGTTACCAGTTACCCAGTGTCTATAAATAATTTGTTTCACCCAACAGTCACTTGATACCACAGAGTCAGCAAAGCACAAGCAAACACTACTGGGATAAAGTCTTTACTAAAGTTACTCTTTCTTTGTTCCAAAGCCATTAGCTTCAAAATAATCTTGTGATTTTTTTTTTTTTAACTTCAAGATGGATCTTACACATATCAGCACAGATCTATGGATGGGGTGCTTAGGAAATGACTCTTTGTTACAGCCTCTGTGGGACAGCCTGAGACTCAACTACAGAGACTATTTGAGATCTCCATTATTCCCCATTGTTCTGACTGTATCTTCCTACTTTGTCCTGTGCCTTCCATTTCTTCTTTGTGACATCATGGGAGACAGGTGGGCATGGGTCCAGCAATTCAAGATCCAACCAACCCGACGGCCGACTGCTTCAATGCTGCTGCACTGTGCAGGCGTCACCCTGTACAACCATGTGTTCCTTGTTCTCCCAGCCTCAGTGGCCCAGTGGGCATGGAGACCACCTGTGGACCTGCCGGACCGGGCTCCGTCCCTGCTGGAACTCATTGCTGGAGTAATATGCAACCTCCTGCTGTTTGATTTTCAGTACTTCATCTGGCACCTGCTCCATCACAGGATCCGCTGGTTGTACGTCACTTTCCACGCCATCCATCATAATTACTCATCTCCCTTCGCTCTTGCTACTCAGTGTCTTGGTGGATGGGAGCTGGTCACAGTTGGCTTTTGGACCACCCTGAACCCGGTGATTTTGCAAAGCCATCTTCTCACCACATGGGCCTTCATGGTAACGCACGTCTACGTTTCCATAGAAGATCACTGCGGCTATGATTTCCCCTGGTCCACATCACGTCTGATCCCGTTTGGTATCTACGGAGGGCCAAGCAAGCATGATGTACATCATCAAAAACCCAACACCAACTTTGCACCACATTTCAGCCACTGGGATAAAATATTTGGTACACATGCTGATTTCAGCTTCTCCGCTGCTGTAAAATAATAATAAAAAAGGCTGTTACACTTGTGGTAGAAGATACAGAAAGAGAGCTGTGTTGTTTGTCCAAAATTATCAGGTCATTTAAATATGAAGAGGAGGAAGTTGTGAAGATATCTGCATTTTTCCTTTCACATAAATAGGGGCATGTTATTGTATTGGACTTGGAGAAACAACACAGTCAAAGAGAGTTGTGTCCGAGTTTCCTGTAGCTTTTGTGATAATAAGCAAATGTGTTCAAGCTATCTCAAAGAAATATCATTTGAACTTTATCTAAATAATACTTTAATGCATCCGTCTCCTTGTGTGTGTGTCTGGTTTCCTTGCGCTGAAAGTAATCCTGAACCTTAGATGTGGTTTACATTACATTCTTCCATGTGTAAATAATACATCTTTTCTACTTTTGACCAGTGTCATGTTTCATGTGATCTCATTTCAATTTATTTAATTTCATTTGATTTTGTTGTGTGGAACCCAGAGAGAAAAAAAAATGTTTAATTTCCATATAATCCAATTTGTAATGATAGCAGTGGTTTTCAAATAATCATATTATATGTGTAGATAACAATAAAGTCTACATCTTGATGATTTACTGACCATTGACTAAAAATAAATAAATAAAATCTGGATTTCTAATGTGACACCAGTATGAGTTTTGTATTTTTGAGGTCAATTTACCAGATCAGTAATCCCAGACTGATACTGATACTAAAATGTTTTATGTATGAGGGGAAAGAAGGTAAAAGACAAATAATATACAGTATCCCGTCACTAGATGCCAGCAAAGCTATCCAATCTCAGTTTTTAACTATATTTTTTTTTTAGTATATAACGAGATAACGAAAACATATTGCATACTCAATATTCTGCAAATGTAACCTGTATTATTAAATATATTATTAAATATATTATGTGTGTGTTTGTCCGGGTGAACTGGTTGGTGTTGTTATTCTGGATGCGCTGGTGGCGCTGCGGCCGGCAGAGAGAGAGAGAGAGAGAGGGAGAGAGAGAGACAGAGAGAGAGACAGAGAGAGAGAGAGAGAGAGAGAGAGAGTGTGTTGGGATATGGAGAGTGAGTGCAGGAGCTGATCGGGACATGTCTGAGCTGTAAGAAAACTACGTTAATTTAACTAACACGCAAAGCTTTTTTTTTTTTTTTTTTTTAAAAAAAACCCATGCGTTGAAGATGGGTCAGTGCGGCATCACGTCCTCGAAGACGGTCCTGGTTTTTCTGAACCTGATATTTTGGGTAAGTTTGTGACAGTTTAGAGACGTGCGTCACAGCAACAGCAGCTGCAGCGGCGGCTGCTAGCTAGCTAGCTAGCTTGTTTGCTAGCTAGCTTGTTTGCTAGCTAGCTAGCTAGCTACGTGCCCAGTCAGCTGCCAGGCTAGCCGACCTTTGTTTAGCCAAGAAGGGATTAGTTAGATAGCGTAGTCCATCAGAGATAATGCGTATTTGATTTTTAAATTATATGGTGAAATAATTAACCATGTACAGATCAATTAACTGTAATAACTTTTATCATATTTTAGACGTAAGAAGATGACAGCGTTGCATGCTAAAGTCATACTGTCACTTTTTTTTTTTTTTCATCCCTGGGAGGGAGTAGGTTAACCTCAATCCACCAGACAGCATCATAGCCATGGAGAGCATGAATCAGCTGTAGATGTCGATACTCTTGTTTCACCTAATTACCAACACACAGCCTTTTTTTTTTTTTTTTAAACAGAAATCATAACCATTTTTTTTAATTTGAAGATATCAGTCCAATCCTACACATGCTCGCTACAACAGGAACAAAAACAACACAATAGCTCTTTCACAATCTCATCCGCACAGAGCTAATTATAGATAAATGTTTAATTCATTTCCCATTTAGAGTAACATTATGCCAAAGTACTCAGTCTTCTTGTAAGCTGAAAAACAATGAAATAAAAGGTAATTGCTATTAAAAACAAGATCAAGTGAATTTGAGACATAAAGAAATAGATCTGAATGAGTTGATTAATTATAAAGCATGTCTAGAAAACAGGCACAGATTATGATCATCTCAATAAAATTAAACGTTTTTTTTTATAGTATAGTTAAAATAAATGTAGTCAAAAAAAAAGATGTTTTGGTTTCTGAAAGAACCAGTTCAGTGGTTTACTATTCTCAGGCTGGCATTTATCTTGTTTATGTTAATTGAAGCTGTTTATCTTGTTTAGGGTTAAAAGGTTCCTTAGGTAATTCTTGTAAGATGCAGGTCCAGTCACGTCAGAGGAAATCACACATAGCTATTTAAGCAGTAGCAGAGGAAGTATGAAGTTGCTTTACTCAGAATTACCAGTTTCCAAGTACCAAGTAAAAGTTGTACATTTAAGTTTTAAATAAAGTTTAATAATTTAAAAAAGTTAAGTTAAAAATCAAGTACATAAAATATAAATGTTTAGCCATCTGTTAAGCAAAGTAGTATGTAGGCTACATCTGTTTGTGCATAATTTATGATTATTCCTATTGTGTGTGAAAATTAAATTTGTAAAATACCTAAACCTTTCAAATGAATGTAGTGAAGTAGAAAATATAGTTTTTATTCTCTGAAATATCATGTAATATATATATATATATATATATATATATATATATAAGAACAAATACTTCAGGCTTGTGCTTGAAGTTGTGTACTTCCCACAGTTGAAGACAGAAGGAGGAAATGATAATGAGTGTATGCAGCTGCAGGCATATGCTTTCTCAGTGTTCCTTTGTTCTTGTTGAGGCTGTAATGGTTACTTGACTTCACCCACAGGCCGCCGCTGGCATCCTCTGCTACGTCGGAGCCTATGTCTTCATCACATACGACGACTACGATCATTTCTTTGAAGATGTGTACACTCTCATCCCAGCAGTGATCATCATCGCAGTTGGAGCCCTCCTCTTCATCATTGGGCTCATCGGATGCTGCGCCACAGTGAGAGAAAGCTACTGCGGACTTACAACGGTCGGTAAACCAGCTTGCAAGTTTGGTTTGGCAAAGAAAAGTGATGAATCAAAGAGGGAGATTAAATATTTAAAAATGACATTGGCATCAGGAAACATTAGAATAAAGTCACATTTTAAACCTGATTTTCCAGAAGCTTCCTCGTGTGTCACATTTCACTGAGCACATAACCACAAGGCAAGAATTAATAAGTAGCAGAAGGTTATTTGAACAAAATAGCAAATAAAATGCAGTTTTTATGTATTTGTATGTGCATTTGTTTGTTTTTTTTTAAGTGTCTTGTCTTTATATCTTTGTAAATATCTTTGTATGTGTGTAAATCTGAAATTCAATCCATAGTTTGTGATCATTCTCCTGCTGGTTTTCGTGACTGAAGTGGGAGTGGTGGTTCTCGGATACATTTACAGAGCAAAGGTGAGAAAGTCAAATACACGTCAGAGCTTGTTTGATTTTCTTGGCCTTTGTGTGACTCACTCTTAACACAACAGATCTTTCTGATAATGCTGACCAGAGGACGCTGAACTGCCTGTCACCTACAAATTATCTAATGTTAATATCTTTGGTTTGTTATTAATGTCAGTTTGTGCTGTTTGTGCAAATGTGTAGTCTTACTTCTTTTATGTCTTTGCAGGTTGAAAATGAAGTTAATAGTTCTATCAAGAAAGTGTATGATGAATACAATGGCACAAACAGCAATGCCCAGAGCCGCGCAATTGACTACGTGCAGAGACAGGTGAGAAAAGATATGTCTTTGTTGTTGTTTTATCTGAGTGACCCTTAGCATTGATGCAAGTAGTTGAATTTTATTTTGATCCCTCAATGTCGTCGTGTTTACAGCTTCAGTGCTGCGGGATTCACAATTACTCAGACTGGCAGTACACGCACTGGTACGAAGAATCAAAAAACCACAGCGTACCCATCAGCTGCTGCAAAACTAACACTGGAAGCTGCACCGGGTCTTTAACTCATCCTGAAGATCTCTACCAAGAAGTAAAATTAATTTAAAATCTTAACATTTTCATATTGAAGATTGCTTATCTGCTGATTGCTGATTTGTTCTTTGTTGTCACGTTTGAACATATTGTGTGTGTGTGCGTGTGTTTTCAGGGCTGTGAGGCTCTGGTTGTGAAGAAGCTGAAGGAGATCATGATGTACGTCATCTGGACTGCTCTCACGTTTGCTGCCATCCAGGTATTTAACTTTCATTAAGAAGCCTAGTTCCATATAACATCACCATTTCCAATTGGACCTGGGAAGATAAAGACGTTTTTGTCCCCTTTAAACCACCCGGATCTCACAATTTACTGACCATAAACAACTATTTATTAATACCACTAGTTTGACATGCTTAAAGACACTCATTTAGTGTTGAAGCTAACGGGTAGATGATAAAAGTTAATTAGAATTATGAAAGAAATGTATATAAATGTATATTGTTATTTGCTCTGTTGCCTGTTTTCTTTGATGGGACATTAAGGAACATGTTCTTAATTACCGTTTAGTGAGGTGGATGGTGAGACAAACTTCTGCAGAACTGTCGTCAGTGTTTCACATTTGTCTTACCAACATACTAACTCGAAATAGGTATACAGCTCTGTCTGTCCTGACCAAAAATACCACAAACCACCTATTAGCACCTTGTTTGGCAACCTCATGTAGATGGTATTAACAGGCACTTTGCAAGTTGCTGCCATAAATAGTCCTGCTCAAATGACACATTTTAAACCACAGCTTGTGTGTGTGTGTGTGTGTGTGTGTGTCTTTTTTTTTTTTTATTTTATTTTTTTAATGGATTAAACGTGATATAATATTTTGATTTGATGAGCCGGAGAGTTACTAGATGACTTTTTCCTTCCATCTCACTATTGCTAATATAATATACCATTTCACACAAAGTCACCAAAGGTTCACGACGAAATTCTCGTTAAATTCACCACAGTATTTCAAAACAAAAGCATTAACAAGGTGCCGGTCTGTCTGTCTCTCTCCTAGATGCTGGGGATGCTGTGCGCGTGTGTGGTGTTGTGCCGCAGAAGCAGAGGTCCGACCTACGAGCTTCTTATTACAGGGGGCACCTATGCATAAAAGGGAACATGTCTCTTACCACAACACATACTTTGAGGTTTTTCGGTGTCATTGGTGAGAGCATGAAAATAATCTAATACTACACTAACTTTAACACTTTAACCACACTAAAAAAAGGTATATATCTTACCCTTTTTTCAATAATAAAGATAATAATAAAAGCTTATGACCAAATTCTTTAATGGTCAATGAGAATAAGATGTAGAATGTGGCTTGTTGCTCTGAGGATGGCGTGATGGTTTTAGACATCATTCTCATCAAAGTGAAACACTGTCGGAGACGAACGGAGGAACACGTGGACAGGGTAAACTCCTCATATGTTAGATTGCACTATGTGTATGGCTTTGAAATATTTTATATATTTAAACTTGTCATGTACTTGAATGAAAGAGTGTATAATATCTCCCTGTACCTCCACTACCGCAATTACTACTGCTACTGCTATTCTAATTATACTACTACCATTACAGTCCAGCGTTGGTTAACACCTCATCTTTCACCAGCAGTATTCTGTTAAGATGTTGTAGATGGCACAGCTCATGTCAGTGACACAGCAAAGCTTTTGCGTGCAGACTATGAAACCTAACTGGCTTCGGCTTATCCGATCTTTCACGTTAGGAGTTGTTCTTTGAAATCCCCTTTGGTATTTGGGATATTTCAAATAGTAATAGTGAACACAAGGTTGTTGTTGTTTTTTTTTTGTCCTATAGCCGTTTTGTCTTTGTCGCAACAGTCTAATGAGTAGAGTTTTAGAAGTTGATTTGCTGATTACGTAGGAACGTCAAGACTCAAGAATGTAAATAAAATGTGAGGTGAAAGTTTAAAATTAATCGTGTGTTTGTTTTTTTTTTTTAAATAAAAGTTTCCTATTTAAAAAAAAAAAAAAAAAATACATTTCACATCTTTACACAGAGATTTTATCCCCACTGACAGTCAGGTGTCACGTAAAGAACAAAAGGTGTTGGTCACAAAATTTTGTCTTGACTACATTGTACGTACTGTACTGGGTTTTTTTGTGACCACTGATCAACCGTTGCAAATTGATTCCTCTTTAAATATGTGATACACAACGGTTATGCTGCGCTTCGCCTGCTGCAGAGTAACCGGATGCCGGTGAAGTGAAGACAGCAGGCTGTATCTGTCTCAGCCACATGACCCAAAAACAGAGCTCAGACTGCCTTTTTAGCTGCTTTGTTTCAGTCTATCTGGACTGGTCTTCTCTTCAACAAATAGTCGTGAAGAGAAATAGCAGCGTGCAATGACAAAAAAAAAAAAAAAAACACAAAACAATCGCGTAGAAGTTCAGATATAAAACGTTATAATTTACAACATGAATAAACTTAGTGCAGTGACCTAGTGCAACAAACCAGTTTTCCTTGCAGCTGTCATTGGTATGAGGAGCAGTCAATGCACCAGCAGTAAAGCCTAAAGAAATATAAAATTGTGCTACAGCAATAAATAATTTGTATTTAGAACAACCACTGCCAGTGTTGTAAAACTCCCATGTATAGGATTTCTATGTGATAACAGTGAATCTTCATTGAAAAAGCAAACAAATTATCTCACTCACCTCAAATCTATGAGGTATATTGGCTCACACACATTGGTCTTCTATGCTGCTACCAAAAGATGGTGACAAATTTAGATGACAAAAAAACGTTCACATAGGAGTTTTAAGGATGTACAGAAATATGAACAGGAGACGAAACTAAACTACAAAGGTAATATGAATGACAGGGTCTTAATAAAATATTACATAAAGAAATGTAGTAGTTTAAAGTCCAACAATCAGATGAACTCATTATTTGGTGAGATATGAGCCAGGAACCAATCCTGTGAGGTTGTTTCTTTGCACCATCCACCAACCGTCCGCTCCCTGATCTATGACGATCACAACATCTCCGGCAGAGACAGAGAGCTCATCGTCCCCCTAAACGAGGGCAGAAGCAGATCAGTCAACAGATTATCAACAAGAATGAGAACGATGAGAAGAAAATTAAGTGTTTTGTTAGAAATTAAGAGGAAAAAGATGCTGACCTGAGCCGTGTAGGCATACATGACCTTATACTCCTCAGTGCTCAGCTGCGGCGGCTGAAATCCAGGAATGGAGGCATATACTCCGTCTGATGTTTCTGCTGTAGAGACAGATTTGAAACGTCGCAGATTTAAATCAGCTACTGGTTCAGTTGTTGCGTGGAGCAGTGTGGTACAATTTGCAACTTTCTTATCAGTGACTATCAGTGACAGTCCAACATTATCATAGACCACCACGTGGTGGATCGGTTAAATAAAAGCATAGTGTCCTGCAGTTGTTAATGTACAGGCCTGGTTTCACCCTTTTGAGTCTTTTCAAAAAGTTTGAGGAAGTAACACAAAAAAAAAAAAAAAAAAAATCAGAAGCTGGACTTTTAAGCAATCTATCTATTTATTTTTAGCCATTAATTTCAACATCTCTGCTCGCTTTTTTGAGCATTTCATGTCTCCTGCTTGCTACAATAATGTGGATATACACCGATCCAGTACAAATACAACGATGTTTAGTTTTTGACTGATAATGGTCAGGGAGGAGGTATTAATTAAACTACATCATTGCTGAAGTTGTGTTTTGAACTGGTGTAAAACTGCATTGTCTTGAGAGGTGTCTTTATATTTCTCATGTATGGTATGAGGGTTTTATATATACACACAGACACACATATACTAGTTTCAAATCGAGTCATAACTTTCCCCCAAGTGTTTTTTTTTTTTTTGGCTGTGACTCATGGGTATAAAGAATAATAACTTCACTATGTAACTTGTAGTTGCTCCATGCCCTGTTTTGCAAGGATGGTGTGGCTTCCACAGTCTTATCTGTCATCATTTTGGAAAGAGCACTGTTACTGTTACTTGATTGACTTACCGGTCGGTTGTGCAACTGGCTCATTGATGTTCGTTTTGGAGCTAGTGGAAGAATTTCCCTGCAGGAGATTTGAAAACCTACAAATAACATGGAGATACACAAAACAAATCACGCAATACAATAATCTCTGTTATCTTCTTTATCGTGTCGTGTGGTAATGGCGCTTGAGGAAGTCTCACCTTTTCATAACCCCAACAAACCCAGCGCTGCCATTTCTGTCAGCTGTTCCATCCCCGTTGTAATAATTTTGGTATTCAATCTGAGCTGTAATATAAAAAATAAATAAATCAAAATCAAAAACCAGTGACTAAAGGTGCTGGACTCAATTCAACACGTTTCCAAATGTGCCAAACACTCTGTTTTGGCAGCAGCTGAGAGATAATATTAAAATTTCCAACTTGGGACATATTCAAATCCAAATCAGGAAGGCTGCAGGGCGGGTGCCTACCTGGGGGGGCTGAGCCAGTGCTTTTCATCTCCACAAAGCAGTTGTTGTCTTTAATGACGTCACACTTTTCCAGTGTTTTCCTCACATCCTCGTAACACTGGGAACAGCAGTTACAATGAAAATTCAGTTGCACAGTACACAGTGTGTTTGAATCGTCTGCAGATGTACGACCACAGCTGCAACACCCACCTCATCATCTCTCACATTCTGCATTGATAAATGGTTACAGTGCACCCACAGAGCGTTCCGTAGTACGCTGATGCGGTCCTCTTCCTGCTGTTGAAACATCTGCACGACAACGGCGTGATTATAAAACAATGGAACTCATCTCGAAAAGAAAAAAAAATCATTTTACACTACTTTCACACTATAGCTGTCACTTAACCAAAACTATACAGTGCAACATGTACATTGAAATACAGTGATGCAACTGGCAACTTGTTGCACAACAAATACTTCCATGGCCTTCGAGACATTTTATATGAATTTCTCATGAATATAACCTCTATGTGCAAATTTCAGTTCTCTTTTGTGGTTTGCTTTTTGTTGTTTTATTGTGTGTTCTACTGTGTAGCTACAACCTACACCAGCCCTTACAGGTGTAGAAAAAGTTCCTAAAAACGGTTGTTTCAGTTTTGTTGATGTCAACAGGTGTAGGAGGACTTTTTTTTTGTGGAGTAGTGACTCATTGACAATAATGTTGTAGGAAGTATTCCACATCCTCACTTGCCATTCAAGTTAGTCATTTTTCTTTTTTAATGAATGAAGCTATGATGTGAATTCCCACTTGTGAATTCCCCACACTATAAATCTTGATAAATACCTCGCATGTGCTGATGTGTGTTGATTCCCATTCTTGACGGATCTTGTCAAGGTGTTCCACGTTTGATATGTATTGTTTCTCTTAAAAAAAAAAAAAACAAAAAAACAAATGAAAACATTAATAAAGATTAAAAAGAAAGGAAAATATTACTTTCTACGCTACTCATTGAGTATTTAATATTCCATTTTGAACATCAGGTCACACGCAGAGTCTACAAGTTCATTATGGTGTATTTAATTCATATATCCTGTTCTTGTAAAAGGGAAGTTAGTTACTGTGCAGCTTCACACGTGACTTGCTACTTGTTCTTACCAGCCTCCTCTGCAGCTTCTCTACACTGTTTGGACTTGTTGTTCATCTGAAAAAATCAAAACAAAAGAAACACTTAAATGCAATGCCATGGCAACAGCAAGTCCTGATAATGAGGTTAACTCTGAAACATTAACCACAGACCGTATTATTAATTAATAAATATAAAGTTACATGCGGTGCACGTGTGGTGTGCGTGTCCACAATGTATATATACATTTTCTTGTTTCATGTTTTTTCAATAAATATAATTGAATAAAAATACAAGAAATAATCAAAACTTTAAAAACCTTCGATAAAAGCAGGGAGAGATGAGGATTTTCAGATGGGATGTTAAAAAAATGTTGTAATTTGTTAACTGTTGCTTGACTTGGATGTGTAATGTGTCACTGTGCAGATTTTGACACATCATCTGCTCAAAGCTGTAACGTCTGACTGTGGCTTGAAACTGAAGGTGTGTGCCTACATAAAGAGAATGGAAACTTTAAGCTCATGTGTGTTTCACTGAAGAATGACACGTCTTACGTCCAACAGTGTTAAAAAGTGTCCAAACGTTAGTTAGTTAGTTAGTTAAACATCTGTATCGAGGCATTTATTCCTATCTTTGTTGAATTGACGTCATCGCACCAAACAGCACAGATTTTACCTTCTCGATCTGCTTGGGAGTGGCTGCAGGAGCGTTGCCCAGCTTCTCAGCCGTTTGCTCTGCCTCATCTGCCTCTTTGCAGCGCTGCTCGTAAGATTTTTTAGACTGCGATGGAGTGGAGGGAGGGTGGGTAAAAAGAAAAAAGAAAGAAAAAAAAGCTTATGAAACTATGACACCCATGCTTTGTTCAACTTGAACTCTAAAAAACTCTTGCCAGGAAATAGGTGGTGGTGGTGGTGGTGGTGGGGGTTGTTGCAGAAGGTAGTTTTGGAGGATAAAGGGGATAGCAGGGAAAGAAAGTGCATCAAATAGGAATTCACTTCCTTCTTGTTCTTCTGAGCAGAGACAAATGTAATGCGATGTTTGATCATGAGTCTATCACACTTCACAGCCCGCAAAGTCATCTTTCTCTTCCATGTCATAAATATAGAGCGCATCACTTCTCTACTGTGCCTTTTCACAATAAGGCCAAAGTGAACTATATGAACATTTCCTGATCAAATTATACCTGAGAAGATTAATGCTGTTAACCTCTGCTACAATTCTATAAATATATATATATATATATATATATATATATATATATATATATATATATAAGTGTTTATATATCTATATTCACAGAGGTGTAGACCAAAATAACTGAACATGTAACTTGTATACTAATAAAAGCCACAGCCTGTACATCATGGATCAAATATTTTAAAAAGGTGCAGATGATATCTACATATATTCAAACTTACGTCTATTGTTTTCTTGTAGAGGGAGACTTTTGTTTTCTGGACTTTTTCCATAATGACTTCAAACTGAAAAGGGCAGTGTAATGGAAAAAGAAAGAGAGAGAGAGAAAAAATAAATAAAAAAACAGACATTGTCATCACAAGAAAACCACAATGTAAGAGGGCACTCTTTTTTAGATTTCCTCTGCATGCAAATTTGAAAAAAAAAACAAAAAAAAAAACACTCCTCACACTTACCTTTTTCCTCTGTTCTTTCTGTCTGTCTCTGAACTGCTCCATTCTCTTCACCTCGTCCTTTAGGAGTCCAGAAAGCTGGATGTGCAAGTTTCCTATGTTTTCAATTTCTGCAACAAAAACATATATGTTACAAATCCCCCCCAAAAAAAAACAGATGTGTAAAAAAAAAAATAATGCAAATAGTGCAACACTAAAATAGGAAACACATTGAGCTTACGTGTTTTCATTTCGTCAAAAGATTCTTTCAAAGTGCTGCAAGAAACACAACCAACAGAAAATATCCTTAGAAGATGATACGGTAATTTGGGTGTTCACCACACACACACACACACACACACACACACACCTACCTACCAGATCTCATTTAAACCCCCAGCTTTGCGTGCGATGGTGACCAGGTCTTTGCCATATTTTTCCTCTGCTGTTGCCCTAAAATGGTCGAAATCACAGTCATTTCAGTGAGATCACATTCTAAGGTGGTGCAGTTTAACAGAAGGTAATGAGCTGACCTCATCCTCAGCAGCTCCTCCATGTCTTTGCATGTCCGTCTGCCATCATTAAGCCTCTGAATAATAGTCTCATAGCCAACGTTGCTGATGAAGTCCACTCCCTGGAAGCACAAATATCAAACTAATCTAAACTCTCTTTAAAGCTCAGTGTTTATGCACACGGAATAGGGCACAATATAATATTTTGAAATTAAAGATCGAAATAAGTGAATGAAATATTACTTTTACTTCTTTATTGCTCAGTATTTTTTATAGACCCTATTATGATCACCTTTGATTTAAATAATAAAAACAACATGATTAAATGATGATTAAAGCGTGTTTCCTTTTTCATATAGAGGTGTTGTGGTATCTAATCTAGAATGGAAATTAACATGGTTGATGCTGGGTTCTGAATGGAAAGCTACTGGGTGGGAAAAGTACCTAATGATCCAACTCGTATGAAAGCATTACTTTGCTGAAAGTTGAATGTGGAAATAAAACTATTTGTGGTGGAAAAAAAATCTGATTTTAATGTATAATATTACTGATTTACATTTAACACATGGTTATCTATAACAGGGTTAGGACAAAGAGGAAAAAGGAAGAACACGGTGACCTGAAGGCTCAGCAGAATGGATCCATCTCTCTGACTAACCAGTTTCTGATGCTTATGATTTGCTTATGATGTTAAGTTTTGTTTTGTGTCAGTAACTGGATACTTTGACATTTTAAGTTCTGGTGTGTTCTATTGTCACACACACACACACGTTAACAAGCGGTTATAGCAGATAAGACAAAACCCAAACAGTCGATCAAATGCAAATTAAGTGGACAAGGTTTGTGCGGTTGAGACCATGAGAACATGAGACCCCCTGTTTTTTGATGATCACACTTTGACCATTGCAACAAAACAAAACAATGTTTTTCTTAACTTACTGCATAAACAGTACCTATTCAGTGAGGCACAAAGTGACAAAAACTCAATCACAGTACATAGTAGCAATGGAAGGATACACAAAACCTCATGACTGTGAACAAACTTAAGGCAGCATAAACTTCACACCTCAGTAAAGCAGATGGTCAACATACTCTTCAACTCTGAATAGAACAAAAAAAAATTGTAAGGGATTAGTAACAGCACGCTAACTCACCCAAAAGGCATCTTTAAATTGTAATGTCATCTTGGCAGTGGGTTAAATATAGTTCCCGCTGGAGAATGCTCACTTGAAGTGACTTTATAACGCCCAGAAGCGAAACAGTCTGTTGCTTGATGCAAGTGAAACGGATCATGACACATTCAGGAAACAAACCCGAGAACAGCAACACTCACTCACTAGCTCATTTGATTTAAATGAGGAAGAGCTGCAACATGTCAGCAGTTACAATAACTGGACGGATCCGCATGTCATTTTTGTTTTTTTCTTTTGTCATTTGAAAAACGGCAGCTAACAATTAAACACTGCCACACTTCTTCAATTACACTTTTGCAAATCTTATCACATTTATGTTAAAAATTAACAAGGCTGTTGGTTTAATCACACACACACACAAAAGATGGTTTAGCTGTTCATGTATTTCTATGTAACTGTATTAAACAGAAGTGGTTAAAGTTTATTCTGTGGAACCTTCCCGTTATTTTAGGTATATGTGCATGTAAACAGGGGACGATATGGGCTTTACAATATGCAAATCCAGTGTAACACGGCTGCAGTTTTTCATGCATATAGTTTGCTCACACTTAGTGCCACTGTAGATAGTTTAGCACACATAGTGTTGTGTGTGTTGCAAAATATGTTTCCTGTTATTTTGTCCATGTCATTTACATTTGCACACTGATCACAGACATATAAGGTCATCTCTACCCGGGGGAGTGATGTTAATCTCATGGCTCATGTCAACACACGACAACAACTGGAAATAAACAAAAAGATATCTACATTGGTGAGTAAAATAAAAACAAAACAAAAGAAGGAATTGCTGCAATAAACAAAAAATGGTTATGGTTATAATTCATCATGTGATATGTGCAGCTGTCTGCCATAGTCTGTCACTTCGCTGTTCATGAATGTTTCTTGATTTTTCAGAACTTCAGCCTCCGAGATCTTTCCATCTCCATCACCGTCCATTTCCTTGATGAGATGAAGAGCCTGTTGAGTATGGCAGAGCAAAATGAGAAAGAATCAATGAATCTGATTAATCAAAACTGTGGAGAGGAAGGAAATGATAACTCAGCCACAGCACAGCCAAAAGAGGCCATCCGATGACTCACTCATTTTGTCATTGGTAATATAATTTCACTTGTTATGTGTATCAAATTTAGGTTTACTTCTTCTCTTGCTGATCCATAGCTGTTGGGTGCAACCCAACGAAGCTGCTCCTCTCGATTCAACTTGCTGTCCTTGTCTTGATCGTAAAGGTCCTTAAACCGCACCGTTTCTTCAATCTCCCACTGCGAAGGGGAATCCTCTGATAAAAGAATAAAAATTTTGTGTTAACACCGCACATGTGACATAAGAGCAGAGTGAACCGACAACAAAGATTTTATACCGTGTTTTTAAAATAGTGTCTGTGATCTTACCATCACCTCGGACATCTCCGATAAATTCACTCAGACTGATGAATCCGTCTTTATCTGTGTCGTATTCGCTCAAAACATCTTCAATGGCAAAATCCTAGAAAAACAACAGTTAAATCATTAAACTGCAACATGAAGACTGAGTTAACCATATTAGGTTTTGAATGGTTGTGGAGCTAAATTTGACTTACAGCCATGTGATCCACTTCAGATGGGTGAGTAAAGGCAAGAAACTCTGTCACATTAAGGCCCGGTTTGCCGTCCACATCAGCAAAGTCAAAGCGCCTCCTCTCCTTCAGGTGGAGCTAACGGGGATACGAACATCTGTTGTGATTTTTTTTTTTTTTTGCATAATTTATGATATGGTGTTTATGATGTGATTATTCAAATGATGCCTACTTGTCTGAGAGACTCCTGCTCCGGATCATCCAGAACTTCTTCATCGTCAAAACTAAAAAGCTGATCATGAGTAACTTTGTTGTATTCCTCCCACGTTACGACACCGTCTTTATCTGTGTCAAACTCGGGGAATCGCTCCTCTGCATCATCCAGAGCATATTTTCTGTAAACATGCTGAATCCACAGGGTGAGTTCTTCTAAAAAAACAACAACAAAAGAACAAAACAGTGCAGACTTCGTATGAAGTTGAATCATTTCTGTTGTCTTTTTTTGGGAAACATATACACTTACCCGTACTTAGAAGCTTGTCACCATCTGTGTCGATTTTTTTTATAATTTGCATCATCTTTGTCCTCTGATCTGCTGGGCTGAGTTTCTTGATCTCTTCTGTGTCCTAGATGTAAACAAAATAAGTTGAGTGAAGAGTGAGCAGGTGATCAATGAATGAAGCAAATAAATAAGAATGAAGAATGTGATTAAAAAAAAAAAAAAACCTCATCTCCCAGCAGGATGTTCATGTCATGTTCAGGATTGTGTTGCTGATCGACATAATGATCTTCATGAAGATGCTTG
The DNA here is from genome assembly GCA_016801845.1 of Polydactylus sextarius. NCBI lineage: Eukaryota > Metazoa > Chordata > Actinopteri > Polynemidae > Polydactylus > Polydactylus sextarius. The sequence goes on from CM028921.1 coordinate 7,563,948, forward strand.
TGAGAACTTGAGCCAAGTCCAAACTGAAGTAACAGCAGTATCAGCAATGTGGAGGATGACATCTGTTGAGAAAAACAATTAATTAGTGTTTGTGTTGGCTTCCAACCTTCCAAGGATTTCTAGTAAATTCAAAATTCACTACAAGGTTTTCAGTTTTACGACAGTGAATGTAAATGAGTGACCTAAGTTGAACCAACTCTGAGCAAAACAGAGCGACCTTGTGGTCAACTACTGAAAGTTCAAACAAACTAAAGTTTCAATATGTTGATCTTAAGTCGTCGGATTTTATTATGATAAAACCTGCTAAATCTACAAAAAAGAAAAGAAAAGTCATTAAAATGCCTGTTGTAAATACTGGTGCTCGTTTTGTGTTAATACTGACTGTGAAAGAAGAGAAGAGAATGAGACCGACAGACAAACAAAGAGACCTGAGAACAAAACCACCAGCGTCAGTAAAGTAAATAGACAAAACGCAAACAAACCAAATGTTACAACAACTGTGCCAGGACTGAAAACTATGTAAATAGCAGATGCAGTTATTACCGTGTTAACTTCTTTGCACAAGTGCTGATGCTTGTGTCATTTACTGAAGAGATAAGATTTACTTCCGGTTACTAATTTCAAAATAAAACCCCAAACTTTTACAACTAAAACGGCTCGAGAATAAAACCAACCTACAATCAAGTTGGTGGAAACAAAAACAAATAAAGGAGAAAAGTACAGTGTCCCACATGAGGACAGCATACATTAAACTAATGTTATTTTAAAACAAGACAGTCCAATGCAATAGTCCTGTACTGTGCTATACTAAGAAGTGTTTGCATTATTTTGTCCACCTCATTTGCATCAGTTAGGGTAATAGAAAAATCCCTGTATTTTATAATACTGTAATAATGTTAGCATCATCTACAAAATTTAATTTTAACCTCATATCTTATGAATAATGGATTGATCTAAATACTCTGTACCAAAGTTTTTTTGTTTGTTTGTTTTTTTAAATCACAGCCTATACTTATTCTGTATTTTGTTTTATAACCTATTTATTCCACAATTGTTAATATTACATTTTAACGATGCTTATACTGCTGATCCTGACACATATGTAAATTTCCCTTTGGATGGACAAATAAAGATTATTCTATTCTATCATTTTCATTTATTGGTTTATTATTATTACTGATGGCGCTTTGAAATCTTCTTGGGCCTTACTATTGGAAAATCCTACCTGGGCTAAACTTTTATTAATATTGCAAGATTACACTATTTGATACACTTTAATACACATATATATATATATATATATATATATATATATACACTATGTTTTACTTTTCAATTCTAAGATTCGAATGTTCAGAATTTATTTTGCTTTTATTTTGAAAGCAATATCACTGTTTAAATTCGTTCCGGTCATTTGTCGGTTACTTTACGCAATATGAGAAATCAACCAAACATCCCGCCCGATCGTAATGGTTGCCATGGTAGGCAGGATGAAGTCCCGCCTTATGAAAATCTGTCCCTCCCATTGGCCTACATTATTCTGCATCTGATTGGCTGGCGCGTATGTTGTTTCCATCTTACGCTTCATTCATTGGTCAATACAAACCTCTGTCAAACATGTAAACTCAACCGACATCCTGCTTAGTTAGGTTGTCCTCACTGTCATGTTATTTATCTGGCATGCTTTTCCCATCACCTCTGACAACGACACAACTTTGTCCGTAGACTTTAATTTCGAACCGACTCAACATTGAACATACTTTACGGGCCGATGTCCAAAGACAACCGCCACGATGGACGGCGGCGTGGCGCTGGGCAACACCGTCTCGGCCCAAGAGTTAGCCAAGATGGGGATGGGAGGGAGAGGTCTGGTAGCAACAGCTCCGGCTCTTCTCATGGAGGAGGCAAAAGCAAAAACGCATCCATATCCGCTTTGAAGGTAAGTAATGGTAGTGCTAAATTTAGTCAAGAACATTTAAATTCCGATGCGCTCCAAGCTAGCTAAGAGCTAATTTGGTAGCTAACTGAGAACGGGTTCACCTAGCTAGCTACAGTTGTAGTAGGAAAGCAGCATTTTTAGGTGACCTTACCTTTTGGAGATGTGATGTTGTCTTGTAGTGGCCTCTCTAATCACTTTGTTAAACACATCATATTTTGTCGTTTTTTTTTTTTTCAAACAAAAGATGCTAGTTAACCTTATTAGTAAGATTTGTTAGATGATGCTAGTGAATCCTCAGGCTTTCTGTATAAAAAAAAACTGTCAAAAGTAAGGAGTGACAACAGGAGGAGTGGTATGTAGAATAACACAAGAGCATGAGAGGAAATTTGTATCAGATTGTTATGGTATCCTGTTCTTCAGGTTTGCCTCAACTTCTTGCACAGTTTGTACTATTTGTAGGCACCCAACCCATGTGTTGTCCCCCTCCCAGCAGTATATGAATCACTGAATCTAGACCAATCAGATCCAGAGCATCATTCGGTGGCTAATGCATGGTCAGACATGTGTTATAAGCACACATTGCCTCTTTGGAGCCTGCAGCTACACTCTCTCTCATCACTGGCAAATAAGGGGGCAGAGCAGTAGGCCTGCTGTGTGCACATGACTGCGCAGTGTTGTGGCAGAAGAGAGAGAGACTCGCAGAGAGAGAAAGAGAGAGTGGGGGCTCCAATGCAGAGCAGAGGAGAGAAGCTGTAAATATAGGAAGCTGCATGCATGCAGAGAGCAGGAGAGTGTGGAAAAGGCAGATAGACAGTAGCAGCAGGCGGTGAGGTGGGCCTAAGAAGTGGCTGTTAACTCAGCAGAGAGCTGAAGGCTCAGGCTGGATTACAGGGAGAACAGTCAAAGTGAAAAGGCAGAGCTTCTTGGGGCTACTGAGCACTTGTCTCTCTCTCAGTCGCTTCTGGGAGAGGAGTTGACACAGCTGGGCAAGTTGCTATAGCAGTGTGGACTACACAGTAGGATTCTATTTTGGTCCCAACGCCGTCAGATGACGATGTCACCTTGCACAAGTGGCAGTGCTGGTGAGGGGGAACAGGTTGTCTGAAGTGGGCTGCAAAAGTATGTCCGGGCTGGATCAGGACGAAGAACCTGCTTACAGACTGTACTTCTACTCTGTATGTATCCTCTAATGTTTTGATTTTTTTCCCTCTCTCTCTCTGTTCTGTTCTAACCAGCCTGTCACTCTCACCCACTGTCTTACTGCTTGCATCTGTTTATAGACCATGCCAAAAGGGAAACCTTACACTAGCCCCTTACTCAGCACAGTCTAGAAAATAAACGCTCCCTCTCTGGTGCATGGGGGGAACGATCATCCGGCCAGAAAATACAGCACAAGTTGTGCTTCACAATGTATCTTTATTCTTCTACCGTGCAACCCAGGAGACAGCTTGTTTGCAGCTGATTAAGTGGATCAAGAGAATGTTGCTGTAAGCCTTTTTTTTGTCCCCCCCCTTCCTCACGTTGCTGCACTCAGTTAGCCATCAGTTGTAGGAGTAAGTAGGGTATTCTCACAACCCTCATCTGTCATCCTATGGCTGCCAAGCCGAGGAAATACAGAGTAAATATTTACACTCTGTAGATGGGAGATGGTGCATTGATGCCGGCCTACCTCACTCATTCTTATTCATTTTAGCAGGACCTGTGTTTGATGTTCTTTTTATCCCTTTGTGTCTTTTCTCCACGGCAGAATAAAAGTCCAGGCCACTCAACATGTAAAGAATTTTGCTCACCAAAAGTAGGTCAGCTGGATATCTCCCTTGGGGACATTAAATACTATCAGACCAATACATGCATGCCGCTTCTACATATGAGCCATGCTCACATAGTCTTGAAGGAGAGTCAGAAAAGATTGCTGTTATTGTTACATAAACATAAGGTTGATTAGAAGTTGCTTCTCCATCCCTCCTCTCTTTAATCGCAAGTGTCGCAGAGGAATAATTTCGCTGTAGGTTTCTTGTCTGAACAGTGGTTCTGGTGAGAGACAGCCAGGAAAAGAGAGAACGGTTTGTTCCATGACTCATTTTCTATTAACAGGAGAACTGGCTCTAGATTTTTTTGTGTTGGTTTCAGGTAGCGATGTATTACGAATGTGAAACCACATCTTGCAGTTTTTTTTTTTTTTTAACAAAATGGCAAAGTTTTGGGTCTGGATTTTAGTCACCGCCAGATTTAATCGTTAAAGAACAGCAGTACTAGTGATGCAGGTCATGCTGCTAGAAGAGAGAGAACACAGGGAATGGAAGATCCACAGTGATAAGCCTCAGCTTCTCTGTTGTGTAACCAGATTGCCAGAAGTCAGAATATTTTGTGATGTAAGGTTATGCAGACAAATGATGCCAAAGATTTTTTTTTTTTTTTTTTTTTTTGGGGGGGGTTGTCTTTGCCATTGCATAGTCAAATGGAGTCATTAGTGTTTTTTTTTTTGTTTTTTTTTGCTTATTTCTGGTATTTAATTTATGTATTAATGTATGAGCCATTTTGTCAAACTGTTGTGTGACACCAAGTTTCTCTGTGAGATGCAGGAAACACATTTGTTGACGATGCGTGATAAATGATTTTTGCCGCATTTATTTTGTTTCACGGTATCCTGCTTTACCCGGGGTTAAAGTCAAGTCCACTCATGCATATTCAATGTGTAGGTCAACCGTGATGCACGCTGGGAAAAATAAGCGGGCACAGAGCGTCTTGTCACAGTCAGCCACAGTTTCCGTCTCACACGTACGATGTTTCTTGTGTCATTGTGGCTTCAACCCTGGTTCACAACTTCAACTTCACAACTTGAGTTGGACGGATGAGTAAAACAGCACATTTCCATGTTCTCTTCTTGTTTTTTTATGAAGCAGCTGATTATTATGGTTTAACACTTTTTTTTTTTAACAGCAGCTGAGGAGGAAAAAAAGGTTTGAGTTTGTGTGAAGCGTTGAGATAGGAGTAGCATCACTATTTACGCCACTCATGCTTGACTTTATTTGAATTAGATTTGTTAAATGTACTATGTGCCCTTTGTTACACTCCATTTTATGTCAGTGTTTTGGATGTAACCATAGCAACAATACTTGTGCTTTAAAAGGCTGTGTTACTGGTGCAACACTTGTGTTGCACCAGGAATTGGGCTTTTTCATATTGTCTACAAATCTCTCTGCAGACTCCACAGAGGCCTTTGTTTCTATTGAAAACAAAGGTTGTCAACCGAGTCATTTCTTCAAACACAATCAGAAAGATGAAAACCTGGTTTATAGCTGTTCTGTGTGTGTTCAGCGTGAAAAATCAAGGTCATAGTTGACTGTTTTGAATCCTCTGCAAGTTACTACTTCTAATGGAAAGTATTGTTCAATAACTGCTAAATAATTAGAACCAAAAAGTGCATGATGTTAGGACAACATGCAATACCCTAACTACATGGTGTTAAGTATAACTTACAGAGTACTTGCGTTTTTATGATGCCATCTTGTAACCAGAATATGTTTTATATGGAAATATGATGTATTTCCAATTTCTTCATTTATATTTTCCTACAATCAGTTAGGCTCCGTCTGATTGGCCAGATGATGTTGATGTGCTTAGCCTGAATGCATAGTACATGGGAATATACCATGTGCTATTATCACAGCTCAAGAAATCTTTCTTATGATATGTGTGCAGCACACATTGATATCACAACAGCGATAAATCACGTAATACAGTAATAAATATTTGTTGTGTACAACCACATCCTTACTTATGGAAAAAAAACCAGCTTGAACTATGATTGCTTCTGTTATTAGACACAAAATGATGACTCAGAGAGAGAGTTAGAAACAAAGCAGTATGTAATAACAAAGGTGGTAAGATGCTACCCTGATGACATAATAAAAACTGTTCATTGCAATTTGTTTTGAAAGAACAATAGCAATTGGGGAATCTCCCAACACTCAGTCAGCCAACCAATGGTGTAATTTCAGTCCTGTCATGTGGCGTTTGGCTGACCACTGATGTAACTTGATCACTCACTCAGTTAGTCAGTCGGTGACAGACATTCGGGTTTATGGGGGCTTGCCCTGCTGTCGCGGTCTGGCCAAACAGGTGGACACTGTAGTTTTTAGCAAATATTTCAAACAAAATGTAATGGTGTGTTTGTTGAGAACTGTTCTCAGCAGTCAGCGGTTGATTTGGTGCACCAGTAAATATTCACTGCAAAAAGTTTATGTGGCATCGACTCACGATAAACAATATTAAGCCGGAAGAAGGACTTGCATCAACTCTCTGACTCAGTGAATTAATATTTTGTTGGTAGCAACAGAACTCTATGGGCAGAGAGGAATAAATTATGTTACATCAGGTTTTGCTACACAATTGATAGAAGTTTAAATATATATGACAATTTCATTATTTGTTTTTTTGGTATTTTCATGTTTTTTTTTGACAGTAATAACAGTATAAATCATGACCAGATGTAGCTATTAAATCAACCAAAAGACAAGTTTAGAATTTGACTCTTTCTCTCTTGATGTGTGTGGCATTATAATGTATTCCAGCATGTTACAACATAGAAAAATAATAGACTTTAAGGATAAAATAGCCTCAGGTTTCTGTACATGACTCCACTAAAGCCAGGGAACTTAATGAATGTCAATGTCTGTGTCTCCTGCAGGCGTCTTTTCAGCGCTCCAACAGCCATGACAAAGTGCGGAAGATAGTTGCAGAAGAGGGCCGTGCTGCTAGAAACCTCATCGCCTGGAGCGTACCTCTAGAGAACAAAGAGGAGGAAGGTAGGCACCTGCTTTCAGAGCCAACTCTCTGTGCTGTGCTATTATTCTGGTGCATAGCAGGATGAATGTTGAAACATGTGACGGACATTTTTTTATTATTTAACTCTTCATTGTCTAGTAGCAGGTGTTTCAGCTGATGTTTACTTTTGGTTTTCCTCACATAATATGTGGTCAGTGGAGGATGTTTAATTCATGTGTCTGGACAACTCTGATGACCACGGTCCTTGAACTTACTCGCAGATAGCAATGGTAGTTGTAATACAATATCAGCTAGAACACGGTGCTCATTTCATTTCATAGCTAAACTGATAAATCATTCTTTGCAGCAAAAGCATAAAACCAGTTCATGACCCACTTTTATGTAGAATATAAAGCTCTTGTTGCCATGGGTTAATTTGGGTCACGGCGTTTTGTCAAAAGGTTGTTATGCAACAGACTTTAATGGAAGACTTTAAGGAAAAACACTGGAAGACTCTCAACTTCATGCACCTTCCACATTTTGCAACCATTTAATCAACCATTTATTTTCAGGACTCCATGTTTTTGTCTCATCCACCTCTGTTATTGTACATTTGTGACATTTGAAGTAATCAATAGCCAAAAAAACAAATGACTACAAATAGTTTAATAGAAAACTACCAAAGAAGCATGTTGATTTTTAACTTAAAGCTCAGATTGTTTATTTCACCTTTGATTGCCTGTAATCTTCTCCCCCCGCCCCCACCCCCCACCCCTCTCTTTTAAAATAGCAAAGTCCAAAAACAACCCTAGCAGTGGCCCCAGGGCTCAGAGAATCAACAGTGGTCAACAAAGGAATAAAAAACAGGTTTGTGTGTTTTCTTTTCCCACTAGAGGGCACTGTCCACCAAGCTAACTCACTCACTGAAGTGACTCTGAGATGTTTATCTTGCTGTTGCTCACTTGCTGTTGTTACAAAAATGTGTGAGAGGGTTTGTAGAAAAACTATGTTCCCGTAGAAAAAGGAGTAAAAGCAGAACAGTGGTTGTAGTGGTATGTGAAGTACTTAAATGTTCCTTCACTGCACTCAACCAGAATCCATCAGGAGTCTGATCTTTGAACTAAATTTTCCATCCATAACCTTGTGTCCATTAGTTCTCCTTGTGTAAAGGTTTGCAGTAATATATATATATATATATATATATATATATATATATATATATATATATATATATATATATATATATATGTGTATATGTATGTATGCAGAAGGATATAATGTGGTTGAATGTTAGACTGTATAAAGAGAGAAAGCAGTGTTAAACGCTAACTGTGCTACTAAAATGCTAATTCATTCTTTCTTTTCTTTTTTTTACTGATTCTTTCTTTTTTATCATTTAAGATTTCCCGACACACTCCAGTTGAAACCACAGGCTTATGTGTGGTATTAACAAAGAGTTATGATATGTTTACGCAGTTAGTAATAGCGGCACTTCTCAGCCAACAGGAAAAAAAAAATGCTGCGGCTGTGATTTACATAAAACTGTAATATATTTGTCGTTGGTACCATAATGCTTGGTTTGTGCTTCGTCTCCACAGAATGCTGGTGTGGAAAGCAAAGGCACAGCCGCCACCTTATTGGACAAGGGTACGGAAAAGAGCCCCACCAAATCCAGACAGCCCCGCAAGGTGGACCTACGCGCCCGCTACTGGGCGTTCCTCTTCGACAACTTGCGTCGAGCCGTGGATGAAATTTACGTCACGTGTGAATCTGATCAGAGCGTTGTAGAATGCAAGGTTAGTTTTTTTTTTTTTTTCTTTTGTTTATTTGTTTTACTCGAGTAGAAAAGGAAATTCAAGTTTCAGCATCACTTGGCTTCGAGGTCTGACCTATCCAAACAGGAATTCCTTATTTGTGGATACTTAAAATGTTCCATGAACACTAGAGGGGGGCATTGAGATCAGAATGAAATTTCTCCCTCGCTGCTCACATTCCTCCTGATTTCTGCTTTATGTCAGAGGGGCTCTCTGAAGGCTTGCTGGCAAGAGAATTATCACAGGACTGTCGGGCCTGGCTGACTGGACTGAATATTGATGACAGATTGTAAACAGTATTGTTTATACACTGTTTGTTGTGAGACATTTTGTTGAAATGGTGCTCAGCCATTTTGGCTCCTTTTTTAGTCTACACAGTGGACATGAAATTAACCACAAATTGGAACTGATTCTTTTTGTGTGAATCATGTGTTTTGTTTCGCCGCAGTCTTAAGGTGACACTACCGTCGTCTGCTCTGAGGGGGGCGGTACGCTGGCGTGATACGCCCGGCCTCTGTGTTTTTTTTTTTTATTGATCCTTCTGCCATGCAGCATTATGCTGAGCATGGTTCTGGTGACGGTCTGCGGTCAGTACCGTTAGCCCAGTTCCCTGTGGTGTGGTCAGCTTGCTGTCAGTGCCACAGTGCAGCTCCCTGTGGTGTGATCAGCACTGTGTCATTTGGCCTCTGTCAAACATCTGCTAGGAGTTTTTTTTTTTTTTTTTTTTTCATTCCTTATACCACCACCATAAACTGTGCCCTGTGTTGTCTAATGGCTATGGAACTGGGCGCTGTTCATAATCTCCCAACCCACCCAGCTTGGTCTTAATGGACATTGATAGATGATGGAGTCATTTGGAAGGGGAAGCAGAGTGCTCTGATAGCCCCCTGCCACAATCCCCCAGTGTAACTGTGGGCAGTCAGACTTGTGTGCTCAGCTAAGAATTTTCCACCTTAAAACAAACGCACATAAACATTATCAGGAAGCAAAAGCCATTTCCCTGCCAAGGCTATGTTACTGTAATGCTTTATATCATTGTGAATGAGAATCTTAGAGCTGATCTAATATAATATGTTTTCCCACTTGGAGGGAAATTGTTCTGATGAATCATCAACAGAATGATTCATGTATGCTTATTAATAACAGCAACACCTCTTTACCCCGGGGCCCTCAGGCCTAATTAGCTCCCATCAGTTGTTCTTTTATCCCGTCACCTGATTTATTAAAAAAAAAAAAAAAAAAAAAAGACTCAGTGTTCCTGTTTGTTTGAAGTCTGTTTAAAGTAAGTGAAACCGAAACTATTTTGGTTTTAAAACAAAAAATGATAAAACAAAGTGTTAATTATTAACTCGAGGTCAGTAACTTTGACCTAGGCCGTACCTGTTCATTCTTGTTTCAGCACAAGGACCACAAGCTTTTACTGCCCATCCTATTTTATGGTAATGCCTTTAGAAGGTTAAACATTTTGTCATTCCTCATGAAATGTTATGTGAGGGTTGTATTAAGGTAAGTGTGCCGGTTAACATGCTGAAAGCCACTTTATGGTGCCTTCACTCACTGTTGGTTTATCTGTCAGAGGGAACAGCAAACCTCTCTCCGTCTCGGCCTTCATTACCAAATGAACGCCGAGGCCATGGCGGTGGTCTCCGCCTGTTAACCAGCTCTAATCAGCAGACCTGCTGCTGGACACATCTTTCACTAGCCTGACTTGTCTATTAACTAAAAGCACTGTGAAGCTTTACTCTCAATTACCACTCCCTTCACGCTCCCCATCAATCAACTATGTCTGTTTCATTAGAGCTCTGGGAAAAAAAAAAAAAAAAAAAAGCTCCACACGGCTCACCACCTCTGTATAACCGACACTGTGCGCCTCTCCGAGTGCAGATAATAGACATTTGCTGTTTGGAATTTGCCCTCTATGTTCTCCCTCAAAACTTTTCAATCAAGTGTTTGTCTTTGCACATGAACATGTGTTTTCATCCACACTCATGATCACTGTCAGTTTTTGACCTCGCTTGTGTGGCAGATTTCGGTTCCCAACAAGTATTTGAAATGATGCTTATTGATTTAAGTTTTTTTTTTCTTTTTTAAAGTGTGTGTGTTTTTTTTTTTTTCCTGCGTGTTTTATATTTATGGTTTTGTTTTGTCAAACTGATCCCAGATATTTAACCACACAGACAGGCTCAAAGTAGCAAATACTAAAAAACAGATATATTGCATTTATGCTCATTGCTTAGGTTACACAATATTAAAAAAAAAAACCCATACAAAATCTATGAAAAACATGGTTACACTTTGGTCAGGTTTTATTTTCTGGTTCGAGTTTATTGTTGTTTTTCAGGTTTATGAAAACAAAATTTGTTGCATTTTACATTTTTATTATCCCACAAATATTTTCAAGTGACATGCTGCACGCAATTTTTTTGTCTTATTTTCAAACCCACTGTACCTCTCCAGCGGCCTGTCCACTCTTTTCCCACATTTGTGTTTCTAATGTGCTGTGTAATCACTCTCCTGTTGTAACTTGTCTTTAGGAAGTTTTGATGATGCTGAACAACTACGTACGGGATTTCAAAGCTCTCATAGATTGGATCCAGCTCCAGGAGAAGTTTGAAAAAACAGATGCCCAGAACAGGTGCTCTTCAGTTTTTCTTTCTCACTGTCTTTCTTTTCTTTTGTCTCTCACTTACTCTCATTCACTCCCCCATTTTGAATTGTTCCCTGAGGTGAAACTGGAAGTGCCGATGTCTGGTCCCTGGCTTTGAGTCACAAACAGAGTGGATCAATAGCCTTGGCTTTAATTCAAAGAGATCCATGAGTTTATTGGCTTCTCTTTAACACAGTGACCACTGCAACCGTAAATTGACTAAGAAATGAAATTCCCACTGCCGCCTCCCAATTTGTTCATTTAAAGCATACTGTTAATCAATAAGACAACCTGAAACTTTTACATGCTCCATTTATCGCACAAGCTGGCTGCAAGTGAATCAGCCCTTTTGAGCGAGTTGCCAAAGTGTGTGAGCCAAGCCTGCGCGTGTGTTTTGGCAACTAGGAAATTGTAATAAGTTAGTTAAAAAATACTCGCCACTTCACTTTGTTCAGGCCTACGTCTTTAGCCTGGGAGGTGAGGAAGATGTCTCCAGGACGCCATGTGGTGCCAAGTCCCTCTGCAGAGAGAATGGTTCCGTCTCCGGGTGCACGCCGCGCCCTCAACTTTGGGTAAAGTCACACTTTTGTCTTTTGTGCAGTCATACGTTAGGTACATTTTTATTTTCCAGAGAACCAACTGAAACTTTTATTTGATTAGCATTGTATCATAAGGCATCCTGTTATTAACCAATCCATATTTGTTATGATGCTCTACGCTTGTTTTTCAAGGGCTCAGAAAATGGAAACTACGTTATCTAGCAATTCGGCCATTGATTGCTGATGGCGAAGCATTTGTTTAATGTAATTTGTTGAGTCTCCCACTCCTCAGCTGTATAATCAGTGGAGGTGTAGATGAAAGTGTCAGTTAAAGACTGCTGAAGCATCGGTTCAATATTTGCACTGCTCTGTAATCGGATGCTGCAGGAAATGGATATTGATCATGACGGAGGCCTGTTGCCCAATACAGTTCCATGCTATCTCTGAATGTAGAGAGCGTAGGGGGGTGGGGTGTGGGGAGGTGGGGGTGAGGTAGACGCTGTCCACAGACAGCTGAGTTTTCCTACACAGGCAGCACAGTAGGAGCTGCTCACAGACAAGACTAATAAAGTGGAAAATCCTACCTGTTGGGAGGAAAGGCCTCATTTTATCAGTGTGTATGTGTGTTTTGTTGTAGCGGTCCTCCACCTACACTGGCTGCAGCCCGACTCTCCCACACAGGCCCGAGCTGGGCAGACAGAGTGAAGTGTACTCAGTCCGTCTCTAGCTCCAGTCAACCGATCACATCTCCGGTAGAAAAACCTGGTAAGAAATGCTCAAACGTCAGATTTTACACAAAGACAATGTGGTTTCTTCTAACGCAGAACGCAGTCATGTATCTTCTTCATGATTCATTGATTGTCTCATGTATTTCCCAGGTAAAAAGGATGCTGAGGGTTGGGAGACAGTCCAGCGAGGACGCACTGCCAAGCCTCGCTCCGCCACGTTAGTCGCTAATGTCAGCCCTGCCGTGGCTCGTGTTGCCCCAAAGCCGCCAACCGCCAACACCAACGCTAACGCCAACGCCAAGTGTAACGAGTGTCATCAACCGCCAAAAGAAGAGCAACAAATCCAACCCGAGTCTCCCCCAGACAAGGACTCAACACAGATAGAAACTGAGCAGCCAGTCCCTGTGGAGCCTGACGCCCCGGAGGAGATTGAAAGTCCAGAAAACGGGCACATGATGGAGGTACTGAGGTTCAGTGCCTTGTGACGTCTCTCTCCCCGAACAGTCCCTGGTTATCAATTATTCACGAGGAGCAGAGTAACCGTAGACCATTTTATCGGCCACATTTGTTTTTGTTTTGTGCTCCATGGTATTCATAGACACTGTCCAGACAGGCATATCAGTTTTAAGGCGATTGATTGTACACTGACATTTCAGAGGTAGAAAAAAACATTTTCGCTCTCGTGAAATAAATACTGTGTCAGTGCTTCAAGACACACTTGGTAAGGAGTGTGTTAGAGCCACTGGTTAGTTTTAAAAAAACAAATCAGTATTTTTAATCTGTGTGCTTATTTTGATCATATTTGGGTGTTTTAGGGCATGTCAGTACCAAGCCTCCCTGCATGATTTGTGGTTTAAGCTGTGTGTTGATTGTTCTGATTTGATTATTTATTCAGTTTTGTTATTGCTCTCATGAACTGCTCGTAATATGCATGTCTTTAATTGAGTTTGCGTGTGTTTGTGTGTGTGTGTGACTGTCGGTGCAGCCCCCAGCAGAGAGTGTACAAGACTCAGGGCAGTGTGTCGACGCACCGTGTGAAGACGCGCCTCCCCCCATAGCAGCTCATACACCTTCCCAAGCCCCAGAGCCCACCCCATCCTCAGCCACAGTCCCACCAACAGACATTACGTTATCAGTCCCAGTCTCTGCTTTGGCCCGCTCCTCATCCCCAGATCCACCCCAGACGGATGGGCTTGATGCAGTTTTGGTCATGGGGGACAGTGGGGCTGAGGGGGGCGCGTCACAGGGCATGGCCACATCTGCTCCAGGACAGGCTGAGACTCCCATGGCAGCGGTGAAACTGGAGAGTGTGCTGGACCCCACAGAGCTTTCTACTGTGAGTGCTGAGAGATGGAGGAGCAGAGGGAGGGGAGGGCAGGGGGCCAGGGATCCCCAAGGGTCTTTCACCGCCTAAACAAAGTCAATCTTAAGAAACTGCCAGACCAAATGTTCAGGCAAGACTGCATAGCTGTGGAGTGTTGTTATAGCACCGTTCACTGTGAAGAATAGCTGTGAGTAGATGGCTTTTGTACTCAAACAAGTGCTCCCAGGGTGTTGCCCAAAAATAATCTCTCAACTTGTTTTAGTTATTTTGGCCACTTTTAACAATTCTGTTTGGGGGGAAAAAAAGCTTCCACACCAGGACTGAGTTTTACAGTCTGTGTTCAACTGTGTCAAACCTTTGGCGAACGATGTCCACCCACATCAGGTGTAGCGTCATACACTAATCAAAGCTGTCTACACCTCTAAAAGCCGATTTATACTTCTGTATGGAATGGAAACTGTAGGTACAGCCTAACCACAAACCCGACATTATAACTTGGAATGTGTCTCCATAGAAATGTAATTACATGTTATAGCGATGCAGACCACAACAACTGTATTTGATCCACTCGGTAGCATGTCTCACACAGCGTAGGCTTCAATATAATAATCTGTGAGTCCTTACTTTGCATAAACTTCCAAAAATGTGTAAAAAGTTTCACAAAAAAAAAAAACAGCAGTTGCCTCCTTCCACCATCTCTTCATCCTCACAGTAAATGTGCCCTGCATGACTATTGAATGCTCCTCACTTGTGATTCTTGTGATGATTGTGTACATACTGTGATTGGGCTTGATTTCGGTGTTCCCCTCGATCTTTGAATCGTCCACTGGAGTTCGATTCAGACCAACAGCACAGAAACTAAAACACAAAAACTTTCTTCTATTCAATTAGGAATTATTTTATGAGTTCTCTATTTAAAGTACTGAATAATGCATAATTGCATATTTTATCAACCTAATTTCCTCACACGAAGGAGTAAAATAGTAGAAACAAATATTCTGTTTGGATTGTCTTAGATTGCTTTAGATTAACAGGGATTTTCTGTTTCTCTGGCGACTCGGTGTATGTTGGTTTGAACAACACAATATCATAATAGAAGTGTGAAATGTGTGTGTGAGGTAGTATTTGTGCCATATGTTCAGCCGCAGTCAATGGCAGAGGTCCTGGCCAAGAAAGAGGAGCTCGCCGACCGACTGGAAAAGGCCAACGAGGAGGCCATCGCCAGCGCCATCGCTGAGGAAGAGCAGCTGACCAGAGAGATTCAGGCCGAAAACAACGACCTGGAGACTGACAACGAGAGTGATTTCTCTGTGAGATTCAGTCATTTATATTGGAAATGTCTGGCACTGACTTTGTTTGCAAACGAGTTAAAGTTCTGATTTAGATGGTTTTTTTTTTTCTAACTTGTCTGTATATTGTATGTATATTAAACACAGCTCTTTCTTACAGGCTGGCATTGGCAACGGAGGATGTGGAATCAATATAGATTGGAGTGACATGTTGGCAGATTATGATGGTATGAATGTCAACATCATAATTAACATAGATCTTTTTTTTTTTTTAAATTGCAAACTTTATATTTATATGGATAAATTTCCTGCCCATCTTACCTGCAGCCCGGGAGGCGTGGCGTCAGAGTACGTCATGGGGAGACATAGTGGAAGAGGAACCTGCCCGACCTCCTGGACATGGGATCCACATGCATGAGAAACTGTCCTCACCATCACGCAAAAGGTGCAAAAACATTCAAATGTTTTGCTTTTTTTTTTTTGCCTACTGAATTTATATCTTGACAAACACTCTACACCGTGCAATCGACTGCTCGACTTGTTCAGTTCCTCCCTGAACAACAACAGTCTTACTTCATTTGCAATCCTCTCATCTTAATTTGACAAAGGATTTAACTCAGCAGCCTGCGAGTCAAAGAACCACTTACTGTATCTGACCTCTCTTTGTTTTAAAGCTTACCACCCAGAGAGTCTACCAAGGGCCGTGGAGCCTATCGTTGTCTATGTCTGTTTTATGCATTGTTGATAAGGACGCAGAAAGAGACAAATGATTTGTTACCATGTTTCTGACAGAACCATTGCAGAGTCAAAGAAGAAACATGAGGAGAAACAGCTGAAGGCGCAGCAGCTGAGGGACAAACTCCGAGAGGAAAAGACGCTCAAACTCCAGAAGCTCTTGGAGAGGGTGAGTAAGCTGTGCCGAGTTGACGGAAAGCACCCTAAAGAAACTCCATGCAAGCTAAGGCCAGCCTGGCTCACAACGAGAGGTTCTGTCAGCACACTGCCTGATAGAATCACTAAATATTATAACCCCCTCCAGTCGCATCCAGGCCAGCTGGCCGCAGACAGTCGTGAGAGAGACCCCCTAGCCAAAATCAACAGCCTTTCATGAAGTTTGTTTTTGTTCTCCAGGCCATAGTGAGATGAGTGAGTCCTAGAATAAATCAGGATTAACCACATAAATGCATGAAGTGGTGTATATTCACATTAATCCCTACAGGGACGCACTGGAGAGGGTAGCAACTCGTAGATCAAGAATGCATTGTCTGTGCTTTCCTGGAGAATGTACTGTACTTTTTTTTTTTTTTTTTTTTAACACACAAGTTTTCCACTTTCCACTTTCTACAGGAGAAGGAGGTGAGGAAATGGAAGGAGGAATTGTTGGAGCAACGTCGGAGAATGATGGAGGAAAAGCTGCTACATGCGGAGTTTAAGCGAGAGCTGCAGCTTCAAGCGATCGTGAAGAAGGCTCAAGAAGAAGAGGCAAAGGTATAAGAGGCGATCACTGGAAAATGAATAATATTAATTGTGTAAAAGATTAAATGAGTGGGTATTACATTCACACACACATAAATGTGAAAACCAAAGTATTGCTCTTGTTTTTTTTTTATAAACCTATTTCATAGCCAGCCAAAATGTTTTTGTAACTTGTATGTGTCTATATTCTATGTGTCTGTACAGGTGAATGAAATTGCATTCATTAACACTCTTGAAGCCCAAAACAAGAGACATGACGCCCTGGCAAAGTTAAATGAGTATGAGCAGCGCCTCAATGAGCTGCAGGAGGAGAGACAAAGGAGACAGGAGGAGAAGCAGGCCAGAGATGAGGCTGTGCAGGTGATGCAAAAAAAAAAAAAAACACTTGTCAATTTATATTAGATTTTTCCATTCATAAGTTTCACGTTTCATCCATTCGCCCATACATCCATAGGAACGTAAGCGTGTCCTGGAAGCAGAGCGGCAGGCGAGAGTGGAAGAGTTGCTGATGAGGAGAAAAGAGCAGGAGGCTCGTATTGAACAACAGAGGCAGGAAAAAGAGAAGGCTAGAGAAGATGCGGCGCGGGAAAGGGCCAGGTTTGTAGTCCCCAAAATCACACAGATCAGTGACAACATTGTGTTCAGATGCCCAATTATCTCACGTCGCTTGTGTTTTTCTTATCTGTAGAGACCGAGAGGAGCGGCTAGCTGCTCTCAGTGCTGCTCAACAGGAAGCCATGGAGGAGCTGCAGAAGAAAATTCAGATGAAGGTAAGTCTATACGATGCTACCTTGTCCCTCTAATGGACACCATGCAACCATCCTCATTTCCCATATGACCCCTGGTTTCTGGTTTCTTCTATAGCATGACGAGAGCAGCCGAAGGCATATGGAGCAAATTGAGCAGAGGAAAGAGAAGGCTGCTGAGCTCAGCAGTGGTCGACATGCAAACACAGACTACGCTCCCAAACTGACGCCATATGAGCTCAAGAAACAGTGCTCTCTATGTGGTGTCGTGGTATGTTCAGTTTTGTCCCATCGGTTTTTGGATTCACGTCCATTGGTGCCTTTGATGTGTATTCACTGTATTGGAAACTATGGCTTCCATGGCTTCCATAATTGCTGTGAAAAGGGATGTTAAAAAGTCCTCATCACTTTAAAATGAGCTTAGATTGTCCTTCAACCCTTCGTTTAGTTATTAACTCCTCTGCATGTATAAATGCACCATTTGGTACACATGTATGCGGGGAAAAGAAAATGACAGTTACATCAGAACAGCTTTGGACAACTCCTCTGTGTTGTTTGGCAGCTGCGTGTACATAAAAACGGCTGAGAGGAAGGTGATTCAGAGGATTTTTGGAAAAGGTTACATTTAAATAAGGATTTAACTGCATTCATTATACATGAACTCTCAAAACAGAGATTTACGACTCAGCGTGATTATGCTTTTTCAAGTGTCGGGGAACAAATCCAACAAGCAGACGCATTTATCTCTGACAGACCGGCTGTCACGGTAACAAGGGTGGGACACCTTGAGTCCTCAAACCCAGTATCAGATAAAGAGCAGGGTTTGGGGGGTGAATGAGGGAAATCTTGTTAAAACGTTAGATGACCTTGGCCAACATCTGACACCAGAGATCATGGATGGGTCAGCACAAAGCACTTTATTTAATGACATTAAACACAAACCGTTCTAAATGGGCTTGTTTCCAGGGATGGGAGAGCAACCCTGCCTCTTGTTGTGACCATTTGTCAGACCTGCACTATATTTATATTGGTTGATGTCCAGTGCAGTTTAGAGCAGATATATTTAAAATATTTTATTGGTATTCTTAAAACTTTTCTTTTCAAATATTAAACTTTTTTTCAGAATAGAGTTTATCGATTTCTGTGAAAAGATTGAAAAGTCACCTTATCTACATAGTCATGTTACACATCATTTGCATTTGTAGTAAATCACATTTCCCTCCTTCAGTTTTTGGTTTAAATGTAGGTTTGGAAGAGACAGGTCATGTCCTATTTAGAAAGCCAACCTTGTATATTGTTTCACAAGTGTCCCATGGGGCTCTGTTGACCCTTTCCTGCCTCAGTCTCTTTTGTGTCCACAGCAGTGACCTCTGACCGCTGTGTTTGGGTTTTTCAGATCACCTCAGAAGTGCACCTGTTCAGCCACACCAAGGGCAAAAGGCACCAACAGGCCGTGCGAGACAGTAGCAGCATCCAGGGACGGGAGCTCTCTGATGAGGAAGTGGTGCGTATCACACCCAACCCCTGCCAGGAACAAACATCAAATCATCCAGTCAAACTATCACTGCTCTACTGCTCCTTGTGTGTCATGTAAAAAGACAAAGAGACCCGGCGGTTGTCTTTTATGACGTGGTCATTATTATTGTTTATGCAGCCCCTTATATACTGCCACGGTCCTGTTGCTGTCTTTGTGAGATTACAAATGGGCCTTGAAATGTACACAGTTAGGGTTCAGCGCTTCAGTGGAGGGGTGACATCACCCCCTTGTCTCCGGGCTGTTTTTGTCATGGAGCGCTTTCCATGGGAAGGCAGCTCGTTAATGCAAGGTAACCTCTCAGGCTGCAATATGAGATTGCCTTTTCAGCAGTGCTCATTGTGAGGCTGACAACTGTTGGTGCTATACGCAGCACCTTTGGCCCCAGCAGCTCCTTCATTCAAAGCTTTTTTCAGTGGGTAATAATTGATACCCCCTCTTTCCTTTCCTCTAAATCATTTCCTTTTCAAATGCAGGTCATTTTTTCTCTGCGTGACAGTATGATAAACAAGGCAAGGGAGAGAAGCACTTCTCCAATATAGCACTATAAACAGATCCTATATGAGCACTACTTCTTATACATTTGCAATACATCTACCGCTGTATGATATGAACAATTTAAAAAAAGCCCATAACATTGAAGTTTTACTGTTTTCCCACATTGCATCTTTCTGTCAATACTAATCAAGGTGTAAACCCTTATTGAACTCCAGGTCATCCTTGTTCTATCCTGCCTCTGGCTAAACCTAAAAACATAGCGCTGTATTGTATTAAGTGTGTTATTGTTGGACTGAGCTATTAGCCATTGTAGTATTTCTACTAGATAATATTTAGATGTCTATATTATTTGTGAAAGCTAATAAGACGAAGGTTTATGTCCACAGACTTTGTTTAGATAGACCTACAGTCCGCCTTTTGTTATTTATTTCAAAGTTCACTCGGGTGCTCACCATTTCATTCATGCCACTGCCAACTATTTTACAGACTGCAGCTCCATAACTCTTGGAGCAATGAAAGATTTTTAATTAAAATGAAGATGGTTGGCTCAACTGTGCAAAGGTCACTCTATAGTTTTTTTTTTTTTTTTTTTTGTGGAAGCAGGCAGCAACTCGCCCGTGCCTTCATATTTAGTCATTTTCTCTCCTTCTGAAAGACTTGTGAATTAAATTGAAAATACAATAATTATCAACATGGTAAGGATTGATGAACACATGGGATTGTAATCCTTCTTTTTCTTTTTTTTGCTCACCTTTTATTCTGATTTAATATGATGCAGGTAATATCCGAGTTGCTTGGCTTCTGACATTAGTGCTTTATTTCTCGATCGCCTTTAAGATGTCACAGCTTTAAGGAGCTGGTGGTTTCCCTTACAGAAGGCTGTCGTCTCTCCTGCTTATCTGTAGTGCTTGGCAAGCTCAGCCAGTAGAGGGATCAGGATCATCCGGCTGTGGAGGGTATCAGAGCTGACCTCCCAAATGCACAAAATAGTCCTAAAGGTCTTGTCGCTGAAGCTCTACCGATGACAAATTGAGAACCTTGATGAAATATCCAGACTGCCAGCTGAAGTGAGCCTTTCCCTCCCCGCACTGTTTTAAGATCTGACTGTCATCTAGTTATAGCAACAAAGCTGCACTTTAGAGAGAGATTCAATGATCATTTTTTTTAGTTCATCTTTTTACGATTTGTCCCTTCCTTAAATGACATTAATAGGATACAGTATAATACAAAAATGTCATATGAACCACTGTAGTTATGGTAACTCAATCCAGTGTAGTAGTATCATATCTTAGCCGACATGAAATGCAGCTGTTTGTTCCACACCAAATGGAAAGCCAAGCTCTCAGGCTTTTGTGTGTGACACAAGAGGCAGTGGGATGAACACATCCCATAGAATTTGTATTTGTGTAGGCCGCCTTTTTAGATCTGCGATAGGTCTGTTTGTGTCGGGGTAAGAGAGGAATGTTTAGAGAGGTGTCACGTTACTCCCACCAGAGGCAATCTGTGGTATTGTGTGTTTAGCACTGTCCTTCAGGTCAGCATCTTCACCGCTTCGTCACAATGGATCAGTGGTTGACACCTGTCTGTTATAGCTCTGAAAGTTAGATTAGCTTCTTATCAACAGGAAGCTGCTTGTGATTGTTATGTATTTGTTTCCTGAATGACCATAGTCTGTGTCACCTTTATACTCTTTATATATTTGACAGTTTTGGATGCATGACTGAAATGATTCCATTAAGTGAATGGCTACTGTTGAGAGGATACCCTCTCAGAGAGATTATTGAACAGCTGCCTCCCAAGAAGAGGACAGCCACGGTCATGAGTCATGACTGACCTGTAGTATCAGGGAGGAGAGGGCAGAAGTATGCGCATACAAATAAAGACACACACTCTTCCCAAGAAACATAATACCCTCTCACGTAGCGGCCCTCTCATTTCCAATCTTATCAACGTCGCCTGTCTCCTATTTTACTCTTGTTACTTTTTGAATTTAAACAAAAGCGAAAAAGAATCTTTTCATGTGAGTCATAAAGTAGTTATGTGATCAAATCGTACATATTTCTTTATAATATTGAACATTTATCACTAGATTTGTAACAATCAAACAGGTTTTTGTGCAGTTAAGACTATTTGGTTTGATTTGATGTCAAAGAGTCTGATTATCAGTGGCACCAACTTCCAAATTTAACAGTCTTTGGGAACATTAGCCCACCTAAGGCCACCTGCTTTTTCCAACAACTTTAAGTATTCAGGCAGCAGTAGCTACTGACAACACTTGTGACCAGAGGTTACGGCTACCCACACGCAGGTTTAGCTCGACTGCTGAATGGAAAAAACGTTTATCTGCGAGGCCATCCTATTCTCCGGGGTGCTGGATGACAGCATAATTGGGTAATTGCTTTCTTGCACATGCATCATGTTGTTCAAATTAGGTTACACTCCCCTGTCTCCTGGTTGACATATCAGAATCATCTGACAGGGCCAGACAGGAAGCAACACCTCCAGCCCTTAAGCATGTCCATGGGCGGGTGACCTCAAAAGATTGTAGAGTATTGGAGGTAATTGCAGAGTACAATGGTGTTACTGAAAGGTGTAAGTCTGCGTGTTACACTCAGACATTCAGTGCAAAAACTTTTGGGTGTACAACCTTGATAACATAAGAAATATTTGCTGTTGTACTTGTAATTTTGCTAGATTTTTGTAAAGTACTTTGCATATTGATAAACTTAATTACATGTTGTACAATACAATTTGTCCTCACTGATTAAGGTAAAACTGCACTTTAACCCTTTTCCTTTAGATGTTTACTATTTAATTCACAGTAGTTGTCTTGGTGCCAAAAGATCATGCACATGTTGTTATTTCAATAAAATGTAATAACTAATTTTCCAGAAATTTGACGTAACGTGTGTATTGGTTTTATCTACTCTAGGAGCATCTTTCCTTGAAGAAATATATTGTGGATATCGTGACAGACAGCTCTGTTTCTTCCGAGAGTGTGAAGGATGGAGAAGAAAGGCAGAAGGCGAGGAAGAAGGCGAAGAAGCTCCGTGCCAGGATGAACTCTAGGTAACGCATCCATTTTTCTCTCCTTTCCTGTCGGATCAGTCTCTCTCTCACTCTCTCTCTCAGAGGACAAAACTGTGCCAGGACTTTTTTTTTTTTTTTTATGAGTGACAAGGAGATGGAAAGCAGACGTTATGTGCATCCTGACTGTCCACAAGATAACACTGATGAGCGTAATTTATGACCACTTTCTGTGATTGGGGAGCAAAACTGCAAATCGATTCGTAGGGTCCTCCAGCTTTCACCTGTAAAGAGCTTTCCTCCAAATTGCTGCCAGGGCTTTGCCAAACCCAAAACCTTTCACAGCGTACAGGATGTACTGTATGTTAGTGAGTAAGTATGTATGAGCCATGCCTATTTTTCTTCGTCTTGAGTTATTGATTTTTAAATAAAGTATCAAAGGAAATCAATAGTAATCAACAAATAGGAGGCAGACCTGCCGTGTGTCAGAACCTGGACCTGAGCTTAATCAATTTAACTGGTTGTCACAACACTGAGGGAGGGAGTGGAAAGAGACACTATGTTGACAATAGTCACTGTAAGAAGTTATTGATGCAGATTGTTGCAGGATATCACCTCAAAAACAATGACTATTGTATCTGAGATAGAGAAAGGAACCATGTATGTTAAAAATACTATAAAAACATGTGTTATAAAGCAAGATATGACTTAATTTTTGTATCTTTTAACTAATTTATTAATGCCAGGATGAATCGTTAATATTAATGTCTCGGTGTGTAAACGATAACGTCATGTTACACACATGTCCAGAATGGGATAGATCACAATACCAAATCCTGTCTCAGGGGCCTGAAAGCGAATTTAACTACTTGTTGGTTTAGTCAGGGACCATATGAAAACAATGCTTTTTTTTTTTTTTAACAGATTGTATTATCAGATTTTGCAGTAGAGTGTAAACATGGAACAAAAGAAACACGCTACTAACACGCACCACCACCACCACCACACACACATAAAAAACAAGTTGATGATGTGGAT
Organism: Polydactylus sextarius; assembly: GCA_016801845.1. Taxonomy (NCBI): domain Eukaryota; kingdom Metazoa; phylum Chordata; class Actinopteri; family Polynemidae; genus Polydactylus; species Polydactylus sextarius. The sequence continues at coordinate 7,587,314 of CM028921.1, forward strand.
ATGACTCGAGAGATTCACTGGGTTGGTAACTCAGCAGGTATTTTAGTAGTTAAGCAGGACACTGAATCTTAAATTGAGCGTCCTCAGATCTAAAAGTGTGTTACAAGTAAAGTCTATTTACTGTTTATTATGATTCAAGAAAGGTGTGTTGATGATATGATAAAATCTATTTTATCAACTAAAAACGTTGACGTTGGCGTATATACGCCAACGTGGTGCATATACGCCGTGCAGCTGCTTTTGACCTTCCAGGCGCCCATACATCTTTTTTTATTATTATTATTATTGTCAAAATTAGAAGTATTTTTTTACCGTGGCAAACAGGATGATATGTTTCTGTATATTCATCATTAATTGCCCTTAACAGTTTTACGTTTGATCAATTCTTGCCTCCATTCAAGTTTCTTCAGCTTGCATTTTTGTATGAAAAGAAAAAAAACTGTTTCCAAGAATGCTATGAAGCCACAGGGGAGATGAAAAATAATCGGCATCTTTACTAGAACACACCACAATTTTGACACAGAAAGCTCATAACTTTGTTAAATATTAGCTAAACTCTTTAAAAGTCAGTGTGTTATACTGAGGTGCTGCCTGAACATTTCCTCTCACATATGCAACAACTATTCAGTTTCGTTTTTTGCGATGAATTGTTACATATTTTAACTAATTTGTGCATTTGGAAGATATGTAGAAGTGTTTTTCAAGTTGACGTTTCTGTTTTATGATTTGTAAATGTAGTCACTGTATTATTATAAATTACAGCAAATTACAAAACAACTTATAATCAAACATAAAAATGAGAGGCACTCTTTTGATGACATCATTAGCAAGTCCTGTTCCCCTGCAATTTTATTCAGTTATTTTCATTGTTTTGTGTCATTCATCGATCATAATGGCTTGTTGGACTACAGCAATACAGTTGTCTCTTTGTTATCAGTGTCTTTCTGTGAGTGTAGACAGACATAATGATCCCAATGGAGCCTCCAACCTCTTATTGTAATTGACCTGTGGATGTGACCATTTCTAAAAAGAGACCTCATATTACGCTGTCTCAGAGAAAGTGTTTATTCAGAGGAGAAATAAGGGGTAGTTACGGGCTGAAACACCCATTCTGCCACAGTGCTTTATTCTCAGTTGCTGCTGTTTTTGGCTTTGTGAGGCTCAGCGGTGCTGAGAAAGTGACAACATGATCTGTCTCTGTTCACCGTCACTCCAGCAGCAGCCCTGCTGAGACTAGCACTCAAAGGCAGCAGGCTTTCATAGGTCATAAATAACACAGAGCCCCAGTAAACATAAAGGTGAGCCGCTTCACCACCAGGTGGAAATGAACCGTTTTATTGGAACACTGTATGGTGTCCGTAAAACGTGAGTGGTTCTCACTAAGCCAATACGCAGCTCTGGTCTGTTATAAAGCAGTGCACACAGATTTGAACCCACATGTTTTTTGTTTTTTTTTTGTGTATGTGGTTTGGCCAACCTTCTCTAATAATAAGTGTTTTAGGAAGGAAAATATTCTATTAAAATTTCATGTAAGTAGCCTGTCAGTTAATGTTTGGCTGGTTTCTGAACTTAGAAACTCCAAATCTCCACTTATTTTCTTGTGCGAGTCGCTCGACTGGAGCTGATAGCTTGTGGTCCGCTCTGCAGAGAACAGAGTTGCCAGTGTGTTGTTGTGTACGTATGTGGACCTCAGGCGTTGTGTACACAAAGACACCCCTGTATGGAGCATGAGATACAGTACGAGGTGGTGAGCATGCACTCTGACTCGTGTTACTCCAGTCAGCTGGATTTAGATTAACGGGGAAAAGTCCTGCTTGTAAATGAACACGCATCCTTTATCCGTTAACAGACACCACACATTTTGTTTACAAACCTGTAAATAATGTCCCAAAAAAAATTACTATTCTTCAAAACTTTTATTATATTCATGATCCCATTCTGATCCCTGGAATGTGACTCTTAAAATTTTACAACCAAAAAGTCAGAGTGAGTCTAAGAGATGCTGATCCAAAGTAACTGAGGCACAAACATGGTAGAAATGTAACTTTTTTTTTGGAATAAAAAAAAGAAAACTTAAGACCCATACTAGCATATTTTGTGTGGAAAAAACACTTTTGGAACCAAAAACCAATAAACCCAACCAAAAAGAGCTTTCAGACAATGAAGACTGAGTCTGGCACAAACTAAAACACTCTAAACTTAAGAGTTTAACAGCACGTGTGAAAATGGTGGAAGTGTTGGTATGAAAAAAAAAAAGTTTGTTGCCGTTGAGATGATGCTGTGTTGTCTTGTGAAGTGTGCATCTGTTAAAGAAGTTGGAATTTATAAAATGAGTTTCTTAGCAGTCAGAAAGTCAGAGATTAATATTTTAATGTTGTGAATGATAAACAGGAAACTAAGCCTGTGCTACATAAATACATATATTCTACTTTTATGAGCCAGAAAATGATTATATTTCACATTAATACTGATTCTTGACACATGTACAGAAATGTGTGTTGTTATCTTTATGTATTTGATGTGGTAGAGTTTTTCCCCCCTTGTTGCAACATGACTGATCCTGGAGCTTTTTTTAGATTTCATCTTAATCTAAAGTGCAGTTGTACAACAGCTGTAGTGGATCAAGACAGATAGTAAGTAAACAGTTAAACCCGCCCCCCCCAGAGCCACAGATAAATGATAACAGCTCTGTCTCTCTTAATGATGGAATATATGCCTGGGGTGAGCAGGCGGAAGGTTTTTGGTATCTCATTGTCCTCATTGTCTAGCTGTGAGGTGAGTTATCAGTTGCTATTAGATGACCGTCCTTGAATGGACAAGAGATTGTTAACGGTAGATCGGGCTTTGGTTGGTCCAGGGTCGGCCTGCTGGGACAAATTCTCCCGTTGTCTTCCAGGAAGTGTTTGATTCTATCAGTGTAGAGATGGGTAACTGGAAGACGCTGTATCTAACTGATCAATAGTTACTTATCGTGTCTGGGAATGTCTGATTGACAGATAGACAGGCAGACCCCTCACACACACACACACACACACACACACACACACACACACACACACTCACACACAGTTTGTGTTTCTCAGTCTTATTCTTGGACTAATGCCACAGAGATGCCAGTCCTGCAATGACCATGACCTTTCAGGAGGTCACACATTCAAAAACACTAGTTGTGTTACTCAAAACCTTCATTGAAACTGGCAGGGAGAGTTAAAGGAGAGTTAGAATTGAGTCTTGGTGATGTGAGTCAATGGCAGCAAAAAAAACACTTGACCCCACGGAGCCAGCGTCTGATTATTTAAGGCAAGTTACTTGGTGAATGTCTGACAGACCAAATAAACAGACTCGGTTTGAACTTTCTCTTTTCTTCTTCACACTTTTGGTCTGTTATGTTCTTTACTGACAGGCCAAACACTTTATTTTTCTTAGATTCAAACCCTTTTTTCTTACTTCTCCTTCTGTAGAGCGAAGGAATATGAGACGTCAATGGAGGCAAAGACACAGGTCCCTGACTCCCCATACAAGGCCAAGTAAGTGTTTTCTTTGACGGAATGCGAAGTTTTAACATTTTTCTATGTTTTTTAAAATTTTACTGTAATGATTATAAAAGCCGCGGTGTACGATGGCAGCCAACGATTCTACACATAATTGATCTACTGATTATTTTCTGGTCTGTAAAATCACAAAATCAGCAACAATTTGCAGTGTCAAAACATCTTGTCAAAACTCAAGATGTATCAATTTAAATCAGTTAAGGTGCATTTATTAACTTGGGTTTATTTTAAAATTGTTTTGTCTGATAAATAAGCTACTTCGACTGTATCGGGTTAAATTTATTTGTGAGAAACAAATTTCTCGAAAAAGCAATTTTTATGCTTGAAAAGCTGCAACTTTTACTTTTGTTTATAATACCCCCTTAAAAAATGACTTAGTCAAGAATTTGACTTCAAGTGATTGTTAATTAGTGTGTGTGTGTGTGTGTTAACTGAAATATATAATCCTGTATGTTCAGGTTGCAGCGTCTGGTGAAGGACCTGTTAAAGCAGCTGCAGGGCCAAGACAACAGCCAATGGGCCAACAACAAAGTGTCTAGTCTGAACAGAACGCTGGGAGAGATCTCTCGCATCTTGGAGAAGCAGGTAGAGCGACAATCTGTGTTTATCTTGTCATTTATTTTCACCTTTAGCCTTTTGTTTTTCACGTAGACGTCTAATCCGATCAGCGCAGTTTGAATTAGCCTGTTACCACCTCAGATCCGTCTTCATAATCCACCAGTTTAACTGCCCCGCTTTGTTGCTTCGACTGTCGACTCGACAGTCTGCAGCAGCGCACCGGTCATGCCAGCCCTGTGGCATGTCTCCTCAGTGATGAGTTATGTTTGGCTGTGGCTCCCTCTGTCTCACCCTCCCGATGTAGAGTATCACTTACTCCAAACCAACTTGCCTTTGGTTATTGGCTAATGAAGACCAGATTAACCATGTTTTCGTTGTCCACATGGTACCAATAGAGGAGCTTCCTAGCACGAGAGCAGGCACTGTCTCGTGTCTGTGCGCCTCGCATGACTCAGATGTCACTGGTTTAGACAATGCTAAATTGGATTTCCAGATGAAATGCCATTGATGCACAAGACCTGATTGAACAAAGGCAAGAGAAGAGACATTTTTCAAGATATTCTGCTTTCTTATTCTTACACTTCTTTACAGCGGTATAATTATATGATTGTCAGATACAATGGCTGACATTCTTAAACTAAAGTGGATTAGAAACATCTGCCCCAGAGGTTTGGTCGCATTATAATTTTTTTTTATTTTTTATTTTTATAAACAGTAAAACTCAAACTAAAACAAGTTGAGACTGAAGTGAGGAATTAAAACACCTGCCGCAGTGTTTATGATGAGGAGAATATACAGCCCACTTCCTCTAATGAGGCATAAATTTCCTGTCAACTTGTGGTTCGAGCCATCATAACATCCCACTGTGCAACCCTCTGGGTGTGAGGAGAGATTATGGTGTCCCATCAGTGACGAAGGGGGCGGCCAGAGAGGCTATTACCGAATTTCCCCAGAGACACAGAGAAAGAAGTGGCTGAGGTGGGTGGCACGGCACCGTGTAAGGAGAGAGGAGGGGACCAGTGTGATGTGAGTAGCGCACAAGCTGTCACTACACGGGGGCTCCTCCCCTCAGCTCCATACACTCCCAGTGGGAGGTCAGAGGTCAGTGGGCCACAAGAGAGGTGCTGTGCTCAACAGCGGTGTCGTGAACAAAGAGGAAGATCAAGGTTCTTGCACGGGTGCTCGGGCTTTGTCCTTTTACTTCAGTTTACAAGCAAGTTTCTTTCTTTTTTTTTTTTTAAGTCATTTGTCAAGTTCTACTTCACCAGCCTCTTACAGAAACAACCCTGAGCTCAGTGGAACAATGTGATTGGCCGGTGAAGCAACGGGGAGAACACCTCCCTCTCTAATCCCTGGACAAAGTCAAATAAATAGAGTCTCCTTCAGCATGGCTGTCTGGCCCGTGAGTCACTTCAAGTCAGAACCGTTTAGATTATTTGACCTAACAAGCATCTCTCATGTCATTGACTCACCTAAAGATTTGTTTTTCTCCCCCGTATCTGATTCAGTCTCCACTTTCTCTGCTAATTCCTTAGACAACACCCGACACTCCCCTCCTGCACTGCCGTTCGGGTCCCACTCCCCACCCCTCAGTCCTCCCCTGCTTTCTAGTCTACGTCTAGTCTCTGACCCCGGTGTGTTTCTCCCTCTGTGGCCTCTAATGGTTTATTTTGTGTCAAACCAGATTTTTTTCTTTACTTTGGGTGATTGAGAAGAGCAATTTTCCCAATGCACCGTTCTTTTCTTCATGCTGCACACTTTGACTTATTATTAAGCACTTGTATTTATACATGGCCCTAAGTGTTTACCACTGCTTTCAATTAAAACCTGCTTAGTAAACGGCAATATGTATGACAGGTAAGGAGCTGTCAGAAACGTGGTTCGCTGAGAACCAAAAACTGCAGACTGTATTTACATTTTCATTTGCCAGCTGTCGGAGCCTGGTTGGGTCAACTGGTGGGACTGGTGGGAAATGTATCAGGGGACATGGGTGAGGGGGGAGGGGGGTGAAAGGCAGAGTGGCAGGATAACAGGGTTTCTTGCTTGGGCCTCCTGCAGACTGACAGATACAGCCCAGATCAGCAATGTCCGAACTATGTCAAACACAGCAAAAGTGAGCAGCTTGTTAACCACTTCAGTTTGGAAATGGTCTATTTTCTTTTAAAGAAAATGTTTTTCATCCAATTCCCCATCGAGTAGAATTACAAAATAATTTATTAGTTAAATTGTGTACAGTCTACTTCCTTTTTTTATTGCTTTTTTAAAATTAGTTTCATGCCATTAAGAAATTATTTTAAGCTGCTGGCCAGAAGAACAGAATGAAGACATAATGGGCTTTTGTCATTGTGCAGATTATTGCTACATGAATAATGTAATAATTCGTCAATAATGTAACTGCCAATACATTTGCTCCTAGTGTTTTAGGACAGACTAAACAACAACTTAAAGTTCTTTTCATATCAGACCTACATATCACGTTGTCATGTGGTTGTTGTCGAGCATATTGAGATGATTAATTATTAAAATGTTCTGATTATAAATAGAAAATGAAACTCTGACATTAGTTCCAGCATTTTCTCATTCTAGGCTGTCATTTCTTCCCCCCCAAAAAAAAAATCAGTTTTGTTTTTATTTTTGTTCCTCGCCACGAGACCAATAGGGAGTGAAATGGTTCTATGTTTCTCGGTGTATTAGTTTACGTGTAGAGGCTGTCTGTGGTTTCTGTGGCAGGTTTGATTTTGCGCCACACTGGCCTTTGATTAATCTCAGTTCATTTTAAAGGATAAACACAGTTTGTAGGATTATCCTTTTCCGTGTTCGCCATGAACTCACACAGTGTACTAAATCATATGCTATTATGTTGTGTAAACTCACAAGTTTATACGCGACCTTAAAATGTTTACCCCAGCGGCCTTGTTGTGGTTTACAGTCGACTCAGTCCTCAGAGCTTTGTTTACCACATCCCCGACGTTCTTTTAAGACTGTATAATGATGAAATTCATGTGTGGAGAGGGTGATCTGTCATACTTGTCTCTGTCACTGTGAAGTTTTAGTTGTGAATGAGTGAACTTAAAAGGAAGGTGCAGATTAAAGTTGAAGCCAGTTCTTAATGAACTCTGCCAGTTGTTGCCCATCTGTTTAAGGAGCAGGACGACCGAGGCTGTGCCCTCCTCTTTGCTCTAATTAAAGTGTCTGGTGGGAGGAGATCACAAAGTGCAATCTGGCTGGTCTGCTGGTCTGCGGACACTGTCGCAGGAACCACCAGCTGCTTCGGCCTTCCCATCAGCTGGGGTAACAATGGTCACCGTGGACAATAATTGGATAAGATTCCCCCTCGTTGTATAATTCAGTAGCCATCCGTCTCATTTGTGGTTTTCTTTTTCTTTTTTTCTTTTCGTTTTCATTTTCATTTCGAGGGAAAATTGCTTGTTCATCTTGTTACTGTGTTAAGCTGTATCTTTTGCTTGCTCGTGACCAGGCGCAGACAAAATGAAACTTACAGGAATGCTCCTACATTTCCTGAAATAAGATTGTTTCCTATTTGACCCAAAACCAAAATATGAATTTTGTCTGTATCCCTTTAATGTGGACATACTGTAGGTCTGTAGATTTAGTATGTCAGTGGAGCAGTTTTCTCAGACCATGTCTAATATTGTAAACTGGCTTTGACTGGTATGATTTGTGCAGTGACCCTTTAAAAGTGGATTAGCATGCAAGTGTCTCTGCGAGTCGGGGGTCAAGTGATACTTTTCAGCTGAAAGCCATGGACGCAATGCTAACACGCTCACAGTGACAATGTTTATCCCCTTAGGTTAGCATGTTAGCACGCTAACATTCGCTCATTTCATTGTTAGAGCTTTTGCAGTTGTTTAGTCACAAACAAATACAGATTTTCAACTTGATAAAAAGTTATGATGAAAGAGTATGATGAAAAGTTAGAGGGACATTCGTGAGGACAACAAATTTCACGACAGTCCATTGGATTGTTGTCAAGACATTTAATTCAGGACTCAGGCAGTGGAGGGAATTAGTAATCAGTTTGAGTTATCATCAACTCACCATGGATGTCTGTTCAAAATTTCACCCATTACAGTAATCCGTTCCTTAGTCGTTGAGACATTTCAGCCTGGATGAAAGTGTTGGAGCAACCGACCAACGTTACCATTCCTAGAAACACATTGTTTACATTGCTGAAAGTGAATCCTCTCTAGGAACTTAATACTTGTATTACATACACAATATATTATATCTTGTCAGGTAAAAAGCCAGTCATATATGCAGCCAGGAACCTCTTGGTGTTTGTGATTGTTCTTAACCGTGAAGCCTTTGTTGTAACTGTACTATGTTGTGTCTAGTTAGTTTGCCCGCTTTGAATTTGTGATGTAGACTCAATGTATAAGAAGGAAACCAATAACAAATTGTTTTATATATATGGTTTTATTGTGCAGTAGTAGGAGTATCTCTTTAAGAAAACTGGGTGGAGGATCTCTTTGTAACGGTCTCTGAAGAAGGTAATTTGTGAATCACAGAAACAGAAACATTGTTTTCATCCTATTAAAGTTTGTATGCAACTTCAAGTTACTGTGTATATACACTGTCACTGTAATTACACACAAACATAATTTCTGTTGTACTGCGTGGTTATGTCTGTAGAAAGGATATATCATCACCAGATGCTTTTTTTTTTCCATTTGCATAGAAAGTCAGCTGCCTTGCACTGTGCAAAGATCAACATTTGCAAACCACTGAACTGTTAAAATACAAAACAAGCGGTTTATTTTAAGTGTTATGATTTCGGAGGAAAGTGTGTCCCCACAGTAACGCATGTGTTCCTTTTTGTTTTCTGTGGTCCATTGCATGCGTAGGCCGTAAAGATAATATGTCAGGTAGCTTGAATTAAATCCTTTTCACCGGTATTGTTCCATCATCGCAACTGATAAATCTGTCAACATAGCAGACAAGACAGACGAGCAAAGCAACTCTTTTCTGGTTTTCTCAGGAGACAGCCAGGACTGGGCAGGTCCCAGTTACCCCCTTTAATACCATTTGATAAGCTGCTATGAAAGAGCTGCCTCTTTTTTTTTCATATAGCCTAGAAGCTTTTAGGTAGGTGTGTTGATGGGAGGGTTAAGAGAGGGGTTAAACCAAGCTCAGCCACTGAGACCCAATTGATTCTAAATGGAAACTGCTGGCAGTCTACAGACAGGAAGTCATAATGAGGTCTTTTAACAAACACCGCTTTGACTCTTGTGACATTTTTCATTATGTTGAAGTTAAAGGGTTTTTGACATGTTTGTTAATGTTTTTGTCCTAAACCCAAAACGATTGTTCAGTGCGTGCCTCCGTGTGTGTGTGTGTGCGCCTAACACCGGAATCGAGGAGCAGTTACCTCAGCAGCGGGCATGACTGACAGATGAAGAGCTTATCTGTAATTTGGTAAAGAGCTTCTCTCTCAATGTGTTCAGGCTTGTTGGCAACTTCCCATCTTGCGGAACAAAAGCGTTGTGAAGTGGCTGGATTTTCGTGCTGTCACAGCACTGAGGAGCATGTAACGTCTTTTAGGTGGTAGGAGTGACCTGCAGTGTAACACGGCCCTCTGCAGTCGTGTGAAGGAGGCCCTCCATCAGCAGCTCCTCTCCTCCCGCTCGGCCCAGGCACAAACATGCCCGATATTCAGAGCTCGCTCCTGGCTTTGTACTTGTTGATTTATAAGACACTGTAGCAACAGCATCTGACCTACTGCCAATTACTCTATCATCACAGTAGAGCAGGACCTAACTATTTATACATGTTCATTAATCTAATGCACTTGAGTGATATATCTTTCATTTTCGTTGTTAATTCATATTCAACTTTTTTATATTAGAACTCAAGTGACAAAAAAAAAGAAAATAACATTAAAAACATCAGGATACAGTGAACTCCACTTGAAATAGAAAAAAGACACAATTTTCTTTACCATGACTAAATATAATAGTGTAAAAGTAAGTAATTGTAATTATGTATTTTTGCTTAATATATCATTATGTAGAAATAATTTGGCGGTTTTATTTCTCAGATATTTTAAAATACCACTTTTGACCTTTTGTCCGAAAATACTGCCCTCAAACAGGAAATGAAGTAAAACAATAAATAAATTGGTAAAATGGGAAAATAAAGCCAATAGAGGTCAGACGCACGGAAATCAGTCTGTGCAAGACGTTTGCTATCGTCACAGAGCTTTCAGATCTAAAGTAAAACTAAACGTGTGAGATGAGCTCCTCAGCAGAGCGTGTGAGGCTGGATCATGTTAAAGGTTGAAGGAAAATCTCAGAACAGGATTACATGGCTCTTTAATCCCTGTAAACGCTGACACAGGGGTGAAGTAATGTAAGTGCAGAATTGTGTTTTTTTTTTTTTTTTTTGGGAAAAAAAATTAAATGTTGTTTTTGTTTTTTTGTTTTTTTTTTTATCTTCTCCTATTAGAGTGATTTCCTTAATTTTGCATTACTCTGATTGTCTTGTTCTTGTCCGAGTGACATTTTCTGCGTTTCACTCCGTGGTCATCTGTTGAGACCACCCTGGTGCTCACTGGAGCCTGCAGAGCATTTGCCTGCCACTGAAACTTGACTGTTGTGGGGCGGAGTCGGGTTGTGCACTTTTGAGATTAAACAGGAATACTTTAGGGATCACTTTGTTTCAGATTTCAATCCCTTTCCCCCCCCCCTGTAGGAGAAGTAGAGGTTCCCTCCCTGGTGAGAGCCATGTAATCCCCTGTCCAGCCGGTGGCTCATTGTCTCCCTGACTGTACCTCTGTTCTTCTCTCTGTCCTTGCCTCACCAGAACAATGCAGACCAAGTTGCCTTCCAAGTGGGCGGTGGCTTGTCGGCACTGGAACAAATTCTACATGTCATCACTGCTGCTTCCACACCCACTGCAGTTCCTCGTATTCCTCTCAAGTGAGTACTGTTACCAAATTGAAATATTTACATCATAATACATATTAATACATGAAGCCAGTAATGTGTGCAGGTATGTCTCTATGATTTAACACACAACTACATGCTAAAATCAACTTTTCTGTTTTAAGCCAGCAGGGTGAGCTGTCTCGTTAGCTTATGATTGGTGCAATTAGATTTTTAGAAATGTCACCTGGTGTCATTGTTAAGTGCTGATATTAGCTACAGGTTAGCTTGTCGGGCCTGTTAAAGTATAAACGTAGGCTCATTTTCAGCTCTCGGCAGATGGGAGTGATTTCTGTTTTGTGTATTTTATCACTATGTGTGTATCTCTGAAGGATTAACTGTTGCCTCATAGGTTAAGATGTTGTACTTATTAGATAAAACACATTTCAATCCATGGATTTAACCGTTTGATCGGAAATGCATTCACGCAAAGTCATTTCCCCCTCAAACCCCAGTTTGCTTTTAATCTGAATATGAATATCAGCCAACAGAGAAAAAAAACTTCTTTTTGACTCTATCCTTTTTCTGACCTCACTAACAATACTTGTAATTGTTTATGCAATTGCACAAAGTGAGTCATTGTTTATAGTAGCTTCATCTCAATAAATACTCTTTTTAAACATATTGATGAGTAACAGTTCTTGCCTTTCAGAAATGGAGAGCATTTCCATTTCCATAATCAATTTGTGTTCATTATTTTCTCTGGAAACGCAAAAAGCACATGTGTCCCATCTATCATTTAGAGTGCAGAGTATTTTTGAGTTGTGGGTCTGACGTTTGCATGGACTGCCAGTAGATAACCTCAAAGAGGCTGCCGTACTCACTAGTGGGACTCTGTAATGGACTCGAATGGCCATGCTCTCCCATTCATTAGCATTTACTGGTCTCTGAATCTCTGCTAATGGACAAATGCTTCTTATATTTATAAGGCTTTTAAAGGGCATCACATGTATATTGATTTTTTTTGTGCTCTCTCTTCCTCAATCATTGTAATCTGAGGGAATTTCAAGCAGACTTCTGAATTGGAAGAAATGTTATTATCTTAAATAGAGAGACTGTCTTCTTGTGCAGAGCATTAGTTTACTGAGTTAGTTTACGCATCTGTGCATGACGCCGTGTCGGTGTACATGCAGATATTACCCCCCTCGGCTTTTAAAACATCTTCTTAACATGCTGTGGTAATAGAACAGGAGGTGAAGATTAGGATCATGTGTTTTTATTCTCTGCACACTAGTCTAATTCAACACTGGAGTCTTTCATAACTAAACCTCATGTATGCCTAAATCAGGTTTTTTCTACAGAGGAGTTTTACACAACCATAAGATTGATGCACTGACACAGAGATACTACAGAATGTCAAAGGCCTAAAAGGTTGTTTTATTAGCTTGTTTACGATTATGCCTCATACCTTGGTAAACCGGCTCTCATTTTAGCTGGTCCTTAGCTGCTAATGCTGCTGGACCCTTGGGAAATTTTTCCAACCAAGATCTATGAACTGAACAGGAGATAAACCCTTGATGAACATATCAAGTACAAGCCAAGTACATGGACTCATTTATGTTGTGAGACCGTGTACAACTTTTTCCTGTTATGAAGCTTGTAGAATCTACCCCCAATTAATTAATATAGTCTCTATATTAACAAATGCATAGGCTTCAGATGTATATACAAACAAAAAGTTGTTTATTTTCATGATTTGTGCCATTTAAACAATTTTACTCCGTTTAAATCTCTCTCTCTTTTTTTCTGAAACGATGTAAAATGCAATGGAGGTCATACTTAAGCTTTGTGATGCAGCTCAGTCAGGTCAGTGTAGTTTGGTGGCTGGTGATGAGATGCAACACAAGGACGCAGCCCGGCTGTCTACTTATCACTATCCATCATCTGGATGGCTGTGTGGCCTAATGGGCTGCTATACAGACGCTAGTCCCAGAGTGTGCTACATTATCTGTTTACAGTCATGCTGCCGTATTGATCACCTCCTCCTACCAGATAAGCAGAGTGATTTACAAAAAAAAAAAGGCAGCTGCGGAGATGCTCCTGCCATATCTCTCCCCTGGGAGGCAGATTCCATCTTGTTACCATTACATTAATGAGCTAATTCCTCTACGAGGCTCCGCTAATGTCCTGGTGTAACCCTGTGGTCACTGGAATGTCTAGATCAGACTTTATACAGCCACTGACGTTAACTTCAGCTGGAGAAATGAGATCTCAACATGCACAATATCATCTTGAATGTTCGTTTGAAGTTTTTCAAGGACACGTGTAATTTTACTTCACATTATGATTTTATTATTGTCGCTATTTTATTTGCATTAAGCAAATTATTTAGTAAATATTCATGTAGTAGGCTGTAAAACAAACATATTTTTTATTGAAATACTAAAAAAAACATAAAATCCCATAAAACATCTAACCTATATCAAATTATTTAATTAATAATTTAATTCATACATTTAATTAAATTATTAAACAAATGTTAATTTAATTCTAATGATCCAACAAAAATCATATGTTACTAAATGTTAATGTATATTTCCATATGCATCATTATATTTTTTTTACATGCACCAGCAACTTTACTAGAAGATAACATAATCCAAGAAGTTTCATCCCAGTGTGTTCGGACTATTAAGAACAAAAAGTAAAATAATGGGCTCAGTACCTGGCGTAGATGGAAAAATCCTTTTTTATTTTATTTTTATCCTCTTATTGTCCAAAAGTAGCGTGAAGAATCTTTTATTTTATTTTATGTTTTGGCAAGTGACTTCTATTTTCCAATAGGGGTCACTGGAGAGAGGAGAGGAAGACTTTTGCGTTGCCTGAGAAAGGTGTCAGCATGAGGCTCCTTCTGCCTGTGCACAGCTTTAAGAAAAAAAAAAGAAAGAGCCAAGTTACTCACCTATGATATTTGGGTTTCAGAAAATGAATTCAAAAATGTTTATTTATTTTTTTTCTTTTACTCAACTGTTGACAATGTCTGTTGCTTTAAGCCAGAAATGTGTATGAATGTAACGTAAACCGGTGATCTCCAGAGAAGTCCTTGAACGTTGCTTGTTAACCCAATTTGTATTTCCATCTCTGTCTCACATGACCTGGTGTATCCTGTGAAATCAGACCTGCTACCTGTGGTGTTATTTCAGGATGTTTTCCACCATTTGAAAGTGCACGAGCATATGTGTGTGTGTGTGTGTGTGTGCGAGTGCACGCTCTCATGCTCCTGTGCATGATGCTGTGTGACGGCTCATCAGATTTCTCCTCCCTTCATACCTGGCCAGTGTGGCACGACAGCCAGAGTAGATGTCTTGGAAGCACTCAGGGTATCGGAGAGATCAACAGCAGAATCAAATTAAATGTCATTTAGATAGCAGTGAATGAAGGGATTGTTTGACAGCACAAGGAAATGGATTTGCTCCTCACCTTTTATTTTGGCTTAGGATTCTTTTTCTTCCCCTGAACACAAATTTACCCTGTTTAAGAGGCAGGAACTCAACCTGATCTGGAAGTTGGTCAGATTTCTGCAGCGTTGCTCCAGTCAGGCTTGACTGTGCACATAAGAAACGCACAGAGAGGGCGAGAAATGTGAGACTAGGGTTGAGGAGTACAGATCGCAGGGTTGATAACTCAAGGCAGTGACAAAAAACATAAAAAGCCTTTTACATGTTTGTTGTCCTGTTGTCAACTGAACTGGGACTCTGCTATTTAATATAATGAATTGCTTTATGTTGAAAGATCCATTTAAAAAACACATAACAGTCGAAAGTAGACACATTTGCACATTTACACTGTTTTATTCTTTTCTGACATTAAGGACATTTGGTTTAAATAAAATAATGGATTTGAGCTTTAATGTTTGTAGATTTACATCAGTAGAGAAGGAATAGTGTGAGAGATATAGCCCATCAAGCACACAGAGCCTAAATTGAAGGGATTCAAAAGTAATTGGACACTTGGCTACTCGATGTTTCTCAGCGAGCTGAGTTTCGTGACAGTGTTGGTTTGTGCACAAAAAAAGCTCTCACATGGCTCAGAGTTGACAGTTGACATTTAGATTGAGATGGAGATGTCCGTCAGTATTAGGAATAAAGAGTTGAACGAGGAAGTGTGGGACCAGTGAGATGTCAAAAGTAAGTTGGTGTGCCAGAATCAGCAGAAGGATATACCATTAAAAAAAAAAAGAAAGAAAGAAAATGGCAAAATGACCTGCAGAAAATCATTTACATGGTAAAAGAAAAAACCCTTTTATGACTACGCAGCGAGTCAAGAATGCTCTCCGGGATGGAGGCGGACATGTTTGCTTGTCAGCGATCAGGAGAAGACTTTGTGAACCTGAACCGCAAAGGATTCACTACGAGATAGACGCCCGTGGTAATACTCAAAAATGGAAATGCCTGGCTACAGTTCACAAAAACACACAGGAAGAAATGGGCAAAGGTCTATGAAGTGATGAGATTAAAAAAAAAGAAAGAAAGAGAGAAAAATATCTCTCAACCTCTATCAAAAGGATGAAAAAAGGAAATTGTAAAAAATAAAAGGAACAGCTCATCATCCGAAACTACTGCGTCATCTGTCAAACGTGGCGGTGCTTGTGTTATGTTTCGGTCACACGTGGCTGCCAGTGAAACTGGCAAGTTGGCATTTATTGATGATTTCGCTACTGATGGGAGCTACGGGATGAATACAGACGTATACAGGTATTCTGCACATGCATCAGAACTCATCGCACGACATTTCATCATTCAACGGGGAAAACGATCCTAAACAAACGGCCGAAGCGACCAAAGAGCTTTTCAAAGAGAGCAAGGTGTCATATCCTCAACTGTCACCTGATCTCAGTGTGACTGAACAACGTTCCACTTGATGAAGAGACCCCACAATAAGTAATGAAACTGTGGGAGAACATCACCAGCGAGGGTACAAAGTGTCTGCTCACGTCTGTGGGTCAAAGACGTCAGGCATCATTGACTCCAAATGGATTTTCCATAAAATATCAAAAGGATTTGGAGGATTTTGTTTGACTTCATGTTCATCTCCGCAATTACTTCAAAGCTATGAACTGGCAATATATGTGCTTTAGAATTTAGACAGTGAAGTCTTTTTAGCCACACTGTGTTTGGTTTAGCCACAGTGTGACCGTTTGCCCCCCACTCCCCCACCCCCCACCCAAACGCCTTATCATGTGTAGGCCTGTTGACCACCCAGGCAGAGACCCCAGAGTGCTGCAGGTTGGCTAGACAGGATCAGGTGTGCTTCATCCTTCTACCTCTTGGCCTCATTTCTTCATAGACCTGAAAAGCTTTGCAGGTAAAACAGTATTCCCTTGCTGGTTTGGGTTAAGCTGTTTAGCGTAGGTGTGGAAATTACATCGCTTATTATTCACCTCCTTCTATCTTTCTCAGTTTCCCATTCTTCTTTTTTTTTTTAATCATCATCTCCAACTTTTAAGGCCATCAGTTAAAAATTGTAACAATAGTTTATTGATTCAGTTTCTAAAGCTGCATTGTCATAAAAGTAACTGCGGGCTAAATGGGCGGAGATGGATAGCGGCTGTGGTCATTTTGGGAACATGTAAAGCACAATCTGTGTAATATAATGAGAAACCCATAATGGTGTCGGTGGAGTAATGTTGTCCGCTTAGATAAAGAGGGACACATCAGTTGCCGCAATGTTTTTGTGCAACATGAGACGCGCTGGTGTGGCACTTCACCAAATTGTTCCACAAAATCTTTGACTGGAGCTGTCATTTAGGGGCATTGAAGATAGTGAGATTCCCAGAGTGGGCGGACTATCAGGTGTCATGCTCATCAAGCTCAATTAGGTGGGAGGAAACCAAAGACAGATCACTGTGATGGTTCATTGTGCTGCTGGTGTAAGGGCATAATTCAAACATGTCTCTGACAGGCTCCTCATTTGTTCAGAGATGACCAAAGACAAGCCTGATTAGCTGTGTTACCAAGTAATTGCATGCTCATTACACGAGCAGTTGAGTGAGTCGATTGTGAAGCCACAGGGCCAGAGCTGCCCTGTCAGGAGTGAAGTGATTTAATTAGAATATTTAAGTCGGGTTAAGGGGAATACAGCTATGCCTAGAATAACATTTTGT
The DNA here is from genome assembly GCA_016801845.1 of Polydactylus sextarius. Lineage (NCBI taxonomy): Eukaryota > Metazoa > Chordata > Actinopteri > Polynemidae > Polydactylus > Polydactylus sextarius. The sequence goes on from CM028921.1 coordinate 7,604,470, forward strand.
ACATCTTAAACCTTGTATTTAGTATTAACTGTTAAATCAAGAGAAAAGATGTATGTGTATATTTGTACTTTGGGTTTCAAATTCCAAAAAAACAGAAACAAAATAAGAAAACCACAAGGAAAAAATAATGGAAAAAACATGACCATGGGTTATACCCAACCTTGAATATAACTAAAGAGGAATGGTCCCTTAAATCATTGCACAATGTGCCAGACATATATAAACTGCATTTGAGAAGCAAGAGTCAGAAGAATCCAACATAAATAGACTGACAGGTAAAAGTTACGTGGGTTACTTAAATTGTTACACAGTAAAAAATGCAGTTTTTTTTTTTAAAAGAAAGTTTGTTTTACTTTTGAGGTTGTTTTAACCTTTATGGCAAGAAGTATGGCGCGAGATGAATGATATGTAACCAACTGATTTGTGTGTTAACCACTAAGCTACAGGGACGCTGTGAGGAATTGTAACTTTTGTTTCAGCATTTTTTGTCTTAACCTCTATTTTTTTTTTTTTTCGAATGGTAATGTACTAGTTTTGGTAATCAAAGCCAAGGATTGTTTCATGAATTTTAAGATGAAGTCATGAAAATTCTGCTCAGAATTCGATGTTCTGCATCATTCTTTTTTTCTTTTTTTTTTTGGAAGCGACTACTACATATCTCATTTCACCTGATCTCTCACCTGGTAGAGCGTGAAACCAACTGTCGAGGCTGAGTCCTCGACGTTTAGATCCTCTCTCTTCTCTCGCTCTCATCTGTTTTTTTTTTTTTCCAAGAAACGCTTGGGAGAAAAAAAAAAAACTTTAGGACTTGCATGGCAGCATTCCAAAAAGGATTGAATCTGTTCTCAATGCAGTGGTGACATTACTGCTTCAGTAATGTCTGCTGTAATCTGAAAGTTACTGCAGGCCAAGATGACCTTCTGATGCTCTTTGACAGTAAAAGAAGTCTGTTCTGCTTCGCCATTTAGTCTCTGATAGGTCATATAATATTCTTACAATTCACCAGTATTTAACGCCGCTATAGTGACTCTAAACACACCCAAAGTAATAGTCCTTCAGAGGAATGTACGTGGCAGCTACCGCAGGTTGAATTTCATAAGCTGTGAGAAGCATATAATTATACAATAGTATTCAAGAACAGGTATTTGAGTTGTCGTTTTGGTATTCGCATCGAAGCTGATCTTTGTCTCATGTTCGCTGGGGAATCAGAGTCCTGATGCTGCATGGCTGCACATAAAGTATAGTTTGGTTGGGATCTCATGTTACCTCACCTCCTTCTCCACACAGGCTTGCTTTATCAGTGCACTTAACCATTATGGCTTGACTTTTTCCACCATCTTTATGCTTTAATAGAATTACTGTCAGTATAGCTCAGTGTACAAGACTGTACCAATTTGCATGATGGCTTATTTTGTTTTTAAGGTTATTTTTTTAAGGTTTCTGTTTTCAGGTGGACGGAAGTAAACTTTGAGGTCAGATTTGGACACTTTCCCATCGCTTCAAAAAAAAAGAAAAATATATAGTGCCTCTCACATTAACACTACATTCCATGTCTGACAGCTTTACACTGCAATGTCAATAATGATACGGCGAAACGACTGATCTGCCCGCAAGCAAAAAGCAAAGCGAAGAGTAGAGGAAGTTATTGACAGACTTGGGTCTCCCTCAGCCTAATCTATTTTCCTTTACTGTGCCAGCGTGGTTTGACCGAAAACGCGCAGCAGATGTGAAGGTTTCGGTAGATATCAAAATGTTTACCAGTTGAAATAAACATGGCCTACTTTAGGCAACGGAGAGGCAGATTCCTTTCTTCCAGCGAGTAGATAGGACACGCCATTCCGCCAATGGCTAAAATATACAGTTGTCAGAAAATATTAACTGATGAAACGAGGGCGAGGGGGAGTAGCAGTCAAAGCAGAACGATTGGTCAGTTATCTGAGGCATTAATCTTCTCTGGGACTTGTTTTAAAGCAGACATAATACAGAGGCACGCTGGCTGGCTCACCACTGGCTGCTGCTGCTGCTGCCTGGGGCTGCCTGGCGGCTGTGAGGAGCTGCTGAGAGGAATAGTTTTATCTCTTCAGCGGAAATACTGCACCATCTCAGCCAAGATGGGACTGAGATTGCGTTCAGATTCTCTGAAGGTGGCTGTAGTGAGGGGAGTCTCCGCATAAGTAGCTGATATGAGTGTTTTATTCCCCAAATCGGCTTCCTTACTCGCGCTGTCAGTGAGATACGCTTTTGACTTGTGAAGACAAACTACACCCTTAAGGAACCACAAATACAGAAGAGTGTGTTTGGTTTCCTGATGACTGCAGATAGTCTTGTCAGTGCCCAGGGCTAGACATTTACATCCCACTGGTAGTGTCTTTATAATGAATTGCGATGGGATTATCAGCATGCCTTGAGGTGTTTTTTTAACTCGTGATTAATAACGCTTTGTCATCTTTCCATGTTTCTGTCTTAGGTCTCTGTGTGCTGCTTTAAACACCTACTACCTGGCATGTTCCTGCTGCCCTGTCAACTGCTCCTATGTGCTGTTCAGCAACAAGATAGCGCTTCTCATGGACCTGCTGCTGCATCAACTAACAGTAAGTACTACGCACGCCAGTACATAAACAAGCACTAATTTACCTTCAAAAACAAAAACAAATGGTAAATAACACATGTCTGTATTTTTTCCATTAGTGTGCGTCATCAGCATTATTTTTAATTTGCTTCAAGTTATGTAAACATAGAAGTGATGCTGAATATGTTTACATGCAAAGCACTTAAGGTGTGATCAGATCAACAGTGTTTCTAATACATACATTTATCAACCCGTCCTTGTTTTCTTTTATATTTATCTGTTGATACACGGTTCTTTGATGACTGGAAAAAAAGGAAGCCCTTCCTTTTTAGTCGGTGTCTGTTCCTGCAGCGGTGTTAATGAAAGACAGAGCAAGACACAAGTTAGCGGCGGGTAACAAACCGTTGCCCAACCTCTACACAGATGCCTCCTGACTGGAGGGAATGTGAGAGCGCAGTCAGTCGGGCAGGCAGTCAGGCTGCACTGTGGCGACATGTCAGCCCATATCCTTCAGCACTCTGTAAGGAGGACTGTAAACATCAGCCCACTCCAAACATCTAAAGGTGGCGGCTCGCTGGGGCCGCCTACACTCACAACACAGACAGACAGGACAAGGCACAGGCACAGGGTTGTGATACATGCATGAACTCTACTGGGGCTTCCTTCTCCAGTGCCGAGTTCCAATCCAAAGCAGTCATATTTCCTTAGGGCGCACAGGGAGAGGTTAGCCCGTATGTTTCAGTTTATATAAAACATATCCCAGCAGCTGCTCTGCTGACTGACATATCCAACAGCACTGCAGGAGACAAACTAACTGTTCTCCATGTGTTCAATGCAGATTAAGAATTGAGCTCAACAATTATCCATGCTGCAGTACGCTGCTCTTTGATGAATTGTGATTTAATTTACAACTGTTAACTTTTATATGAGTGTGTCTACGTGTTCTGGTATGCTTGTGCTTGTGCTTATGCTTGTGCTCGCATTTGTGCACGAGCAATCGAGTAAAGCAGTGGGGGTAGTGCTGCCATATGAGCACGTCCCCTTTTAATTAGATTTGTGGAGAATGTCGGTGGATTTACCTATGCTGTCAGCTTTCACCCCAACCATTAGAACAAATGAGAAGGTTTTACCTTTACTATGTTCTTCATGTTGAGCAACAGCACTATATTTTAAACATTAAAACTCCTGCTTGTGTGTTGAGCTGATTTCGTCCACGCTGTTTCTATCTATGTCTTCAATTTATCAGGATGTAGATTGTCTATGAAAGGTTTTTACTTATTAACACCAGGCTTTTTGATTTTTGTAGAATGTGCAGGTGTTAAATAGGATCCTACTAGTGTCTAAAACGTGGTGAATAATGAGCACAACTCAACACTAAACTTGCTAATGTAGCAGTAATGAAAAGCCCTTTGCCAAACAAAGACATGTCATTTAACGTTATCCTTATTATGTTAATTAATGTCTTTCAGAGTATTAAATTACTCTGTTTTTGTTTATCTCTTTGCCCTGCAGACATTTGGTCTACAGGCAATTTGATGCTTGTCAGATTTTTACTGCAGCACCTACAAAAGCAGACACCCAAGTGGTGTAAATACAATGTTTATTAATTGTTCAGTGAACAGTGTAGTGTACGCTGCTTTGTTTAAAGTCTTTTTTTCCTTCTTTTTATTCGTGCAGCTCTACGTCCCAGATGAAGATAAATCCATTTTTGGCCGCAGCGTCAACAAACAGGTCTTTGAGGGTTTGACGACAGGTCTTCTACAGACCATTGCTGCTATCCTGGAGTACCTGTGGCCACATATCCCAGAGCCTGGACAAGGCGATAACACGTGGATTTCCTCCCCAGATGCCAAGGTCAAGCGTGCCACAGAGTCCTTCAACACTCGCACACAAGACCTGATCAGGTATTTTCTTTCCACCGCTCTTTGCAGCACTCTTTTTTTTTTCCTCCTACATGGCACCTCTTTTTCTCATCTCCTGACCTTTTTACCTCCTCTAGTACATCCCTCCTCCACCCCTCTTCACAGGGTTGAGAGTTGGTCAACCTCTGATTTCCTCAACAGTTTGCCTTGTGTAAAGAATAGGCTGACAAGATGTCAAATCTCTTGGAAACGATCCAACTGGTGTCTAGTTAGAATGGGAGTTGTATGAGAATGACAGTGTATTCTGGCATCCTTCCAGCTTGTACTTTTTTCCACACATTCTGTGCCACATTTCAAGTTAAATCAGCTCTGGGTGGGACTACGGTGTAGCATAAACAAAGAGCACTTCCAAAGCTTTTGAAAGGTCCCCTTGAACCTGCTCGTTGAGCTAGCCATGTGGGTCTGGACTGTAGGAGTCGGTGCCGTGTTGGAGAAATGTGGGCTGTGAGGAAAGGCAGGCCCGGCCTGATGAAGACTTGTGGAAGAGTGCAGTCTTTCCACCATCCCTCCCACAAACCATGATTCATCTGGACATAGCAGCTGCACAGGCCCACCACTCTCATCCACTGACCCAGTCGTAACCCTGGAGACAGGGGAGGGCCTGAGAAAAATGGTGTCGTCAGACTGGTAATCCCAAGTACGAGCTCAAGATTTACCTCAACTGCCTGGTATAATGTATATGCTGGTGCGGAAGGACAAAAGATCAAAACATTTTTAGCTTTTGCAACACTCTCCCATTATACTGAGCAATATATCACACAAAAAGGAGTTGACCATTTCCTTTCCTCTCATTACCTGTTTCTCAGTTTGGCTTTCAGTGCTTTTAGTCCAGTATCATTGTCATTAATGTTTTCAATCCATGTGCAAATGATAAGACGCAAAGGCTTAAGTTCGACCACCAAGCTGGTTGTCAAACAGAGAGCAGGCATTTAACAGAGCAGTCAGTGTGAGGAAAGATCCTTTCAACCCGAGGAAAGCTGTGGAAGAGGATCAGGTCAAAACAATGGGACTTGGTTCAAGTGTCAGATGACCTGCAGTGATGGCTGAAAATGGTCATAATCACCTGTTTTGAGAGGACCTCAGTGAGTGACAGTTGGAACAAAAAAAGGTATGCGAAAGCACCAAAGAGTCAAGACCGTGATAAGATGAGGAACAGTGGTTTCACAGTGACCATGTCAATGACTTGAAAGCTTTGACTGGCAGCTTGAGCACTCGCTGAATTTTCATAAGCTGACGGTGCCTGAGCTGAGCCTAAAAGGTGTAGGCATACCGGAGCAGTGAGAAGACGGCCCCAGGTCAGTAAACTGTCAGGAGCCCAGAGCTGGGCTGGCACAGGGGCCACAGCAGCCCTCTAATGACACTATTAGCAGTGATTTGTGGCTGAAAGAGTACAGGGAACATGATCATGAGACCTGTCATTGGCAAAGACAAATTGGAGATATCACAGTAATAGCAGGGGGTGGAGGGCTTAGGTGAGGTATCCGCTTTCAGCCGCAGTGCTGTGGAAGTATGCACAGTAAAGGCCTTTGTTTGCCTGTGTGAGATGAGCTTTTTTACAAAGGAAGTCACCCATGGTAAATTTGTTTTAACGTTTAGGTGGATGCAAATGCATTTAACCACTTTGTCTTTTTTTTCTCTCTCTCGTTTTGTGTGTTTTCTTGCAGTTATGTCGTAAACATGGGTCTCATTGACAAGTTATACGGATGCTTCCTGTCAATCCAAGGTCCTGTCGATGAGCACCCCAAGATGTCGTCTTTCCTTCAGCAAGCCTCAGCTCTGCTGCACGGCATGTGTAAGCTGTGCTTCGTCGTAACAGGACGGTGAGTACTGTCTCCTGCTCTATTATCCACCTTTAACATCTCTGCCATCTCTTCTTCTTCCTCCAACAAACACACACAGACCCCTCTTTCTCTCTCTTTCTCTTTCTTTCTCCTTGTGTGTCTAACGACAGAGACGCAGACACTGTCAGTTCTTAAATGTCATGAGGATCCATAAAGACCTGGCTCACGGTTACTCAAACAAAGATTGCAGTTCCTCTGTAATCAGCCCGGCAGGTCGTTTTCCTCCGGCCGGCTAGCTGGCTAAGCTGTCGTTACTGCAGATAGAGATAGGTATCTACTTGACCCAGCGCTCTGTCACTCACCATAAACCTTAGCCTGCAGCGCGGGGGGAGCCCACCCATGTGTGCTACGGTGACCTCCGCTACAAGAGGTTCAGTGGCGCTGCTGACAGAGGCTAAGCACACAGACACGCTGAGGGACATCAGCACCACAATTTCTCACTTAAAAGGAAAATGAATGTTGACCATGGTCGCAGCCTCGGACTTGTTTGATGTCATAAAATACAAATTAAATTGAATCAGAATAAGTTTATATTTAATTTTTATATTGAATGTAGGTAGCAGTCTCGCCTCCCACCAATGTCATACCTTGCCAGTCTCAAGATGCTTCACTTAGAGTGACCAGCTGCTTAACACTAGTGTGGTAGAAAAAAGTTCACAGTTTCTCTATAAATATCAGAAGAAGTGAAAACATTCTGCATGATGTTGCAGGTTTAATGAGACTAGTATTATGGTGAATACCACAGACGGCGAGCTCTATGTTCTGCCAAGATTCTCTGTATGTCATATATAAGAATGCTCAATGGGCTTGTAGAATATTTTGGCCATGCCAGTTGCTGTGTCAGGGGATTATAGTGGCATTAGGAGCCTGTGTTCTTGCCTAGCAGCATATTTCACGCAGAGCCTGTTGGCTAACATCAAGTATCAGCATGCACTGTTAGCTTCCATCCAGAGGTCACACACCCTCTATTCTACATGGCTGCAAATCATAGCTGTTGCTGCTGTGGTAGTCTTAAATTGTCTGGCTGCACTAGTCCAGGATTTTCACTGAAGTCTTCTGTTCTGTGACAGGAAACTCCAGATATAATTATTGCATTAATTACTTAAATATTTTTGTTTTCAAGCAACAAAATGATCCTAGAGAGGTGGTTTGATATTTGATATATTAAATGGAGTCTTTCCTCCGCACTGTCGAGGTAATGTCTGCAGTTTGAAAGGTTTAGTTACCGTCCTTTTAACCAACGGGATCGCACTGTATTGGAGCCAAAAGAAACACCTCGTAGGTTGGCTTTAATTAAATGTGCAGGATCACTGAGCACCTTGCCAGCCAGGTCAATACAACGTAACGTGCATTACTAGCTGGTTTCCTGTAGCTGGAGTTGGAGCATAAGAGCCAACCTTGACTCTTTAGCTGCAACCAAACCAACTGGCAGTGACTTTGTAACTTTTTGGAAGTTCCTCAGCTTCATGCAAACAAGAAAACGGTCATTCCATAGATTAAAGAGAAGCACATGAAGAGCAGAACGCAAGAGCAGCTGTAATCCAACATATCAATGTGCAACAGATTTTCTACTTGGTGCTCTTCCACTCACGGCAGTCAGTTGAGTCAGGTAATACAGCAGCGTTAACAGTGTAGTGTCTCTTATCTAAAAGGGTGAGTTATCTCTGAGCTCTTATCTGGTGAATAAATCTGCCGCTGAGGTTCAGACTGTTTGTGTCCTCAGCTTTGGAATGACGCAGTCAAACAGTCTGACTTTCATTTTGATTCTTTTTTTTTTTTTTTTTTTTTTTTTTTTAAACAATGCCACGAATGCCATATAATATTTTCTAGTATCATATCTCTCTGTGTTTGTTAATGACCTCTTCAAGTCATTTCAGTTTTGCTGACCATTCACACTTCCCTCTTTACTCTCCAGTGCTCCCTGTATATTTGACAATAAACGTCAGGACCCGACTGGATTGACGGCCTTGTTGCAGTCAACAGATCTGGTGGGAGTGGTGCACACGCTGTATTGTATCCTGCTGCACAGCTTCTTACCAGAGTCTGCTTCCCAGAGTCAGGAACCCTACGGCCCTGGGGTCATCCAGGTGGCTTTGCAAGGCATCCGCTTCCTCAACAGTTTTGCCCTGCTTGACCTATCCGCCTTCCAGGTATTGATAATAAATTCAAAATATATTCTGTTTTCCCTTTGTCACATAAACGGCCAGAAGATTTTGTCACTGTTGACACAAGATATCAGAGAAGAAAAAGAATCGTCTTTTATCGTTTTTTTTTTATTTTCTTTATTTTTTCAAAGCTCTGCATCTCATCTGGGTTTTAGCGTGTTTCCTGTGTTCCCAGTTGCAGTATGTTGTTATGGGAGGAATAACTGGTAGCTTGGTATTAACCATCTGGTATTTAAAATAGTTTAAACCATATAAAGAGTAATTTAAGTGACTTGTTCCTCATCAGAAACAGCAGACGATCAAAAAAAAGGCTACAAATATTTAACTTCTCCTCCCTGGATGTAATAAATCTGTATATATTATCAAATTGATGCTAGTTCCTTTGTTAAGAGCCATTAGAGGAGGAGTTACTCTCCTCAGGACAAAGTTGACCTGTGGACATAAACACCGGTGCTCTTTGACCCCTGGGTCAGTTGTTGGGGTTGAATGGAGCCCGGTGGGTCAGCCGTTTGGATGGAGCACGGGTGATTAGCACTGTATGCCGGGCCGTACATTACCCAGCACGAGAAGGAGAGGGCGACAGCTTCAGTGTGCTAAGTCACCGCGTAGACGGAAAGGCACGAGAGCAAGCGTTAATTATTTTAATGTCTTGCGGTAATTACTTTGAAGCGGCTTCCTCTCACTGACCTGCCACATTCAGGCAACTCAAAACAGCTGGAAAATAAAAGCATTTCACTGCTGGAGTTTTATGTACATTTTAAATAATGTTTCTTTTTTTGGCCAGGAGCTGTAATCACCTTGTGTTTCACATTACCTAACAGCACAGACTAATACATATTGTAGTGGATGGATGATCAGACTTCAGGCTGTTAATTCACTCTTTTGCTGTATCAGCTCCTAATAATATGTTTAGAGGGAGGTGGAGGGGTGAAGTTCAAAAGGGTCCATGCAGTATAAATAACTAGGTTTCGCCGTGGTTGCATGTTGGCAGAATGCGCCGCAACAAATCTGTTATCCTTGAAAATAACGGGGACAAAAAAAAAAAAAAAAGCAGCACAAGTTCACATTGAAACCAGAAAGTCTGTTTTAGTGGTTTTTCAGTTTGCCCTTTTTAATCCATGACATGTTTTTTCATCTAAATTTATTTGTTTATCGTGAAATAACATTTCGCTTTCTTTTGTTTTGTTTGGCAGCTGCTTATATGGTTCATGGATTTTTAATTTGTAGTAAAAAAATTCCATAGTTTTTATTTATTTTTCAATTTTTTTTATACTCAAACATAATAATATTGTGTTTATAGATGTTATAATGCTAACACACCTAAACTTCCAATGGGACTGTGATGATCTTATGGTGCTCTGTCACACTGACATGTTTATTAAATACTGTCCGTGAGCTGCTCCTAGCATCTCATTTCTAGGGCGTTTTATGTTGGGATCTTGTTTGAATTGTTTATGCTCTTACATCTTGTATGTTCCCATCAGCAAAACATACAACTTTTTATGACTTTGCATCATCATTGTGTCAAGCTCTTTTGTAATCACAGTCTTTAGTCGATGTTTTTTTGTTCTTTCAAACACACCAACATTCTATGGTTTTGTCTGCAACTTGCCAGTCTGTTCTAGGAGCTGAGGGCCTGTCTCTAGCTTTCCGGCACATTGTCAGCTCCCTGCTCTGGTACTGCTCCCAGCATTCCTCTGAAGAGCTGCTGCATGAAGTCATCATCTGTGTGGGATACTTCACCGTTAACCACCCTGACAACCAGGTAAACACATTTGAATCTACGTGCAATTAATTTAAAATTAATTTAAATATTGTCGGTTTAACAAAACCAAATGACTCTAAATGCTGAGCTGTAACTTAAATTTGCTGTTTGTTATTGATCAGTTTACTAGTTTTTTCAATATATTTGCAATTTACACTGTAAAAATTTAGGACAAGTCTTAATTACCAAATTACCAAAATTTGTTAATTTGATAATTAAGTCTGATTAAAATTATATAAGAAAAAAAAGAAAAGAAAATCTTTGTTTATTAAAAGAAATTTTACATTACAATTAGTTTTTTCATCTGACCAACCCAAAGATATTCTGTTTATTGTTTATGAACAAAGGTGAGATAGTCATAATTTTATTATATATTACATTTCTGAAAAAGTTTTATCAGTTAAATAGTTGTTAAATAGTCCGTTTGGTCAGTGGGTTAATGAATGAATCTAAATGTTCCAGTTCTGCTTAACACAATTAATCAGTTGCTGCGATTGTTGTAATTTAATGGTGTGTTGATGTACTAATCATTTATTTGTTCGAGTACAAGTTGCTTTCAACGCTCTCTATTATGAAAAGCCGCCTATTGAATTAACAGCGCCGTGTAATATCATCTTACTTTTCTTCTGCTCATGTATTATTTGTCAGAAAAAGGGTGTAGTTTTGTAATTGTAACAAAAAGCACCTGTTTAAAGATTCATGTGTTGGCACCTTCCTGCTTCTGGTCTGTGTGTCATCTATTGTCCCACAGAGTGACCCATTGTTTGCTCCTGGTAAAGCAGGGTTTGTGCGCTGGCCCTGGTGTTACAACTACTTAGGGGGCTCTATGGAAGTGAGCAGGATGTGATGGAGCAGACCTGGCTGCTGTGTAATTGGCTGTCATGCATGGCCCGTCTACCGGGCCCCTGATTAGCCATGCTACAGTTGGCTGGGCTTTGATTATGTTAAGCCTGACCCACACAGGCAGCAGCCACCGCTTCACTCTCAAACCTCTGATATGTCATTTAAGTCCACGGAGTCACAGCCAACCCTTATCACAACAATTTATAGACTGATTACTGATTCTAATTTGCTAGATTTTTTTACTTCTAATTAAAGGTTCCTCATCTGGTCTCTGGTACTTAAGCTCTCCTCTCTGCTCCTATCCCATTTAATTATTATGATGTACAGAATTAGCATTTATTGGTCCTTATATATCACATTTGCATATTATATTGAATAATTAAATGAAGACTGGTTATTAAATTAAGTGGATGACAGGTTATTCATCTTTGTACACCCACGGCTGTTTTACAAAAGCAGCCATGATTGACTAAAAACATTTGCTTGTTGCTAATTTGATGCAAAATCTGTCATTCTCCTGCAACTCGTGTACTGCCAAGAAGATTGTTTAGAGAAAAAGCACATGCACATGCACACACACACACACACACACAAAAGAAAAGTAAGTCACTTACCTTGCTCTCTGGTTTAAGAATTTAATTTAAGAAAGAAAAAAAAATCATATTGCAGTATAGATTGCCGGGAAACAAGATCCCACACAGCCTCCACACAAAGTTGATCTTTGCCAGTGGTCCAGTTCCTGGAATGCGTCCATTCAGTTCCGCACCAAGATGGATGGCGTTAAGGAGAATATTTAGAGCAGCTTGAGCTTTTCTCAAGCTAATGTAAGCATTGGCAGAACACAAAAGTGGCGCGACCCGAGGCTTATGCGGTCATGGAGACTGCTGATTCACTGTCGGCACACCAGCTTTTGTATATATATATATATATATATATATATATATATGTGTGTGTGTGTGTGTATGTATGTTCTAGAAACAAGGCTAAAGGATCATAAAAAAGAAGAAAAAACAGAACTTTGAAGCAGCACCATACGTACTAATGTATTCCCTTTGCACCAGGGACATGAATAATTCACCTTGTGACACAATAAGCCATTGGGAGAGTGACATATGTAGGCTTGTGTGTTTTTCAAGTGTCTCTCTACTCATGGCGGCCACTGATGCCATATGTTTTATTGTCTGTTGGGTGCATCCCAAGGGACTTTTTCACAAAAGAAAAAAAAAAAGCACAATAAATAAAACCTACTTTGTAACTGACTGACAAGTAACTGCATTTCCTTTTTCCCTGAAGAGATATGTTACCCGTAATCTCCCCGTCTTTAAATGCGATGATTCATTTGTGATTCATCCAGCAGTGATGATCTGTTGAATCTTTGAGCTGACGGAACTGTAATTTTAAACTGTTGACATGTTAACCCACCTGATGCCCTCGCTCCTTTTTAGAATGACACAAGCAATTGGAGAGTGTGGAGATCTTAAGAAAACTTTGCTTCTTTTTTTTTTTTTTTTAAAGTACACAGAAAATGGCCACACACACGCAAGCAGCAAGTTACTCAAAAAGACGCACACACACACACACTGTTGTTCTTTATAACACACACACACACACACACACACAAACATAGAACTGGCTGTAATTTCAAGTAGAGTATGGATATTTTTATCAATCCAATGGGATCGTTTTCCCTCCACTGGCTCCTGATATTACCTGACTCTGTGCTTATATTTCGTAAACTGTTTTCTTTATACCAGTAAGGATCTCATGAGCTATGGATAGTTTGTAGACTGAACATCCCACACACATCTCCAGAGCTCAGCCTTATCTGTGGGGGTCATTCCTCTTCTTCCCATTCTCTACGAGGGCGTTTCCTCTGCCCCGCAGGCCCAAGCCAAGCTTTAGGCCTGTAATTCCTGTTAACCTGATGTTGAAACGCTCCCTTCAGCAGTCCATTACTGCCAAGACAACCAAGCCTTCAGTGCCTGCAGGGTAAGTGCAGCTCGTGCAGACCGTAGGGAGCCAACGCCGGGGAATGCACACTCTGTATCACCCAGCAGAGTAAACAGAGGCGAGAGAAACACAGACAGACACACTCTGCACTGACTGGCAGGAGAGGGCCTGATTGTTAGCTCGGTAGATGATTTACACTCTGCTTCAAGGGTGAACGCACGTCCAACCGACTCAAAGTGAAGCCGAGGACACTTTTATCCCAGCAGACCTTTCAGTGAGGAGTTTCCATTTGTCTGTAACACTGTCGTCAGGTTAGTTTCACAGCAGAATTATCTGCGGTACGATCTGAGATAGAATCACCGCGTCAGCTCATGGAGATAAATAAAGAATTATTAAGCTTTATTGTGTAAACAGCAGGTTTTATTGGGTTTTAAGACGACTGACAGGTACTCTTAAAAGTCAAGTTGGAGTGTCTATGTCAATGTCTGCTTCGCTAGCAACCACAGGCCATTTACGCATGTCCTGTGCATGTCTCAATAAGGCATTGTTCATGCTGAGAAGAAGCAATAAACAGTCATTTGAGCATCTCTGCCTTGTAGTGTCTGCTGTGCTGCTTTTCTTATCAGTGAAGCAGTTCCACTGTGATGGATCTGGTTTATATTGTGGATTAGAGTGTCAGATATATGGCCCTGCTCCGATACTGGTTCTTCCTGAGGTGTTTGAGCTGTCTAGACACCACGATGAATGAAATTGCCTCTACGTATCTAAGATTGTCCTTTCCTCCTGTGTGACATTAAAAAAAAAGTGTGATTAGATTCATGCAGAAAGTCATTAATAACATGACTTTGTCTCATCCTCCTGCACACAGGCTAATTGTGCTGTTTGAGATTTATTCTCTACTGCCTGACTGGATGACTCCTTTTTTTCTTTCTGTTCTTAAATCTGCTTCAACTTTGGTTTCCGCTTCGACACCAGGCTTTCCCAGGCATTTGTTTGCGTTTCAGAACATTAACTTTACACACTCTTTGTTGTCGTTGTGGACAGTGAGTGAGGAAGTTATGTAATGGAAGCGTCATAAAACTCGGCACTGTTTGAAAATGCCAGGTCTCTGAACTTAAGAAAGAACAGAGCAGCCAAAACACTTGAGTTTTTTTTACAGGGTCTGTGTTATATGTAGGCCAGATGCATGTGTTCAGATGCTTGTTGTTAGTTTTATGATGTCAGGCTTTGAGCTGCGGATACTTCAACAGGCACAGGAGAAGTAACGCTGCAGCATAATCTCTAGTTGGAAAGCTTTTCAGGCTCTGGTGTTGCTCTTCACCTGGTAAAGGCGTGGAAAGTTGGCCTGGTACTTGGTTTCTTTGTTACCCCCAGACTCTCTCTGCCACTAGGCTTTTGCTTTATGTCCTTCTGCATCAGGCACTTGAGGCTGGACAATTTGTTTAGGCAGCTGAAGATGGAACTGTGCGTAGTGGAGGATTATGCGATTGCTGGATGATTTGTGGGTTGGATCTCCTCAGAGCCCCCGTGCCGAAACATCCAACACTTGCGATGGTGCTAAATTATGATACCTAAACCATAAATGTCCTGAATTAAAACACAAGAATTAATAAATTCTTTTAAGTTTTTTGCAGAGTCATGATTTTGGCTCTCTAATGAATTCAGTTGCATAAATTTACAACCCCCCTTCCCCCTTTTCTGCTCGTTGCTGGTTCGTCTTTGAGCAGTGTTGCAACAGACAAGATAAATACAATATCTCAGGATTTAGTTGGAAAGTAGCATGAAAATGCTAAAACTACATGTAGTGAAAATAAGCAGCTCTACTTTGAAAACAACCAGAGCTTGCCTTTTTTTTTTCCTTCTTCCTTCAGTGGATGAATTTGTCCAGCGAGTTCCACATTCCTTTGTGGAAAACACTTATTAAGTCAGTGAAACTGGGATTTTGTTCTTCTACTATTACGCACACATATTACAACACGATTTTCATCTTCGCAAATGTATTAGAGACTAGTCTTTAATCCGATTACTAATACACAGTAGAGTTAAAAAAAAAAAAAAAAAAAAATTCCCATGTTCTCTCAGCTTCAGAAATTAACACTCATGTTTCTGGTTTGACAAATGCGCCGCTCTTCACGTTTTTAAGTATTTGTAATGCATTAAAGTTCAGTTTGTTTGACCTGTCCATATGGATTCTTTAAACAAGTGATGATAGGAAATGGCACTGTTTTGTGTCCCTTTGAACGCCGCTGTAGAGGGCGGCTCTGAGAAGCCTCACCTTGAACTGATAAAAGCAAAGAATTATCGCTTTGTTTATCCTGCCGCTAAAACTTGGAGTGCACTATCAAAGGAGAAGCCAATGGAAGAGTATTAGAGAGTGTATTTTTAAAATCTTGTAAATCTTGTGAATTTATGTCATAGTGACTTGGGGACCTCACCGTGTCCTTCTGGTTTCCATTGGCGTTGAGCCTTTAGTCCTCTAGTCTTTACCTGCATAGCAGCATTTTTGTGGATTTTTTTTTCTCAGAGGGGTGCTTGGACCTTGGTCCTCAACGGCTCAAGGGAGACGACCAGAGCATAAGGCCAGGCCCCCTTTAGTTAGGAGCGGTCCCCTTTTTTAATCAAATGAAGCCGGGGTCCCGGATGTGACGGCGTGTGATTGACGGACTGTGATGCAGAGCAGGATGTCAGCGGGGTGAAAATACCATTAATGGTATTGCTCATTTCTTAAAGTGGTGGTGGCCACACTGCCGGTGGAGGTTTGCTCACCCAGCCTTCCCCCACCTCCCTCTCCTTCGTACCCCCGTTGCACTGTGAATGCCCTCTCAACCTGAGCTTCACTCCTGCGGCCGAGCATTGCCTGAAGAGCTCGACGCGCAACTTGAAAGTGAAGTTTTAACCGCTGATAATGACATCAGTCCACATTTCTCGTTTTCCTCTTATGTTGCGGCAACTCTGCTATTGCTGTTGGTACAAAGGGAGAACAAAACATCCCATCATTGTGTTTTATAGCCTGTAATTGTGCGGTGGGAGGCTGTGCCCCCCAGGTCTCCTCCTAATGGCTTTTTGTGTGTTGTTTTAGTGGCAGATTTACATGTGGGAGGGGCACAGGCGGGTGATTTACAACCAGCAGTGCCACTGACTGGGCCGCCTGACTGGCTTAGTGACTGACTGGCCCTGCTCCCTGTGTGTTCCAGGTGATAGTGCAGTCTGGCCGCCAGCCCAGCGTGCTGCAGAAACTGTGTCAGCTGCCTTTCCAATACTTCAGCCACCCGCGCCTCATCAGAGTCCTCTTCCCCTCCCTCATCTCGGCCTGCTACAACAACTCTCACAACAAGGTCATCCTGCAGCAGGAGATGAGCTGCGTGCTGCTGGCGACATTCATCCAGGTAAATATGGGACCGTGGTCACACATACACGATGAATTATAACACACTTAATGACAATAAAGATGAAAATAAGACCAAACAGAGGAGATGCGACTTTATCTTAACTAACGTATTAAAAAAAAACTAATTATCAAAATCATCCCTGAATGAGTCTAAACTCAAATTTCTTTTACAATAGATGGAAACTATTGTTCATCTTGACCCTGGTGAATCTGTCACAACAAAACAAGTTTTTTTTTTCCTTTTTCCTTCTCTTTTTTTTTTCTTTAACAAAGATAGATAGCTTCCTTCACACTGGATTTACCTGCCACTTGTTCAGCTCCCAGTAAACAGCTTGTCTCCTTCATCTTCCTCTAACAACGCACCCTTCACCACTCCGCAAACCACCAATGTTTAGACACTGATTAGCTTCCATTCAAGGGGAGACAAGCTATTGTCATTTCTTTCAAACAAAGCAATAACGCATGGCGTCTTGCCCCGCTGCCCTTATTGTTGAGTTAACCTCCAGAACATTCCTCTCAGCGAAATAATTTGATCTAGGGCGGTTTGTTTTAGTTGTTACTCATTAAACGGAAAACGTTCATTTCGATTAGTTGCGATCAACATGTAAAGACGCTGTATATTTTTGCATAATATTTCGTTTTGCTTTTGTTTTATTTTTCATTTAATTAATTTTTTTTTAGCCTGATGGTTTAATTAATTATAGGTGAAGCTGATAAAATTGTGAACTGAAAGATATTAATGCTTCTTATTAATTCCCTATAGGACTGTGCTGCAAATGAGAAAGAGTCGGACAATAAAACGAAGCAAGCAGGTAAGTTGTTCTAATGAACGTGTCAAAAATAGAACAAGAAATTGAATTGGATTATATTAAATGTATGTTTTTTTATTATTATTATTCTATAAATATATTTTTAAGCCTTTAAAATGGTGTGTTTAAAAAACTACTTTTGAAATAGAAATTTTTACTTGAATTTTTCTATTTGAGTAATTAGACATGAAGGTTTTTGTTTTTTTTACTCAACACATAACGTGATTGATTTAATAAAAATCTGATTTTTTTTTTGTTGAAGTATTTCTGTTGAACCTGCCGTATAATGTCTATATTTTCTCTCTCTCTTTTTTTTTTGCTCAAAGTGTCCCAGCCGCTGGATTTCTGCGAGTTATCCAACCGCTTTCCACGAGATCAGTGGGACACAGCGCTGCAGTTTTTCCTCAAGAAGCAGGACGAGTGACAGCGTTTCGTCCTCTGTCCTCAGAACGGATAAGCACAGAAGAACACTACAAAAAGAGACTGAGACGTCGAGATGTTTCTTGATTTTTTTTTTCCTTCTTTGACTTAAACTGTACACGAGTTATTTATATGTCCTACAGACTTTGTTAAAATGTAAAGATTGTGAAGCCTTATCCAAGTTGGCGCGTTTTGATTTCTTAGAAATCGTACTGACGTTTATGAGGAATTTGCACAAAATGTCTTGTTTTTGTAAATTACAGTTTTAACACGCACAGCTATTCTGTTTCATGTCTAAATAATCTGTGTGTTCCTCCTTGTTTCTGTTGTAGATAAACGTGGATCCATTCTCAAAGCAGTCTCAACTTTAATCTGACACGTGTTGTTAATAATTTGCCAAAACATTTTCATCAATACTGTCTTGTGTTAATTTATTGTATTTGTGTTATTTCTGAATGTGAATGACCGGAGCGTCATCTCCTCTCTTCTCTTTGACCTTATGCCAGTTGTGAGTTAACATGACTTGCCTTGATTGCAAATAAGTGTTCAACTTGTATTTTTCAAGTTCACACATTTTCCTCTCTCTCTCTATATATATATATTCAGAAGCACTTAAAATTAATATTATTTATTGAGTTATTTACCTTTATCACGTAAAATAAAAAATACTTACGGTTACAGTATTGTCTGTCAGTTTTATTCTGAGTGAAATTAACAGATTTAAAAGTTTAACATGAGCTAAACTTTTAAATCTTTGACTTTGTGCTGCATTTTTTTTTTTTTTTTTTTTTTATTAGACACTGAAAACATGTTTTATTTAGTTCATAACTGGATGAATAATCACCTGCCATTATTGTTTCTTGTGTAAACTGTTGATTCAAATTCTGAAGTTCTTGCATTTTGATTGACACACTGACGCCCCACCCCCTTTATACTTATGTACCTGCCCTGTCCTGATCACTGGACAGGGCAGGTACAGGGCAGTTTATGGATTGATTAATAATCTGAGATCTGCACATTTGCAGTTTTAAAAACAGACTAAAGCCAGATTAGTTGTGTTGAAACGTCATTTTAAAAAAAAACCTTTCAAAATGAAATTCAGACCAAATGTGGACCTATTTATTTTCAATCATCTAGACTATTTAATTCTCATCAGATTATTACTTTGTAATTAACGTTTTCCTTTTAACGCTCTTCCTGCTGCTGCTGCTGTATCTCTCGCCCAACCCTTTTAAAAACATTTAGTCTATCAGCGTGTCTTAAAGACTTAACAGGATTTTGATTTCACTCTGACTCCATTTCCTTCACTGGCAAAAGCCGATGTTCCTCTACAAATTGTTGCGGTGTCGAGTGTCAGTCCCGGTTTGACCTGTAGCCTGTGCTCCCTCTCTCCCTGTCTCTGTCTCTTTCTTTCTTTCTGTTTTTTTTTTTTTTTTTTTTTTTTTTTGTCCAGCGGCTATTTTGCCATTCCCGATTCCCTATTGGGATGAAAATAAACTCAAGACAGGCCAGGATGCGTCCACAGGCTGGGAGTCGTCCCCTAAGCGCTGCGCCGCTGCTCGTTTTGTTGTGGGTCCATTCAGTGTATCCTTTGCAGGTGATGCCAGATGCAGATAAGCGGCCGCCGATGCTTGTCCCCCCTCTGTCTAGACTTGTAACCCTGGGCCTCAGGTTCCTATATATGCCACTAGGAACATTTGTTTAGGTAAGACCAAAAAAAAAAAAGTATCCTTTGTTTTCTCATTACAACTTATTATATAAAACATCAAGCAGAATTTGTTATAAATAAATATAATAATCCCAGGTTAATGCACTTCTATAATAATCACATAAAGTGAATGAGATGAATTAAACAGGTCTGATTTAATGACCTTTGACACGTCGGATGAATGAGTTGTCGACCATCCATCACTGATCCTTTTGGCTCCGGAGCATTTCTTTATATATATATATAGTTATATATATATAGTTGTAATCATTATTTATTCCTCAATAAAAAAAATAGTAAAAGTTTGAACCAAGGCTCTAATTCCCCCCTCCCCTTTAATTAAAACATTAAAACAGTGTCAAACATCATAAGCAGCAGATGCGTTTCCATTTACCTCATTTTCAGCACTGATTTATTTTTGCCGGCTGTTATTAAAAAATCCTCCCGAAAGTTTGCTTTTGTTTTTTTTTTTTTTTTACTTCTTTTTTTTTTTTTAACGGAACAAATTGATTTTGCATGCAATAATCAGTTAGAACTATGTTTTTTATTGATAAGATCGGCTATGTCTGCTCCCCCCCTCATAATAAATAATAATAATAATAATAACTTATTTTCTGGAGAAAACGCGAACATCTCGCGTCTCTCATCTGTTTCATTAATTTACAAGAGTTGATATTGAAACTGACAAATCATGCACATCTACACAGTTTGTATCATTTTTTGTTCTTTTTTTTTTCTTCCTGATAAACATACTGTTTAAAGTATTAACGCTTCAGACTTCCAGTACAGGCTTGTACAACATATCCCCCCCTCAAAAAAAAAGTTATGTCCAGTTCAGGCACTGGCATCAGTGGTAAAAGGCGAAGAGAAGCCCTCCACCATTGTAATGTCCGAAGTGTCCTTGAGCAAGGCGGATGTAAAAAAAAAAAAAAAATGGGGAAACTTCAGACCTCCGAGCCTCAAATCGGGACCTGAACGCATCCACGATTATAATCCATCCGGGTCCTTTTTATTGGTTTGTCTTGATTGAATGTCACTGAGGTCTTTGCGTCTTCTCTGGGGAGGATGATGAGGATGAAGATGAGGAGGATGGGGCTCCAGTTGACCTCAGATCAGATTAAAGGGGAGGTGGTGGTGGTGGTGGTGGTGGAGGGTTGGTGTGTGTTGTGTCTCCTCACGTGTCGACGGGACTCGGTACCATACTGTTCGGTGTATCCGGTAACTGAGACGACAGTGAAGTCACATCACTTCCCGAGGAGTTTCCCAAAGATCCCGACTCAGAAAAAGACACCTGCCAGTGGAGAAACACGATTTACCAAAAGATTTGTAATGTTTTTTTTTCTTTCTTTCACTCTTCATAACAACATCAGTCTCAAAAACCTCAAACTAAACCGATGTCAACATGTTACAGTGAATGTTCCTTAATTTAATTCCAATTTTGCCTCCTAAAGTATTGGGCCTATCTATTAAAAACATATGAAAAATATTTCGTTATCAGTGTTGTAAATCACTCGAGATGCCTTTGGCATGTCACGTGACTCCACACAAGGGCCCAAGAAACAGCTTGTTTTGCTGTTTACTGTTGCTTTTCAAAATAAAAGGCCTCCGTTGTTATTTAAAACCGGGTTTAAATAATAGGTCAATTTTGGGATGACACCAGATGAATGAAGCTTTTGAAGTGGATCAACACCATCATCATCATCATCATTATCATCATCACCATCATCATCATCACAGTTACAGAACTAATTATACCTTAATTATGGCTATAAATGCATGTCAACCAATTTTCACCCAAAACAATGTCCCTTTCCTCCCCCAAACATGTTTTAAATGTTATTATTATTATTTTCCTACCAGTTGCTGAAAGGCAGGCTGATCCAGGTCGCTCTGCAGGGCGAAGTCACTGAGAGATTTCCATGGAGGTTGGTAGGTTTGCACCTCCACAGGATTCCCCTGCACGGTGTTGTCGTGTCGGATAGGGCTGCCTGCCACCAGAGGTGTGCCTGTCAGGCCCTGCAGATTCTACAGGAGAAACAGGAAAACGCTCAGTGTCTAATCCCAAATATTGGCCACTAAAGCGGAAAAAAATTTCATATTTTTTTTCAGCATCAACAGCATTTTTTTTGTATGATTCTAATGTGAATTATGCAGAAATTTAAAAAAAAAAAAAAAATCAGCACATTTTTGCCACAGTGATGGAAAAAGACACTCTTAAAGCCAATTTTATGAGACAAAACAAACATTGTGGGGAAAATTAACATGGAACTTTATGACCATTAACTATGCACTAATGTGTAAAAAAAAATGCATAATAAACTTTTATAGGCTATGAACTTTTAAACAGTTCAAATCTAATTCTAGTTAGTTTTAATCTGTCTGCTTTGGAGAGAAAAAAAATCGATTAAATATGTTTTAATATACACATGAAAAATAAAAGGCAAACGTTTCAATATTTATTTAAAAATAAAAAGAAAGAAAGAAAAGAAAATAGACGTTTATTCGTTTTCATTTAATTTCTTTAAAGATTTGTACAATTTCTCTTGTCAAATTCCTGTCTTTTTTATTCACAATATAAAATATGTCAAAGTGATGTTTATGTCTGACTCAGCCTGATTTAATTTAATTTTGCAGTGGTATTTCCTCTGGCTGTATCGCTATTTAATTACTTCTGTCTTATTTGATTATGTTATTATTCACACAGGCTGATTTTCCTCGTATTTTTCTTTTCAGATGTTGGGAGGAATTAATGACAAGTTATGTAGAGTAAGTATGTGACAGTATAATCTGTACAAATGAGATAATAATAAGCAGGTGTGGCACAAGTTGGGGTGGGACGTATAAACATTGAATATTGTATGAAAACAGAATTAACTCACGGTCTTGTCGCTGTGTTGCTGCTGCTGAAGCTGCTTCATCAATATGGATTTCTTCTTGTCTTTACAGCGTTTGTTCTGAAACCAGACTCGGATGACCCTGGGGCTCAGACCGGTCATCTCCACCAGCTGCTCCTTCATCAGAGCGTCCGGTCTCGGGTTGGCGTTGTAACAGGTCCGCAGGGTGTGAAGCTGCTTCTCGTTCAGCACCGTCCGGACCCGAGTGGTTTTCTCCGACTGTTTGTGGACGTGATTCCGATGGTGAGGAGGGTGTCGAACCGAAACCGGGTCTGGGGAGAAAGAAAGAAAATATTGAATACTCATGTACTTATCAGGTATTTACAGATCATAAATAAATTGCTATAAATAAATCTTATAAGATTCTTAAAACAAAAAATGATGAAGAAACAAAATCTAGAAATGTAGGCCTAAAAAAATGAAGCTTGTTTAATTTATTTAACAAGCTACAGGAATACTGAATATTAATAAACCACTGTATGATCAATTTATGGACATACTCAATACTATATGTGAATATTACAAAACAATATTTATAACATATACTGACAAACTTGCCTCAAAATACATTTAAGAAAGGGGCTATATATGGGCACATAATAATAATAATAATTATTATTATTATTATTATTATTATAATAACTACTGACCGGAGATGTGCAGCGGTCTGCTGTGGATGGTTCCGGGGCTGAGCGGGCTCCCTGCAGAGGCCCGCTCCACCAGCAGACCGTGGTCAGCCCGACACAGCAGCTCGTCGTCCCGCAGGGAGAACTCGTCCCCGGGCAGGAGGTGTCGACTGCACATCGAGCACCGAAAACACTCCATGTGATAAACATTGTCCCGGGCTCTCATCACTAAATCGCTACTGCAGAAGCCCATGTTACACTTTGCACATTTGATGCCAAATAACCTGAAGAAAATAGGAGAAAGATGAAGCGCGTAAAGACGTTGGTTCCACACGTTATGCAGGTTTGATTTAATTAAAGTATATTGCTCTATATTACAAAAATGATGCTCCGAGATTATATTAATGATCACAAGACAAAAATAAAAAACTGAAATGTCTGTCACAGAAATCTAACTCAGGCCCTCAGTTTATGATTCATATTTTTACGCACAACTTTCATTTGCACATCCTGCACATTTGCCACTGAAATGGGCAATATCATCATAGAAATAGTATTTTTATTTCATCCCAATTGATTCCAAAACAAATGAAAGAAAGTTAAAAACACAAAGTCCACAAAAAAAAAGAAAAAAAAAAACACACACACACACACACCTTGCATAATCTCTTTTACAGTAAGTCTTCCCGTCCCGGACGAAGCAAGTGCAGGTCTCGTCCAGGTACTGGCTGCACTCGGCGCACTTGAGACAGGCTGCATGCCACTCCAGGTCCGGGGAGACTCTCAAGATGTACTGGTCGTGTATCTGACTTCCACAGCCCACACACATTGCGATTCCCGACTTCTCTGCGTGAAGGGGGGGTGAATGCATTAATGCAACAGCTCTTTTTTTTTTTAATCCCCGTGACATCCCTGTTAAACCCCCTTCACCCATTCACCTGAAGGAGACAAACTGTTGTGCGCGTATCACAACAAACATGTAGGGTCCTACCAATAATATTACTGAACAATTATGATGAAGCCACGAGGGCTAAAAATATCTTCAAGTCACCCGGTGATACGAGTTACTTTAAACACCAGAGAACTACAAATAAATGAACCTTTTACATTTATTTAAAGGCTCTATATGGATATTGTAGTAGTTTTAACTCAAGACAAAGCTGCTGATCTTCAGATAAATCGGTTCGAAATCAATCGACCGATTTATCATCAAATTCAAGATACAACGCGTAAAAGGAAATATGAAAAAGTCGCAATAAACCCCCTACAGCATGTTATCACATGAGTAGAAAAGAGGAATATCTTACTTTTTGAATGATCCCCCATATCATCCAAGAAAGAAGTATTGAGCAGGATATCCACCATACAGGAGAAATAACCCAGTGCAAAACCGTCAGATGGAGGAGAGGAGCGGCAGAGGAGACCGTCCCGTCCCTGGCTGGATGATAAACTTGTATTCCTCCACCGAGAGGTGGAGAGAAAACAAAGATCCTCGACCAGTGACGTCTGTAAAACCTGGACCTCTCTGAGTCCGGGGAGAGGGTGCCATGCAAATCTCCTCTTCGACCCTCGCTGTTTTTTTTCCTTTTAGCTTCTTGGACTGGTTGAAAGCGCAGTTTAGTGCCTGCGTGCGTGCGTGTGTGTGTGTGTGTGTGTGTATTTTTTTTTTTTTTTTTTTTTTTTTCTTTTTGTCCCACTGCTTGCTCATCCCTAATTCCCCAGTTTTCTCTGATAAGTTGCTGTCCCACTACAGGGACTTATTGTGCAGCATCAAGTTTAGTCTTAAGATCATATTGTTATTATTTACTTTATTTACTTCACATTCATTTAACATATATATATCTGCTGGCTCATGTACGTGTTTTATGGTATAGGCTTATCCACGTCAATATTCTAGTTTACTATTATATTGTGTCATATTTTATTTCTAGTAAATCTATAATGTTATGTTTGCGTCCACAACTTCTAAATATAATGTTGAAAATATAACGTAATATTATCATTATTATCATATACAACATACGAATACAACTTATACACAAGATGGTAAAAAGATAAAGACAATGTATCTAATTAATAATAAAAACAACAAAAACAACAACATCAATAATAATAATGAGAACAATAATAATAATTAAATAATTAAAATAATAATAATGTTCAGATTAAACCTGTCTCTACATTGCAAAAATGATTAAAATTTGTATTCTAATTTGTATTGTTTTATTATTATTAGCGTGTGTTTTGTTTTGTTTTATCTCAGTGACTATTAGTCAACCCATATTTCACACACTACTATAGAGAGCCCTCTACTGGTGGAAAATCACAGTCTCTACATATCTTGGACTTAGTGATCAGTTGAGGATGAGTTGGGCATAAATCCATTGAACTAACTGGGTTATATTTGGCGAGTGACAGCTGATATGAAAATAAGATCAATAAACAGGAACGTTCACCTACAGATTATTGCAGATTTACGTTTGTCAGGTTTCTTTTTCCTCAATTTTTCACAACATATTTTCACGGTTTTGATTCTAAGTATTTGATTAATTTAAAAACCCAACATGACACAACATGATGGACTTTCCGGTGTAAATACTGTATTCTGAGGTAATGATTTTATGACTAAATAACAAAGTAGCACTCTTTTATACAGACGAGTTCTTTGTTTTTCCACATATCTGTAACTAAATACACTAATTTTTATGACCGTTAGTTAATAAGGTTTTTTTTTATTCTGCATTCGTTGGGTTAAAAAACAGTAGCACTTTAATTCAGAAAATAAGATCAAATCTTTCTTTCTTTTACACTTTTACTTCATAATAAATAAATAAATAAATAATAAAAATAAATAAAATAAAATAAATAAATAAATTAACTTGTTTTCTGGAAAGTGGAAAGTGGAGAAAGTAAGTATGAATCTGTTGTATTTCTAAAAACAATAATATTTTTGTAAATGTTGGCGTGAGAGACACACAGAGCGAGACACTCGGTAAATCTCGCGAGATCTACTGGTGAACGTCAGATAACCTTTGGCACAGTTTATTTTCTGCAGCGCCGAGGAGCCGTCAGAAAGGTCCAAGATGAACAGAGCTCTCAACAAAACCAACCTGAGACAGCTGGTAAGTGTGTGACAGTCAGAGCTTTACAGTGTATTACACGCAGAAATATCCCTTTTCTGTGTTATAACATTAAAAGCACTAAGCGCGTTAGCTTAGCTTACTTAATTTTGCAGCTGCTAACTAGCTGGCTAACAGGTTCAGGTCGTACTCATGTGGCATGTCGAGGTCCGATTTAGATAGAAGGACATGCTGCAGGATTATTTGAATTATTCTGACCTTAGTTGTTTATGTATAAATATACATATACGTTGCAATAAATTCAGAATTCAGGTTAAGAGCTTTTGTTTTGGAGTTGATGCTAGTAAGTGTTAGCACAGCTAGCAGAGTGGTTATGAAACCTCGTAACCTTGTGTTATGAAAACAAATTGTGTAACAAATGTATAAATATAAATTAGTAGCATGACATATGTTATGTGTTTCGTGTTTGTCTTTTCTCTGGTTACATGACTTTGTCTGAATGACCTTTTCCTGGCTGGTAGGTCTCAGTTATGTCCAGCTGAGGCTGGTATTTTCCTGCTTTACTCTGAGTCTGATGCAGCTGTTTCAAAGGTTGTTTGTTCACCAACCTGCGATTACGTTTTTGAATCAGTCTGCACCAGTTATAATCTTGCATTTTTAATTACCTACTATTTAATAATTAATAAAAAACAACTACCAAGTAGATTATTATTATATTGGTTACTTAGCAAACCCAGTAAAAAAAGGCAAGAAATCAAAGTCTTATTCAGTCATTTTGATAAAGTAATTACGCATCAACCTAAAAACACATTCAATTACATTTAAGAGGAACATATTATTACTGACAGATATGGATGCTTTTTCCCAGTTTCAAGTTTTCATTTTCTTCAACAGACTGGTCTCCTTCAAAGGTTTCAGAGCACCTTGGTGGTTGCAGAGCACAACAATGAGAAACTAACCCCCATTACCCTCAACGCCATCACCGCGGCCAGTAAGCTGGGTGGAGAGGTGTCCTGTCTGGTTGCTGGAACAGACTGTGCAAAGGTAGGCCAAGCTAAGGCATTATCAAACATGTCATATCTGAGATGGTTTTAATTGTGTTTAACCTGACATGTGGGTATTTAAAAGACAGGGGAACAAAGAATGTAGTAAAACTGTGTTTTGAACATGTACATGTATATACAACAGAAGGTCAGCCAGAAGTGATGATGCATTAAATGTACTTTGTTTCCTTTTCAGGTTGCGGAGCAAATCAGCAAAGTTAGTGGTGTGAAAAAGGTTCTAGTGGCCCAGCATGATGCTTATAAAGGTGGTCTGCCAGGTATGTAACTGCAAAGATATTTACCTTTTATTCATTTAACCTTCGTGCACAGAGTTTATTGATGTCAACTCTTAAAATCAATAAAATGTTTTATATCTGCTCAGTCGATGCTGCGCATGTTTTGATAAAGGGTGTCTTGGAAGTTATAGGTGAAGAAGAGGAGATTATTTTTCATTGTAAATCCCTGTTTATATGTTGTTGTTGTTTTTCTAGTGTCAGTGTTTTGTTTCTGCATTTTGAGACAAAAACTGTTTCCATTTTTTTTTTTCCACAGAGGAGTTGACTCCACTTATCCTGGCAACTCAAAAACAATTCAACTTCACCCACATCTGTGCTGGTGCATCTGCATTCGGAAAGGTAAATGATGGCCAAGAGCTGTGCTTTTGAAATTGCACTTTAATATTTTGAAATGTCTTTATTTCTGTTTAAAAAAAATGGTATTGATTTACATTTTTAATGGAGGATATACCTAACAATTCACAAATCTTTATTACCCACCCTAATCTTGTCAAATGTATCCACAGTATTTTTCTTTTTTAAACTTTAAATGCACATCAGTGCATATTTCTCTGGCTAATTCACCATTTGTCTGCAGAATCTGCTTCCAAGAGTTGCTGCCAAGTTGGATGTAGCCCCAGTTTCAGATATTATTGAGATCAAATCCCCGGACACTTTTGTCAGAACCATTTATGCAGGTAAGCCTGTTATTATTATGGCAAAGAAGTAACAGAGAGTTTTATCCCGTCATAAATTTATTGTTAGTGCTGAAACATCTCAGAGGAAACGTTAAATCATGTTTCTTGGCTTTGGCACGGCCTTGATGTGACACGGATGACACTAATACACTGCTCAGTTTTTGAAACGTGATCCGCTTCTTCCAGCTTTTTGCTGATGATTTCAAAATGCTTTGTCATTTTTTGTATAATGATGATGTTTTGGCTTTTACAGGAAATGCTCTCAGCACCGTGAAATGCAACGAGCCAGTGAAAGTGTTCACCGTCAGAGGGACGTCCTTTGAGGCAGCTGCAACAGAAGGAGGAAGTGCTGCATCAGAAGATGGTACAGTACTTAACACATTGATTCAAAGAGTCATTTTTGTGTTAGGATATTACCCTATAACAGCATTTAATGAGGGTTTGCTGCATTACACTGTATTGGGTATATTTAGGTGTGTAGATTGTTCTTGAACTGGAGAATCAGTGTTTTTATTGACAAACTTGACATGAAACTTAAAAACTGGTCTGACATGGATTCATTTCATCACTGCAATAATATGCAGGAAAAGGAAATTACTGGCAAATGTATTCTTTACGTCATCACGTAAAAATATGTAAAACTATTTATAGGCCGAGCGTAATGTTATTTGAAGCCGTTTCCTTTTTCATACAAGGCCGTTAAAGGAAAAAGAAAACATACGATAGATGAATAACAATGTTAGATGACGCTTGGTGTAACATTACATTACATTACCACATCAGCAGCATTGCATGACTTACCACCTGCCCACCTGTAAATAATCCTAATGTAGCATACTAGGGATAAAAAGTAAAAAATAATGTTGCTTTATATTACTGCATCAAGTGCTGTTGTACAGCACAAGTGTCTAAAATACTCTCATATCTTAGATGATTCTGTTGTTTTTTTTGTTGGTTTTTTAAATCATTATGACTCACTGTTTTTGTTATCGTAGACATCATTTGTCATTTGAAATTCTTATTTGTACTGATCATCGATGATGCTCTGATCTGCAGTGGCTGCCTGTGCACCTACCGGAGTATCTGAGTGGTTGGAGCAGAGTCTGACAAAGAGCGACCGTCCAGAGCTGACCAGCGCTAAGGTTGTGGTGTCAGGAGGTACGAGTCCACCAACTACTTTTTTTTATTATTATTATCATTGTAATGTTTCACAAATTATAGCAAATTAGTTGAACTCCATTTCTGTTCTTTTGTAATTATATTGGGAGTAATTGTAATTGAGAGACTTCAGTAGCATATGTGCATGTCCAAATTTTATTTGTGACATTACATTAATTATATTCTTTTCCTCAGGAAGGGGCTTGAAGAGTGGGGACAACTTCAAACTGCTCTATGACCTTGCCGACAAACTGAATGCTGCTGGTAGGTTGGATGTTATAGTTTTTCTATGTATACTTATTTTCCTTTTTCCCATGGTAGATTTGAATTTACATATTTTTCTTTTCAGTTGGTGCATCTAGAGCTGCAGTGGATGCTGGGTACGTCCCAAATGACATGCAGGTCGGACAGACGGGCAAGATCGTAGCCCCGGTAGGTTTCTTTCTTCCATTTTTTTTTTTTTTTTTTGGTTATTTGAGATTTTAAAAATATGTTTAAAAGAAGGTAACTCCTGAACTCGGGTGTAGTATTGGAGGGTACAAATCTGCTGCTTTTGACAAATGCCCGTCAGCCTTTACGCAGCACGCTTTCATTCCAGTATCATTTGGACGTCTGTTCTGCCCCTTTTAAAAAGGTTAAGTTTCCATTATGCGATTCAGTCGGGTTTCCCCAGCTGTGATTATCCACACATTAGACCCTGCAAAATGCACTTGATGGCACATTTAGGGCCCTAAATGATTTAGCTGATCCATTAAACCAGAGTGCAGTTGATGTCTGCTCCGAGCCTCAGACTCAGGCAGACTGTCCAAATTGGATTTCCCAAATGTTATGACAAGCCTGTTGAATTCTGCTAAGTTAATTAAAAATTATTTAAGCCTGGTTTGTTGTTTTTTTGTTTTTGTTTTGTTTTTGTTTTTTTTTGTTTTTTTTCACCCTATCAATTTAAAAATGTAAAGTGTATTTAAGTGAAATGACATATTAACCTCATATTCACTCGTATATATGTAAGATAATATCTCTTGTATGCAGATTAAAGCACAATTTATTATCACCACATTTAGTCATAGCAGTGGTCTCATTCCACCTTGGAAGACAAACATTTTACAGGCTGTTAATATACATTACACAAAGTATTGTATATTAACAGCCTGTAAAATGTGTGTTTGTTACCAACACAACATTGTTTGTTAAATTAAAAAATGACATATTTGTAGATTTAATTGATCCGGGAAATACTGAAATATTAAGTTTGTTTTTGTTAAAAACTTAGATTTAGTAGGGTTGTCCCTACTTGCTTTAAAAGCTTCTTATCTATATCCATTTTCATAATCTGATGGGAACATGTTATGTTTCATAAACTAATAATATGTTAATGGAAACTTGCAAATTCTGAGTTCAGTGTCTGGTTAAGTTTTCATTTTCCACAGTCATAAGACACTTGTGTGTTCACATGTAGATGCTCTGCTCCACTGTTACATTGAATTAGCACTGAAACATTCATATGCTACTGCATTAAACAGAGAGGCAGAGATAGTTTCCCTTTGGCTTTGAGGAGATGCAAGAATGAGTGACCTCTCACACACATCAACCTCTGACCGATTACACGCCAGCAATCATTATACCATTCAGCTCTCTGCTGTATCGTAGTTCTGAGGGTGTACCTTTTCCAAAAGCCTGAGGTTACACTTTGATGTCAACAAGAAAGTAACACTTGTATGGTTGCCTTCTCCTCATGTCCACAGGAGTTGTACATTGCAGTTGGTATCTCTGGAGCCATTCAACACCTGGCTGGAATGAAAGATAGCAAGGTAAAATCGCCGGAGCCGAGGATATTTCTTATTGTTTTTCACTTCTTTGTGCGTTTCAGTTTATTTTAAACTACACATCTCCATATTAAAACTAACAAGTAATTTAACTGCTGTGGTTCATTAGTGTGTATGAAAGAACAACACAGTGTGCTACTTGCAAATTAGATTTGATGAAAACTGGTGACAAGAAGCAGCATTGGTTCTCCTGGGTTAGGGCCTAGACATTTGGCAACAGGTTGTTGCCATGTTTGGTAATAGTACCACAAGCCCGTGTCTGCACTCATTTCACACACAATATACAGCACCCATAACAATAACTCAAGATGTTTAGATGTTAGAGTACTGTTTACAATTAAGAACCAAATGTTAGGGTGTTGCCATAAAACATCCCATTTCTCTGGCTTTCTGCATTTTAGTACAAATTCAATGTTTATTAATGGGATAATCAATGTTTTGTCTAATATTTTATTGTGTTCTTTCTGTATTTAGACCATTGTTGCCATCAACAAGGACCCAGAGGCTCCCATTTTCCAGGTGGCCGACTATGGCTTGGTAGCTGATCTTTTCAAGGTGAGTGTCTGGGATTTGATATAGCTGCAGTAATGACACTGACTCTTACAGTAGGAAACAGCCGAGCGGCAAAGCCAAAACACCACTCAAGCGCCTTGTGCCTGGACTTCACCTGCATGTTTTGACAGCTCGGAGTCCAGAGTGATAGTCAGAATATAACATTTGCTTTCTCACTGATAAATTTTGCACGATGTCTTATTCCACCTAATGGAAATGTGCATCTGTTGAATTATTAAGTTGCTGAATTAATCAGAGGAGAGTTGTGGCTGGAGCTCGCTGCCGAGAGAAACACATCAGCGTCTCGGACGATATAAAAAGTGATCAATAGTTACTTTAAAGGTTGCTTCAGTTTTGTATTCAGTTTCTTCCTGCCAGGCCGTTTACACGCTTAGCTGCTTTCTTGTGTCACTCTTGTACTCGGGGATAGTGAGCCAGGGGATAGTGTTGGCACAACTAACACTGGAGTCCAGTGCTGCCTGTGAAAGGCTAGTAGGTTATATTTTCATGTGTGTCCTGTTGGTCATGTTTTATTTAGCCCCTCAGCGGTGCATGAGCTGCCCAGGTGTCCTGACAAACTCTGTAGAAGTGATTAGCAATAATAGCTAGTGGCAGTAGAGTTGTGACCTACTGGGTGAGATCACCTTACATGTGATCACTCCTCAGATAGCTGATTAAAATGGATGGGCTTTCTACTTTTTCCCCAAATGGACAATTGATACCTCAGACCAACTCGGGCCGTGACTGATGGTTCAGCTCTGAAGTCGTTTGACTCCCAAGGAGAGCCATTTGAATAATTTTGTACTTATATTTTTCCTCAGAAGACTTTTGAATTTGTCTTCTTTAAGTCCAGATGACTGGCAATATTAGCGTGTTTATTTATGAGCAAGATGTCTCCCCAGTACTGTGTCACTCTGCATTTATCAAACTTGCAAATGCTGCGATAAATGTTTGCGTGCGTGTGGCCTGCTGCGGTCTTGATAAATCTCAGTGTGCTCATTTATACTGTGAGCAGCAGCAGCCTTGATGGTTGCATGCAATCACATTGTAAATCTTATTGTATGGAATATGCAGAGGATGAAAATGACAGGTGCTGGAGAGCATTTATGTAAAGCCTGGAAATATTTCAGATAGTTGGCAGCAGAATAGAAAGAAGTTGAACTTCATTTATATGCCAAAACGATTCCTAAAGTGGATTTAGTTCAGTTAAATTAATTTTTGAAAGTATGTTGGAGCGGTAACAAACAAATACATTTATGTGATGCACAGAAAATATTACCTGAGTAATGGTCCTGTCATAATGCTGATGTTAAAATGTGGATAAAGTATTATACCTAAGTTTGTACTGTGTTCTATTCAGGCTGTTCCTGAGATGACTGAAGCACTGAAAAAGTGAGGAGAAACAAAGTCACAACCAAACTTTCACTGTACAGCTGTGAGAGCGACTGCAGGATCTCACAGCCTCCGCCTTAACACATTTCCAAAGCTGTGAGTGTCCGTGTGCAGAAATAATTTCACCGTCGTCATCATCATCGCCATCTTCCTGGCTGACATCAGAAGAAGAAGAAGAACACTCTCTAGAAATAAAATGCCAGTTTTTATATTTGCTGTACAAGCATTAAATATCAGCGAATAAGCTTGTACTTTAACAAGAGGTTATTTTATTACCTCGACCAGTGGACATTGTTGTAATTTGTATTTCATTTTAGGGTACAGTAAAAGAAATATCTGGGAATTCTTACCTTGTCTTTAGATTTTTCTGACTCTGATGTAATTGGCTGTAAGATGTAGATGTTCACGCTAACCCGGAGAACGTGTAATTATTGAGGTGCGCTTGGAAAATGATGTATTAAAACAACAAGTAACAACTTGCTTTCTTGTTTCGCCATGATTTTCCCTTTATTGGGTTCATTTTGTAATGCCCTCTTTCCATGGTCAAAATAGAAAAAGCCTGTTGACGGTACAATAAATGGTTAGTTTTCAATACTTAAGTGGCAAATCTTGAAGTTTTCATGCTATCGTTTCCTCTCTAACACTTCATTGTAGCGTCAGTCCCTCACTAGTTTTGGCTGTGGTATGATAATCAAACCCATCCTGAAATATTTACACAGCATCCAAACGTTAAAATCATACAAAGGTAGCACTTTAGACCTGAATGATATGAAATCTGTTTTGATTTAGATTATTTAGTTATTTTTGGTGCATGAGGGACATGCTATCGTTTTTCAAAATCTCAGTAAACGCTGATGCAGCTGGGTTCTGGGTTCAGCTTCCAGTCATGGCACCTGGATAAAAACTCTTTATGAATCACTTGAATCATCCACCAGTCAAAAGATTTCCTCACTCTTCCCACTTAATAGAATTGAGATAAAAATGTTAACATTGCTAATATAGAAAGACAAAGATTAGAAAGTTGAGACTGATCCAATGTACCCTGCAGCAGTCCATTAAAGAGGACTGTTCTTGGTGAGTTTCGAGACACTAGACTGACTACTGAAACAGCTGACACACCTGCACCTGTCATAAATCCATACTCTTGTCGCTTCAGGGGGGAACTGATTCACAATTTGTAGCTCTCTAATCCCTACAAAGTGTATCAGAGGAACTAAGCCCTCAGCACCATCCCCTCACCGGTTTCATTTACTCAATGAATCAAACCACAACTTCCCATGTCAAAAGCCAGATTTTCTGCACAGACTAGTTGTCTGAAAATTTTGGGCTTGAGCCCTATTGCTGGTTTCTTTTGGTAAAATGTTTCATAAAACTCAGTGTTTTTTTTTTTTTTGTTTGTTTGTTTTTTTTGTGAGTGTCAATTCCTGATAAGTGGTGCCTGATATCAAGTTTCTGTCCTCCATGCCCCATTTGTGCTGCTCTGGCAAATTCATCCTCTTAGCGCCAACTGTACAAAGAGGATGACAGACACACAGTTTATGTGCCAGCGACTCCCAGCAACATAGGAGTCGAGTAAAGCGTTAATTTTTGCAGTTGATCTGAAGAGCTGAAAGTCCTGTGAAGTTCCATGTGTCAGACAAAGTCTTATGTCTCTGACAGACGGTTGACTGGGGTGTCTACCGGCTCCATCATTCTGTACTTCTCCTCGAGAAGAGGTTCGTTGCCCTGCAGATGGATGAGTGGCTTAGAGTGGAGGCCGACTCTGCTCTCCTGGTTCCTCTTGTTGTAAATGTTGACCCTGTGCTCCAGCTCGGGGCTGGTTTTGGTGGAACCGGCCGGACTTGGCGGTTTAAGGTTGACGGGGTCCAGGCCCTTCTGTGTGAGACAGGAGTCCTCGGACAGAGAGGAGAGCAGCTCCTGGACCACGGCGCTGGGACTCCTTCGTGGCTGAGTGCCCAGGGCGAGAGGGCTGCTGTAGGGTGGAGGATAGCAGCGTTGGTCGCTGTAGTCTGTGGAGGTTGAGGCCTCTCGAACAGTGGAGCTGCAGTCTGTGGTTGAAGCTAGTGTGTGGCTGCTGATGCTGTGCTGGCGGGCGCTGAAGCTCGTGCGGGACACCGTGGTTGTGGAGGCTTCGCTGACCGAACTGCCGGTTCGCTGCAAACGGCTGGACGGAACCGCGTCGGCGCTCACCAAAGAGGAGGGAAGCTGGCTGGGATTGTTGGGCAGGTGAACGTCTATGGCTGCGGTGGTGATGACGCGTGCAGGGTCTGGGATCCCCATATCTACAAGATTAACACAGAACATATGGGCCTTTAACGTTGTGGTGCTACGTGGGATTTATAAAACACTGAAACAGTATATTGTTGATGCTCACCACTGCTTGGTTCACTGTAATACTGGCTGATATAGTTGTTCATGTCATCTTGACCATGATGATCTAAGGAGGATAAACATGGACACTTAATGTTCTTTATCTAAACACAATTAAAGTGAATCACAATAAAAGTGAAGTTTTTAAATAAATGAGTGGTGTAAAAAAGACTAAAGAGACCACACTAATGTTACAATTCAGCATTAGTACTATGACTTATTGTTAATATGTTACCTTACGTAACACTTAACACACTGCTGTAATAATCTTCTAGTTTAAGTATTATTAGCATTTTCCAATTACAAAAAAATGGAAAATGCTAATGATTAACTATCAAAGTCGCCAACTTGCAGGTTTTTCTGATCATGACTTTGCAATTATTAAACAGAAAAGCAGCAGAGCTTTATTTAACAGAGGGTGAAATGAGTAAATTTAATTTCATAAATGGCTTAACATCACTTTTTGTATTATCTCTAATAGATTAATCAACAAATTGCTACTTGTATGATTATGCTTCACAGACCCAAAAATCATTGTTTTTCTAAAATGCCTCAAAGGACATCACATATTTATTCTGTGAATGCCTTAAAAAAGGAGGCCCTTCATTGTTCAGCCCTAAAATATGACAGGGATCATCTCTACATGATCAGTAATACCACCAGAGTATAAGAAGCAGCTTCAGTAAAAAGGATGTCTGACTAGAAACGCTGTGGCTCAGTTGTATGGCAGGTCGCGCTATGATTTATAGCTTTGATAAAGGAAAAGCCTCACTGTTTTGAGGCCTGACAGCGCTTTGTTGCTTTAAGTCCCATAAGTTATGACCTGTCACTGTTGGAAAGGTTTATAGTCCATCTAGATGTGGCACCAGAATTTTGATGTGGATTGTGAGATAAATGTTTTGGAGAGAGGAAAACACTGGCACTTTGCTGGTGTATAATATCCAGCATTAACATACAGTCCAACTCTCTAACACTTTATATGGAGCAACTGATTATTTTGTTGTTTTGTTTTACATCTCTACATTCAACCAGACACTTAAATGACTATAGATTTATGGTCAATTATCAACAGCACAGTATTAATTCCCCTGAACGAGCAGAGGTCTGATAATAAAAGAGTTTGTTGTTCCAGACGGTTACCTGCGGGTCCTCCGGGCTCTCGAGCTTTAGCTGAACCATGATGATCGGGGGCCCCGGGGGCCAGTCCGTCCATCTCCTGGAAAGTGCTGCTTTGTTTACCCCACATATGGTGGATCTGCAATGCTGCTTCACGCTCAGCTACCAGATCCAGGTCTTGCTGAGCCAGGTGGGCCCTCAGCTGCCTGATTTCAAACTGAAAAGGAAAAAAAAAAAGTGGAGAAAACTCTCATTCCCCCAGTAGACATTCAGTGTAAATACACACAAGCCTTTTTATGGTTGTTTACCTCTTACTAAATACTGTATAGTCTCTCTAATATGCCACCCACTAATGTCCAAGTGTTCTATTTGCATTTCCTGCCCTAGTTTAACAGCACTGACTGTACTACTTGCATCATAGTTGATTTTCACATAAATAGTACAAATGTGCACTTTTCCAAGAGTCTCCGATAGTTGCAATATAACTCTCTTACATACCGCACACTAGACACTTCTGAGAAACAGAGAGCACTTGCAGTCACACTAGATTATTAGATTGTGATAATGCTCAGTGCTGGACATTTGATATCTAAAAGATAACTGTAAAAAGTTTTCTCAATCAATTTGGTAGGTATCCATTATGCCTTTTCCAGTATGTATTCAATTTTATTCATTTCTTGTATAATACTTTGCTGCCCTCTGCTGGTTAATATGGAAAACTAAGTTATAAAAGTTAATTTATATAGATAAAAAGACATACTGCCTGTTCCTGGCAGATCTGAGTGAGACGGTCGAGCTGTTCCTCCCTCAGCGCCTTCGCCTTCTCATACTGCTGGATCTCCAACTCCATCTCCACCTTCACTTGAAGCACATAAGCTGGAACAACAAGGCACATCACAGTTCAGAGAAAATGTTTAAGTGGGTATCTGAGCATTTTGAATTCAGTTAAATACAATGATTTATTTAATTAACTCTCCCTGGCGATCTGAAAGTGGATCTTCTAGTTTCACAATTCCTGAAACAAAACCTTTTCATATGCATATTTACCAGCTCACCGTACTGTAAAAAGTTGGAAGAAAGTTTTAAGGTTATAGTTTATGAATGTGTATTAAATTGTGTTGAGACTGTTTGTGTTACCATGACATCTTTTGTGCAGCTAATGCACAAGATGACAGCACACGTTCACAAATCATCTTTTTTTAACGTGCTGTGTTTTATATTTATTAGCCACCAGGGGGCGCAATGTTGTTAAAAGAAAACATTCATCCCATGCATGGAGACCCTCTGTATGCACATGTATGAAACAATAATATAAATGCAGCAGCTATTTCATGAGCTTTGCAGCTGTGCAGGTTTATTATGGCAATTAAAGTCCAACTGTCATTTCTGAAAAATCATAAAAAGAAGGAAAAATAATAATCACTGAGCAAACAACCTGGAGACTGAATGTAACCAATACCGCAGAGAGCACACTGCAGTATCTATCTCTGTGACCTGACAGTAAAGGACAGGACGCAGGGGACATCAGCCCCCCCGGCCCCTCCCAGCCTCACCATCAATGATCCTCTTGACCCTCCAGATGCGCAATGTGATGATGAGACCGATAGCGTCCCAAGGGCTGCTGGGGCCGTTGGCCACTGTGGAGGCCACCATGGGGGCCAGAGAAAGGACGATGACAGCTCCATCAAAAACCTGAGAAAATACACACAATTGCACACATATACACGCACACACATACACATGCACACACCAAGTTATTGTTGTGTCTGTATCTGCCACAGTTTTCACATTGAAGTATGACATTGAGAGAATGACACTGCAGTGAAAGGGGGCCCGAGCCAGGACTAATGGGACCCATGGGAGCTTACCTCTACTTTGTTCTCTATGTAATCCCATATCCCCAACACCACGATCCTGAACACCGTCTGAGACAGACAGACAGACAGGAGGACATAGATGGAGACAGAAAGCAGGTTACACAGGGTAAGATGGAAGAAAACAAGGGCAGCTAAACTCAGAAAGACTGAGCGATGGAAGCAGAGAGACTTTGGGTAGTAAACGGCATCTGCAGATGAGATTCAGACTCCTTCTGCCCCTCCTCTGGTAATTCATCAGACATCATATTCAAACACTTCAGAGGCGGCACAATAGGATTTCATCTAAACAATTAGAGACACCACATTTAGCTCCTTCTGCTGACACAGCAGGGGCTGCAGAGGGCAAATAACTCTCTCTCTCTTTATCTCTGTTCCTACTCTGCCATCCCTTAGCACACCCGCCTCTTCCATCCTCATTTCAGATATTCCAGGTTGCACTGGAGCTGAAACCAGCCCCCCTGCTGTTCCCGCTGCTTCGATGCAGCACAGAGGGCCTGCGCTTATTGATAAGTAAAACTCCAGCTTAAACAAAAAAAAACAAAAAACGATAGCAGCGTAGTGTGGGGAACTAAGACAAATGTGGCTGCCTGTAAATAAACCAGTAATCAATATGGCAAAAACCCCCGGCCTTGAAATTATTTAAAACTAGCGATACAGAAAAACTCCATCTGCATTTTAAAGTGTTTGTGCTGTGGATCAATTGAATAACCTGAGAACAACTAAGCAGACCACAACAGACTGATATGTATTGTTTTTTCTTCAAATTACCGATGTAGATCTTTGTTATATGGTTTTTAATCTTAGATACATTATCAATAGAAGTTAAACGAACTTATCAGAATTGAATCGTTACCATATTATAATGAGAAACTGATTGTGTGTGTACCTCACTGGCCCCACGTTCTGTTCTGCACAACGTTGCATCAGTCCAAAGGCCGCTGCATCAGCTGTAAGTGAGACTGTGTTTGTGTCGAGCCGGTGGAAATGACTGAGACTCACCTCGGTGAAGAACACGGCGAGGATAGCCAGGCTGATCCAATGGATGATGCTGGCAAACTGGAATGCATTATTAACTGTAGGAATGAAACAGAAAACAGGACATGAAGCGATAGAGGGAAAGGATTTGTTTTGTTTTGTTTTGTTTTTTTTGTTCCTTACAGTCGCTACCTGCAGCATTACATGGACAAGGTGTAAAGTGGTGAAAGAAACTTAACCTGCCACAGACAGACATGAAGCAACATTATAAATATGAGTTCACCACATACTGTACATGCATGTGTCTGTATCTTCCTGGCTATCCATCAGGCTTAATTGTGGACAGCCTCAAACAGCACTCGGCTGTTAGCTGAGGAATTTCTCTTCACGCGCCAGTTCTCCTCCATCTGTCTTTGTTTGACGTGTTCAGTGATCTGTCCATCAGTCCATTCATCTTCCTCCAGTCCTCTACCACATTCATCCAGCAGCCATCTTTATATCGCCCAATGTCTTTGTCCACTAATCTCTCTTCATGTATTTGCCCCCCTCTTCACTTCCTTCATCTCATCAGTCAGTGACTCCCTGAGGAACAGTAAAGACCTGAACACGTTTAGATAACGCAGCAACGACACACTGTCAGTATGCGCGTTCTTCACTCAGCTCTGTGACATTAATTGGATCATGACCCCTGATCTTTTACTTATGATAGATGAGGATGCATTGTCCAGTCCAGATGATATAGATAAAGGTGATACTGGGGTGACATGGTATTTCGACCACCTGGCATTTTGTGTGAACTGTGGAATACTAATGGGAGAGTTATATTCCCTCGACCACCATTGATCAGAGGCTCAGGTCCCAGAAGAGATCATCAATAACACATTCGTTTTACTGTAGATGTGTAAGACCTGGTTAGCAACTCATGTTTATACCATCTGCACAAAGTCAAATATCATAAAATCCCTTTTTAACAAGCAATGTCCCACCTGAGAGTTTGTATGTACCACAACATTCATGGACTGCTAATCTCATTTTATATAAATACGAACATGTCCTATACTGTACATAACATAAACGTGAAAGGAGCAGTGAAGAGAGTAAAAACTATGGATAAACTATGAGGATAAACAGAGGCATTTTGTAAATGATAATTATTAAAACACACAATTTTAGTTTGTTTTATCCACAAAAAGACCAATATATCCGCAAAAAGGCCAAATATTGGCTGATCCTCTGGTCTGGCTAATTTATTAGTCTAGGTCTAGTAAGTATAGTGTAGTGTATTATTATATACTATAGTGTTATACACGGTTAATATTATCATTGGCTATAATGTAATTTAAGTAGCTTGCCAGAAAAGGTAAGTGTTTGTCAGCACTTCACTGCATAATGGTTACAGCTGTTCCCTACTGTATAATATAGACAGGTGTAGGTAAATGGTGCCTGTCCTTAATTAAATGGAGACCTTCACCTATGAAATTTCTTCTTCTACAACTGAGAAAATGCATATGATCCACCCACATTTAAGATTTTGTGCTAATTGAAGTCTTGAGAATCTGTGTGTGTTTTTATTTGATTCTATACATTGACCCGGTGCCTTTGTATAAAATTAGTAAACAATTGTGCTGAGCTGTCCATTTTTCTGCCTCTTCAAGAACGATGTTGCCAGCCAAGACTGTAAACAATGAGTATACTGAACCGCCTTCCCTTCAGTATTATGTTCTC
This sequence comes from Polydactylus sextarius, assembly GCA_016801845.1. Classification (NCBI taxonomy): domain Eukaryota; kingdom Metazoa; phylum Chordata; class Actinopteri; family Polynemidae; genus Polydactylus; species Polydactylus sextarius. The sequence goes on from CM028921.1 coordinate 7,645,454, forward strand.
AAAACCACAACCATATCATATTGATAATCTGAGCAAGATGTCGCGTTGCTGCTAGAACTCACACTGCAACAGCTTGGTGTCTATGAGCAGCTCCAGCGTCAGCAGCACCACCACCAGGATGACACAGGCCACAAGGAAACAGTTGAAACCCGCCGACAGCAGACAGACCTGCCACAGCGCTGCCCTTCTCCCACAGCACGGCTTCAGCCAGTTCGACCTGAGTAGAGAAGAAGAAGACGTGGAGGTGGAGGTGGGGTGGTGGTGGTGAGAGATAGAAATGAGGGAGAAGTCATTTAGAAGAGCCGTTGGTACAAAGATAAATGGAGGATCTTGTCGTGGTGTTATTTTAAAATGTATTAGTGGTACAGAGAGCAGATCTGACAACCACCCTGCAAGGTCAAATCAATAAAATACAAGCGACGTCAAGATAAACAAATCACGAGGTGTATTCAACCTTGACTTCACTCAGTTTTCACTCAACGTTCTTCTTAATGGTTTTCAGCAGAGGGCACTATACTATGCATACAAATAATACAAATGCAGAGCATGCATGCTGACATTAATTTACACTTAAAGTTAATTCGATGCATAAATACACGTTCTGCTGGCAGTAGGACAATACATTATGTAGATGAGGTAATTCTGCGCATGAATTCATGGGTGTCATTTCCTCATTGACCCCTCTTCTCATCTCATCACTCTTGCGTTTCCTACGAACGTCCTCCTACTTTTATACCATCGTCAGGCAGTATTGTTTGTGCCTATTTTAAGAAACAGATAACATGGCATCCGTTTTAATCCACATTTAAGCATTAAATAATCTCTCTTCTTGAGTCATCGGAACATGTTTGTGTGTGTGTGTATATATAGCACTGGTAGATTTACTGCCTGAAATGTCTGAGGAGGTGATAGCTGACTTATTACATGTTCTGTAATTGTTTTATTACACAGGTATAGCCACAAAATGAGAAAAGTGTGGTTGTGGAGAGATAAGAGTATTCTGTGCTAGCTGATTGGCTGGCTCGGTGCCAACAGGCTGGCTGGTAGTTAGCGCACTAGCTTTAGATAAGTGACTATCTAGGTGGCTGGCTGACGGCGTAATATAACTGTCCCAGCGTGACAGCAGAGTCGCATGTACACCATCTGGGGATTCGGTTAGACACAGCCAAAAAGAAGATTGCTTAACTGAATTACAGTTCCCTCATCTGATTTTTTCCACGGTAGTATATTTACTCTTATGCCCCATATGCCTGGTTGGTAGTAGAGAAAGCATCAGAGTGAAGGAAAGAGGGTGAAATTCGGATCATTCATAATTCCTGTGCACCCAGAATTGACATGTTATACATGCTGTCGTGTCATGTTTAGCCGCTCTCTCCTTCCACATTGCGATATATTTTCCATTAGTTTGGAGTATGCTCCTTGTCCAGGTACATTGTGCCTGAAGATGTGAGTGTCACACCTGCCTTAAATCCATCCCCTACTCTCTGCTTCAAATTCTTCCAATCGGAGACTGTGACTGACTGAGGCTCCTGGGGATTTATGGTCAATAAATAATGACAAATCTCCAGGAGGCACACAGGGCTTTCCCTTTCCTGTCACAGCTTTGCAATTGACACATACACATACACGCACTGCTCAGATGTTCTCATAGGAAAAGAAATGGTGTGAGGTGTGAGTGTTTGTGGTCAGAAAATAGTGCCAAATGCTTGATAATTGGTATACTTGGTAATTCTTATTTTTAAGAAGCTGCAAATGGAGGATGAATGAAAAAAAAAAAAAGTGGCTAAAATGAGTTATCGAAATATTTTTTTCATCAACTGCAAAAATAAAAGTGAATGGTAAAATTATTACCAAAAAAAAAATCCCAGTTTAGTGACTGAGTTTTATGTGCAGTGATGTCCCTGTATTTCTAGATCCATAAATTTGGTGAGTACTGCATAAGGTTTATGTCCAAACCTATAAAAATAATACCTAGAAGGTAATAAACCTGTGTCAAAAAAAAGAAAGGTGAACCCATTCATTTTGCAAGAGTGGTCGAAACTCTGGTGTTGCACACCTACACATCCTCTCCATCCTTAACCAAGGTCAGCAGAGAGGCTGGAGCTCTGCCATGCTGTGTCAATGCTCTCCCAGAGGCTAACTGGTGCACTCAGCCCTTTGCAGAAAACCTATGTACAAGCCAGTGCCAACAGATTAGGAGCTCAGCACCTGGGGTGACAAAGAGGTGGTGGAGGGTAATAGTATCATTAGCAGATACCATGGAGACTTTCCCCTGCACCGATCTGTACCCAAGGAACAATGTCAAAACCCATCTGCCAGTGGAAGAGAGCCAAGAAAAAGAAACATTTACCTAATGATACGCCTAACACACAATCATCGGACATTTGTGGACCATTAGTTAAGAGATGGAATGAATGGCACACACATTGGGAGACACCTCACTTACTTTCAAGGATTGAAAAGCATGATTTAACTCATACTGTGCAGAATCATAATTCATTCAGACCTCTCCAATAAGCCAAGCAGAAAAGGTATTAATTTAATAAACCTGTAAAGAAAAACCCTGTCTTGAAGCACAGTAAATGGCAGTGATGGATTACTCCAAACTCAGAAACTTAATTTTAGGGAAATCACTTTAAACCTTGAACGCTGAGGACCTGAAGTATTTATGAGGAAGTGAGGCTGCTTTGTTGCTGGAGCAAGCCAAGGAAGAAAATCACCTCACTTTCTCTCTCTGGGTCAAGGCTGGTTCAGATCGAAATGGACAATACCTCAAGGGTTATAGGCTTGTCCACACAAATCATCACTCACATGCACACGCCGCCGTTAAGAGTATTGTTAGTAGAGGGAGGCTGGCGCGTGTGGTGGACAGGTCCAAGAAGACGTCGATGGTTCCAGCGGCCGCGGTGGAAACACACCAAGGGAAGATCGAAGTTCGCCCGACAGCAGCGCAAAGCGAGGGGATTAGATCATGAGGCTGATCAATAATGGCCTGAGATGGAAGTGATGGCATGCTGTACACGACACCGGCTGCATGCAGCGGCCCCCGCTTTACAGGAGAATGGCCAGGCAGGACAGAGCAGACAAAGACATCAGGGCAGATTGACTGGCACAGAAAATAGGTGGCTCTGTTGGGGCCCATTCACACTGACAGGACAGCACTTTGGCTCCAGCCCCAGCTAAGTAACAATCATTGTGGTGGAAACCTATCACAAACAGCATCTCTTTCATTATACTGTCTCCTGTAATTGACACAGGATAAAATAAACTGTAAACTCGTTAGGTACAAGTTAAATGGAAATTAAATCAGAGAGGTTGGTGTCCTCTTTGTGTGTTTGTGGGCTAAGAAATGGAGTGAGAGTGCAGAGAAGGGCTCAAAGGGGAAAATTCATTCAGAAGTAATGAGTCTGAAAGACTATCAACTCGTCTGAGGTATTGATTGTGACACACACACACACACACACACACACACACACACACACACACACACACACACACACACACACACACACACACACACACACACACAAACGAACAACTGCAAACACTAACCTCCCCTTCAAAATGTTTGCAAAGGAAAGCCTAAAATAATGTCGCTCTGAACAACTTGCACTGCTGTGCCAGTCCTCTAAATAATTGATTGCAACTCTTGATTGATGTCTTGATTACGTATTTACAACAGAGAAACATTGATCTGCAAAAAAAAAAAAAAAAAGACACAAAAAAACTGCAGCACATTACGGTACAGATCTGTGGCATTTGCCCCACAATTACATTTACTCCCAAAACCATTAATCACGCAGTCAGTCAATTCTCCACATGGCCGAGACTCAGATCACTGTGCCTCGCAGCCATTCATTTATTTAAGCACAGAATCAAATTTTCATTCTTTTTAGGATTTTTTTTTTCTTTCCATACAGATGCTGTAGTGTTACATTGTTTTCCAAATTTAGACTTTTAGACTGTGATCCTTAAAATGAAAAGAGTGGCTCCATAAGAGGTTGCGGTTCACACAAAACCACAGCTGGAACGAGTGGCTGATAAATTAGTCCATTGGTAGACAGGAAATCAGCAGGAAACTATTCCATGATAATTGATTCACTGTTGGAGTCATTTTTCAAGCAAAAATGTCAAACAATTGCTGACATTAGCTTTGCTAATGTACTTATTACATCTGTGCTGTTTCTTGACTGAAAACTGAAAACTTAAAACCAAATATCATTAGCTTTTAGAACTGCTGGTAGGACCAGAATTCAACAAGCAGTTTGAGGATATCAGCTTGAATTCTGGAAAAGTATGATGAATATTGACCCGATACTTCTGCAGCACTTTCAAGGTCATATATACAAAAAATAAAAAAATAAAAAAATAAACACAAATATAACAGCAAACAACTATTTTCTAGGTAACAATATAGTGGTGTAATGATGTCTGAGCTGAGAGTCAAGTCACCTTTCCCCTGAAGTTGTAATCTGAACTTTATTCTTTGCTTTGGTCAGTCCAGTCATGCATTCATGTAATGTTAGTGCATATGAATCTCTCTTGACAAAGCTGGTGGTACTCCCAATGCTTATAAAAATGTTAAAACAGTGCCTACACGTGACTAGAATTTCCTCAACCTAAGAAACCATAGCTTTTTTTTTTTTTTTTTTTAAATCTAAAAATCCCTTTGACAAAAAGACATAGCACCAGAGCATAGTTGGACTTGCTATCAGGACAACTGGCTCAAATTATGCTGAGTCTTTGGACTTTCCCCAGACCAGTGCAGGTATATATCTCCAGAACTGAATTATCTCTTGGATCTGTTAAAAGGCTTCAACTTACCTTGATTGGTACATAGACATGATAAAGTTGGCTAACTTGAAGTTGTCAATCTCATAAATTTGTTACGATTGCTAGTTGTCTTACTGCTAGCATTACTTGCATACTTGTGAGTGGACTGTTTTTTTTTTTTTTTTTTGTTTTCTCTGTTTTGTTAGGTCTCTTGTACACATGGTAATGTTCCTCATGTGTGTGTTTATAAGCTGTTTCACTGAGTTCCATAAAACCTCGCTGAGGACACAAAGTACTTGTTTTGGTATCTAGTGCAACACCGAGCGGCAGTAAATACAGTATATAACCTTTAAAATGATACTACTTGACTCAGATTTTCTGGTCCTCTTCAATTTCTCTCTCTGTCTGCACAGATAAGCATATTGCCATGTGGTTCCCCCAGTATAAACTTCAGTCCATTCTCACCAATCTGCTGAACTCAGCAGGATGAGGCAGGAAAAAGGGTCAATGCTGTGCCTGCAGGCGATTGAACAGCAGAGGTTGGAGGATTTCATCCCATTCACCATTTAGGCTGTGTTCCACTTGTTCATTACCCTTTCTTCACTTCAACACTAACTTTTTTTTTCCACTTGGTAGCTTCTGTTTTGAGAAGTTAAGGTATTTATATAGATTAGCAGGATTGGGGAGTAACAAAATACATGTACTGGCGTTACATAATGTATTCTGTTAGTTACAGATTACTAAAACAGAGCATATTGTGTCTACTATGTAAAAGGACCCGATTCTTTTCTTAATAAACTGTACTATGTGGTCAAGACTTGTGCACTTTTATTATAGGACTATTAGCTACTGCCTAAAATTTGCTTTCCTCAATTTCTTACATTGTTACAATTTTGTTACATTGTTCTGTTGTCTTACTGAATGCACAAAAGTTAGTCATTTTATTTTGTCGTTATTAGGATATTTGGTGTTGAAGTAATCCAAAATTAATTGAAAGTAATCAAGACACATTACTTTAATATTATGGTTCTTGGATTATGTTACTGAATACATTTTTTAACAGGCAACTAGTAACTGTATCGGAATACATTTTTAAAGTAACCCTCCCAATCCTGTAGATTAGTTGCAAATCGTGACAAATTACAACATAACAACTGGCTAAATCCTTTCCTGTATTATAGCTAAAAAATAAGTCCCGGGAGAGAAAAACCACCCATGCAATAAATATGCTGAATTAAGTGAAGTTATCTTAGATAATCAATAGTACATTTTAGAGTTTGTATATATCATTTCAATTAATCTCTTATGGTTTCACACTTGCAGAATCAGGAAACATTTTTGCAATAGATTAACAAATCAAAAGGGCTGAAAAAGAGCTGATCGATTACAAATGCTAGTAAATTAAGTTTTAGCCACATACTTGCATCACCTCCGGTTAATTAGTGGACATTTTTTCCGTCTTTCCTCTTCTTCTTTTTCATGAAACTGCATGCAGCTCTCTAGTACAACCAGACATTTTCCTTTGTTTCCCAACGTGATCAGCTCCTACAATCCCACACCACGGTACAATCTAGCAGAGGAGATTCGCATTTTTGGTTTTTGCCGGAGAAATGGGCCACAGATACTAAGCAAATGGAGATGGATGGGGCTCCATGTGCAGAAAAGCAGACAAGCTGTCCCTGATAAATGGGTTTTCACCAGGACACTTGATCTCTCTCGCTCTCAGCCTAAAAAGCAATCTCACACTTTGCATGTCTGTGAATATTAACAAACCCTCAAACCCTGCACTCAAATGTCATCTATTGTGTCGCACATGGTGCCAGGCAAGAGAGCCAATTTGATGGAGAGGACTGTTCCTCTGTGTGTTTGAAATAGAGTCAGAGGGGGGAAAAAGAGAAATCCTGCTCTCTTTTCAGACATCCATCAACACAGAACAGGTATAGTATGGCTCTACTTCCAAAGCCCTGTGAAATATTGCTGCTGCCAAGACTCATGCTATAGTCTGGCAAGGTCCTTCACATCTATATTGTGTAGTCTAGATTTTTGTAATTACTCCATCTTACATCAACCTTGAGTGTTATCAACCTAGGTTTGATTATGTGCGTGCTGACAAACTTCATAATGCTACATAATGCAATGTATGTGAATGGAAAGCTGGAGAACTTGATTTCACTGTTGAGTACATTGAGTAATATAATCAAGGCTGACCTGAGCATATCTAATATTATATAATATCCAGCATTTTACCCATCAATGTATCAGCTGTCGCCATGCAACCCAGCACAAGGTTAATCCTACACCACAGTCCAACCCAGACAGATATGACATTCATTAAACAGAGGCAATTCCCGTTAATCTGCAGTTGGCAACTTTGTGAATGAAAGCATGGAGGAGGGTCGTCTGCTTCGCTGCATGCTTCCATCCTTCTCTTTATCCCCTCTGTCTCCACTCTCCTCCAGTCCAAGCGGCAGGTTGACCCATATGAACCATCTGTCATTTCAACAGCGGCTCACACCTCTCAGTCTGGCCACTGGAGATCAACAGCATATGCTGCTGCAGTTGTGGACAATCGGCTGATCTGGGGATGATAACTCAGGGAAAAAAGCATAATGGGCAGACCAGGATCCAAAGACTAAGACCAGGCAGAGAGACGCTCTCCAAGAGCCTAATTTGCACTCAGCCATGAATTGGCAATGCTTTGGAATAATGAAAAAAAACCTCAATATATTACCCTACTACTGCACAAGTATTAATATAAGAAACATAAACTTGATTTTAATTTGATTGCTGCAGTGTTTTATTATCGTTTCATCCAAAATATGACAAAGCCTATTCTGAAAATATTGTAGTTGATTATTACAATTTTCACAATTAACCAAATTTAACAATGAGTGAAATATTTTCTACACACTACCAGTCATCGTCTTGCATGTCAGATTTCTTTTTATCCCTGAATGAGTATGAATTTTTCAAACTTTCTAGAATTTTGTTGAATAAATGGAAACATGACAAAGCAAAACTACAAATAGGAGAATAATTATGTAACTAAAAGGTGGATGTAAAATTACACCACCCTCATCATGGACTTTCCAGCAAGTTCTAGAGAAGACGGTGCTGCCAAAGTCTATTAATAATTCTATCTCACTCACTGCCGCACACAATCAGCAAGTCCCGCGTGTGCCCCTTGTAGTCCGCAAGAACATCCAACTCCTACAATATCGCCCACATCGCTTGTTAAAGAGCCATAAGAAGCTGCCATGCAAGACTAAATGCACTTCTCTTGTGTGTATTCCTTTTTTCTTTTACAACTGTATGAAAAAAGGGCCTCATTGTCACAGATTTAGGTTCAGTTCACAAGTAATGAGCCTTTTCTCTTTCCATCTCTGATCAATGGTGTAAAATTTCAATTGACCAAATCCAGATCGAAAAAACCAAAGCGCTGACCAGAAATCACAATAAACCTTCAAAACACTCATGTTTCAATAAAAAAATAATTACATTTAATTTAGAATATACAACTGCTCAAGGACTCTCTCTACAGGATATAATCACATCCAGGAAAGGACATGACTAAGATATAAAGGCATCTCAGGTATTTAAGTCACACACATTTGTGAAACTGTCTGATCACTGAAATCCAAGCACAGAGCCACTGCAATACCTGAAGTGAGGCAATGAAAGTAGGTTTACATTCTTCTGCACAGTCATTTGCAAACTGCTAAAATTAGCCAACAGTATGTGGAGGAGTCTCCATGAACATATGTTCAAATGAAGAAGAGAGAAAAAAACTACTTTACAGAGCTGACAGAGTCGAGTGGAGTTTGATGCTCCGGCTGTTCTGTAGTTGTTGATTGATTAAATACTTGACACAAAAACACAAACACACGACACATCCCACGTCTATCTGTATGAAACCGCGATGACAGGTACGTCCTGGAATGCCTGTCACATGAAAATCAGAAATTCCAATCTAGAAAGCTCATACGGTTACACTACAGACAGACGACACAAAACAGTTTCTTGGAAACTGAAGGTGTTTTTCTGCTCAGATTCAAACCGACACTTCTTTGAAAAGGAAGGACTCTTTACATTGTCGCCTAGATAAATCCTAGCAGATATGTTCCCTTCTAATGTGTCACTTTTCCACTTTTCTTCCACCATATGAGAGTGCCCACTGTGATGATAGTTTTGCTGGACTGCCAGATCCTTCCCTCCGCTGTGACACTGCTATTTGTGTTTTCTGTCCTTTTTATGAGAGTGAGAAAGATGTGAGGTAGGGGTGAGAGTGGGTGTTTGGGACGTGACCCATCTGTCCCTGCCCTCTGTCCCACAGAGACATTGGCCCGGACCAGGCCAGACCAGGCAAAGTCCAGCCGGACATGTTCAGCTGACACACCGGGGCTTGGATGGCAAAATGCCGGTTGCACTAATTAAGCTTATGCTGTTTGTTGGACTTTCTCTGCATGGATGCCAACGTCGCAGCGAGCCAAAGGGTTGTGAGTCACGCTTCCTGAGTGGAAAGCCATGGACACTTGCTACAGGGGTGCTCTAGGAGGGGTGTGTCCTGTCCTGTGAGTACCGGTCACTGCAGCATGGCAATAATGTTGATAAGAAAACAACACAAACTCGGAATAAGCAGACCTCTTGGATAGAAACAACACCACAAGGCACTGACATTTCAAGAAAAGCTACGATGCTAACAGCACTCTGTTGTTTTCTGCCAGAAATTAACGTTATGAACCAGGAGCCTTGTCTGGTAACGAGAAATTGCTGTGTCATTGAGCTGAAATGAACACATCAGTACAGACATTGTCCATTTAAAATGGTGACACTAATAAATTCATCGCCAAATATCTTCGACTCCGGGACTCTAATATAAAATGAGGGGTGATTCAATACGCCAAGTGTAATTACCATGTGCAATAACGAGCGACGGAAAGAGTGACGGCCGAGCTTTTCTCTGCCAGGGTAGATTATAGATTGTAGTAATTGCAATTCTGCCTTAATTATGGATGTAGCACTTTTACGCAACAAGCAGAGACAATGTCTCAGACACCATATCCCTGGTACTTCCTAGCCGTGATGGTCAGCATCAATCAATATGCAATTACATCATAGAGCTTTTTAGTATGCAAATTAATTACAGAGAGATTTTTATCAATAATCATACAACTAATTTGTTTCCAGCTTCCTCAAAATGAAAGATCTTTGATAGCCGATGAAAATTAAAGTGTCCAGTTTCATGTAGTTTCAGAAGAAATTCATGACCTTCACATTCCTCGAACGCAGTGTTTCTTTCTCTACATGATCACGCTCAAGTTGCAGTCTCACAGTAGCCAAACCAGTCATGAGTGCTTAATAAAAACAGGATAAATCTTTTAAAAGGTGAAGGCATGTGTTGGTGTGAATTTATTGGATGTACCCATCTCTGTTGTCGTCTTCATCTGGGTTAGAGATGAGCTGTGATCCAGCGAGGGATATGTCCAGGGCAGCTAAGGGCAAGTCTCTATAGGCAAAGCTGACCAGTTGGACAGGAGCCACACACTGGTTGTCCTCCTCCACCTGCTGGGAGATCACCTCCAGCTCTGAAGCTCCAGCCTGAGGAGGAGCCCTGTGACACACACACACACACACACACACACACACACACACACACACACACAAAGACAATAACATCAGAGTTACAGGGAGGAACTGGTTTTGCATTTTCGCGTGTGCGCGTCCCCAGCTAAGCTGGCAGAGGAAGTGTGTAACGTATGAAAGTTTGCTCTTTATTTGAATGAGCCAATGCACCTAACTTGGAAAGTTGATCTAGGAAGCACAGTGTGGTCATAATTGCTGGGACTACAGGCTTAATTTTGATGAATGGAAAACAAGCGCTGTTAAATTCCCACATTTCCCGTTTGCACTGGCACCTTCAACAAGGACATGTTCACTTTGGAAGCCGCGACAAGTTGATCTATGTTCTTCATTAACTTCAAATCATTTGTACATTCATAAATTAGCAGTCATAATAATTCATAAATGTATATGAATTAATACTTTGGTTTCAACTGTTAGTCTAAATTCATCACTACACTGACTGAAAATCAAAGTTAAACATGGAAGAGGTGAAAAAAAATCAAAACCCTAATTTGATGCACTGTTGTTTCAGTAGTGTCAGCTGTAAAAGTGAAATGATCAAATCTTTTTTTTAAAAGATATATTTTTGGCCATTTGCCTTTATTGACAGGTAAGTGAAGATAGACAGGAAGGTGGGGAGAAAGGTGGAGGAATGACACACAGAAATGATCAGCACAGCCAGGATTCAAACTGGTGATCACTGCATGGCTGATGAGCTGAAGCAGTGCGCTCTAACCACTCAGCTATGTGAAATGATCAAATCTGACATCATGATCACCTCATCCTTTGTTTCAGTCTTGAATATATGTATGTATTTGAAAGCATAAAAAAACGAATTCAATGTATCAGAGTGAATTAAACAAAGTTGTATTTTTTTTTTAAAAAAGAAAAAGGTAAACTGTTCACTGAAGCTTGACAGAATTTTATATCAGATATGATATTAAATTGAACAGAAAACAATGTTTTCTCGAAGATAATTGGTAAAAAAAACCTATAGCATACTTAAATCGTAAAAATCATTGGACCAAAAAATACACTACCACCGATACTGTTCTATATTTATCATTGTAGGACAGGAAAAGCATTTCAGCATTTTACCTGCCAATGAGATTTTGAAATTTAAATATGTAAAGAGGAGCTGTGATTCATCCAGCTCAACCAATGGTAGACAAGGAGAAGTCGCCCTGGAACAGGAGACTCACACGGCTTGGCAGCTGTCCCAGTGCAGCCAGTGTGGAGACATCAATAACCCCAGTGCTTAACATTGGAGGAAGGCATTGATTACAAGATACAAGGAACAAAAGCCACTGGGTTGGTAAATTCTACAACCTCTGTGCTAGAGGTGAAACAGAGTGGGAGGAAACAGTTAGTAGAAGATCACTGAGCAGACCCACCTTTTGCTTAAATGTTAATGTAGGCAGTCTTAAAAGGAAATAGGTCTCTCTGATTTCTGACTTACTTCTTGACTTATAGCTGTTTAATGGACTCTCTTGAAAGGTAATTTTGTTATTCTCACGGGAAACAAAGAACCACATATTACTATTATTCTAACATGGCATAACAGGACTGGGCAACGCAAACTCACTCCACATTATATGTCTTCCTCTTCTACCCCTTTAAATGTCCTGATCCTTTTGTTATGCGAGTCCTGTTAGATGTGTTGTTTAGCTTGAGGGTCACTTGCCCATATATTAACATGCCTGCCACAATACACGCCTGCGCACACTCTGTGTTATCTGCGGACTTGGCACCTCTGACCAAACCACAACAAGGACACTAATCAGTCATGACAGACACAAACTGTTTAGTGCATCAAAATCACATTTCCAGACAATCACAGAGTAGGCCAGGAGCCATTATGTGCAGAGCCCAGTGGAGTGGCCGAGTGCCATCCTGGGGAGGGAGTGGAAACCTCACATCCGAACACTCTGCACCCTTCAACAACGCAGGCAAGGACAGCCAGTAGCATGCTAAAGGCTGGGATCTTTTCAGAGGCATGCGATATTAGCAAACACCACAAAGCCAAAGGTTAACATAGAGCATGCATGGCTGGGGGGAAAAATCTCACATCCATACAGAGTCAGAGCTATGCTATGAAGATCAAAAGGCACTGTTGGTTAGCAAGTGTTTGTTTGTTACGTATGTTATTATTCTCACTGTGCAGCCTCATCTTAAAGCTGTAGATACATGAACTATAGCATATTAAAGTTCAAAACACAAAATTGAACACTACAATACCACAAATTTCCCTGTTAATGCTACGTATTGGTCAAAATATGATGTAATCTTAAGAATCTTTGGAAGTGGAATAGTTTTAAAACCTGTTTTATGTTGATCTGTTTGCACATGATGTATTTGCACATTGTGTATATACCAATCCATAGTTTTCCTGCCAGCACATTTACATCACATCACTATAAATCACCACATAGTGATCGATAGATACATAAAAATGTAATAGCCTGCTGAGATCTCGCCTCTCCAGCCCTATCATTCTCAATTAATTTACTTCTGTTTGTCACGAGATGACAGAATAATAGTTATTTACCTTAAATACAAAACTCAAAGAATCATGAGATCACGTTTAGATGTGACTGCTGCTCTTTTCAGTTACAACAAAAGGTATAAACCAAGTGACACCCTCCATTCAGAAGCACCTTCCCCCGTAACAAATTTCTTGGAAATACACACAACACCATCTTCTTTTTTTTTTTTTCTTTTTTTTTTACTTCCATGTTTCTAATAAGGATGTCTTTTTGGCAAGATGCAGTGCTTCCATAGATTTGGAGTTTAAATGAATCTCACTTGTAATCTATTCCAGCCTCAGTCTTCCGCCGCCTTCTGTAAGAAAGGTACTCAAATACCACTAAAGTCCAATACTGCTGAAGTCAACAGAAAGTGAAACTAATTTATATCTTTTTACTCTGAATGCTAAAAACCAGTGTAAATAGAGGAGGTACAAATGCTGACATAAGATAGATCAGAGGGGACAATGTTAACTTCCCAGACTGAAGTTAGACTGTGTTGAGAGTTTGAGTCTATTCATACTGTTTAATTAAGTAAAATACAAAATAATAATGATATTTTGTATCATCACATCTGTCTCTCTGTATAATATCTAGGGGATAATAGACTTTTGGTTCTAGAGGCAGTTATAGCTGAATGGGCTTTACTTCAAATTTTTCATAAACCCTGTATCAGACATATCCTATAGCACAACACTCTACCCTCAACACCCAGCTGTGTATACATTTCTTTAAAAAACAACATTGTGTGAGCAAAGCTCGGACACACGTAACTCTTAATATCAAGTTAAGGCAAATGGCTTATGATTACTGTAATGTTATGGGATTACAAAACCAGAGAGCAACAGTGAAATGGAGAATAGTACAACTATTCAAAGTGATAGAGGTTGAGACTGGTACCTGTCATTTGAGTTTTTAAATCACCTATTTGGAGCAATAAACTCTCTGCTTCTGTCACTTCAGTGGAGTGTGAAGTGCTGCCTCAGCATGAACTGATGGTTTGCAGAGGGCATTGGTATCATTGTCATTCTGAGCGCTCCCCTGCCACGGTATTTCTGGCCAGCTGTCTACAACCCATCCGCTCTGTCTCTGCCCCTGTAAGTTTGTATACGGACACTTGGCTACTCTTCGGTACGCAGCAATTCACTGTTCTGATATCATCAGTAAAGTGGGACCAATGTGCCAAATCACTTTAATGGGCACCAGCCAGATTTCCCAGCAGCGGCAGCATCAACTGCCACAAGCTCCTGATACAATGATGTATTTGTAAGATCAGACCTTTTGAGTATTGCCTGTTTCTTTTGAGGTCCGACGGGAAAATGCAGTTGAAAAACCCCAGTGCATCAGAAGAGGAGTAGAGAGGTTTTTGTTGATATTTGGAGTCTATTCCTTATTGTTTAGTTTTAATCCATAGTAGAATGTCCATATCACCTCAGTTGACAAGCAAAGAAAATAACGTAAGCGACATTAACCTTTACACTGCGGAGTAATGGATAGAAGCTGATCTACAGAGGAAAAAGGAGGGAAGCGAGGAAAAAAAACAACAGTGAGACTTGATCTGTCTCTGAGTACTTCATTCATTCAGCCTGAAGATGTTGACTTTAAAAGGGCAAAGTAAATTTCCTAAACCCTCAGGGGGACTCTTGTTTTTAGCAAAGGGACTATTTTCTGCTGCGGGGTTAATGCACACTTGACGCATCACTGAATATTTTAACACACAAGGACAAGATATGGAACAGAGTCAAAATAAGCTACGAGGAACCAGGTTCATCATAATGAAGCAACACGTCGCACAGTGCAACAGTGAGTCGCACTAACATTTTAAACAATAACGGAGGTGGACACCACAGAGGACGGTTGTTAGTTGGAACAATTAATCTTTGTTTTTTGGCCCTTTCACGTCAAGAAAAACAATAGAATATTTCCAGTCATTTAGTGAGTCAATATATCATCTTAAAGAGGAATCTGTTTGGAAAAGGACTTGAATATTTCAGTATGGGGAAATCAATCAACTGGAATAACTGATGATTCCATAAAGCCTTATCTACTTAATAATAATTTAAACATCATGACACATTGTAGGCTAAATACTTAATTATAAATGACATATTTCATGGTATACAAAGCTTCCAAACAACTGCATTAAAAAAAAAGGATTATGAATATATTTCATCAGTAAATTTACCATAAACGTACTGAACACACATTATAAACCAAGTAGTGAAATTCTAAACTTCAACACAGAGACACAGGAAGTTTAAAAAAAAATCAGAACAATGAGATAAACATGTTATTTAAGTAGTAAACTGCTAATCCCCAGATTTTACTCTGCTGATTTCATCGGGTGGAACTCTCTGAGATCATCGTGCCGAGAAATTAAGAGCAGCGCGGCGCTGGATCACGTGACACTGAGGTTAGTTACAGTAAATGTTAGCTGACCTGTTTCAAAGCCAGTGGGCTTCTCCGGGTGTGTGCCTGTTTGCTCTGCGTGTGCTCCATGAGGAAAAAAAAAACAGCTCCATACATATAAGGATACAAATAGGAAGAGTTCTGTCTCATCAGTAAAGCTGGGTAATTTTTCATTGTTATGATATTTAAATGTGCAGATATAACGAGTCAAGATTCTTGCAATCTTACATTAAATGGAGTGAAATATTTTAGAAAAAAACCTTTGGAATTTGTTGTATTTCGGCATCTAATATTTTTTCCTCATCCTGCCTCCCACTGTTTGGAGAGAGAGAAATAGAGAGAGAGAGAGAGAGCGAGAGAGGATTTACAAGAGCATCAAGTCTGAGAGAGCATGGGGTGAAAATAACTCCAAAGACCTTTCCCTGCAAGAGAGTTTCCCATCTGTCACTTCACAGAGAGTCACCGGCATTCAGCGGCATTAAATCATGCCTTTGTGCCACTAACCAGTCAACACATACTCTATATAGACATTCTCTCTGGTTACAGATGTTTTTGCACCAACGTTCCTGTTCAGAAGAGCTTGTAATCAACCATCAGCTGCACTAATCTGCTGCTCTGAGGCCTGGACAGAGATCTCTGGTGGTTGGAGGCAGCATCCTGTGCCTTTAACCAGAAGATGCAGCTGACTGAACCCATTTTGCATTCACCCCTCACTCCACTCCACACTACTCCACTCCGCCTCCTCCCACTCCACTTCATTCCTTGCCCCCCCATCTCTTTCTCATAGCCCCAGCCCTGGCTGTCATCAGAATGCAGGGCCTGTCTGGAGGACCACACACAGAGTAATTATTAATAAGAGAAGATGACAAGTGAACATCCCTCCTGAATGCTAAGAGATGCCAATGAAGACCGAGATGGTCGGCCATCACTGGCTCTCTCTCTTTCTCTCTCGCTCTTGGAGATTTCGGGCCAGCTCCGCTTTCCCGCTGATTCCTTGTTCAAAGTCATTCACAGGAGGGGCGTTAGAATACCCAGGTCCCGGTCGGCTAATCATATCCTATCATGGTGAGATGCCCTTTGCATACGACTGCGTGCTCATAAATAGAGATTAAGATTTCACACTCTCTCAGACATGGTTTGAAACAGGACTCTGGCAGGTGTTAATACTTACTGGGGATTGCTCATGTTGATGTCTTGTTGCTGAAAATAGACGTCCACAGTAAATGACCCCCAAATGTGAAATGTGATTTCACCACTGCAGAGACCTGGCTCCTACCGCACCTAAAGAAAATACAAAGTAATGTTATTACAAGGAAAAATAAAATGAAGCAAATCACAGCTCAGTAAAGAAACAATGTTGGTGCTGTTTCCAAGGTCAAGAATAAACTTCCAGTCTCAAAATTGTGAGCAATCCATCCACGAACTCTCCAACTTCACAAACAAATGGTATCAATGTAGTATCAGTGCTAATGCTTCTCCTGAAGGCGCCCCATCCTAACCTCAGCTTTACCTGAGCTCTGCTCAACTATTTTCCTGGGGAGCACTAAACTGTAATGGATTTTAAATCTCCTCCAATATACGCTTCGCTCTGTGAATCAGGAGCTGAGGAACATCACACCTCTTGCATAGCAAGTACAGCAGGATGCTCGCTCTTTGTGCCACAGGATAGAGAGCCATTGATGTCCAAGTCCGTTCAGTGAAAGCCCACTCCAGCTGCTTTGCAGGGAACAAGACATGACACGAGCAGACAGGAAAGTCACAAGCTCGTGTCCGCTGCTTTAACGTCAAACGTCCACTTTGTTTATTAAAAATTAAAGGGAAAAAAAATAATATCCAAACTCTCAGTGTTGCAATGTAAATGTAAGCTGTCAACACTGCACTGCCATTTCTGTTCACAGCTTCATGATTCACACAATATTTCGTAGATGCGGGAGAGTGTGTGACACAGAGGCACAGTGAAAACCTTCAGACACGGAGAGGTGAGGAGTCAGCATTCACAGCCACAGCAGAGTAATGTAGTGAAGCACAGCAGATTAAATGCTACTCAGGATAAATCAACCCAGGTCATTCAAGAGCTGAGAGTGGTATTGTTTCACTGCAGCACCCAAAAAATGTAGTCTTTAGCATTATACTCAGAGGTGCAGAAAGTCAACAAAAAAAAAAAAAAAAAAAGAATGTACGGCCAAAATACTTAACACTGTTACTGTAAAAAAAATCATTGTAGATGTGACCAGAAAGGCAAGCGGGATGATAAGGATGTGTCTTATTTTCTGCACAGCAAAGTAAATCTGGATTTAAGTAAAACACAAGTATCTGAGTGATCCAATGCCACAATCAGCATCTTGAGCTGCCACTTATTACTATAAGTACAGTCCACAGTAAGTGCTTCATCAGCGGAGGTGGTTTTCCACAAAGGCAGATTTTTTTCTTTACTATTTCATTTCACCAAACACAGAGCAGAACAGTCTGGGTTATTTCTGTCCAGGCATTTTCTCTCTCCGCATTTAACATAATCAAGATGCATTTGCAATCATTATCCACCAAGTCGTAGCTACATAAACAGTTGCTGTTAACATTTCCCCACTGTGCTCAGAGGCCATACGGTCTCTTGTTCTTGTTTAAACTAACACGCATACAAGCAGCCACACTGAGCAGTTTTCAATCACACACTGACTGAGGAGGAAAGAGAAACGCACACTGACCTATTGTGTTTTCTTGCTCTACATTGTGTAAAGTGTGGTCGTGACTCCTTTGCCCTCGCAGAGATGATGGTTATATCTCCCTCCTCACCGATGATGATGTTGATGATGATGATGGTGGTGGTGGTGGTGATGATGATGATCAGCGTGAGGGAAGCTCGGATCTTGCTGCGTGTAGGCTGCGATTTCCCTTAAATCTGCGTTGGCCAAGCTGCTCGGAGAAGACAGCGCACGACGAAAACACCTACTCCGGACTGAAAGCACCATCCTTCAGCGGAGAGACGACGAAGGCTGTGTGACTATAGATCAAGGAAGATCACCACATTTTCTTCGGGGGGGAGGAGGAGGAGGAGGAGGAGGAAGAGGAGGATGGGGGCGAAGGAAGAAAAAAAACACACACACACACACACGCAACGTGCTTTTGCAGGGGGGCTTCCCCCACAATCACGCCACGGACTCCATGTGCCTGATATTAAAAGAAGAGGTTCACGACCGGGAGCTGTCCAGGTGCTGAAAACCAGATTCCAGCGGCGACAGATGTGTGACGAGAGTCTCCGTCAACGCGGAGGAAAAACCTGGCGAAGATTCACAAATCACACACATACACACACACACACGCACACGCAATAAGATCAAATAAAACATATATGTAGTCTATCCTCCCGTAAAGCATTAAGGGTCCGCAGACGTCCCTGTTTCTGTGCCACCCTGGAAGCGTCGACGTAGAAAAACACTCTCGCTTCACTTCACCTCTTGAGCTTCAGAGTTCCTCGCGATAACAACCCACCCGCACGAAAAAAAATATAGAAATAAATAAATAAATAGAAAATAAATCATACAGATATTCTTACAGAGACCTCCAGTGATTCTGTGGCGCTCTGTTTGTCACTTCACGGTGACTGAGTCTGTGTTTTAGTTGCTGTAAATGTGTCGCTCTCTCTCTCTCCACAGCGTCACTGTTGTAATATTCCCAGTGCAGATCTGCTGTGATATTTGAGTTCTATCCTAAAAATGTAGTAAAAGGATACAGGCCCCCGGAAATACACACAAACATGAGTATATGGAGAAAAAGACAACATGTGTGCATTGAGGCAATAGAGAATGAATTGAGGAACAAAACGTAACAGTTTCACACTTTACCACCTGATATTGTGAAACTGTCACATTTTGCCAAGTGGACCAACGTGTTTTTCTTACATTTTGGGATGATACTGGGTTGGTGCATTATCACCAGTTTTTTTAAAAAGACTATTGTGCCATTTGATAATGGTGCACCTTCTATAAAGTGTTCACAGTAGATGATTCATTAAGCTTTATAGATCCGTTACAGCCAACAATAAGGTTCTTACAAATCTGTTTTGGCTGGAGTGCATCTTTTCTATATGATTAAAAAAAGTTAGCAAAGGCTCAGGAGGTTTCTAATGACCCATCAAGTCTGCAGCTATACATACAATAAAATGCTTGCAGTCCAACAGGCCACACTTTAAAGAAACACGTTCCCTCAAACTAATTTCTTATATCCAATGATCATCCATAACATTAAGACCATCTGCCTACTACCATGTAGGTCCAACTTTGGCCACCAAAACCTCCTTGATCTTTCCAAGCCTGGGCTTGCTGAGGGTGTGCTGTAGTATGTGGTACTGAAATGTTAGTAGAAAATCCTTTGCATCCTATAAATTCCCAGGTGGCATCTCCATGGATCAGACTTGTTTGTCCAGCAAATCCCACAGATGCTAGATTGGATCAGAATCTGAGAAATTTGGAGGCTACGTCAACCCCTTGGAATCATTCTTGTGTTCATAAAAAAAAATTCTGAACATTATCCTGTTGGGGAAAAAAGTCAATATCATTTCCATGAAGGATGGGTAATTGGTCTGTAACACTGTTATGGCAGGTGATACATGTCAAAGCTACATCCACATAAAATGGCAGCACCCAAGTAGTCCCAACAGCAACATCCTGGTACCATTAGCCTAATCCACATGTGCCCATTGTAAGTGCTTTTTGTTGGTGGACAAGGCTCAACATGGGCAAACTGAAGCCCCATACACACAAACCTGTGATTCATTGTGATGATCTAACACCTTTCCATCAGAAGCATTGACTTTTTCAGTAATTTGAGCTACAATAACTCTTCTGTTGGACTGAACCACAAGGGCTGCTCCTTAAGCACATCAATGAGCGCTGGCTAACCACAATCTTGTCAACGGTTTATTGGTTTTCCTTCCTTGGGGGGTGGGTGTTGCAGCCTGGGAACATCCTATAAGAACTCCAGTTTTGGAGATACTCTGAATGACGTTTAGCCATCTCAATTTAGTTGTTGTCATTCACTCACATCTTAACTCTTTTCCCATTTTCTATTTTTTTCCATTTTGATTCCAACATATTAATTATTCACTTGCTGCCATTGTATTATTATTATTTTTTAGATATTAACATCACCAGTGGACATGATGTTATTTGTTTTTTTCTGGTGTTATGGCTGATTGGTGTAACTATAACTTTATGGTCTAATTACAAATTACAAAGAATTCATGTAGGGTATCCAAATTATAAGGCAAATGAAAAATAATTATAATATATAGCAGCCTTATGAAGTATGGTCACTTGTTGCTTGCTCAGAAAATGTAATAATATAAGTACAATAGCCAGAAACAGAGTGGAAATGTCATAAAATTATCTATTGTCCATCTCCCCAGTGTTGCCTGAAAGTGGTCTGAGAATAGTCTAAACCCATGAGGATCATCACTGCATCACCCTAAACCTCACCCAGACCAATACAACTTCTTGCTTCAAAAACAAGCAATTAACAATGTAACAAGCCAACTAACGGTTTTGAGAATTAAGCCGTGGTTCTGTGAAACATGAGGGAAGTGGTGTCAGGTGTTATTAGACTCACAAAAGTTCCCACGATTCCATTCATGCCTTCTTTGCATACCTTGCATTCAGTCTTTTCTGACCAAACCCAAACACGTTGTGCTCACATGCACAACAGGTGATTTCCTCACCCATCCTCCGCTTGTTCTCATTATGCAACTGAACTATTAGAAACAAAAACAAAAGTGTAATCCATCACTTCGTGATTTTAGTTTGACAGAGTTCAAAACTATAGGCGGGAGTTTTCATGATTTCTGATAAGTAGTTATTAACTTCTGAGAAAATGACACCATTGATGGCACGGTCTTTTACCTAAAATCCACAGGTAGTATCCTGACATTTAGCTTGCCATTTACAATGTGGACAAACTGCAATCACAACATTTTTTAAAACCAAAGGAAGAACACGCCCACATGACGGTTCCTTCAGAGGTCTGATGAAAAGCGCTTCTGAGTTATTTTCAAGTGTCATGATTCACCTTCACTACCACAACCTGCAGTAACTACAAAAAGCTGGGAATTCCCGTGCTGGTAAGGACAGATTTTTCATACATTTTAGTTAAAGGTGATAACATATTTAGTTTCATAACTTTGTGAAGTTATGAAACTAAGTCTTGTCAGTCTCTTCGTGAAGATACTGGCAACAATATCTTTTTGTTTGTGAAAAAGTTTAGTTCTTTCTTCATTACATAAAATATCTCTTGTGCTCTCAGGTAACAGCAAGGAAAACACTCTAAATGATGGCAGGTAAGAAATGAAAAATGATCATTAGAGACAGACTAGTCAGAATATTTAGTTTTGTTGATTTGTTTCCTGAAATGTTATCCTATTTGCATAGAACACGGAGACCCCTGCAATGGGGAAGAAGCCACCTATTGCATGAATGGAGGGACATGCTACAAAATACCTTTTATGGATACACTCTCTTGTGTGTAAGTTATGTAAAAACCTTACTTTTTTTTTTTACTGTCTTTAATATAAGAACATATACCTTAAGCTTTTCTGCTTTAATTCTTGATGTCATCGCTATTGTTTTTTTTTTTTTTTTTCTCGGCGCTGACAAGCTTGTTTACATTTTTTCATGTCATATGTTACTTAGGTGCAAAGAAGATTACAGAGGCAGCAGATGTGAGCAGTTCCAGCTCCCGCTCAGACTCAGCGACGCAGGGAAAGCAGGTTTAATTGCTGCCGTGATCATCGTTGTCCTACTCATCTTGGTGGTGCTGGCAGTTGTAATCTATTACGTACGCAAGTAAGTACAGTATTGATTTAGGCCGGCCATTTTTCTTACTATGTTTAAGAATAAAATTAGGATGTGGAAGTCATACATTCTTGGAATTACTGTGCTTCAGACAGGATATATTATCTTAAACTAATGATCATTACTTGTGTCTCCTCAAAGGATGATGAAAGCCAAGCAGCAAAGGCAACAGAACAATCACCAACCATACTGGAAAGTAAAACCAAGAGTATAACCTCTACATTGTTTTATATGTTAATCTCTCTTCTGGTTGAGTGTTGGATGGGTTGTTGAAGTAATTGGATGATGCTGCAAACGTTAAGGCAGGTGGAGAGGCAACAGCTGATTTTATCGTCACATGAAATTTCTGTATTCCACACAATGTGCTACAGGAGAGGTGTAATTAATTAACAAGTACACACACAGGTTGGGAAACAAGTGTGAGCGGGTGGGAATTGAATCACACCTTGCACAGGAGCCCTTTTTTTTTTTTTTTTTTTAAACAAGGCTAAGAAGTTGGCACTGGTGTTACTCATGTTAAATCACATTTCAATCTATGTGCTTTGTCTGGAATGTATTTACACATCCAAACACACTTGGACTATGTAAAAACTATTTTGTGAAATATTATTCAAATATTGAACTTACAAGTAATTATGAAAAAAAAATCTTTGCTCATATGTTCTTTCGTAAATATTTTGTAATTGTGTAAATATACCCAATGATCCCTACTGAATCATTTGACTTAGTGTGATTTGTTTTGGGAGATTGTATGTACATGATTACACACACACACACATTTATACAGACTTGTGACGTTCCAGACTGACTAGTCATTCTTTAGCCTTTAAACTTAACGTTGAGCATTTCGTTCCTGACCTCAGGCTGTAGCCTGTTTTTAAACTAATCCAAAATCTAATCTTAACCCTAAACCATAATTGTCCCTGGAAGAAGTCAGGACTGGTCAGGATGACCTCACTTTTTAAAAATGTCTCCTCTGGGCAGTTTTAAAAACTCAAACTGGCTCTTACAAAGCTGGACACCCAGGAACAGGCACACACTAACGCACACACACACTCACGCACGCACACACACACACACACGCACACACAGAGAGCAAACTGAGAGTCTGTATAATTAGCTTATCCCAAGCCATTCATCAGTCCCCTTAAAAGCTAAAAACAGGGGCACAGAAGATCCCATGAGTTTTCTAATGAGAATGATGATGGCAACATATCTGCTCGAATTCAACTAGATTAGAAGAAGAATTAAAGCTCGTTGGACTGATTTGCCAATAGTTTGCTCGTCTTTTATGTTTTGAAGGACTTCCAGTACTCTCACAAAGTAGCAGCCAACTACAGAGAGGAAAAAAAAAATAATACATTTGGACCGCTGACAGCTTAGTTACTCCCCCAAAAATTCTTGTCACCATTAATGACCCAGCTATGCTGAACTCATTCAGGCATTGAACTCTTGCAACTGTTCTTGTTTTGTTCCCAGACAAAGTCAGGATTACACTTGTGGCTGAAGTCAATTTTTACAAAGGCGCTGCGTAAAAACGATCTTCACATTTTGGCACAGCAGTGAGAACACTGAGAAAATGTCACCTATGTTTTTCTTGGTTATAAACTGGGCAAACAGTATTGGTTCAGTGCACAAAAACAGTTTCTCCAAAAGCATGTCAGGATGTTATGAGGAAATATCTTGGCAGGGTGGTAGCGGTGGTACGCTGCTTAAAATAGCAATCATTTTTTCCATTGTGTATGGAATGTTTTTATCTCTATAAATGTAACACATCAAAGGGTATTGTGTATTGCCAGATCGTGTTGTTCACATACAATGGGGGAAATGTATCGTCTTCGGTATGAAGCCAGCAGACTGATATCATAGGTCAGATGCTTTGTGTTAAGACTGCAGTAAACTGCTTCCACCTAGTGGCAAAATTACTTCTCTGCAAAGTGCTGTAACTGGATTTTTTTTTTTTTTCATTTATTTTTTTCCAAGTCATGTAAAATGCTGTATCTAAAATACATCTTGAATATTTATTTCACTTCAACAACCTATGAATGTATGTTAAAAGCTGTATCAAAATTACATGAAATCATAAGGCGAACTTGAAATACTTCTCAGCAACATGTAAACTCACGCATTTCTGTAAACAGCTGACTTTCACTGGCATCTGGCTTTGTCAAATTCAAGTGCAATTTTCAGCGCTGTGCTATTGAGTCCCACAGACTGCATGTTAGTGATAATTGTGACCACCACACCCTGTGGGAGGAGGGGGCTCTGTCCTTGGCGGTGGTCTGTCTCCTCACTGGGTAACACTAGGAGGACGCTGCTAGCACCCACAGCACCGCCTGTATGCGACACATAGTGCCTGCGCTTTCTACATTGGCCATATTTCTGCATTTTCTCCACTACCAGCCAAGCTTGAGCGTACATTCCGTCCTTATCCCAGCTGGCTTCTGTCCTATCAACTGGAGCCCACAGATCTATGGCAGAGTGTGGTTTGAGGAAGCCAGGCAGCAGACCCTCAGTGTCCTTTAAGTTGGCCAGCTGGTAGCTGTAGAGCAGAGCGTTACCGAACAGTAGCAAGTCTCCCACGGTGGAAAGGAAGCCGCCTCCTGCCCACTTGTAGGAGATATCTACATACGGGCAGTTAACAACACGCCCTCTCTTGTTGAGATGATAATATCTGTGAAGGAGAACCATCTTTAAATACGGACTCAACATCACTATATGCAATCAGAACACTCAGATCTTAATGATACGTCTCTCCTGTACTTAAACATGACTTTTTGTACATTGCACATGTACATTGGTAATTATAGATTACCTGGAGCGGTGGTAAACAATAGGGTCATTCTCATCAGGCACTGTATTGAGCATTCCCACTTCACGGAACATGTTCATCATAACATCCAGGAAGCGTTGGCCGGCAGCTCGCTCTATAACAGCGCTGAGCAGAGTAAATGCGTGTGTGGAGTACAAAAAAGTGGTTCCTGCGTGTTGGAAAAGATTACTGTTACTCAACAATATATTAACATTTTAAAAATGCATCATATTAAAATGGTGCTGTGTGCCAACGTGTGCTTTACCAGGTTTGAAAATGAGCGGGTCGTCCTTGAAGAGATCCAAGGCCTGAGTGACGCTTTCATAGTTGTCTTTCAAGTAATACTCCTCGTGCTCAAACTCCTTTTTCTTCTTAGCCTGAGTGGCTTCTTTGCCTTTAGTGTTCTGTTCTGTTGCTGTTTTATCTTTGTTTTCAGATGAGCTCTTTTCATCCTCCTTCTCTTTAACTGGTGGCTTTAAAAGTCTCTTCGCCTTCTCTTTATCCTCTTTCACTTTTTTCGCATCCTTCTCATAATGTCGTATACCGCTTAGGTGGGACATAATCATACGGGAAGTTATTGTGACCTGAAAGAAAAGAATCAAAACTGTGTGTGGGAGGCTGATTGCTAAGATGGATTTTTTACTTTTCTGTTTTTCATTTTTGCATTACTTCAAGTGAACTTACATCCTGTCCGTCAAATTGTTTCTGGGGAAATTCTGGGACGTATTTCTGGACGGGGGCGTCAAGATCTAGTTTCCCTTCTTCACATAATCGCGCAGCAGCTGCAGATGTGAGGGGCTTACTGATGCTGGCGATTCGCATCACCGTTTGTGGGCTGCATGGCACACGGTTCTCCAAATCAGCATAACCTAGCCCTGAATTACATGAAAATAAATTATATAGGAATGTGTTTAAGTCCATGTGCTTCGTCTTAAGTAAGAGAAGAGTAAGAGACAGTGGAGGAGGAGGATGTTTGAATTTACATCGTGGTTTTAATCAGCTCATTTGATAAATTATACCAACAGATGGAAGTCTTTTTGTTTCAAGCCAAACAGATCTAAAACTTAAAAACTATGCGTGTATTTTCCTCAGTCTCCTAACAAACTTTCGGTCTTTTACTATTTTTTTTTGTGCCAAAAATAGCACAAAAACACCAAGAATGCAGAATACAGAGGTTTTTGGCAAAGTCTGTGTAAAAAATTGGCAATGCTGGAAACATTAAACAACCTTGCCAACACTGATATAGTTTACTGTCGTATTAATTTGTCTTGTGGTGCCAATGTTGGACCATTGAAAATGGTGATGCACAAGTCAAACCAGGTTATACAAGCACTTCATAGAAAACGAGACGCCAGTAGTGGCACAGTGTCAAAAAAAAAGTGGCAAGTGTGGCAACTTTCACAGCAATTCACAACTTTGTGTGAACACAGTTAACATTAGACCTACACATAAAAATATGTGGTTGATAAACTAGTTGGTGGATGATAGATGGTTATCGGTTAATTATTGGTCATTTTTACAAACAATGATATCCACATTACATTAATGTGCACCATTTTCCACTGTTTAATATAATTATAGATGTAATATTTGTTTTGGATGGGTGAAATTTGATTGTTTTAAATGATTATTCTAGTATTTTCATATTAATCTCAAGCAAAATAAGTAAACACAACATACACACATTTGGCACAACAAACTAGACAAATGAAAGGCATGAGCATTGTGCTTGTGTTTGATTTAATAGATAAATGTGCATCATTGATTAGTTTAGTTTAGGAACCAAACTGCTATGAAATATGTTGATATATTTAGACTGTAGACTGCTGGGGCAATAAATCTGAGGGTGGCCAGAGTCTGAATCCATAATCATAGTACATTTTATGTGTTCTTAAATACTTTGTACACATTTCCTATATTTTCTTAGCATAAAGAAAGTGAGAGATACATATGTATGGTCTTTACATCTCTGCTAAAACAAAACAAGTGGGGTGCCTTTAACTTTTACACGGTACTGTATATGACAAATTCTATTGTTTACAAAGGTACTGAAGTTTTAAAATGGACAGTACAGACACCAACCTTCACACCAGACCTGTGCACCATCCACAGAGACCCCAACCACCAGCCCAGGAGCCCCGACCTCCACCTGACAACAAAACACTGATGTGATGCAGGTGGAACTGGATCTGCACAGGGAATTTATATAGAGAGTGAACAAGATACCCAGCAGGTCACAGGCCTACCTCTGTGCCTACCTTTATCCGCTCCAAAAGGTCTCTGCTGACCTGAACAGCAGCTCGGTATCGATCACTTTTGTCCACTTCTATAACTTTATCATCGCACGAGCTGTTGCTCGAGTCACTTCGGTATTTGAGTCCGACAGCTACAGCGAGGCCCACACCGACCCCGCACATCCAAACCTTGGACTTTGTCCTGTGTTTGTTAAAAACTGTCTTTGTCCCTCCGACATATCGTCTTTGCTGTTGTTGTTGTTGCTGCTGTAGTTTCCCTCGTGCTCCAGCTCGTGGCGTCAACAGACGAGTTTCGCGCGCTGCCAACAGCTGGAGACACGTGGCACCGAGACGGTTTGGCAAAAACAACCGTGACATGGTTGTTAAAACAAAGCAGGCGCTTGTTGTTGTTTGTTAGTGTCAAGTGGAGCTGCAGAAAATCAACCTGCCCCACTTCCTGTATGAATCCTCGAACCAGACCTGATTAATCGCACCACGATTCAGACAAACATCGAGCGAGGAGGCAGGGCACAGTGGGAGGACTTCCAGCAGGAATAGATGGTCTGGATAAGAGACTTAACAAAATATAAAATCATATTTATTCACATCTGTACTGATATTAATGTTTTTAAGCCATTAAAACACAATGCAGCATAAGTAGATCTGCAAACACAAGCACTAATGACAAAATGAACACATTACAGATCAATTTTATTATCAGTCCTATTTTAGCTCTAGTTTCTAGGTAAAGAGCAGAGGTTAATTGAATTCAAAAGTTCAAAATTTATGGGACTATTTTGGCAGATTGACCTTAATCAGCCCAACTAGTTATTCTTAACTTGCATACCTTAAAAATTTAGAGCAACCAGATTACAAATTATTTTCAATTTCGCCTTTGGAGCCATTGGATGACAGTTTATATATTTCACTAGAATCCACTTTAATTGTGTCTTGAATCAAAATGCTTCATATGTTTAATCAATGCCACGGTCTTGCTGTTGAGGAAGTACTATATGTTTTTATTACACACTATGAGACTAGTCATATTTTCATCAGGTCACAGAGTGAGAGCTTTACTGTGATGTAGAGAACAGCAGGACTGTCCAAACTCCAGATTCCCATAAAAAACACAAAACACCACACATAGCAGTTTCTTTACTTTCCCAGAGACCATCCATTCCTCCTCTGCTGAAAAAAACAAACAGTTCTATTCCCGATTTCTCTGACAATACATTTTTTTTAAAACAATATCCTGCTTTTATTGAGGGCCAAGAGAGGACACGCTGGGCTGATGTTGCATCATAGTGTTTGAAAAAGAAATATGAAATTATTCAAATTTAACCAAACTAACTGACACAATGAAAGGTGAAACTCTGGAGCCCTGGGGTAATGGCCTGCTTTATCTAGCTGGCAGTCTAACATTAAAACTTTTAAGAATGTGTACTGTAATTCATAATGATGCTGACTATTCTGTGATAGAGTGTGTCTTTTGTTGTGCCAAAGTCCACGACCATAATCAAAGCTTGTGCAGGTGTATTTGACTTAATCTCTCATTCTGTTTCACACTCTCACACATGGTCACACATCTTATCTGTGTAGTGGAGCAGCAAAGGACTTTCACAGAGGTCAGGCAAACCACTTCACTGCTGTCAACACGCTTGTGAAGGCAGAGGGAGTAAGATATCATGCAAAATATATACAGCATGATAAAGTCATAGTTTAGGGCATAAACTACAGTTATTTAAATAACCAGCTGATATACTACCGAAAGGTTAATGTAACAACATGACACAAATTAAATAAATAAAAAAATAAATAAACTTCTTTCTCTTAGTAATGTTGCTAAACTATAAAATTTTGTATTTCCCCACTATTGCATCACAGCTTTGAAACTGAACTGATATGGTTCAGTAGTACTTAGTGTGCTCCAGTGAACCAAAGAAACACATGACAGTGTTTTTCCCCCTCAGCTGGAAGTGAAGTTGAGGGTCAAGTGAAAATCAGCCAAAATGAACAGATCCCTGTTTGTTCTGAAAGATTTAACACAATCTACACCCCTGTGAGGAACTTAAGGTCTATTAAATATGTTTTCTTTTCCTTGCATAACATCAGGTGTTAGTCACTCACCCTCCCAAAAAATCAAAAAAAAAAAAAAAAAAAAAAAAAAAAAAATCTGTTAAAACCTTTAGTGTAGTTCAGTTCAGTGCAGTGTAGTATGCTGAGGGACAGAGGGACCACGTATGCACCACAAACAAAGTTAAAAAACTTTCAAAACGTGCTTTTATTTTATAATTTGTACATTTCTGATATGATATGAACACTTGAAACATCTACATTATAATAATGCTAAAACAATGCACAACCGGATGACTGAAATAATACTACAAAATCCTTGAAAAATGTTCTTAAAGAAAACTAAGATTATACTGTAACACGTTAGCATTTCTTTTTTTTTTTTTGTCATTGCTTAACAATACAGTAGCACCAGTATACATACCGACAGGTACAGCAGATGTATACTTAACATTTGAGAGGCTATATTGTGGGTGGAGAGTATGTGTTGTTATTTTAATTTTTTTTTTTTTTGAAAACACAGTTTACTTACAGAATGCAAAATGTGCATATTGTTGAGGTTTAATTAAGTGCAAAATTTCTCCACTTTATCCTTTGGTATGTGCATAGTCAGGGTGGAATGGAACGTACCACATCAGCTTCAATGCAGATGTAGAAAACTATTTTTGTAACCAGTGGCACATGTCATTTCACCGGATGTCCAAAAAAAAAAAAAAAAAAAAAACTGTCTCAAGGATTGCAGAAATCGGACATAATTACAAGATAAAAACTGGCTTGCAAAAACAATGGTGTTTCATAGTTTGAGCTTCATCAAAGGGAATGGTTACATAATGCTTTACTCCCCTTTGCTCCTTGGTCTTGGTTTCCGCTGAAGGCAGGATGGTGCAATAGGAATAGCATCTGGCTGTTTGTTCTCCACCATGGGCAAGGTATGGGGGGAGGGGGGGTTATGGTAAGCAAGGTGCAAGTACGAAAAGCCAAAAAATAAACCACAGTGTGTGTGTGGGTGGGTTGGTGGGAGGGCTCAGACTATGTTTTCACAAGTTATTCAGTTCCATTAGAGTCTGGTCCAGCATCTGGTGCATATCGAGGTTCTCTTCTTTAGCGTGCGACAGTTTCTCTGTTAGAACAAACAAAGAAGTTTTAATCTCACACAGGCAAAAGTTAGTGAGTCAGTTGGTTAGCTTGCATTAATAACAAAGCTAGCTACGTCATTTAGGTCAGTCATTAAATCCGAGTGCTTTTTTTTTTTTTTTTTTTTTTTAAACTCCATTCACATCACTGTCAGAAACAAGCTTATATTATAATATACAAGCAACCATGCACACAGGTTACAATCTCAAAAAAAAAGTTTGCATTAATACACATAAACACAAAATCAATTTACAAAAAAAAACAAACTATTATTATATAATCTGATAGAAATTCATTGTAAGATTAGAAAATAATCAGTGTTTTTCATTATAAATACACGTCCACAAACGGCACAACACAAATTTCGAGCAGTGCAGGCATGGCATGTGGACAATGCAAAATGGAAGAGCTACACTGGATCCGACTGTCATACACATATTAAAAACATAACCGTACCAAACGGATAAAACATTCACACTATTTAGTCCTCATTCAAGGCCGCACGTAGTTCATTAGTGAGAAGGCGGTTTTTCTCAAGTTGTTGGTGAAGGCGATCTTTGCAGTCAGAGAGCAAGTTGAAAAACAAGAGAGCACAGGAAATCAGAGGAAAAAAGAGGAAAGGGGAAAGTGCATTGCCTGTTGACACCTACCTTCTTTATAATAGCTCGCTGAATATTTTATTCTTTTTTTGTAAACACACTGAAAATATCTGAACAGCCTTTAATTAAGTTGATCAAAGCGTGTTTTAAAGAGTCTGAGAGTCCAAGTTTTCTTTTTTTTTTTTTCGCTGCCACATTTAACACAGTGTGTTGACTGAAAACAGAGGACAAGATTTAAAAAAAAAAACCATGGCAGCACAATTTAACCTCAAAGTAAAATATTAAAAATTGGAATGTGTGTGGCAAAAAAAACCAGAAAAAAATAATAATTCAATCCAGTAAAATGTTGAACCCTGTCTGTTCAGTCATTACATGGTCAATCAAAAGCCACTTAACACATGCTTAAAATGTGCCTGATCAACACCAGAACTGGATAAACTGCTACTGAGCATCAGTCACTCAGCCTGAGGTTGTTTAGACATGTTTGAATTTAAGGATGTGGCTCATTAACTGTTCTGAAGTCCCATTTAAATGATGATGTTTCAAACACAACACAGTTCTAGAAAAAAAAAAATCACTTGCTTCTGCTTCTTTCCACTTCTGACTTTATAGAAACAAACTTAATAAAAGACTCAGAATGTGTGATTTTAGATTTATTCAAATATATGACAGGATACCGTGTATCATACAAAGCCCATGTGTCATAATCACTGATATCAGTTTCATCCAATTTTCTTTTCCAGCAACCAGATGAGGCTCAACAAATCTCACATGCTGTTCGATACTCCACCATTACACCTATTACTCTGCTTTACCACAATCTTTCCTGATAACAATCCAACAGTAATTTTCCTCCACTTCTCAAATCTTTCCAGTCGTCCCACCTTGCCAGAGTACTCAATTTTGAAAAGTGCTTGCATGCATCAGTCTCAAATGCTAAGAGAGAAGACAACTTGGCTCAGCTTTCATTCAAGTACCTGTAGATGGTTTAGATTTTAAGTGCTTTTAGCACTACTGTGATATTCCTAATACCTCAGCTTCACAGAACAATATCTGCAGAAAATAAAAAGAACAGAAATAGAAAACTACAAGCAGGGTAAATCTCAACTAATGGTTTGTTGAGATGCAGAAAGAAAACCATAAAAAGCATAATTTAAAATCAAGGCTTCCCTGGTTTTATTAGAGCCACTTAAAATAATTAGAAATCAAAAAGGAGAAGAAAAAAGGACAGAGTAAAGAGATACAGCTTACATAGAAGGAAGGACGTTTATTTTTTACACAACGCAGAAAGACTCTAGGATTCTGTACAAGAGATGGGATGCAGTTAACGTTGACATGAAGATGAAAACATGAGGAGGAAAGGGAAGCAAAGACAGAAAGGGAAGGGGAAATGGAGAGAAGGCTGGAGAGAGCAGACAGATACTGCTCAGCCGGCAGGAGGCGTCTTTGATGAGGTGTAAACAATTTATCTGTGTGGGAGAGAAGAGGCACAGTGAACCAGGGGGTCGGTACGGGACCTATGGGAAATTTGAGATGTTGTGCACCACAATACACCGGAAGTCACGGCACGGCATTCCACAATGCACAATAGAAATGCATTGTGAGACAGAACACGCTGACAAGCACAAACTAGAATAAACCACTTCTGATCGAGATGTTCTGCTACAAACACGAGGAGCACTGATGTGGTGCACCTTGTCAATCTCCTACTGAAAGGCCAAATGCTGAGGGACATTACTTTACTTAGCAACACTGGGCGCTCACCACAGTGATGTTAAAGTATGACTCTTAACCTTGAGGAGAGAAGGCGGGGTAAGGGTTGGGTTGGGTGGGGGTGGGGTTCACAATACAGGAGCCTTTCTTCTTAACAGAAGCAAACCGTGTTAGTAGAATAGGAATGATTCCATAACACATTTCAATAGACAACGCGCATGCACAGATGTCAAAATATCATGTTAAATTACCATGGATATTTTGAAAGTTATGGAAGCGTTAAATTAATAAACTCACAGACTGAATAACAATTACTTTTAACATTTAAAAGTAGTGCAACTGACAGTTAAATTAGTTAAATTACATAAATTTATATACATTTATGCTGTTTTTTTGGTCATGCACAATATTACTTTAGCGCTGGTTGTAGTATTCTTAAACATCAGTGATACCAAGATAAATGGTATACAGTTTCATTACAACCATGTAAGAGTTAGCTTTAGTTGTTATAAGTCGGCTTGAATCATACAGACACGGAATACAGCAATGTCTGATTTAAGACATTCAACTTTGAGACTATAAAAACCATAGATGCATAAAGTCTATGGACAGATGTAAGTTTGATGATATATCAGGGAGGCGACGGAGGTGGGGTAAGGAAGGTGACGGCGGAACGGACAGGCACAGCGATTCGAAAATTACATGGAAGTCATGTCGTTGAGGGCGTGGTCCAGCTCCTCGCTGATGGCTTTGTACTTCAGTTTCTGGCTGTACAACTCATCTATTGGTGGGT
This sequence comes from Polydactylus sextarius, assembly GCA_016801845.1. Classification (NCBI taxonomy): domain Eukaryota; kingdom Metazoa; phylum Chordata; class Actinopteri; family Polynemidae; genus Polydactylus; species Polydactylus sextarius. Next base: position 7,678,980 of record CM028921.1, read on the forward strand.
CACGGGGTGTACGGAGGTAGATGGATGGAGGTGCAGTGTAAGAGAGTAAAAGGTGGAGGAGTACAAGACAAAGGAGGTGACGCATCCAGACCATTGACAAGAGAGGGAGGTAGACAGGAAGGTGTGACAGGAAAAGAAAAAAAATTGGGAAAGAGGAAAACAAAGTTATGCCAGAAAATGATAGAATGGAAGTGCAAAAAAAAAAAAAGCCAAATTCCTCAGCGCCATTATGAAATGGGACATTTATTTTACTGCCATATGGCTTGAACTTGACTCCTTGAACACTAAGTCAACATCTAAGCCTGATATCTGATAAACATTAAGGCCATTCTTTCCTACCTTGGAACTCCAAAACAAATCTACTAGACTTAAGAGTGGAAAAGATAATGGTCACCAAAACATTAGTATGATGCCATAATGAAACTAAGGAGGAAGGAGAAATAGAGATCAAGAGCAAAGCAAGGTATCTGCTAATTAAGAGATTTTTTTTTTTTAATCAAGAAAGACTAAGCACTTACCTGAATTCCACGACCAATATAAAAGAAAAACATTCAAAATAACTGGTCTGTAACATTCTGGAGTAAGATGCAAAAAAATCATACCTTCCAAGTCATCAATGGTCTTCTCAAGCTTGGCTACTGATCTCTCAGCGAACTCAGCACGAGTCTCAGCCTGTGGTAGAGAGACAGATTTATGAGTCAGGCTAACACTTGAGCCTTGTAGAAATGCTCCTGGATTCAGCTTGCAGTTCGAGATAAGGCCTTGTGAAACTTTACCTCCTTCAGCTTGTCGGTGAGGACCTTGATCTCCTCCTCGTATTTGTCCTCCTTCTGTGAGTACTGTGAGACAAAAACGATAACAAGGGTCACACAGGAGTGTGGAGTCAAGAATACATTTTAATATATTCATACATAAACATATACTGTAAAATAAAGCTGAGGTGAAGAGATCTGGATCCTCAGGCACTTTGATTCCCCGTTCATCGGGTCTACTGGGGAAGTGATGAGTTTGACAGCATGCATGTGGCTGGAAGGTCACACTTACCTTCTCAGCCTGGGCCTCCAGTGACTTCAGGTTGTTGGTCACAGTTTTCAACTCTTCCTCAAGCTCAGAGCATTTGCTGGTGTTTTAGATGAAGGTAATAAAGTTGCAAAAGAAAAGAAAAAGGGAGGGTGGAGGGAAAAGGAGGAAAGCGAGGACGGACAGGACCAGAGGGAGACACAAAACAGGTGGAGGGAAAGTAAGAAAAGAGGGAAAGGAAAAGGACATAAAATAAATAAAAACTGCTGAGACTGAACCAAGAGGGAACCCAAAAATACCTTAACAGTGCAGGAATGTGACAATCATGCTTTATCTCTGAAATGTGAGGTGTTATTCTTGCACAGTCACTGCCATGTTAGAGGCGTGAAAGAGAATCTGAGAGATTTTTATACCAAGACTAAAAGAGCACGAAAGAGGAAAAAAAAAACAAGCTGAGCAAGCGAAGCAGATTCTTCATTCAGCGTCATGAATGAAAGTGAAAAGAGTCAAACGGCGACAGTGTAAGGGTGTGTTAGTTTTTATTTCTGGTACCTGTGTGACTGAGGAGTTAAGTGATTTCATGCCTTGCTCCAAAACCCTTAGCTCTTCCTCCATTTTCCGTGCTCGTCTGTTAGTGGGTGTGACGTACAAGTGTAAGCCAAAACCATTCAAACCATTGAGAGCATGCAAATGATCATACAGCACATACAGTGAGAACAAAAGGCACACTTGTGAAAAGGAAACACGTTCTATACTATACGAGTGTATTAGTGCTGAAAGCTATAATTGTTGAAATGCCATGCTGGTGAAAATGCAGAATTTCTTGTTCTTACCTTTCTGACAGCTCAGCGCGCTCCTCTGTACGCTCAAGATCACCCTCAATGATGACCAGCTTACGGGCGACCTTTAGGTGCAGCACAACAAAGTGTCACAACACGGCTAATACTTCAAGAGTGACAGATTTTTTGGCCTCAAAAACTGAAATTGTACCACTCTAACAGGATTAGAATTATCTTAGTAACACTTAACTTTAACTCCCTCTCCCTTTGGGGATGAGGGGTGGGCGGATTGTTAAAAGGAATGTGTTATTCTTTTTTATAAAATGTAAGAGTAATGTGAACACTGGTTTTGGATTGAGAGTTCAAAAGTGTTGCCATGATTATACATAAATGGATCAAATGTTGGAAGGTTTAGATTAAGATAATTACATTTTAGCAATCCACCAACCATCAATAATTGTCACAGCATTTACAGTGGCAATGATTCAATGAAGTAATTCAGCAAATGCATGTTTGGTTGTTGCCAAATTCTGTCTCTGGAGTCTCTGCCAAAGGCTGAAAAACTCGCCTCCTCGTATTTGCGGTCAGCCTCCTCAGCGATGTGTTTGGCCTCTTTGAGCTGGATCTCCTGGATCTCCATCTTCTCCTCGTCCTTCATGGCCCTGTTCTCAATGACCTTCATGCCTCTGTGTGCCAAAAAAAAAAAAAAAAAAAAACGGATGTTAGGAAACAGGAGCTGGGAATGAAACAGCCTAGAGTTTCCCCAAGGAGACACATGTCTGGTGCACTGTAGTGTTGAGTGGTGAATCTTTAATATTCTCCTCTGAGATAAATGACTAATTGAGGGATTAAACACAGAATTTGGCAGATGTTAGGAGGTGACTTGACTATCTAACAGGTCTGCAGCATAGATATGTTGTTTGCACTCTAACAAAGAGTAGAAACACAGATGCCCTGTATCTGTATTTCCTGCCACCTGGTCTCTACAGTAAGACAGTGACAGACAAAAAGCACATCAGACGTCTGAGTTTGTCCTACTTGAAAAGAAAACCCACCTCTCGCTCTCATCAGCAGCCTTCTCAGCCTCCTCCAGCTTGGTCAGGGCAGTAGCCAGACGCTCCTGAGCACGATCCAACTCCTCCTCAACCAGCTGGATACGTCTGTTAAGGGAAGCGACATCTCCCTCAGCCTAGGGGGAGAAGGACAACATGTCAGAATTAGTAGACATCCGCCATCTTCAAAAAAACAACATGCAAATCACACATGTGCACACTTACACGTCAGCCCAAAGAATGTACTGGAAGAGTTGCATCTGATACAGTGTGTGTGTGTGTGTGCTCCTCCAACTACATTTTATGCCCATTTGACTTAAGTGTTTCTATGTGTCACCTGTTGGGAAAAAGCTCTCTCAGGAGGCTCGTCTGTGTTTCTCACTAGCTATGTATAATGATAACAACGTCCCAAGCTGACAGAAGGTTGAATATCCTGACTCATTAATATCTCCCTTGAGAGAACATTAACAAGGCTGAAGTCAAAGGGCCTGAGACAACTACTCTGTAAATGACTGCTCACATGGTACACACATAGCCTAAAACCACAGAGTAGACTCTCTGCATAGTTCACAACTGTAGGAGACACTGTTTTGTACAATGGTCCATGCTAAATAATCTGACATCTATGGAGACTGGACTGCTATTTATTAATAGAAATGTGATATTAAAAGTTTGTTATGTGGATATGCAAACCTGCAGCTAGGCTACTTCTGCTTTCTGGTGTTTGCTGAGCAGGAAGGAGACCTGTACTAAAAAAACAGTGCACAGTAAAAGATACAAAAAACAAACAAAAAAACTACCAGAGATCTGCCTGACTATGGAAGGTTTCCTCTCTGCTTCATGTTAAAGTATGTGGTGCTTGTCCAAAGTGCAACTTAAGGTGTGAAGCCTGACAAGGAAGTTAGTAATAACCTGAAACACTGGTTTCAATTCCACCCAACATGCTACCCCTTTCATACATAAACTATTAAGTGTCAGACTAAGCCAGAGGAAGAGTCTGGCTTCTGTAAATACTCAGTACAAGAAAGAAAGAAAAGATGCATTTCCCGTTTAAGATAACTGCCGCTGTGTTCACAAAGAGGGGGAAATCACTCTTGAAGCTGTGAAAACCTATTGTCCTTATAAGGGCAAGTCAAAGAGCGTAAGCTCACTCTGAAGACTGGCACTTTAAAATGTTGTCACAATCTTTTTAGTGTTGTTTGAACTTCCTGGTTTGCTAAAATGTGTGTGTATGTGTGTGTGAGTGAATATATATATGTATCCTTTTATATATTTCCTATTGCTTTAAAATGATGACTTGGTTCTGCAGACTAAGAATAAACGGAACTTACTGGAAAGCAGGTTGAATGGGACCGTTACATCAAATGAAGATGCGAGTGAAATAAAGCAGAAGGAGATAAGATGATGCGGTGACTCAGACCTGAGCACCAGCGGCCTAACGTTACCAATTATAAAACGCTCAGCTCCAGAGGCAGTTGGCTACTTCGGCTCTGTGGTGGCACAAGTTTTTTTTTTTTTTTTTTTTCCTTTTTTCTTTTTCTTTCTTTTCTTTTTTTTTTTTTTAAAAACACAGAGCCTCTGCTTTGCAGCAATGCGGTGCGTTTAAGAGAAAAAGACATCCCGCTATCTAACCGCGTTATCAATTCAAAGTGAACGCACGAGACGAACGCATAAGCAAACACACTAAGGAGCTCGCAAGAGGACGATGTGTAAATATTTTTTTTGCGCATGATGAGCAGCTCGTGTCTGCCAGCGCGCGCGGTAAACATGCTTACTTGGTCCCTGGCTTTCTTCTCCGCGAGCAACTCCTTCTGTAATGTTTCGGCTCTGTCCTCCGCACAGTCCGCCTGCTCTTGCAAAGATTTGATCCTTCGTTTTACCGCATCCAACGACGTAACTCCAGCCATCGCTTTTCTTTTAAATAAATATACGTTGCAACTATTTATATGGAACTATCTACAAATGTAAATTTTATAAAACAAAATAAAAAACACACGCATACACACGCCTCTTACTGCTGCACGATTTCCGACAAACTGACACAAGTAGCGAGGTGACGTCCTTGATTGCGCTGAAAGCTGCGTAAAAAGTCAGGTCAGTACGCAAGCTTTCTGGAGACGCACTCTGCAATGCCTGCTATTAGTCCAGGAAGTACCGCTAAAACCAGAATATTTTTTCTTTTCTTCATTATTATAAACTCGTAAATACTCGTAAATATGCTGCATCCATTCATAAAATATTATAGAATTTCTAGAATTAAATAATGCTTATTAATAAGAGTACACTCCTATACTGTGATCTTGTCGCTCTTGTGGTGAAATAGTGAAGCGACACCGCCATCTGCCGGTCAACTGGCAGCATCGCATGTGGTAAGAAAATATTCTGAAGCCACAGTCGAGTTCAATAAGTCTCCGTTGGATGCAGTAATTACAGACTACCATCTAGACTTTGCAAGTATCACAGGAAACCTGTCCAAAAATATGAAAGAACAAGGCCATAAAAACACTGAGTAGTAGTTAAAGTCATTTCAGCGCTCCAGTCAAATTTAAAAGTTCCTATAGGGATACTAAGAAAATGAAGCGCAGCAGTTTCTAGGTCTAGAGGGAATAAAACGCAGCACTGAGCGTAATGTGCTATAATTCACTAGACTATAAAGAAGAGCCGCTGTGTCTTATCTCCTCAAAAAATCCAATTAAAGGAATATTACAACCTCGGAGGGAGTAACTGATTGAGTCATGAGAGCAAACATTTCTGTCGGCTGAACTTGAACTGGACTCGAATCGGGTCATAAACAGAAGATAAAGTGTTCATCATAAAAAAAGACCCGGAGTGTGTTTCCGTCTCCAGCAGGTCGGGACTTTTAAATGCCTCAATCTAAATTCTTTGCATAGTTTTCCGACCACATGTTCATCTAAAATACATTATTAAGTTAACAAAATGATTCTTCTGAATTATTCTGATGTAAATTGGTTTAATGTGTTTATAATTAGTACGCGGTTTAGGGCGTTTTGATGGGAAATAGTGTTTTTTTTTTTTTTTTTTTTTTTTTTTACCCCTTTCGTAAGCAAAGAGCGCAGCCCGCAGATGTGAGCTGTATCTTGACCATATAAAGCAGTGGGCTATATTTATCCAGGCGCTTGCTTCTTGGGAAGGCTGCACATTTAGACTACTTCACTTTTCACCCTGAAGAAGACCTACTCAGCCGAAGACCTATGAGACTGAAACTAGGCCCAGGTCAAATACACAGTACAAATAAAAAACTTTGTTTGGCTGACTTGTAAGTGATTTTTCATGTGATCTTTGGAAAAAAAAAACATAAAGCGACAATTCAACAATAGTTGTGCAGTTAATTAAAAGTCAATTTAGAGTTGTTCTGAAATTAAATCATCTACAAGGGAGATGATTTTTTTTTTTTTTTTTTTTGAAATATTAGATGAGTAACCACAAAGAGAAGACTTTATGTCTTTGTGGTGTTGAACTGTCGCTTTTCATATTCACAGTGATTGGAAGATGAAGGTGTGAGGAAGCGTGGTGCAGGAAATTGTGCCATTGTGAATCCCCCTCCTTACTTACATCGGTGGCTTTCTTCTCAGCCAGCTCAAGTTTCTCCTGGGCATCTTTAAGAGCCTCAGAGTACTTGTCCAACTCATCCTCAGTTCCCTTCAGCTTCTTCTGCAGAGCTACCAAATCGTCCTCAAGCTGAGGCGAGTTTCAGTGAGTTTTTTTCAGAGGTGGTCAGCAGGGGGTGGTGGTGGTGGAGATGGTGAAGGGTGGGTAGCGGAGGGGTGTAGGGTTGAGGATTGCGTGAGCGCGCAGGGGCGCAAGAGCGCGGACAGATGGACACGCAGGACAGGACAAGAGAGGACAGGACAGAACAGGGGACAGAAGGAGAGAAGAAAAAAAAGTTAGAGAAAGCTCATGCGAGTCAGAGTAGATACCTTGGTTGCAACCTCCTCAGCGGTCAGCAGCTTTTCCTCAGCAGTTTGTAACTCCTCAAACACTTTATCTCTTTCGTCTTCAGTAACACGCAATTTCTTTTCCATTTCTCTTATGTCGTCGTCTAACTATACATGCATGTAAAAGACATTATTAAAGTTAAACATTATATGAAATGAACATGCAATTATTCAATTCATTATTAACGTTTATTATGACTTAACATTACTTTCCATGGGTTAAATTTACATCACCAAATATCAAACAGTTGGAAAGAGGATTTATAATATCCACACAAAAAATCATAGAGGATGGTTTATTCTTAATTTAATCCTTATTTGGGATTAGCCGGAAAAGTAATTAATCCATATTTAGGGCGCGATCCATTTAAAGGGCAGCAGCTTTATTCCTACTTTTTTTCTCTATGAATCTTTGAGATTCTCCACCAATGAAAAAAAAATTCAGCCGACCTGTTTGCTTCTGTCCTCTGCTGCTTTCTTGTCTGACTCAGCCTGCTCAGCTCTGTCCAAGGCATTCTCCTTGTCGAGCTTGAGCATCTGCATCTTCTTCTTGATGGCATCCATGGCTGCTTATTGCTCGTCGGCTGCACCAACAAAACGTCCAAATGAAAACCAAGGAGGAAGAGCGGGAGAGGGGCTTAGGGCGTCTGTGCCTAACTGAACGCTAAGCTGGAGTGCAGACTCTGCCTGACTGTGCCCTGTCAAATATGTACTTTCAAGGGGGGGTGACTGGATTCCTTTGGACATCCAATACTTTTTTGGAAGGAGGCGTGTGCGGGTGCCCTGGTGTTTTTTAAGGATCTGCTCAGTGATTCGTTGCTTCCAAACATTTGACTTTTGATACGCCTTTATATGGGATGTGATGGACAAGAAGGCAGCTCCCACGGATAGGCTCCCTAATGGTAATGTAACAGAAGCCATTTACTCTGTTGAGAAGATGTGGATGAAGACCATTTCTTAACTGAAAGAACACACCATTAATTCTCAGCATGACACTTCTGTACAGTTTGTTTCTGCGCTGTGATAACTCATTTAAAGACAGCATGTGGTGGCCATCTTTTTAATGAGCCTGTTTTGTTTCAAGCCTTGTTGAAATCACATTGTTTACCTTCTATGTAGATTAAATTTTCTAATCTTACACTAAAACAAGAAGGGGGTGGGGAACCATATGCAGCCACAGAAACAAATTGAAGCTTTTGACAGCCTGTATTCACTGTATAAACTCTGAGGACTGACTGACCTATTCAGTGGGATGTGAAACGTCTTCTCAATTACTGGTTTTATTTATTTCCTAGGAAATAACACAGTCACATGCAGTCAAGTCTGCCCAGTGTTTCATACTTCATGTTTTTTTTCTGGAAATGTGTGTATGGGCATTAACCAGCAATTCAGAATTGTTTCACATCCCTTTTAATAGGTCAGTCAGTCCTGTCAGTGTCCAGTAAAGTGACAAAAGAAACAGTAAAAGGAACCTTTCAGTTGGTTGCCTGAGTGTGATTGGGTGGGTGAGGTGACTGTAAGATGTCCTCTGGGGTAAGTTGCAGTGTGGATAGGAAAGTAGGCTGTCTGAGAAGAGATGCTTTCTGTAATCCACAAAAGCCCTTGAGGCATTGTTCACAATCTGGGGGTGGGGGGCGTGGGTGGGGTTGTCGAAACAGGGAAGTGTTTACCTGATAATGTATCGGACATCCTCCCTGTAAACTGTTGATGTGTT